>OW028735.1:14067245-15306932 GCA_932294355.1 Aporophyla lueneburgensis
AATATAAGTATTTCGTAAAATAAGAACAGAAATTAATTATGTACAGACGCCAGCACATCAACTTACCTCAATCTGTCAAATTTCTTTAATAGATTTTCAACCTTATATCACAATAGTGGAAGGTTAATTTTCGATTGGTAAAATTTGACAGATTGGGGTGGCTTGACCTGCTGGCGTCTGTACATAGAAATAAAATAGTTTGTAATTTCGTTTTGCTTTCTGAGTACGCTTGCAATATTTTATAGATATACCAGTTATCAACAGACATCCAATTTTCTTATTCAATGATGGGAATGTGTTTGGGTCAATTAAATTAACTGGCGAAATTCATCACATGAAAAAGTTTGGTGATCCTAACTAACTCCGTTACCTGGTCATCATCTCACAAAATAATTTTTGAAAACTAGGTTAGCATGCAAAGTCAATGATTTAATTCAAAATAAATATTAATTTTTAATTCTAGAGAATAACAATACATAAGAACTCTCAGAGAGCGAATAAAAATAGGCAAAAACGTACATATCTGTGTTCTTGCTTACTCGTCAGTTTGTTTGTGTTTTGTTATGGTAGATGGCACCAAACGAAAAACTACTAGTACAGAGGTCAAATCGTCAAAGTCATCGGGCAATGTGATAGCCTTAATTGGTCTTGGGAGTGGTGCGAGAGTAGTGATGGCCCATTGGCAACGACTGCAACTGATGAGTTGATAGGTATTACCACTAAAATGATTTCTTTCTTTGTGTCTATTTTTTTATGTAACCATAGCTTTTCGTTGTCTACATACTAAGGTAGGCTACAAGGAGCTAGGTTTATAAAGCACTGATTTTGGCAAAATCAAAACCAAAATGTTTTATCCACATCCACACTTCCACACTATATATATATAATATAATATTATATTATAATTATAATTATAATATTATAATCCATACTATCCATACTAATATTATAAATGCAAAAGTAACTCTGTCTGTCTGTCGGTCTGTCTGTCTGTCTGTCTCGCTTTCCTGCTAAAACTACTGAACTGATTTAAATGAAATTTAGCACACAGATAGTTTAGAGCCTGAGAAAGGACATAGGCGTTCCCGCGGGATAATTTCCGACCTCCACGCGGGCGAAGCCGCTGGCAAAAGCTAGTTTCACATAAAGCTACATGGGCACTCATTAAACGTCAGAAGCTAGATGGACGGTACCAATTGATCGCTTCCTATGGAGAAGAGCTGGCGAGAAACTCCATTGTTACTATTTTAAACATAAACGGCTTTTATAATGTTTTCAAATTACAGTTTTAATTGGTATGAGACGACAGTGTAGACCTGCTAAATAAACATTATCTGTAATATCTATCCCTTATATCGTGAAATTTTAAGTTTGCCACAGAGAGCCGCGAACGCGACAAATGTGGTAAAACAATTTTTTTTTAATTGTTTATGGAAATTGGTCTAATAGAATCACATCGCGTCATCACGTCCCGCCTAGCTGTGGATGTCTTAAGCCCATGATTCGTTTTGCGATATCACATCGCATCGCAAAAATGAACGAAGACAACCGTAAAGTTTCTTGAGTAAATTCCTGAAGTCATTGCGACATAGCATCGCCTTTATTTGTATAAGTCGAAGTGCACACGCACGTAAAAAGACTGGATTTTCAGCTGTGGAACCAAGTATTGAGAATCTAACAAAATGTCTTCCAGCGTGATAAACACTGCTTGATGTTCGACTCTCTGCAGCAGCAAATAAGAAGTGCATTTGAGAAATCAGTGCGCCAAAATTTCTAGGCGTCATATCTGTACCTACGTCCTTGCGAATGCGGACTAAGTTCTGAAACTTGAAAAAACTTTTTAACAAAAAATTAAACCACCGAAAAAACTGAAAAGCATAAAATAATAAACCTTAAAATTATGAGTCGGTGCTTTGAGTGATCTTTGTTCATTGATTTTTTAGCGCCGACTCAAAATTTTCTAAAAAGTTTTTCTTCTATAATTTTTGTGGTTTTAATGTACTAATAATACTTGGTAAAGTATACCCTATCCAATAAATAAGATTTATAAAAATCGGACTAATCTGTATAAATTATGCGCGGAACAATCAATCATCCCCTGTTTTCCGACCCTTGGGGTTTCATTTTGTTTTTCAATTATATATGGGACCACTTTCGGAGTATACACTTTCCAATAAAAAAAGAATTATTACAATCGGACTACTACGTAAAAAGTTATGCGTGGTCATACATAAAAAAAAAAAACAAAAAAAAGTATACGCGTCGAATTGAGAACCTCCTCAGTTTTATTTCGTCGGTTAATTAAAACTGAGAGTTTTTAAAACTAATGTAAACTGAAATCTAGGTTCTATGACTGAGTGACGTTCAACAATACATTATGACATATTACAGTCAAATGCAAAGTGCTATTGTGTAACTGTCAACTTTGTAAACTGGATTTTCATTCAAATTTTATTGAAATTGAAAAGGCGTGTTTTTTAAATAAATACCTATCTTATTTGTTTATTTCACTGCGCAAAAAAACTGTGTGATGTACAGACGCTAGCACATCAAGGTACCCGAAACTGTCATATTTTCCCAATCAATCTTGAACCTAATTTTTTAGAGATAAAGTTGAAAACCGATTAAAGAAATTTGACAGATTATAGTAGCTTTGTGTGCTGGCGTCTGTAAATTACACAACGATTATTAAATAAATAAAGCCTGCTTGAAAATTGCCGCACTAATACACGTGTCCGCTAAACCGCGGGCACGTGTCGTATCAATAATACGAATGGTTTATTGAAGCACCCACACTTGCGAGACCCAGCAATTTCCACGACACGACACGATTTTAGAATTCCAATATTGTCATTCACGCCTTTTTAAGCCGACTATGGCTAACCAAAAAGGAGCATTACGTTTTTGACCGGGATGTGTAAGTTTGTATGTGGGTATGGATTTTTATCTGTTCCCTCACAACTTATAAACTACTTATCGTTATTTGGTATCGTTGGAATCAGCATGATCGGCTGCTGTTTCTATAAACTGCAGCCGATCGAAGCTGCTGATACCAAATAACATACCGTCACGTCGCCTATGCTACGTTATATTTAATTGCCACTTAAATTTTAAAACATCATCTGGGTGCCACTTAATATTTTTCCTTCACCAAGACCTTCACAGCACCAACCGTTTTTTTTTCTTACCAAAACAAGATGACGGTTCGAAGCAAAAACCAACAGTATTTCCACATTTAACAATTGTTTCTAGCCGTGTATGTTGGCAAATATTTAAATAAACTATCATTTTTATGTAATGCCAAAAAACGTCTTAAAGTACACTCAACGCATATGGTATGTACGTTGGTGGCATAACGTAGTTATCTCGATCAACGCAAATGGTGCGTTGGTAGCAACGAATGGGTTAATGAATATGGCACCCTCTAGAAGACATCGAGGCATGAACAAAAAATAAATAACTTCAGCATTTTCTTAGCACGTTTTTTTTATTTTGTGGGTGTGAAATCATCACAAAACATCTCCCGCTCTGGGTAAAGCGAAAGGGTGTGTCAGATCTTTAACTGACTAAAACTCACCCGTGCTCCTTCAGTTACCCATGTGTCAGGGTCACGGTATCGCTTTCGAACAAATCTCGCGACCCTGGCAGTTCTTATTTGGAAGATGCATATTGAAAGCTGACCCCAACATAATTTTAAAAGAAAATGTTCAAAAACGAAAACCCACGCGTGTGTAAAATCAAACACAAAAAATGACCCATACCAATTTTGTAACTAAGAATGTCTTGAATATATTCTTCTTCCGTTCTTTTTAGAGCGGGACTTTTTAATACGTAGAGGTACGTAAAGGTAATATAAAATACAATTTTCTTTCATATTCCACCAGCCACATTCCTTAAACCCTTGTAGGAAATATGGCCTTATTGCAATTCAGATAGAACCCTACATTCCGTGCTGCTATAAGAATTTACTTATAAGATATGAAAGTAGCATCCTGTGTATCATTTAAATAAAACACGCTTGAAAATATACAATGTGATTTCCCAAATTGGTTATTGGGTAAGCAAAAACAGTAACGAACGAGGTAATTGTATAAAGTAGGTCATCAAACAAAAAATCGACTTCCAAATAAAAACAACATAGAGTGAAAAATTCCTTTATTTTCGATTTTTTGCCACCGAATTCCGAAATTAAAGTTAATGTTTTACTCTGTACCTAGTGTTTTTTTTTTCGGAGTCGTTTAATTTTTGTTTTTTAAACAACCTTTTTTGCCTGTTTAGGTGTGATCTATCTCAGGGTCGCGAGATTTGTTCGAAAGAGATACCGTGGCCCTGGCATATGGACAACTGAAGGAACACGGGTGGGTTTTAGTCAGTACAAGTCTGACACGCCCTTCCACTCCACCCAGAGCGGGAGACTTCATTTGATGATTTCCCACCCACAAAAAAAAGGTGTGATCTATCACACAAAGTATACTTTCACTTGATAAGGAAATAATAGTGTCAGGAACGTATTTAAACATCATCAACATAAACGAAGTGAGTTAAAACATGTAGTGTTGAAGCTAACCAAACAACCAATACTGATTATCGGTTTTTGAGTTAGCTTCCATCTTATATAAACTTGACCAAATTTATATAAGATCATTTGGTTAGTATACCTTTCGAAAACAAAAAATATAGGTATATCAAATCGGTTTATAAATAATATAGATATTTGTGGTGACAAACATAAAAAATACAACCGAATTGAGAACATCATACTTTTTGTAAGTTGAAAATAGTACCAAAAGAGAAAATTCTATTATGTAGGCTATCAAAAGCTGCTATTAATTAGTATCTCCATTTCTAAAAAAAGTTGTAATACTCCAGAATTATTGTAAAGAAAAAAACTCATAAGTGGAGCAAGAATCCTGCCAACTCTACATCATCCGGTACGATTTCCGGGTCTGGCAAAGTGTTATTGGATTTTTCATCTGGAATTTCTCAATAGCAGTCTGACGTTTTGATTTGTGCCCGGTTGATGTCAATACGCTCGCCCCCTATTACATGTGACTTAAAAGCATAACTTGCGAAATGTGGGTGTACTATAAGTACACTTCTGTTCCCTACGGGAAATAGATAAAGGAAAACAAAATTTCGAAGACGTGTGACATCTACCAACCTGCAGTGGGCCCGCGTGGTGGATTAAAGCCCAACGTATCTTACGGGGAGGAGGCGTGTGTCCCAGCAGTGAGAACCTAATGAGCCAATTATCCCTACCATGAAATATCAAACAAATAAAAGGAATAAAAATATATATACATATTGCAGCGTAAATTCGCTGCGGACGAAACTTTTTGGTTTCTAAATCAACCTTTTTTTTAGAAACACTGGCCTTTATATTTTTTGTTCCATTTCAAATTTCGATCCTGTAAAATCTTACGCCAAAAAATTTTTGCTTGTCAACTGGCAGACTGCAGATGGGAGCCGAACGTTTCACATCAATATTCTTATTTTCGGAACTCCCAAGTTTAAATGATCAATTTTAGCCCTAAAATTTTATTACTAAACCTACGTGTGTCCTATCTGGTGCTACTTTTAAAATTGCTCATATCGATAAAGTTCTGTGTGCAACTCTTCCATTTAACTAACGACGACCATACAAGCCGAATTTCGGCTTTTCCCCCCGACGGGCTATCAGCCGTCGGATTAAACTGAGGTCAGCGGCCTGTTGCGGACGTTTGCCACCGACGCAGAGCCAGACGCCCTCATAGACGGTTGCTTGCTGCCGTCGCTGCACGCAGCACTGACAGTGTCCTTCTGGATAGTTTCGCCCGGCTGGTTATAAGGAACCTTTTAACATTACCTATTTTTTCTATTTTTCTGTAATAGATTATCTAGATAATTTTCTATTTTACGCATCCTGATGTAACGTGTATTTCACGATTCAACTAGGTGTTCGTTATAAAAAAGGAACCTATAAATCGACGTGCATAGGCCTATTTTTTTAATCGATTGCAATCGTATTGGGGATAGGTCGTGCGCGAAGATAATTTCCGTTATATCTGATTATCCACTAAGTTTGATTCGTCCCTCTTTTTAAACAAAACCAAATATTTGATATCCTCATCTGCAGTGAACCATTTACTTGTTTTTTATATTTTTTTATATTACTGCTGTATTTTTATTACTTCTTGTTTTGTCGAGATTATAAAAGTGGTGTGAATATGGTGTTTTTCTTTAACCGTCTCGCTACAAAATGGCGCCCGAACTAAAGGTAAGTTCATTACCAATATTTTTTTTTGTTATCTCGTGTGTGGTTGCTCCATATGAGCAAATTTTAATTTCATTGTGAGTTTCAGATTTTAGTATCAGACAGAATCTGGTGTGGAACTAGAAAGGAGTTTGTGTCTCGGATGCTTCGTTGAATATACCTCATACGCGATGGGACTACGGAACTGCTTACTGAAGTTTGTGTTCCTTGTTTTAATGTGATGTTTTTGAATATAATTTCAAAGAATAACTTTGTAACCATACCCAATATCTATCTCTTTTATTTCTCCCCCAATGAAATACATATTCATCCCGTGTTTTATTCCATTCCTGTAGGTAGCTGTAGTTTCCCGTAGTGTGTGTTTGATGTGTGGATGTTTAGGCGTCGCGATAATAAGGTAAGTTTTTTGAATGTTGGTTTGCTAGTGTCTATTTTCTTTTTTTGATTCTTAGTCCAACTGTTTCCTTTGTCGTGTATTTGTCGTCCTATTTCTCTATCGATCTTTCCACTCGGTATCTAACGCATTCCAGCTAGGTTCAGCAGATTTATCATTTATCCCTGATTTTTCTTTTGAGTTATAAAACATGGCAGAAGAAGCTAGACTAATACAATTAGTGAGACACCCCTTCGCGAAAGTCCGATTATTTCTAGACCGCCACCGATCCCACCTAGGGCAACTCCAGGTTCTAGTCTTCCATCTCCTATGAAATCTGAAGATTGTCCGCCTTACGTCCAAAAAAAAAAAGATTCTCGCTCATTTTGGGAACAAATATATTCTATCTATTGTCGACGTTTTCTCTAAATATGTCTGGCTTATTTCTCTTAAAAAGGTTGACGCGAGTTCAGTTATTAAATCCTTGGAATCTGAAAAAAAACTAATTTCGGAGTTCCGCGGTCTATACTCTGTGACAATGCTACAGTTTTTCGTAGTAATCAGTTTATAAATTTTCTTAGGTCATTTCACATTGATTCCCCAACATATACCCCTTATTATACTCCGCAAGCCAGCACGGTAGAACGCTATAACCAAAGTGTCGTGACGTGTTTGAGCATATTGGTTGGTGAGAACCAAAGAAACTGGGCAAAATTGTTACCCAAAGTCAAACTTTATCTTAATTCCTGTATTAATTTAGCGACAGGTTTTACACCAAACTTCCTCATATTCGGTAGAGAAGTCTGTATGGATTCAGTTCGCGCTGGTAGCCAGACTCTAAGCACTAATTTAGCTGAAAGTCGGGAACAACACGCAAAGAATCTGACTTCTCTGGCTGAGGTTTATGCGAAAGTGGCAGACAACCTCTCTTCTGCTTTCTTACGAAATTCTCGAATTTATAATACAAACCGGACAGCAATTACATTTAACATTGGCGACATTGTATGGAGGCGTAATTTTTCGAAGTCTTCAGCTAGTGAATATTTTTCTGGAAAGCTTGCTCCTCGCTTTATTAAATGCCAAGTGATCAGGGTCGTCTCTAGGACCACACATGTCTTACAAGACTGTGATTCCTCTCATACCGGCAAATATCATATAAAAGATATTCTTAAATAATTAACTACGTTAATTTAACCTTTCTTATTAGTATTAATTTTCTTTGTCTGACTGATGATGTTTTGTCCTTCTGAAGTCTGACTGAAGTCGTTTATTATTCTTTGTTCTTGTATATATTAAGGGGATCCTCAGGATTTAATTAGGTCGTTTATTTTTCATTAATTAATTCCTAGATTTCTTGACTTTTGTTTTTGTTAGGTTTAGTGGACACATCTGGAGCTCGCACTGATAACGTTTAAGTGAAGGTCGACTTTCAATTTTTATTCTGTATCAGCTGCACTGCGATGTTGTTGATTAGATTTAATTAGTCTTTAATTCGTTTGCTTAGTCATAACATTTATAGGTTGATTAAGTTAGTTTATTTAGGTTAGCTTATTTAATTTTAGCAGGGTTGTCTTCCTCACTAGGGTTGTCTCCTCTTTATACATTTTACTGTTATAGGTTTGGCACTCTCATATATAGTGGTCACTCACTTAGGGTTGTCACTTCCTTTTAGGGTTGCCACACTTTTTTTTTGCTGGAAAAGGGGTGCTGCAGCGTAAATTCGCTGCGAACGAAACTTTTTGGTTTCTAAATCAACCTTTTTTTAGAAACACTGGCCTTTATATTTTTTGTTCTATTTCAAATTTCGATCCTGTAAAATCTTACGCCAAAAAATTTTTGCTTGTCAACTGGCAGACTGCAGATGGGAGCCGAACGTTTCACATCAATATTCTTATTTTCGGAACTCCCAAGTTTAAATGATCAATTTTAGCCCTAAAATTTTATTACTAAACCTACGTATGTCCTATCTGGTGCTACTTTTAAAATTGCTCATATCGATAAAGTTCTGTGTGCAACTCTTCCATTTAACTGACGACGACCATACAAGCCGACGGGCTATCAGCCGTCGGATTAAACTGAGGTCAGCGGCGTGTTGCGGACGTTTGCCACCGACGCAGAGCCAGACGCCCTCATAGACGGTTGCTTGCTGCCGTCGCTGCACGCAGCACTGACAGTGTCCTTCTGGATAGTTTCGCCCGGCTGGTTATAAGGAACCTTTTAACATTACCTATTTTTTCTATTTTTCTGTAATAGATTATCTAGATAATTTTCTATTTTACGCATCCTGATGTAACGTGTATTTCACGATTCAACTAGGTGTTCGTTATAAAAAAGGAACCTATAAATCGACGTGCATAGGCCTATTTTTTTAATCGATTGCAATCGTATTGGGGATAGGTCGTGCGCGAAGATAATTTCCGTTATATCTGATTATCCACTAAGTTTGATTCGTCCCTCTTTTTAAACAAAACCAAATATTTGATATCCTCATCTGCAGTTAACCATTTACTTGTTTTTTATATTTTTTTTATATTACTGCTGTATTTTTATTACTTCTTGTTTTGTCGAGATTATAAAAGTGGTGTGAATATGGTGTTTTTCTTTAACCGTCTCGCTACATGTATGTTCCTCGAAACATTACAAAATCAACTGATCGATAACGGGCATTGACCTTCGCCCATAGAATAATGAAAATAATATATATTACTAGCTTCTGCCCGCGACTTCGTCCGCGTCAAATATATGCTCCCCTGACCGTTCCCATCGCATTGCAGTCTGCCAGTTTTCGTCCATTTTTTTGTTGCTGCTCCGCTCCTTTTGATCGTAGCGTGATGTTATATAGCCTTCCTCAATAAATAGGCTACCCGACTCAAAAATATTTTTTCAATTCGAACCAGTAGTTCCTGAGATTAGCGCGTTCCACCCCCCATTTTAGGGAAGTGGGGGGTTAGAAAGAGACAAAAAGTAGCCTATATCACTTTCCATTCCTTCAACTATCTCCACTTAAAAAATCACGTCAATTCGTCGCTCCGTTTTGCCGTGAAAGACGGACAAACAGACACACACACTTTCACATTTATAATATTAGTATGGATTATTTTTGTTGCTTTTTTCTGCATTACTTTTCGATATTGATAAGGTTCCCACGTGTTGGGTATACGTGGGGACCTTATGTTGAACACACATCTAATCACATAAAAGTTTTCAAAAATCATCATAATCGTGAAAATCTTTATCAAAATATAAATATCAGGGTGCTTACTCTTGACTTTAATTCCGATCGATGGACATTGGAATGTTGACGTTTCGTATTCTTGAGATCGACGCTAGTGCCAAAATGTGTTTAAATCGGGTGTCCATTTTGGAGAACTAAGTGGAATCGAGATCGAGCGTTGTTGTTGTTCCAATGTTGCACTATATATGTAGTTTTCTAGAGTACCCAATCACGTGTATGCAGAATTAACATTGGAATCGGATTGGCTTTAGATTAAAATTAAAATTAGGTTGAAGAGTAAGCCCCTGAACGCACTTTATCAATATGGAAATTGCATATTACGCAATAATATAAGCCAATGTATTCTTAACAACTGAAATCGGGTCACAACACTAACCCAGCAACCCTGACATCGAATACAAGATGGCGGAAAACATAAATACATCTGATATTGCTTACATTACAATATTTTCATTCGCGTAGGTTGTGATAAATTCTTTAAGCAGAATAAATGTTTTTAAATTCCTTTAGAATATCTACGTTTCAATTGACGTGGGTATTAACTATGTTTTCACTGAGTCACGGGTGAGATAAACAGATTTCTGTACTAAATGTAGTGTTGAGAGTGCAGGTAATTGAGATTTATAAGTCAGTTCCGTGTGGTGCGGACGTTAAGAAAAGCACCATCTCATTTCTTCCCGTGGGTGTCGTAAGAGGCCGTTAAGGGACTTACTAGAGAATGGGCAGCAGCGTTCTCCATGCATTTTACCATCATACTGCGATCGCCAACCCACCTGCCAATCGTCGCGGATGATACTCAACCTTATTGAATAATAGTTACAGTCTATTATTGATTCACTACAATGCAAAAACCAATATTTACCATTTTGGTTTCAATCATTGCAACAGGTATTACCTACTATCTTTCTTTTTCCTTCTGGATGAGAAATTATTAAATGACTTCTCCCGCTCTCGGTGGCCACCCGTGATTCTTTAGTTGCCTGTGCCAGGGCCACAGTAACTCTTTCGAAAAATGCCGCGAACCTGGCAGATTCTAGACCCCGAAACGTCGAAATGAATTGTCGGTTATACACAAAATCTGCTGTGCCATAAAATAAAAGTGCAATACCTGTTTATAATTAGTAAGATATGAATAAAATCAAAAAACTAAGTCCTCTTGCGAAATTTGTATGTTAATTTTTTTCATCTTTGGAATTTACATTACGTTAACCCCGCGAGTTCTGGCCAAGCCATAGCTCAATCTGGTATACCGCCATCTGCCCGAATTTTATTTGCCCTAATATCATTTGCTATAATAGTCAACAGCCATAATATTATATGACGTAATATTCATTTGCCCTACTCTTATTTGCTATATTAGTCACGTGCTAGAAGCTTTGTTTCCCACGAAATCACTTACCATAGGTAGAACGGGCTGGTGTCCGCAACTCCACGTCTGAGCGCGTATTTTGCGTACGGTGTCAATCACTTACCATAACATCATTTATCATAATCATTGTAAGCCCTAATTATCACGTGCCCTAATTATCACATGCCCTAATTATCACATGCCATAATTATCATATGCCATTACATCATTTGCCATCGACATTGGGTGTGTAACGGTTGTTATATTAGGAGAAACTGGATGCAATCGGGACTTTAAGGCACCCCGACTCGGATAGGTTAGCTTAGAAGGGGATGGCGGTGTCGTTTGAGCGAGCGAAGCGAGCGAATCACGGATATCGATGGAGCGAATAGACCCCGCCCTCCCCTTCGTGGTTATTTTTTTATAAACCACGTAGCTACCACCAAGAAGGAGCCCCGCGTAACGGGGCTCCGTCGACCAAGCTTCGAAAACAATTTATTATGGCGCTTAAATATCATGTGTAATGACTATTATGGCGTTTAAATATTATGTCTAATCATTATTATGGCAATTAAAAATATGAAAAACAATACTTATAGCAATCGTATCTTATGGTATCTAAGTTTCGGGCAATTAAAAGTATGTCATATGTCTTTTAGGGCAAACAAAACATTCGGGCAAATAAAATTCGGGTAAATGAAATTCGGGAATATGATGATTATGGTATATAATCTTCGGGTAAACAATAGACAACCGCTCAATCTCAGTGGATAAATTCTTGTGCGTGTGAGGACAACTAGCCACAAAAGTATCAATTTTCCTTTAAACACCAATGACGCGATTGGTTTGATCCACAGAAATCTAAATAATAAGGCAATTGTGCCTTATTATTTAGATTTCTGTGGTTTGATCATAAGGTACAATTCCGACGAATGACAAAGGATGTATCACATTAGGATTCCTAGAATTCCCACCATCTATTTTGCTACTTAGAAACTCATAACGCGATTGTACACAATAACAGGTATTTCAAAGGTAACTTACGAGTAACTGTCCGTAACTGCTTGAAATGTTTCGATAAACATTCAACATTTTTGAAAAAAAAAACGGTGTGCAATCAACAAAAAAAATTGTGGATTTAAAAAATATATGTAGGCCTAAAATAAAAATTTCAGTACCTAGTACTGTCTCTAAAATCGAGCTCTTTTTTCTTTGAACAAATAAAAAACCGACCGAGTGCAAGATGGACACGGTTTATGCATGAGGTTTATGTTTATGAAATTAAATGTTTTTTTTTTTAATTTTTATATTTGAGTTGAATGAAAAGTAAATTGTGGTTTACGATTTATGACGTATTAAAAAAAAAGTTTACATGGTAAAGGTCCACCCTTTATGGCAGAATTTTTTTCGTCATAATATTATTTTGCATAACAGCGGATGGCATAAACTTCATTTCGCAGAAAATCGTTTGGTATACACTCATTTATCATACATTCACAACGCATAATTTTATAAGTCAGAATCATCTTTAGGCATAAATTTTATTCCATAATAATTAAAAAGTAGAACCATCATATCGCAGAAAGTTCGCAGTCAGAATCGTCTCTTGGCATAATTTCATATCGATAGTTATTAAAAGGCAGCACTATCATATCTCAGAAACTTTAAACTTAGAATCATCGTTTGGCATACATGTCATATCGAAGAAGCATGCAGCATGTAAACAAGCATGCAGCATGCAAACAAGCATGCAGGATGCAAGCAAGCATACAGCATGCAAGCAACCAAGCATACAGCATGCAAGCACCTGAGCATGCAGCATGCAAGCAAGCATGCAGCAAGCAAGCATGCATCATGCAAGCAAGCTTACAGCATGCAGGCGAGCATGCAACATGCAGCATGCATGGTTTCTGTCACGGCTTCGGCGCTGCGGGGCTCCGGCGGTCCCACGCGAGCTCATCGTCGCAGATGGTTTTACGCTCACCACCACGGCTTCGGCTTGCTGGCCGGCTTCGCCGGCCAGCCTCAGCCGCGGCGGCGACTATCAAAACCACCTGCTCCACAGCTCGCGGGCCGCCTCGCCACTCCGCGCCTACGCGGGCTTAAATTACACTCTAGGGGTAGGGCAGACAAGACTACGTGGAGTCGGTTCTGCAGCGATTCGTTTCTGTATTTTTGTAGCACAACATATACTGACTTTTTGAGACAATATTTCATTTTGTTTAAAGTTAAAATGCAATTTAATAGAAATGATAATATGCCTAACAAAATTATTCTAAAAGAAATTCTGCCATCTTCGTAGTATGCTAAGTGAAATTATGCCAAATAATCATTGCTCTAAATAAATTTTATGCTAAACGAAATTATGCGGAATTTTAAGTCTGCCAAAGGTAATTATGCGAAATAAAATTCTGCCATCTTAAAAGTATGCCAGCGTAAAGTCGAGCATATAAACATTCGGCTAAACAATGATTATGCTAAACATTTTTTATGCCTTACAAATATTCGTTTAAATAATATTATGCCAAGTGTGTTATGCCAAATAAAATTCGGAGCATCAAGTTTCTGCCAGATAGAGGGAACCCGGTAAAGTATATCATATATTTTTTTTAGTTTTATCATTCTCTTATTTTAGAAGTTAGTGGGGGGACACACATTTTACCACTTTGGATGTGTCTCTCGCGCACGATATTAGAAACCTCAATACTATTTTTGAAAACATATTCATAGATACTCCACACGAGTGGGTTTTTAGGGAAAAAAAATTTTTGAGTTTCAGTTCTGAGTATGGGGAACCCCAAAATTTATTGTTTTTTTTTCTATTTTCGTGTGAAAATCTTAATGCGGTTCACAAAATACATCTACTTACCAAGTTTCAACAGCATACCTCTTATAAGTTTCGGAAAAAAGTGGCTGTGACATACAGACGGACAGACAGACAGACAGACATGATGAATCTATAAGGGTTCCGTTTTTTGCCATTTAGCAACAGAACCCTAAAAATGGTTTGATTTATTAAGTTTCATCTGTGGTTCTAACTACAAGCAATACAATTATCTAGTAAGTAATCAGTTTTTATTACATAATACGATTTCTAGTTAGAGTTCAGTAATTTCATAAGCACAATAAAGTTCTACTAAATTTTGCCTAATAAAAAAACTCAATCAGAATAAAATAAATCTTCTTACATTATCTTTGGAATCGCAAATAACTTTGATGAATATGAATTTTAATATTCTGCATAATTTATTCTACATACAGTCTTAAATATTAATATTTCAAAGTAATAATTTGGCTTACTCACTGCAGCATGCCAATAAAAAGTTATAATGAATTTTATAATTATTCTTTATTCATTATAATTCAATAGCAAAGAGAGGATTTTGCTCTGCAGATTTGTCTTTTTTTTGGGTGGGAAATATTCAAATGACGTCTCCCGCTCTGGGCGGAGCGGGAGGACGTGTCAGAGTTTTACTGAATATAACCCACTCGTGTTACTTCAGTTGCCTATATTCCAGGGCCACAGTAACTCTATCGGACAAATCTCGCGACCCTGACATAAGTCAGATAGCTCATGATGAATATCCACTTTAGGGCACCCTGTTGATCTTGTTTGTATCGTTTTAAATGATATCAAAAAAACCCTAATTCTCTTTTACAGAACTAACTTGAAAAAAAAATGCCTAGTGTGTTTCAGACCACGTACACCGGAGGGTTCCGAAGTGCCTGCCGGGGTCGCGTGATTGTTCGAAAGAGATACCGTGACCCTGGCACATGGGCAACTGATGGAACACGGGTGGGTTTTAGTCAGTAAAAGTCTGACACGACGAGCGGGAGAAGTCATTTGATGATTTCCCATCCTGATAAAAAAAAGGGTTCCAAAGTGGTGGAATATTTCCTAGGAACCAACTTAACGTTGAAGTTGTAAACGTCACGGTTAATTCTCCAACTGCAATTTTATAAATCCAGGTCATCGATTTTTATTTTTTTGGTAGTATCATAATATGTCACATTTAAATGGCCGTATAGTTTTGGAGCTCTGTGGGGCCGTAGACTTCCCTATATACTACGTGTTTGATTTTTATTTCACATTAATGCGCTCACGCGTTCCTGAGACATAGACAGACGTACGGTCAATGAAGCAGTCCTATTTTAGTTGTGCTCCTTATGTTCTGAGTTCAGCTGCACAATTACTGACAAATGTGTATACTGACTGGGCAGGTCCACCTAATCTGTGTATTTTTTTCCTCAAAAGACCATTTCAGACACCAATCCATATGGTCTTCACATGATCTGACCAAGATTAGATATGGACTTTAAAAGAGACTGTGACCTCTGACTTTGCTTCGGCCTCTCTTTTCAGAGACGTCGACCTCATCTAGTTTTAAAAATATGATTGACATGTAAAAGTGTTTATACAGACCTACTTACAGAAATAAAATTATTTATCACTTAAGGATCCCGATTTTTCCATTTGAGGTACGGAACCCTAAAAGACAAATTCTCACACAAAAATGTGACCAAATTTAATTAAATGTTTATTAATATTTTCAACAAAGTTTTTTCTAAATCAAAAGCCTTCATTATGAAATGCCTTTCACCTGTTCTTTCGTTAATTAAAACAATTTCGTAAGTCCCCTTTGAAGT
This sequence comes from Aporophyla lueneburgensis, assembly GCA_932294355.1. Lineage (NCBI taxonomy): Eukaryota > Metazoa > Arthropoda > Insecta > Lepidoptera > Noctuidae > Aporophyla > Aporophyla lueneburgensis. The sequence goes on from OW028735.1 coordinate 14,083,102, forward strand.
TATAAAGAGTAATAAATATTTAGTCAACCTCAACGAAGTTATATTGGTTCAACGAATCGCGCAGCAGAGTCAATTCGATGGAGATACAGGTATCATTTACCACTTAAATTTTTCTCTTGTACACCAATCAACGATATCCCAAACATCCTTTGATGTGGGCCCTTTCGAAAACTGACGTGGGAACGGAATTCAGCAGTAATCGCACGCTTGTAATGAACGTTCGGGTGAAGACATTATAAAAAAAAAATAACAACCAACTTCCTAAAAAAAAACACTACAAAGTGAAAAATAACTTTAATTTCGCAAGTCGGTGTCTTAGGAACTGTAATTAAGGTTTTTTTGCCACCGACTTCAGAAATTAAAGTTATTTTTGACTTTGCAGTGTTATTTTTAAGGAAGTCGGTTGTTATTTATTCGTTCATTTGTCGCGCAAATACTTAATGCAAATTTAAGACTTCTAAGGTTTTCACATGGACCCCATTGTCTGAATGGAACCAAATTAAAATGGGACCATTCGGGAAGCACCAGCTTTCAAATAAAAAAAGAATCATCAAAATCGGTTCACCCAGTTAAAAATTATGAGGTAGCAATAATAAAATAAAAATTGTCGAATTGATAACCTCCTCCTTTTTTTGAAGTCGGTTAAAAAACAAAGCATTATTAGCAACAAACATAAAAACAAGCTTCTGTTACTTTGTTCGCGCGGAAGATATAAAACACTACAATATACTAACAGCATCATTAGCCTTGTCTTTCCCCAACTATGTTGTGGTCAGCTTACAGCCTAATCGGAAATACCAATATTTTACATGGAGCTACTGCTTGTCTGACCCCCATAACCCAGTTAACCCTCAGGTAACACTGGTTGTCAGACTTTCGGGTTTCTGACGACCCACAGTGTTTTATGAAGACCATTTTTCGGACATTGCTTTTTTATATAAAAAGCTGATAGTTTAAGTTATTTAAATGCAATATTTCGTATCCCCATTTCGCTAGTATGTTTAGTTTTTGTGATATAATTTTTTGAAAATCGTCTTTTTTTCAACCGGGTATTTAGAAACAATATCATATCTCTGAAACTAAATATTATACGCAATTGTGATCTTAGAAACATCCATGGCGTTTTTGATTCTCCATTTTTTAGAGTACAAATAAATTTCGGAACTTCGTTAGATTCGGACTTATACGAGGTTTTTTGTTTTTCGTTTTTATTTTTTTTCTCGGTAATTCCACCGTATTTGGAAAAGTTATTTATACTCAAATTATGCCCTCCATCTTCCCTACATACCACAAAAATAACACATCCTAATTGCGTGGAATCTAGAAGTTATTCCAAATTAACTGTTTTTGCTAGGGTTGTCACTTTCTAATCTGAATTTTGATGACTCAATTTTTATTTTATGGTACGTATTTGTTATTAAAATTTCGACTATTAATCCTAGAAACTTAGGTATATCCAGACTCATAAAAGGTTTTTAGTTTTTTATTTATTTTGTTCTCGATAATTCCGTAGTATTGGGATAAGTTATTTATACTGAAACTACACTTTGCCAGCAACTTCGTTCGCGCATATTTTCATAAAAACTTTAACACCCTTTAAAACTGAATTTTGACGGTAGTTTTAACAAACGAATAACGGGACGATTCTATTGTCACAAAATTCTCTAAACTAAACTAAAAATCACTTAAATTTGGTTTATCCCTGTCAAACAACGATTTTCTATTCTGAAATAGACTAAAAGTGACACAACTTAACTATATTTTACTAAGATTGCACTGAATTATTAGTTTAGTGAAAATGTCAATATTGCTATTCTAAGTTTGCAGGTTTTCACCAAACATTTTGACTTAATAATTTATTTTAACTAAATCTGACTATTTTTAATCGCGATTAAAAAAATGTCGAATAAGACTAGTGATCATGAACTAAAATTCACACTAAGGCCTCGCCTTCACGGGCAAAGACAGTACTGTATTTTTTGTTTTCTTTTTCTTTTGCTTATGTCTCGAAAATGGCGTGTCCTATCACAAAAATAATGAAAATTTCGACCCCCTTTAAAACCCCTGCACATTTAAATCTCATCACGTGGGCAATATTTTTTTATATTTTTCAAACAAAAAGTGAAAAATTTCATATAAAACACGTCCAGGCTGCCTCCTAGAGCGCGCCTTCGTTTCTCAAAAAAATAATTGCGTAGTGCACAAGTACCAAATTGCGAAGCCAAAAGAAAAAAAATACCACGTTGAGTCGCGATTGTCAAATTTGATTTTAGTCATGTCAAAATAATTTTTAAATTTAGAGAATTTTTCTTGCAGAATAGCGTTACAATTCTCATAGCCGGTGTACAACAGAATCGGCAATGTCAATCATTATTTTGATTTGAATTTGTGCTAAGTTTTAAGTTTATTAACCTAAGAAATAAGATTCCTCCATAAGATCTTTAAAAACCCCTAAATTGTTCTTTTGGAGGTAGTTCTGAAAATCAAAAATGACATTTTAGAATCTGCAGTTGGCTGCCAACAAGGTGACCCCCTCGGGCCAGTGATTTTTAATTTAGCCATTCACCCAATCATTCGACAGCTAAATTCCAAATTTAATGTTTGGTATCTCGATGATGGAACCTTGAGAGGCGATGTAGAAACAGTTATAAATGACCTAACATTCTTAAAACATAAACTTCATTCAATTGGCCTTGATTTAAACCTATCCAAATGTGAACTTTATATAACGGACAGTACTGACAGACAACTGACACTTACAAAATTTAACGCAATAGCTCCAGAAATAAAAATTATTGAAAAAAGCTCTCTTCGTCTCCTGGGGTCTCCAATCTTTGAGAACTCCTTTCCCTCTTTTATTGAGGAAAAAATACAAAATTTTAATGACGTTTCGGAAAGACTTCCAAATTAACATGCATTCGGCCATCACTTTAATTCGTTACTGCTGTTTCGCCCCAAAATTAACATATTTCCTACGCGCTTCCCATTTATGGAAGCACACTCACCTTTTAGACAGAATGGACCAAATTATCCGGCACACACTAACCTCAATACTAAATGTGGCCTTGGACGACCGAGCTTGGGCACAAGCAACTCTTCCCATTCGTATGGGAGGCATTGGCGTCCGCAAAATTTCCAGTCTTAGTTTACCGGCTTTCATATCCTCGGTCCACGGCACTGAGAAATTAATCAGGAAAATCTTAGCTTCCACACTGAATAATTTTGATGTGCCCTGCTTTACCGAGGCTATGGATGCCTGGAAACTCGCTTGCCCGAATTCAAATCTACCCGATAACCCACTTTCCCAAAGACGGTGGGATGAGCCGCTCTGCAGAGTTGTACAAGACAATTTACTGAACTCGTCTGCTACTACTGCGGAGCGTGCGCGCCTGCTGGCTGTGGTTAAATGGGAATCGGGTCTGTGGCTTCATGCGCTACCGTCGTCGAACATAGGCACTTTGCTCGACGACACTACTTTCCGCCTCGCTGCTTCTCTAAGACTAGGAGCTCCTTGTTGTTCTCCTCATCGCTGCCACTGTGGCGAAGTTGTCAACAGTCTAGGACACCACGGCCTGTCTTGTAGCCGAAGTGCGGGTCGCTTAGCGCGGCACGCGAACATTAACGACATCATCCGACGAGCTCTTGTCACCGTCGGCGTTCCAGCTGTATTAGAACCCAATGGCTTGGCACGCGACGATGGCAAGAGACCGGACGGTATGTCTTTGTTTCCTTGGAAGGTGGGAAGGCCTTTAGTGTGGGATGCAACGTGTATCGATACTCTTGCGCCATCCGCCAGCGGCAGCGCCAGCGCAGCAAGCCGAGCTAGGAAGATGTTCCTAGCTCGGCTTGCTGCGCTGGCGCTGCCGCTGCGGCTGCGGAAAACCTCAAGCGGTGAAAGTATAGCAACCTTATTGGTAATTATGTTTTCGAGCCGTTTGGGGTTGAAACCCTCGGGCCGTGGGGTCAGAGTGCTCATGGCCTCTTTAAAGAAATATCTAAACGGCTGGTTGACACTTCTCGTGACCCAAGGGCTGGTTTTTATTTTGGCCAACGGCTAAGCATTGCTATACAGCGTGGTAATGCCGCCAATCTCTTGGGTACGTTACCGGTCAACAGCGATGAGGATGAATTTTTCGATGCTTTATTTTAGTTTGTGTATATATAGTTTTGGTTAAGTTAATATATTGTATTATGTTGTTACTTATATTAATCAATAAAAAAATATGTGGTTAAAAAAAAAATGACATTAAAATGTAAATGTGCCCTGCCCACTGCCCGTTAAGTTTGGCGATTCTTCTAATTGTGTGGATAACTTTGGTATAAATATAGACATAACTTCAGATCCGGATATGAACTAATATAATATGATCGCGTGACAACCCTAACGACGTAGAATACGGATCGAACTTAAAAATGTTGTGGTTTCTAGATTCCACGCAATTAGGATGTGTTATTTTTGTGATATGTAGGGAGGATAAAGGGCCTAATTTTAGTATAAATAACTTTTCCAAATACGACGGAATTACCGAGAAAAAAAATAAAAACTAAAAACTGAAAACCTCGTATAAGTCTGAATCTAACGAAGTTCCGAGATTTATTTGTACTCTAAAATATGCAACATAAAAAACGCCTTCGATGTTTCTTAGGTCACAATTGCCTATCATATTTAGTTTCAGAGATATGATTTTTTTTCTAAATACCTGGTTGAAAAAAAGACGATTTTCAAAAAATTATATCTTATGAACTAAACATACTAGTGAAATGAGGATACGAAATATTGCATTGAAATAACTTAAACTATCAGTTTTTTTATATAAAAAAGCAATGTCCGAAAAGTCGTCTTCATAAAACACTGGACCCGTAATGACTGGTAATCCATGAATGACAGTCGGGAACTACAAATTAATGTCCTTCCGGAGGCCAGATATGATGAGAGGGACCCCTCTACAATCATCATTTCAGCCAAAAAACGTCCACTGCTGTACATAAGCCAGCCCAATTTGGGGAGGTTTATATATCTATAACAATATATATGTATACTAGCTGACCGTACAGACGTTGTCCTGTTTCCTAGGACTCGATAGCAGCACCACATACAGGGTCCAATATTGAATCTAAACCATCCAGAGTGCCACCCAAACGCATACAAAAAAATGCGTTCAAATCGGTCCAGTTGTTTAGAATTATATATATAAAGATAAATAATTATGGAACAAGTGCACTTAGATTGTGTATGAGAATTTTTGTTGGAAATGTGCCGTGTCCGTTCATTTGTGTACCTGGATTTATGTTCCAGATTTAAGCTAAAACGGCTGTCCAGATTTGAATCAAATCTGGCATACACATAACTTGTATTAACAGATAGGTTACTTTTAATCTCGGTAGTACGTTCGAGTGTTATTATTTCAGACACAAACGCGGGGAAACCGCGGGCAAAAAAAAATATTGGTTCAAAAACACCCACGGTACATAAGCCACGTGTGTTTTGGGCACGTGAATATATTCGATGTATCGAAATAATATATTCTACGGAAATATTGTGACAGATTTACTAGATTCAGATACTATTATATCTTTCGTATTTTACAGCTGCAGTGGGTAGATAATCAATGTGCAAAACGTTGTAAAATATAAACAGACAAACTGGAAGAAGTGTTGAAAAGAAAAATGTTGTTCAATTCATTCCATTGGGCTTATTTTTAACTGACGTAAGAAGAAGTTCTCAAAATGACGTATGTATTCTTTTTTTCTTAACTTTTACAGAGTATGTAGTCCAGTACTGACAATGTTTTTTAAATTGACTTTGCAGTTCATAATTGAAAACAAAAAAAAAACAACTTTTCAACCGACGAAAAAAAACGGAGGAGGTTCTCAATTCGACGCGTATATTTTTTTTTTTTTTTTTATGTATGACCACGCATAACTTTTTACTTAGTGGTCCGATTGTAACAATTCTTACTCCCAAGGTGGTCTCATATAAATTTGGAAAACTAAATCGAACCCTAAGGGTTGGAAAACAGGGGATGATTGATTGTTCACTCACTGATTGTAACGTATAAACACGCATAACTTTGTACAGAGTAGTCCGATTTTGATAATTCTTTTATTGTTAGATAGGGTATACCTTGCCAAGTATTATTAATACATTAAAGCCACAAAAAATCATAAAATAAAACTTTTTAACAAAAAATTAAACCGCCGAAAAACTGAAAAGCATAAAATAATAAACCTTAAAATTTTGAGTCGGCGCTGAAAAATCAATGAACAAGGATCACTCAAAGCGCCGACTCATAATTTTAAGGTTTATTATTTTATGCTTTTCAGTTTTTCGGCGGTTTAATTTTTTGTTAAAAAGTTTTTATCAAAAATTACACCGACGAAAAAGGAACCTGATAAGCAAAAACTGCTTTCGGCATGTCGGACTTTGTTCCATTCAGGCCTTGTCGGACTATATGACCGACAACATTCCAAATCTAACCGTGTCGTTGCTGCCTGGCGGCCATGTTTATTACTCTTTCAGCTATATTAAGTGTCCCGTAGAGCACAAACAAACACCACTGTGTCATCATAATTTTTGTTTACACTTACTCTCATACACTTTGTGGAAAGTATGAAGTCAAAATAAAAGTAAGGAAATAAATTAAAAAATAGGTTCTATATAATGTTATAAATATGATATATACGTATTTATGGAATAAACAATCTATTTAAAGGGCAGTTAACGTGTAAATACACAAAGCGAAGTGCTTGCCTTTTTCTTTGGGTGGGAAATTATCAAATGAAGTCTCTTGCTCAGGGTGGAGCGAGAGGGCGTGTCCAACTTTTACTGACTAAACCCCACCCGTGTTCCAGTTGCCTTTGCATTTGCTATGCCTGGCCTGGGTTCTATTTCACGAGCTACAACCCGTAAATGATATCACTTGGAAATTCAGAATTGCGTTGCACTACTTCGGGATATATTCTTTATTTTCTTGTCGATTGAATGGATAGTAAAGTTACATACATACACTCATGGCTTCTTCCCATGAGGGTAAGAAGAAACTATAGAACGTCATCTGATACAACCCTTTTGCTTGTTATTTCTCCAAAAACACATCATCATCATCATCATTTCAGCCGTAAGACGTCCACTGCTGGACTTAGGCATCCCCCAATTTGGGGGGCTTTGCCATAATCGCCACGCTTGGCAGGCGGGTTGGTTATCGCAGTATGGTGGTAAAATGCATAGAGAACGCTGCTACCCATTATCTAGTAAGTCCCTTAGTCGCCTTTTACGACACCCACGGGAAGAAATGGGGTGGTGTTATTCTTTACGTCCGGCACCACACGGTATCATATAAAAACACATATTTGAAACTAAATTGCGAATACAGATTCATTATCAGCCTTTATTGTTCCCACTGCTGGGATACAGACCCCTCTCGGCTGTAATCTACCATGCTGGCCCAGTGCGGGTTGGTAGATGTCCCATGTCTTCGAATGCCGAATAGTAATCAAAATACTTAGAATAAATCACTTTGAGAGTCGAAAATAACACTTTGGCTAAGGTTTGATAAATTAAACTAAAAGCAAAATACATGTATTTTAATCATAATTATTAAGTGAACAATTAATTTCGCTGAATACGGACTGGGTAAGGCACTGTGGTAATCCTTGGGGAAGAACTATTCCCAACACTCTTAAAACACTAAATTTTAAGCAAAACTTTGCCCTTGTGCAAAACCTTGTTTTTAACCCCTGTTGCAAAAAGAAGGGTGCTATAAGTTTGTTCGTTATGTATGTCTGTGTGTGGCACCGCAGCTCTTAAACTGGTGAAAAGATTTCGGTGCGGTTTTGGTATTAAAAAATAGGCTTATGAGAGTTGGTTGTTGTTGATGTCTAAGACATGTTTTATCAAAACCGGTTCGACCCGACGATCATTTGATCACAATATTACCAACAACTTATTATTAAACTGAAAGGGCCAATACGTTTTTTTGCCTTTTAGAGGTTTTTGTTTTGGTCGGGGATTTTTTAAACTTTAATTTAAACTTTTATCAAAGTAGGTTTGTAGTATTTCAGTCGAAGATGAATATTGAGTAGCTAGGATACTTAACAATATTCTCATCCGATCTTAAAGGTAATTGCGTAAAACACAAACACTAGGAATGGCATACATAACGCAATTGATGTTGTTGAAATGTCAATAATATTTCAACAACATCCATTGCGTTATTTACGTTGTTTAGTACACACATTTTTCGAACGTATGCAGCAGTGTATTAGAAATCACCTTGAAAATGATTAAGTTTCTGATCAATAGTGTACTACGCAATTAGGGTGCAAGTTTCCAAAAGTACCAACTTACATCAATAACCCAAGTAGGTAAACTGAGATCAAATGCAGGGAGCCTAAGTTTCAGTTTCAGCGGTTTCAGACAAAGGACGTAATTGGGCAAGTAAGTACCCTACTTTGAAACTTTTTGAAGAACTGGCTCGAATAAAATTAAAAAGTTTCGTTGACATTTTGCCCGACCTAGGATCTTTTGGCGCCTGAATGACATTCACAGGCCGTTGCTTTTCCATTTATGAAATCGACACAGAGTTGACGAAATAAGATGGCAGTGTTTAATTGAATTTGGAAAATGAACCTGCACGCATTGTGATTAAGGTTGACTTTTAATTTAGGCAAAGAATTAGTCGACGTTTACAGGGACGTAATAATATAATAGAGGAATATTTGTTCACTGGATTGGAGGCAAATAATAAGCGCTACGCTGTTCGATAGAAGGTTAAGCAGTGCTTGGCGAGGCTGGTCTGTGTCATCCATATTTTGTTGAGTAACGTTCTCCCTGCTTCGAAACAACGTTAAACCATTTTTTTTTTTTGGAATTATACCTCGTAGGTCAACTTATAAGGTTGTCGGCTGCTAAACCGGACTTGCCTATGGAACCTTTATAAATTCAGGTCTCCAGCCAGGGCTTAAAAATTTAAAACTAGAGTGACTACTCGCTAAGGGTACCCTATGAGGTTCGGAATTCGGCTTAAGGCATCGTTGGTAGAGGACAGCTAGGGACGGTCTGGATCGGATTTTTTATTATTTAGGGACGAATTAAAAGCTAAAGGCTCAGCAGCGTGGGTTGACTCGAGCAAGGGTAGGCAGCAAATCAGAGCTTGGTTTTTTCAATATTTATCTAAGTAGATGTGAAGACGATGCACGTAGAATAAAAGCACAGAAAGACACACGTTGAATCAAAATTCGAGAGTTCTGAAGGATATTTCTAATCTATTGCTTTAAAGGTTCAATGAATTTCTCTAAAACACCGTAAATACACTACGAACGTGGTTGAAGTGTCAGAATGAATGATATTGTGACCAGTTGTAATTTTATGTGTGATACGTAACTACCCCAATGTGGTATTAACAAACAGCTTCTATTTACTTCGTTTTCTCCAATCGAGTTCGTGTCGAGAATTTCCTGAATGTCGCGTGACCACCTGTAGAGTTGTGAGATCAACAAGTGTGACATTCACTTGTTAAAATTAAACTATGTTCTTTTTCGACAGCTCTGTCTATCTGCCTATACTTTTCCCAAAGATGGTGGCATCGGCTTTCAATCTAACCGGAGACAAGTGAATGTTAGTGTTTTATATGGAGCGACTACCTGACGTCCACAATTCATTTACTTATAGTCTGTGCCAGATAAGAAAAAAATAAAAAAATTGACCCCCGCCTGCCAATGTATTCAAATTACCGTTTTGACCGTGCTAGCGACACTTTCATTACATTTTTTTCGTATCATTTTGAAATATTTGAATACATTGGAAGGCGGGTGTCAATGACTTTTATTTTTTTCACATCTGGCACAGACTATAGATAATAAATACCTTGCAAAGACTGGTTGTCAAGTGTTTAGGTTCATCAGTATGACCCGCAACGTCTGTTGAAGATTAACAAATGACAGTCGTCAACAGTGGCTTTTTTTGCGGGTGCGAAATCATCAAATGACGTCTTCGGCTCTTCGATAGAGCGGGAGGGCGTGTCAGACTTTTACTGACTAAAACCCACCCGTGTTCCTTCAGTTGCCCAAGTGCCAGGGCCACGGTGTCTCTTTCGAACAAATCTCGCGACTCTGGTAGGAACAATGGCTGTACGTGTTTTCCGAGGCACGGAAGGGTCGTGGTATGTAATGATAGTCACCGATTCCCGGACCAACCGCGGTCTTAAGCCGATCGATCAACCCTTACGGTACCTATTATTTAGCTACGCCACAAGCCTTTCTCAATTAATGTCTAACGCGGTGCTATTCTGAAACCATTAGATGTTGATATTTTATTACAATACTAGCTTCTGCCCGTGACTTCGTCCGCGTTAAATTTCTTGTTCCCCCGACTCTTCCCGTCGCGTCGAATCGCCTACCCGTGAGATTTTCTCCGTTTTTGCAACATTTTTCATTACTGCTCCGCTTCTCTTGGTTGTAACGTGATGTGATATATGTAGTTTATAGCCTTTCTCGATAAATAGACTACCTAACACAAAAATATTGTTTCAATTCGGACCAGGAGTTCCTGAGATTACCGCGTTCAAACAAACAAACAATCAAATTCTTCAGCTTTATAATATTAAGTATAGACTAGCTTCTGCCCACGGCTTCCCCGCGTGGATGTCGAAAATATCCTACAGGACGTACTACTGGGATTAAGAGTACCCTGTGTGATAATACAGTTAAACAATGTCTTATCACGCTGCTTGCTTTATCTTATACGATCCAGAGAATAAAAGTTTCACGGAAAATTCAACCCCCGATTTCACCCTCTTAGGAATGGAATTTCAAAAAACCCTTTCTCAGTGGATACTTACTCTTTACAAATAACATACCCTCCAAATTTCATGTCTCTAGGAGCTAGGGTTTAGGCTGTGCGTTGATATATCAGTCAATCAGTTACTCAGGACTTTGAATTTTTACATATATAGAAGACTAATGAGCTGAGAGCTATGTTGGGTCTACTTCCAGTCTGACACTAAACAGCTGAAAACGACGTAGCCTGACATCCTATCTGACTCAGTTACTGTGTAACACGATGTACCTTGGTAAAACTGACTGTTAAATTTTCATTCGTCTGACTACTCGTAACGATTGTCAAAGATCTTCGAACTTTTTAATACAGTCTGGATTAATTGCTTAACATCATTCCCGATGACGCTACAACCTTCCTCCAGGAGAGTAGTAAACTCACTAACACTCTCAAGATGCACCGTCAAAGACCACCGTCCTTCCGTCCTCGCCGTCGAGGCCAACCACAACGTCCCAATTCATGTCCATCCCGACCCTTGCTCGAGTCAACCCACGCTGCTGAGCCTTTAGCTTTTAATTCGTCCCTAAATAATAAAAAATCCGATCCAGACCGTCCCTAGCTGTCCTCTACCAACGATGCCTTAAGCCGAATTCCGAACCTCATAGGGTACCCTTAGCGAGTAGTCACTCTAGTTTTAAATTTTTAAGCCCTGGCTGGAGACCTGAATTTATAAAGGTTCCATAGGCAAGTCCGGTTTAGCAGCCGACAACCTTATAAGTTGACCTACGAGGTATAATTCCAAAAAAAAAAAATGGTTTAACGTTGTTTCGAAGCAGGGAGAACGTTACTCAACAAAATATGGATGACACAGACCAGCCTCGCCAAAGGCCTGTGAATGTCATTCAGGCGCCAAAAGATCCTAGGTCGGGCAAAAAGTTTCGTTGACATTTTGCCCGACCTAGGATCTTTTGGCGCCTGAATGACATTCACAGGCCGTTGCTTTTCCATTTATGAAATCGACACAGAGTTGACGAAATAAGATGGCAGTGTTTAATTGAATTTGGAAAATGAACCTGCACGCATTGTGATTAAGGTTGACTTTTAATTTAGGCAAAGAATTAGTCGACGTTTACAGGGACGTAATAATATAATAGAGGAATATTTGTTCACTGGATTGGAGGCAAATAATAAGCGCTACGCTGTTCGATAGAAGGTTAAGCAGTGCTTGGCGAGGCTGGTCTGTGTCATCCATATTTTGTTGAGTAACGTTCTCCCTGCTTCGAAACAACGTTAAACCATTTTTTTTTTTTGGAATTATACCTCGTAGGTCAACTTATAAGGTTGTCGGCTGCTAAACCGGACTTGCCTATGGAACCTTTATAAATTCAGGTCTCCAGCCAGGGCTTAAAAATTTAAAACTAGAGTGACTACTCGCTAAGGGTACCCTATGAGGTTCGGAATTCGGCTTAAGGCATCGTTGGTAGAGGACAGCTAGGGACGGTCTGGATCGGATTTTTTATTATTTAGGGACGAATTAAAAGCTAAAGGCTCAGCAGCGTGGGTTGACTCGAGCAAGGGTCGGGATGGACATGAATTGGGACGTTGTGGTTGGCCTCGACGGCGAGGACGGAAGGACGGTGGTCTTTGACGGTGCATCTTGAGAGTGTTAGTGAGTTTACTACTCTCCTGGAGGAAGGTTGTAGCGTCATCGGGAATGATGTTAAGCAATTAATCCAGACTGTATTAAAAAGTTCGAAGATCTTTGACAATCGTTACGAGTAGTCAGACGAATGAAAATTTAACAGTCAGTTTTACCAAGGTACATCGTGTTACACAGTAACTGAGTCAGATAGGATGTCAGGCTACGTCGTTTTCAGCTGTTTAGTGTCAGACTGGAAGTAGACCCAACATAGCTCTCAGCTCATTAGTCTTCTATATATGTAAAAATTCAAAGTCCTGAGTAACTGATTGACTGATATATCAACGCACAGCCTAAACCGCAGCTCCTAGAGACATGAAATTTGGAGGGTATGTTCTTTGTAAAGAGTAAGTATCCACTGAGAAAGGGTTTTTTGAAATTCCATTCCTAAGAGGTTGAAATCGGGGGTTGAATTTTCCGTGAAACTTTTATTCTCTGGATCGTATAAGATAAAGCAAGCAGTGTGATAAGACATTGTTTACATGTATTATCACACAGGGTACTCTTAATCCCAGTAGTACGTTCCTGTAGGATTTTTTCGACATCCACGCGGGGAAGCCGTGGGCAGAAGCTAGTCTATACTTAATAATATTATAAAGCTGAAGAATTTGATTGTTTGTTTGTTTGTTTGAACGCGGTAATCTCAGGAACTCCTGGTCCGAATTGAAACAATATTTTTGTGTTAGGTAGTCTATTTATCGAGAAAGGCTATAAACTATATCACATCACGTTACAACCAAGAGAAGTGGAGCAGTAATGAAAAATGTTGCAAAAACGGAGAAAATCTCACGGGTAGGCGATTCGACGCGACGGGAAGAGTCGGGGGAACAAGAAATTTAACGCGGACGAAGTCACGGGCAGAAGCTAGTATTGTAATAAAATATCAACATCTAATGGTTTCAGAATAGCACCGCGTTAGACATTAATTGAGAAAGGCTTGTGGCGTAGCTAAATAATAGGTACCGTAAGGGTTGATCGATCGGCTTAAGACCGCGGTTGGTCCGGGAATCGGTGACTATCATTACATACCACGACCCTTCCGTGCCTCGGAAAACACGTACAGCCATTGTTCCTACCAGAGTCGCGAGATTTGTTCGAAAGAGACACCGTGGCCCTGGCACTTGGGCAACTGAAGGAACACGGGTGGGTTTTAGTCAGTAAAAGTCTGACACGCCCTCCCGCTCTATCGAAGAGCCGAAGACGTCATTTTATGATTTCGCACCCACAAAAAAAGCCACTGTTGACGACTGTCATTTGTTAATCTTCAACAGACGTTACGGGTCATACTGATGAACCTAAACACTTGACAACCAGTCTTTGCAAGGTATTTATTATCTATAGTCTGTGCCAGATGTGAAAAAAATAAAAGTCATTGACACCCGCCTTCCAATGTATTCAAATATTTCAAAATGATACGAAAAAAATGTAATGAAAGTGTCGCTAGCACGGTCAAAACGGTAATTTGAATACATTGGCAGGCAGGGGTCAAATTTTTTATTTTTTTCTTATCTGGCACAGACTATAAGTAAATGAATTGTGGACGTCAGGTAGTCGCTCCATATAAAACACTAACATTCACTTGTCTCCGGTTAGATTGAAAGCCGATGCCACCATCTTTGGGAAAAGCGTAGGCAGATAGACAGAGCTGTCGAAAAAGAACATAGTTTAATTTTAACAAGTGAATGTCACACTTGTTGATCTCACAACTCTACAGGTGGTCACGCGACATTCAGGAAATTCTCGACACGAACTCGATTGGAGAAAACGAAGTAAATAGAAGTTGTTTGTTAATACCACATTGGGGTAGTTACGTATCACACATAAAATTACAACTGGTCACAATATCATTCATTCTGATAGTTCAACCACGTTCGTAGTGTATTTACGATGTTTTAGAGAAATTCATTGAACCTTTGAAGCAATAGATTAGAAATATCCTTCAGTACTCTCGAATTTTGATTCAACGTGTGTTACGTAATTAGGATGCAGATCACGTATGGATAGTGTGCTAACAGTCTTTCTGTGCTTTTATTCTACGTGCATCGTCTTCACATCTACTTAGATAAATATTGAAAAAACCAAGCTCTGATTTGCTGGTTTCGTTTTCTCTTCTACCGATCGTTAGTTCTCTTGACACAGTTTTTTTTTTTGTTTATATGTATTTATGTATGTATATATATGTATTTATGTATTAGTATTTATAGTTGTTTCCGATATATCTATCCCATTTGTTGCACCTGCCTTGTTTTATCTCTGCACCACCCTAAGGTTGACTGGTAGAAAATGCCTCAGGCATTAAGTCCGCCTTTGTACAGTATTTTTTACTTGTGCATAAAGTTTAAATAAATAAATTAAAAAAAATTGGTTGCCTGTAAAGTCGGTATACGGGCGAAAGTTTTACGTGACAACGACTTTGAGTGGTAAAATAATTTTAATGTGAATATTCATTCGTATAGTAGGAAGAAGGATGAAATAATAGTAACAATTTAAAACATTTATTTGCATTTATTTGCATGCCTTTCACTTTTTATGTCTGTCTCTCTCGCTCTTAGGCGGGCTAACCATGCCCGAGTGGAAGGGACGCGTGCCTCTCACTAAATGATAAATGATAAATGATAAATGATTTTATTTCTGTAAGTAGGTTTGTACAAACACTTTTACAAGTCAATAATATTTTTTTGAGCTAGATGAGGTCGGCGTTTCCTATCTGACTACTCTGAGAAGAAAGGCCGAAACAAACTCAGAGGTCACAGTCTCTTTTAAAGTCCAGACATAATATTGGTAACATTATGTGAAAACTATGTAGGTAGCTGTCTGAAATGGTCTTTAGAGGAAAGAACCAAACAGATTGAGTGGACCTGTCCAGTCAGTGCACGCATTTGTCACTAATCGTGCGGCTCAACTCAGAACTTGAGAAGCTCAACGATCCGACGAACAATACCAAAGAAAGGACATTTGGGTAGGCCGCAAAAATTACTCAACCTGCCAGATCATAATTACAACATACTTGACAAGTAAAGAAAGATAAAATAAAAGAAGAAACATACCCACACAGTCTTCACATTCACAATGATTAAACAATATGATAAAAGTAAATATTCATGTCATTGTATAAATAGAATTTATCAATGTCAATGTGTATATGAAAAATCCGGAAAGGATCTCGGTCTAATCACTTGATGACCATCTTAGTCGCTGTCTGAAATGGTCTTTAGAGGAAATAACCACACAGATTTGAGTGGACCTGTCCAGTCAGTGCACGCATTTGTCAATAATCGTGCAGCTCAACTCGGAACTTAAGGAGCCCAACGATTCGACGAACAATACCAAAGAAAGGACATTTGGGTAGGCCGCACAAATTACTCAAACTGCCAGACCAAAATCGAAAGTAAAATAATGACCCACATAGTCATCAAATTCACAGTAGTTAAAACAATAAGTACATATAGTAAATATACATGTGGCTGTAAAAAAGAAAAAAAAATATAAAATAAAAAAAATATCAAAATAAAATCAGAATAAAGTAGCAAAATAATATATAAAATCAACATTCAGTGCAGTTATTGGAGCAGCTCAATCCCAAGCAGTTTTATCCTCAATATAGTCTTTGACAGTATAATAGGCTTTTTGACATAGTTTCCGCTTTATAAAAGATTTGAATTTATTTAAGCTTAGTTCTTGAATGAGGCTGGGAAGTTTATTATAAAAACGTATACATTGGCATCTAAAGGAGCCACCTATTTTCTTGAGCCTGGTTGTAGGAATAACAAATTTGTTTTTGTTTCTAGTATTAACATTATGGATATCACTGTATCTTTTAAAGAGATTAATATTTTTATGTGCATACAAAAGATTTTCATAAATATACTGAGAAGGCACAGTCATTATATTAATCACTTTAAATTTATCTCTGAGGGAGTGTCTGGGACTTAATTTATAAATTGAACGAATTGCCCTTTTTTGTAAAACAAAAATTGTCTGAATGTCGGCGGCATTTCAAATCAAATCAAATCAAATCAAATCATTTCTTTATTTGTATAGAATGCAGGTGTTACAATAATGGTGTTACTTTAGATATATTCCCAGTACATTCTGCCTGTTGGCATACAAAAATATAGTGCTTAACTTACATATAATTTAGAAACTAGGTAAAAAAAAAAAAAAAAAGGTAGGCAGGTAGTGGCTAGGTATTAAAAATGAGATCATGGATCAGCTAAGTCTAAAATTATTTACATAATAAATGAGATATAGTGAAGTAACTAGGTATTACAATTCATCATTTATAAAATCGGTAACAGAGTAATAACATTTATCTGTCAGCAACGACGTCAGGAGTTTCTTGAATTTTGTTAGAGGCTGATCCTTTATACAATTTGGCAATTTGTTAAAAATAATAGGTGCCATACCAATAATGTTCTTTTTAAGCAAAGCAGTGTTATATCTACCAGTACACAATAGACTCTGATATTTTGATCTCAAGGCAGTAGTACGCATTCTTGTATCATTTAATGAAGGAAAAAGATGCTTGTTATTTTTAACGAATATAGATACTTCGAGAATGTAAATACTAGGAAAAGTTAGTACCTTGTGTTTCTTGAAAAAAGGAATGCAACTGTCTGTAACCTTGAGATTAAAAATGGATCGTATGCACCGTTTTTGGGCTTTAAAAATAGACTCCCTTTCGGAACAATTACCCCAGAACACTACACCAAACCTTAGGACAGAGACCACCAAACCGTGATATGCAACCATTAATGTGTCAACGTTAACTTTCTTGGACAGGTTGTAGAGAGCATACGCAGACGTGCTTAATCTTTTGCAAACTTCTTCAGCCTGCGGTTTCCAAGTTAATTGACTGTCAATCAGTATACCTAAAATTTTTACCACGTTAACGCTATCAATAGTTTGTCCTTTATAATTTTCCCCACAATAGAATACCGTACGACATCACACTGTGAAAATAACTAAAATAAACTAAACGGGCTGTCTCTAAATCAGTTAAATCACGAATTTTTCTAACCGCGTATGCTGCAGAGCTAAGCTTTTTTGACAATTTTTCTACATGAGGGCCCCACTGAAGCTTGCTATCCAGAGTTATGCCTAGGAATACTGTGGTATCTTCGGGTTTCAACTCTTCATTCTTTATGAGAACACTAGTTTCTACTTGTCTAACATGAGGTATCGTAAACTTAATACATTTCGTTTTTTTCTCGTTTAGAAGTAGATTATTAACATTAAACCAGTTAACTACATTTGCAAGGGCACTATTTACATTGTCAGTAACTAGCTGCTGACGTTTGAGTTTAAATAAAAGTGAAGTGTCGTCGGCAAACAATACTATATCATGTTTATCCTTTATGAGGTAAGGTAAATCATTAATATAAATAAGAAATAAAAATGGGCCTAAAATTGAGCCCTGGGGGACCCCCATTCTAATTACAGATCCAGGTGATCTTTTTCCGTTGACGTCAACTCTCTGAATCCTATCACTTAAGTACGAAGTAAGAAGATCCAGAGAGGCGTTCCGGATTCCGTAGTGGTGAAGTTTCCTGATCAATGTTTCATGAAGAACACAATCAAATGCCTTGGACAAATCGCAAAAAATGCCCAAAGCATCGCACTTCTCCTCCCATGCATTATAAATATGTCCTAAAAGTTCAACTCCGGCATCGGTAGTCGAACGACCCCTTGTAAAACCAAACTGTTTGTTATGTAATAAATTATGTTTATTAAAAAATCGTTGCGATTGATTTAGAATAAGTTTTTCAAAAATTTTACTAAAGGTAGGTAGCACTGAAATAGGTCTATAATTAGTGGGGTCTGATGTACTACCCGATTTAAACAAAGGTATTATTTTACTGTTTTTCATAAGATCAGGAAACTCACCATGGTCAATACAATTATTAAAAATAACAGCTAAAGTAGGTGCTACAATATTTATAATAGACTTAGCAACTTCCACAGAATTACCCCATAGATCGGCGGTCTTTTTAATATTTAACGAGTGAAAGGTTTTAATGATATCTGTAGAGGTGATATATTGGAAATGAAATTCATTATCACATACAGGCACGTTTTCTTTAAGTAAGGACTCTGCGGCAGTCGGTGATGAGTTTAGAGAGTTAGTAATTGATTTGGGAATCTCTGCAAAGAAATTTTCAAAGGCCGCGGCGACTTGAGAATCCGATTTAATTATACTGTTATCAATGGCAAGACTGTAATCACTATTTCGATTGCATGACCTTCCCGTTTCGCTATTAATGATATTCCATGTCATTTTAATTACATTACTGCTATTTTTTATTTTTGAACTCAAATAATGTGACTTGGCAATACTACAAACTTTTTTAAATAATTTAGAATAATTCTTAAGATACAAATTAAATTCAACAGTGTTTATACATGTCCGTTCATCATACAATTCATAAAGTCGTTTTCTACTTTTATGTATACCAATGGTGGCCCAGTCACTGAAAGATGCGTTACTACTAACCGATAATGTCTTAGGTATGAATGTGTTATCAAATTGTGTGCAATACATTTTAACAAAATTATTATATTGTTCGTTAGGGTCATCATTAGTGGGCAAAAGTGGTAGTTTACTCGAAAGTTTAGTTTTAAATCTTTCCAAACGATTAGTAGTTTTTGGGTTAACAGTGATATCTTTTTTAGTTACTTTTTTGTTTACATTTTGGATAGTGATCAATTGTCCACAATGGTCTGAGTCTAATAAATTTATAATTTCTTTGTGGATTGGTTTAACATCGGTATAAATATTATCTAAGCAAGTGGCACTAGTGGGAGTTATTCTAGTGGGCTCCAAAAATTGGTTAGCAAGATTGTATGACTGAAACAAACTTATAATTTTAGTGCACAATCCAGATTTTTCTAACAAATTAACATTAAAGTCACCACAAGTGATGATTCTCGCTCTCATTGTGAGCGCATAACGTGAGCGGAGCGTAACGCAGTTTCTTGAAGTGTCACCCGGCAAACCAATTTATAAGACGTTGTCACGTCAAAAAATTAAAAGAGTAACGGTGGAGTTTCTTGCCCATTTTTCTCCATACGAGTCTACCTTTTGGAAGACTGTTGACGTTCAATATTATGCCTTTTATGTGCCTATTTGAAATAAATGCTTCGACTTTAAATTTAACGGATATTTAAAATCTTTCTCTCTCATACATAGTAAAAGATTTGTATGCTTCAAAACAATTCTATAATATGTTGGTCAAACCGCATTTAGACTATTTACTACTCGTGGTTTTATTAAAAACCTCGCTTTATGCAACAGATTCCTTTACAATTTCACACAAAAAAAAAATTGTACGCACCTATTATTTTCAGTCAGAATTTTTCGAGTTGGCCAGGCTAATTGTGGAGTGACTTTTCAACTGGTTTAAACTGAAAATGTATTAGATTAACAATTTATTAGAAGAAAATAACCATAAAGCCCAACATTTTAAAGCATTCTTTCAAAGGTAAAATATTTATTTAAATTATAGCAAAAGTAATAGTTCAAAAAACTAAAAGAACACGCTTTAAATGAAATCCAAACTAAAAAGTAGAAAATAATGGAAAACAGCGTGGGGTGCTTTTTGAGATTTTTCATTGATATCAAGCACCCCATGCTTGCTATCCTCGTGATCCTGGGCAGGATAATGGCACAAAGACCCTCACCAGATAAGCCGGGGTAAAATTTGACTTGAAATTTTTGTATCGCATCAGTTCATCATAAGTGTGCAAAGTTTCAAATTAACCCGACGTTTTGAAGTGGGTGGAAATCACGGTCAAAGATTTCATTACATAGAGCATGTTAAAAAAACGCACTGCTCAGTGCCGGGTAGCGAAGCTGACTAAATAATCTCCCTTAGGTTATCTATTTGTGTAAGACGCCCCGTATATCACAATTTATGTCACCAACATAATATCTTCGTTTATTAACTGTCATAAACACAATGCTGTACATCGACTAATTGAAACACCAACAGGTTTAATCAGAATTAAATTAATCAAGTCACAGCTTTGTAATTGAATGTAACATTACCTAACATAACATCATGCATTGTTTACCCGTTGGCACGGTAATGTTGGGAAGAAGTGTATCTATAGTACACCCCTAATTCCCCAGTTATGATTAAGTCTCATGTAATGGGGGCGAGCCTATTGACATCAACCGGACGCAAATCCAAAATTCAGGCTACCAGTGAGAAATTCCTGATAGAAAAACTCAATAATACTTTGCCCGACCTGGTAATCGCCCCCAGGACCTTATGACCTCCTTTTGTGTATCTGTTTTATTTTATTTTTCATAGTGTGTGTCTTTTCTTTTATGCGCAGCAGTAGTGCTTGTGACAACTAGACCAACGAGGCCGTCAGTCAGAACTGGAATGTTCTTTTTTTAACACGCTTTTATTAGGTCGACCTGTATGTAACTAACTATGTAATGGAATCTAAGGTAACTAATTTAGGAGAAGACGCCCCAGGCGTCGGGAGTCGATTGCGGACTCCCGGCCACGTAGGCGCGAGCTTGCGGGTGGCGAGCAATGCAAGCAAGGACCAAGCTCGGGTCGACGGCGCGCAGTGTTCCACGCGCGCCTCAAAGAGATGTCAGCAGCAGTGTAGGGGTCTACTAGGACCGATGCCTGCCGGGGTCGCGTGATTGTTCGAAAGAGATACCGTGACCCTGGCACATGGGCAACTGATGGAACATGGGTGGGTTTTAGTCAGTATAAGTCTGACACGCCCTCCCGCTCCGCCCAGAGCGGGAGAAGTCATTTGATGATTTCCCATCCAGAAAAAAAAAAAAAAGGTAACTAATTTAACCATCTTCCAAGGATCGTAGCATCATGAAAATTGGCAGCTTTATGTAGTTCTGGTGACAAAACAATAATATGTTACTGTCAAACTGATCTGATGGAATGGAATTTCATGATGGAACATCGTATCATAGCTGTGATTGGACTTGTTAGAAAAGTCTTGTAATGAACTTTGACCACGATTAGGTTTCAAGGTCTGATGATGAAGCCGGAAGATAGGCACTGGCATTCCATGATGGAATATCGTATCATAACCGTGTTTGGACTTGTTAGAAAGGTCTTGTTATGAACTTTGAACACGATTCAGTTTTTGGTTTTTACGTGCATTTATAAAAGCGTGTTTTTCTAGTGTTTTTAAACTATAAATTTATTTCTGGATGGGAAATCATCAAATGACTTCTCCCGCACTGGGCTCTTGAATAACTTTTTGAAAAATGGTGATTAAACTTTTTTTTCTTCAGGGCTCGATTCTTTCAAGTGATACTATATTTCCAAATTTTTAAAATTACATTTTATGTGATAAAAAGAATATTTTTATTGCTGAACTCTCTTTACCGGCGGCGGCGCGCGCATGCCGTAAACTGTTACGGCATGCGCGCGCCGCCGCCGGTAAAGAGAGTTCAGCAATAAAAATATTCTTGAATGTTGTTGAAAATAGGGCTCCAGCCACTGGGCTGGAGCCCTATTTTCAACGTCAAATTAAAATTATAAATAATGGAGATAGAGTTCCGGGAGTTAGAACTTTTTTATTGAAAATTTCCTTCTCTTTAGCGAGCTTTTTTTAAAATTGCTTAAATGAACGAAATATCATTTTTTTTTTCATCTTATTTTGTTAATAACAATTGCAATTTTTTACCTGCACTAAAATCCTTCAAAAACATTTTTCTAGAGGTGATTCCGAATCGAATGAGCCATCGCTCATATTTTTAGGACCTTTATCTCTATTTTTCACGTTTTTGAACTTGTTGACTAGACTAATTATCTGAACTAACCAGGGGCCATGAGTGTACAGAAAACCGTATTTTTTTCGGATTATCGAACTGTATTGTTTCAGCCATACATATTTAACCTCTAAGTCCCTGAGATACCACATTTAGTATAGACATAATGGTTTTTTAATTGTGTCTGTAATTACGGTAATTGACTGGTTAAGTAAAGGAGAATTGAAATCATAATCTTATATCTTTAAACGAGCAATTCTCGTCGTCGTCGTTCGTTTTAATTATATATATAATCTGAATCTTGGAAACGGCTCCAACGATTTTCGTGAAATTTAGTATACAGGGGTTTCGGGGGCGATAAATCGATCTAGCTAAGATTCATTTTTATAAAGTGTCGTTTTATTCGTATTTTCAATTACCAACTTTATCGATAATCAACTTTAACATAAACTTATTATGTTAAACACGAAAAAATACCGAGCAAAGCTCGGTCATCCAGATATTTATATCTTAACAGACAACTAGTTTCATCACGCGACAAAATTTAGTTAATCGACTGGCGGGTGCTTGGAAGTGACATATGAGTACATACAAATAACAATTCGAGACAAGGTTTCGTGTAGTGTAGCGCGGGTGGAGGTGGGCATGCGAGAGTTGGGTGAGCGCGGAGCGTTCGCATAAACGGTCGTTCGGTTGATTGACTTCCGGATTATCAACGCTCCGCAGTATGTATTTGCGATTTAATTGCAACATAATCAAAACTTAAAGTATCATCATCGTGTACCTAGCTTTTCCCCAACTATAGGTATTAGATTTTTTTTGTGGGTTGGAAATCATCAAACGACGTCACTCGCTCTGGGTGGAGCGGAAGGGCGTGTCATACTTTTACTGACTAAAACCCACCCGTGTTCCTTCAGTTGCCCATATGCCAGGGCCACAGGGTATAAGATATGGCTTCCAGTCAAATTCGGTACAGCTGAATACCAGTATTTAACATTGAGTACCATACCCATACCAGTATATAGGTTTATATATAGGTAAAAATTTTGAGTCGGCGCTAAAAAATCAATGAACAAAAATCACTTAAAGCGCCAACTCAAAATTTTAAGGTTTATTATTTTTCAACCGACGAAAAAAAACGGAGGAGGTTCTCAATTCGACGCGTATATTATTTTTTTTTATGTTTGACCACGCATAACTTTTTACATAGTCGTCCGATTGTAATAATTCTTTTTTTTATTGGAAAGGGTATACTCCCAAGGTGGTCCCATATAAATTTGGAAAACAAAATCGAACGCTAAGGGTTGGACAACAGGGGATGATTGATTGTTTACTCACTGATTGTAATGTATAACCACGCATAACTTTATACAGAGTAGTCCGATTTTGATAATTCTTTTTTTTTTGGATAGGGTATACCTTGCCAAGTATTATCAGTACATTAAAGTCACAAAAAATTATAAAATAAAAACTATTTGACAAAAAATTAAACCGCCGAAAAAACTGAAAAGCATAAAATAATAAACCTTAAAATTATGAGTCGGCGCTGAAAAATCAATGAACAAAGATCACTCAAAGCGCCAACTCATAATTTTAAGGTTTATTATTTTATGCTGAGTTTTTTCGGCGGTTTTATTTTTTGTTTAAAAAGTTTTTTCTTCACCACTGTTCTTGAAACGGTGAAGGAAAACATCGTGAGGAAAACGAATGTCCTAAAACTAAAAATTCGAAGACATGTGACATCTACCAACCCACTTTGGGCCCGCGTAATAGATTACGGCCCACTTCCTCTCACTGAGAGAAGGTATGTGTCCTAACAGTGGGAACAATATAGGCTGATTATGAGTCGCTTATAGAAAATATAATATAATTTATATTTAATTTATACTAGCTTTTGGACGCGGTTTCGTCCGCGTGGATGTCGGAAATTATCGCAAGAGGACGTACTACCGCGGTTAATGTATTAAGAATGCATTAATCCAGGTTATATAGGTAATTACCCGCGACTTCGTTCCCGTGGTATTTTTAACAAAAAAGTTTTTAGTCCGTTTTAGTTTTCGTGAGATTCCATTTTTTTTCTAAAATAAAAGTAGCTTAAGTTACTCCTTGTTACATCAGCTATCTGCCAGTGAAAGTCTCGTCAAAATCGGCCCAGCTATTTCAGAGATTAGCCGGAACAAACAGACAGACAGACAAAAATTGTAAAAAATGTTGTTTTGGTATATGAACCGTGTATACATCCATATACACTTAGTAAAAAGCGGTTATTTTAATATCACAAACAGACACTCCAATTTTAACTTATTTGTCTAGATTCGGGCGGATAGAGGCGGGTAAATTCGTGCGAAACGACTATTAAGACTTTTTATGAAATAAAATATCAATGTGGCATTGCAGCGGTTTCCGGAATGGTATTTAAAAATAATAAAATTACAGAAACAACTTAGCATAGGCATAGGTTTCAGAATATAAGTGTGTCAAAGAAAGTAGGCCTTGCAACGTTTTTGTTCCGTAAAAATAGATTTTAGACATTACCCGGGAAAATTGTTTATTAGAAATTTTGGGACACGCATTTATTCATTCTAACGATCCATTATTTCATCGTCAGGTCGTCTTACTGAGTGGATAACATCGTGAAAAACATTAATATTGCGGGAATAGACTCTCCTTGTAATTGAATGCTGTAAGAGAAATTGTCAGCGGTATCATTAATCTTCAAAAGTGTAAATGCGACGTTCACGAGAATTAGCTCGTTATACATTTAGTAAAAAATATTCGTTTCTTGACATAGGTACTGGCCTCAAGGGGCATGGTTTTGTTATGCAAGTTTATTCGACCTTAATTCAAATGAATGCACACAGATCGAAAGAAAACTTATTTGTTTGGATTCTGTGCCTAATGGCAAAAATAAAACCATTACAATTTCATGTCTGTCACTCAGTCCGTCAATCCCTCTATTTGGATATTGCACATAGGGGTGCCACCTTTTTTTTCTTGCAATTAAGTACATTGGTTATTATAGGTAAGAAAAAAAAGTACATAGTATAAAAATAAAGTATTATTTATTTGTCTTTATTGTTATATTTAAAGACATATTTTTGTTGCTTTTTGCAGTTTATACCACATGAATTTCGTTTAAAGGAAAAGCACTTAAGTCTAAATTTTCAAAATCCCAAATCTTGCCAAATAAAGTCTTTTCGTGTCCTTTATTGTTCTCGTAAAGTACAATTATGTGAAATAACGTATAATACTTTATTGTACAGTACGGGTGGCAACCCTAATTGCACACCCATTTTATTCGGAGATTATCGACGCTTCACTACACTATAGATGAAAATCGGAAGAAGCTGTATCCTGTGCACTACAAAACTATGGTGTAGTGAAAATACGAAAAAAACTAATCGGATCTCCCCATACATGCAACAGAAGAATCAATTTACTTTTTATTAGGGTTCCGTTGCCAAATGGCAAAAAACGGAACCCTTATAGATTCGTCATGTCTGTCTGTCCGTCTGTCTGTCTGTCTGTCTGTCTGTCTGTCTGTCTGTCCGTCCGTATGTCACAGCCACTTTTCTCCGAAACTATAAGAGCTACGCTGTTGAAACTTGGTAAGGAGATGTATTCTGTGAACCGCATCAAGATTTTTACACTAAAATAGAAAAAAACAATAAATTTTGGGGTTCCCCATACATAGAACTGAAACTCAAAAATGTTTTTTTCATCAAACCCATACGTGTGGGGTATCTATGAATAGGTCTTCAAAAATGGTATTGACGTTTCTAATATCATTTTTTTCTAAACTGAATAGTTTGCGCGAGAGACGCTTCCAAAGTGGTAAAATGTGTCCCCCCCCCCCCGTAACTTCTAAAATAAGAGAATGATAAAACTCAAAAAAAATATATGATGTACATAACCATGTAAACTTCCACCGAAAATTGGTTTGAACGAGATCCAGTAAGTAGTTTTTTTTATTACGTCATAAATCGTAAACCGCAATTTACCTTTCATTCGATCAACTCCAATATAAAAATTTAAAAAAAACCTTTAATTTCATAAGCATAAACCTTATACATAAACCGAGGATACCTACAGGTTTGTACGGAACCCTCGGTGCGCGAGTCCAACTCGCACTTGGCCGGTTTTTTTAAGTTATGCGATGTTTTTCGGTAACAATTTTAGTAATAACTTTGTTTTAATTTGACATAGTTTCGAAAAAAAATTACTGCGATTTGCTATGCGCGAGACGGACACGCACAGCTGGTTTATTTAAAAATATCATGACTGATTCATACCTCGACAACGTAAGCGACAAGACAGAGCGAGTACAGTGTGACGTTTCAAAATTGTCAATAGACATTAACATAATTTACCTCCCAGATACTTGATCGCCGAAGAGCACAAAAACTGACAATATACTAGCAATGCAAACAACCAAAGTTTACTTGTCAGAAAGGAGTGAATACCCAATTCTATTCGGAGAACAAATGTAAATCTAAGGCGTTACTGCGGAAAAATAAATACTTACCTATGATCTGTTTCAAATGTCTCTGTGTCTATCCGGTGATAATGCAAACACGTGCATCAGATAACGTACCGGTATCAATAGGGAATATAAAAATGTACTTTTGCCTCTTAATCAAGGAAGTACGTATATATTATATCTAAACCCAAGAAAACGATTTCTATTTAGTACTTTTAAGTAATATCTCACTGCGGTTTGTTGCTTAAAATATTATTAAAAAAATCTACGTCACTTACTAACCCGCACTGGGCCCGCGTGGTGGATTATGGCCCACTCCCTCTTACCGGGAGGAGGCCTGTGTCCCAGCAGTGGGAACATTATGGGCTGATGGTGACGTCACTTACCACACTTACTGATTTGCTTATATCTTTGTTAAAGTCCCAAACCAGGGTTTTTTTTTTGCTTTAAATATCTAAGTCCGGTAACGGTTACGACTTACGAGTAGTAAGTAGGTCATGAGTTCGAACCCAAGCAGGCGCTTAATTTTGTGTAAATTATTTTTATCACCACTGCTCTAAAAATGGTGAAGGAAAATATCGTGAGGAAACCTTACGCGTGTCTTACATTTAAAAATTCCACGACATGTGACATCTACCAACCCGTACTGGGCCTGCGTGGTGGATTATGGTCCGTTCCCTCTTTCCAAGAGGAGGCATGTGTCCCAGAAGTGCCTGTAGTTTGTGGCTGCTGATGATACAGTCATCATCATCATCATCATTTCAGCCGCAAGACGTCCACTGCTGGACATGGGCCTCCCCCAAGCACCGCCAATTTGACTGGTACAATTTTTGGGGGGATTTGCCATAATCGCCACGCTTGGCAGGCGGGTTGGCGATCGCAGTAAGGTGGTAAAATGCATAGAGAACGCTGCTGCCTATTCTCTAGTAAGTCCCTTAGTCGCCTCTTACGACACCCACGGGAAGAAATGGGGTGGTGCTATTCTTTACGTCCGGAACCACACGGTAGGTACTGTAGTTGGATGATACAGTGTATAATATTATTCAGATAAATAATGAAAGAGTTTTGAGTTACATGCATATTTCCTATTTGTAGTGTCTCATTGATTATTTGAATAATTTAATCCGCAATCCGAATTTTAAATTACCTTAAAAATTTTCATTCATTTCATTCGACAACTGTCGAGAAATACATTAAGTTAATGAATTATGGTCGAATGCTGACCACTATGTAATTACAATAATGTCATGAAACCAATCTATTATAGTAATTTAAAAATACCTTACTGCAATAATCTGTAATAATTAAACTAATTGGCAAAACACTAAATCCGTTACATTGATAATGAGCAGTTTCATTCTATTTATATCTCTATACATTATTTTGTACTGTGGTTGAATAGCACTCGAAACACGTAAGTGCGAAACGGATCCACGGTATAAACTGACGTGATGTTCGTCGCAAAATATTTCGAGTACTTAGACGTCACCATCATGTGGCCTTATCCCAGATTATTTAGTCGCGACGCAACATGTCTCCTTCCGTACTTTTCTATTTAATCATCTCGGTAGTCACCCCCTTTCACACAATCCACCCATTGTTTTTGTGATCTTCCCTTACTCTTATATCTTTCCACGTTCATGTTCAAAACTATCCTTACGACATTTTCCTCATTTTTCCGCGTCTTATAGCTACGACAACCGATCTCAACACATTTTTTTCAGGTACCGGTGTTACTTCCAATTGACTTTTTCAAATGATATATATGAATTAGTTATAAGCAGATTTCTCTTCTATATTTCCATTACATATAAATTCGTACATTCGATAAATGCGTTAACGTAACTAACGAAAGACATTATACACCCCAATTCCAATTTATTTATTTATGTGTATGTTTTTCACACCACAAAAATATATAACAAAAAATCAAAATCAATCAATGATGCAATGAATGAATTCAATAGTGATGTAGTTGGTGCAAATTATAAATATACTAAAATGGATACAAAGATATATAAGTACATATCCTAAATAATAGATACACACATACTAAATATATAAGGAATGAAAATAAATGAAGCCAATACATAGACATACAATTAGGTGCAAGGGCAACGTCACAACGACAAGTAAAGTTAAACGAGTCTTTTAAACACTTGTAACGACTGCATGCATTTAATTTCAACTGGAAATGCATTCCACGAACGAGCGGGCTGGATAAAAAGAAATGGTCGAGAAAGTTGTGAAATGCATATGCATTTTAAATTTCAAGTTATTGAATGACCATAAGAATTTCGTTGTGAGAGTCACCAAGAAACTGAACACGTTTCTTGAGATAAAGAGGTGCAAGAGGGAAAAGAGCACATTATACAAAAGAGAAAGAATATGAGCATTCCGATGAAGGCGAATTGGTAACCACTTGAGCTTCACTCGAAATTCAGAAACATGGTCAGATTTGCGCAAGCCAAATATTAAACTTATACAAAAGTTTTGAAGACGCTGAAGTTTGTCCAGTCGATCTTGGGTAAGGTCAATATAGCTGGCATCAGCAAAGTCAAGGATGTATAGAAGAAGCGATTTGAACCAGCGCAATTCTGGCAATCGGAAGAAAATTACGCAATCTCCTTAAAGACGCGGCGGATTCAGCTTTCGGCTAACTTCCTGTAGCTAGGCAGTCCAAGAGAATTTATTATCAATAAATATCCCCAAGTTTCATCTTTCTGTCCGGCCAACCCTTTGACAATTTAAAAGTGCCTTTTATTGGTTTTATATTAAACCACTGATTTGAGTTTAATTTGAGTACAGACGCGAGTCGGGGTGAATTGGTTTATGATGGGCAATGATAACAAAAGAAAAAGAAACAAAGAAAAGATATAAATAATCGATTGGTATGTTTATATAGACCGAGAAGAGAGAAACAAACATATTTATTTTTAATCCCGTTTTAAAACGGACACCTAAATAAGCTAACTGACATCTTTTCCGATGAACCTGTCATGAAAAATATTTTAAACACATGCAATCATTTCCTAGACCTATCTAAAACGTATATAAATATAAATATCTAGCGGAAATATATTTCTTCGATCGATAAAATTCTATCTAGATTTAAAACTGGAATGGAAGTTGGATCGCACAAACCGTGGGCGATACTATAAAAACAGCTGATTGAACAAAATAAATGATTACGTGAATACAAATTGATTGAAGACAAATAACCCTTGAGCTGGTGGAAATTAAACTTGACGTAAAAATACATATTCATTTCAACGATTTCGGATCATTTATCAAAATTGGGCCGCGGATAAACATGATAATTGCCTTGTTTTTCAACGAGAACGATGTTTCAGGAAATATAAAATTCAATCGAAAATAATTCTATGAGTAGGGGAGACTGGGTACGGTTGAAACGGTGGACGGTTGAAACAAAGCGAATATCTCGACACCATGCGTGATAAGGTGAGGGGTTACAAGGGGAGAAAGAAGCGGGTGACAAGTCGAAATACGAATTATGGTGTTGCGTCGCTCTTCGCGCACTGTACTTGTGTACAGGAGGCCCCATTGTGTTTTTTGATGGAAAAGTAAGTATTTTTTGTTCTTAATCTATTGTAATTATAATGGTTTTATTATAGTTAGAGGTTTGAGAGTTTTGTATCGCTTTAATTGAAGTTTGTAAAATATGGTTGTATGATTAGTTTATATTCAAATTTAATATCATTCTTACTAGGAACTGTTTTATACCTAGAAGGGGGGTTGGGGACAGTTGAAACATATTTTTTGGGAACGGTTGAAACAGTTTATTTATTTAATTTTCTTGTTTCTTAGATGCCAATGGTATGCCAAAGGAAGACTACAAAAGGTCAGACCAACTTATCAACATAGAAACAAGCCTATGAAGATGTTAAAGCCGGTTCTTCGTTAAGAACAGCGGCAGAAAAGAATGGACTGAAGAACCAGTGTTCCCTGTTGAGGTATGAACGTAAACGAGATGCGACTGGTAGCGATGAAAATCAAGAAATGGGATATAGGACTCACAATCGAGTTTTTAACCACGAACAAGAGTGTGAGCTATCTAAATATTAAATTAGATGTGCACACATATATTTTGGCCTAACTTAAAAGGATGTTATGAAATTGGCATAAGAACTAACCGTCAAGTACGACTTATCACTACCTCGGATGACAACGAAATGGCTGGCGAAGTATGGTTTCGAATGTTTATGAAAAGAAATCCTGATCTGTCAGTACGTGCAGCACCGGCCACAAGTCTTTCTAGGGCGACTAACTTTAATAAAAATAATTTTAGATTATAAGTATCGTGAAAGATTTTAATATTAATATTTTAACCATTAAAAAAGTGCTGACTCTCAGCCTAGTTTGAATAAATGACTTTAGATTTTGAATAAATAAATATGTGTGATGTTCAACTGTACCATAACGAGTCGTAAAATATTATAAGACGAAGAATAAAATATGATCATTTAGTATATTTTGTATTACTTACATGTGTTTCAATTGACCCCAGGCAGTGTTTCAACCGACCCTGGCATTAGGACGGTTGAAACAAATTTCTTTTTTTTTTAAATTTGATATTACACATAAAATACAATACAGTGATCTCAAATAACATTGCCCATTAGTAGACAGATATATGGACTTTTATTTAATATAGTTCCCTCATCTCTCGCTTAACTAATCCCGATGCAATGGACAATAAACGCTAAAATGTTTCAACCGTACCCAGTCTCCCCTACTCTCTTCCTACGTTGGAACGTGTAATTTTTTATTGTGCTACTAGTTTCGTGCGCGTGAAATTCCTTGTCTATCTCTATGTACAAATATAAATTAAAGTCACTTTTCATGTTCGTCTGCGTGCCGTTTTCACCGACATTTAGATAATTTATTTATCGTGGAAGATTTATGTCTATAATTAATCTACACTAATTATAAATCTGTAAAGTTCTTAAGTTTGTGAGCTTGTTTGTAGGAAATAATCTCTAGAACTACGACTACGGACTACGATTTGATAAGAGTCTAATTTTGCATTTGATAGCCAATTCTCAAGAAAGGATATAGATGTTACGGGCAACGTGATTAACTGGGCATTATTAATAAAGACCGGCCATTATTAATAATGCCCAAGAGCGTCGGGCAAAGTGCTTAATTTCTCACTTTGACCGGCCAGTATTAATTATACCCGACAGCCCGTGGTCCATGTAATAAGTCAGTGTTTGAGATGGCTTGAATTTATCACTTGGATTCATACTGCCGGGCAGTATGAATAATTCCATTCTTGTAGCCGGGCAATGTGAGAAATTGGAACGCAGCCGCTGGATGCAATCGGGACTTTAAGGCACCCCGACTCGGATAGGTTAGGTTAGAATTTTGGTTATTTTTTTACAAACCACCCAGAAGTAGGAGCCCCGCTTAGCGGGGCTCCGTCGCCCAAGCCGACCCTCTACCATGCTGCCATTTATTATGGCGCTTAAATATCATGTGTAATGATTATTATGGCGTTTAAATATTATATCTAATTATTATTATGGCAATGTATGAAAAACAATACGTATGACACTCGTATCTTATGGTATCTAAGTTTCGGGCAATTAAAAGTATGACATATGTCTTTTAGGGCAAACAAAACATTCGGGCAAATGAAATTCGGGAATATGATGATTATGGGGTATGATCTTCGGGTAAACAATAGACAACCAAGAAATTAATATAATACTACAGTTCACCTATTTTATTACTTTGCTCAAGATAGGGTGGGCATTATTCATAATGACCGGGAAAAGTGATTAATTATGCTGTTTTAATCACATTGCCCAATTGAGTCGGGCATTATGAATACAGACCGGCCATTATTAATAGTGACTTATCAAATTGCCCGTAACATAGAGAAAATAATATTTTATATAGAGAATCTCGATATTTTGTTAAGACGTAAATACCGTTTGAGGTTAGCTCGTGTTAACATAAAATATATATTTTAATATACTAGCTTCAGCTCGCGACTTCGTCCGCGTCAAATTTTCGCTCCCCTTCCCGTCGCATCGAATTGCCTGCCAGCTAGCGTCTATTTTTCGTTTGCTGCTCCGCTCTTTTTAATTGTAGCATAACGTTATATAGCCTGTAGCCTTCCTCAATAAATGGGCTACTCAACACAAAAATATTTTTTCTTTTCCGACCAGTGGTTCCTGAGATTAGCGCGTTCAAGCAAACAAACTCTTCAGCTTTGTAATATTAGTATAGATGATGCATGGCAATACTGTAAATTCACTGGCTAATACCATTAGTAAAAGAATTTTCGGAATCGGAACAGTAGTTCCGAAGACCCCGTACAAAATCACAAACTTTACCTCTTTACAATTTTTGTATACACAGGTACATTGAATAACTCAGGGGCTTAATGAGTAATAATGTTAGGGGAAAAATGTGTTCCTTACTTACCGAAACTGGTTCAAGAGTAATTATGAACGAAATTGTTTGGCTCAAACTTATTTTTTATAAGCCAGTAGGGTTATTGCGTAACACGAACTGAGGGGTAGTTACGTAATACACTATCAGTAGGAATCGTTCCTACGGAGACAATTTGCTTCAAAATGATTCAGATTCTGATTAATAGTGTGTTAAGGTGCAGGAATCGGTTTCAATTTGACAGATCAACAACATTAATTAGGTTTTTGATCAATATTTTTTTTTGTAATAAATGGAAAGATACTATATAAATTTCACGCAAAACTATTTTTTATTTTTTTATATTCGCAATAGTTCAAAAGTTATTTCAAAATAAAAATTTACTTTTGAATCCAGTACCGAAAACACCCGAATAAACACGAGCGCGTGTGACGTCATAATGTTTAGCTGCCCGGTGAAGTAACTAAACATTATGACGTCACAACTATGGTGCGCCGTCCGCGTCATTGCGTTGGATGTAGCGAATTTATAGCCACGTGATTTGTTTTGTAATTTTAAAAAATTTGAATTGTTTATAATTAATTGAAAATTTTATTTTAAGTTTTTTGCATTATACAGGGTGATTGGAAGATGGGTGCAAAGCTTTAAGGCGAAGATAGTACAGACAATTTAGAACCATTTAAGCCATGGTTCTCTTAGACGAAGTCTTACCAAATATTTTTAACCAAATGTTTAATTTTTTTTCGGAAATTCTCAAAATTTAATGTAAACTGCATAATTATGGCCAAATTGAATGATAAATGAATTCATTTTTTATTTATTTAATTAAAGTAATGTGTAAGCAATCAAGCAAAACATGTTTTAGGCTTCTGTGTCATTAGACATTTTTTTACAGACATTTAAAGCTCAGAAAAAATAAAAAAATTGTACAATACGTCTTTTAAACCTTATTTAAAAAAAACGGAGGGTGCTTTTTTGTTCAAACCTTTTTGAAGACATGCTTGATAATCGCTCTTTCTTTTGAGGTATCATTTATGCGGATATCTTACAAATTATTGAAATTAGGGCCTACAAACCAATTTGAGGGAGAAATTTTTTATTTTAGGCAGAATAATTAAAACAACATTTGAATTAAAATTATTTATTTTTCATGTTCAAAATGACGGCCGTGGTTCCTAATACAAGCACGGCCCCGTCTTCTAACTTCTGTAGTCGTTATTTTCAACATCATCTCCTGCTTCATTGTCTCAAACGCTGAATTTATTCTTTGTATCGATTCTTCTCTAGTGTTTATTTTTATATTGTTATACACCAGTTCCTTGGCCAGTCCCCACACGAAAAAGTCCAACGGGGTCAGATCTGGGGAGCGAGCGGGCCAAGGGATGGGTCCATCCCTGCCGATTCAGCTATCAGGAAAGCAATTGTTGAGGTGTTCCCTTACATTTAAAGTCCAATGCGCTGGACAGCCGTCTTGCTGAAAGATGACTGTTCGGTCTTTTTCGAAGATCGGGACACCTGATTCCAGCAGTGGTAAATCAATTTGCAGAAATTGCAAATAATTTTCGCCATTCAATGAATCAGGCAAAAAGTGGGGCCCAATCAATGTTCTGCCAATTATTCCAGCCCATACATTCACAGAGAATTTCATCTGAAATGACACCTGCTTCTTAAAATGTGGATTGTTGTCTGCGTCGGCCCATTCATGGATGTTGTGAAAGTTTGTAATACCTTCCCTTGAAAATTTACTTTCATCCGTCCACAAGATTGATTTCAGAAACCACGCATCTTCGATGTCTCTGTTGACGAGGAAACGGCAGAACTGAATTCTTCTTTGAGGATCTTGCTTTAATAGACCTTGCACACTCCTGCCATGGACCGGATACTTATCATTTTGGTGCATTGTATGCCACACCTTCCATTGAGAAATGTTTAAATTTCGAGCTACTGAGGATCCACTTGAAATGCTGCTAAAATGTCTTCGTCGACGGCAGTTTCGTGTCTGCCCGGGTTGACTCCAGGTTCCACGCGGTGAAACCCATCTTGGGCAAGACGACGAAACGTGTTGTAAAACACTCGGACATTCGGTATCCTGCGATTCGGATAGCGCTCTTGATACATCCGTCGCGCCAAAGATCCATTGCCGTCTGCTCTACCGTAACGCATATTCTTGATTGGAAAAAGTAGCCATAGTCACTTAACAATTAAGAAAAACGGAGTAGGAGCGCACTAAATGTCAACTCAACACAATTAAGTCAAAAATCAACACGTGCAGGAGCGCGAGGCTACCGGGCGTTCTACCTGGAAATGCCGTCGCACCGCGCTCGGTGGCCATTGTTTAGAGAATCCCCTCAATGGGTTCCCCTCAATTGGTTCCTGCATGTGCCAAAAATTCTTAGAATTGAACAATGTTATCATTTCGAGCAAAGCAAAAAGCAAAAAAGCAAAAAGCAAAAAGCAAAAAGCAAAAAGCAAAAAAGCAAAAAAGCAAAAATCAAAAATTTTGTGTTTTGTTAGACTGCCTAAAATTTAAAATTTCTCCCTCGAATTGGTTTGTAGGTCCTAATTTCAATAATTTGTAAGATATCCGCATAAAAAGTTTTAAAAGACGTATTGTACAAATTTTTTATTTTTTCTGAGCTTTAAATATCTGTAAAAAAAATGTCTAATGACACAGAAGCCTAAAACATATTTTGCTTGGTTGCTTACACATTATTTTAATTAAATAAAAAAATAATTCATTTATCATTCAATTTGGCCATAATTATGCAGTTTACATTAAATTTTGAGAATTTCCGAAAAAATACTTATAAATTTGGTTTTGTGCTTGCCGCATCCAGCGGATTCCTGCGGCCTTCACAAGGTCATCGGACCACCTTGTTGGAGGTATGAGGTAATGGATTATCAATATCTTCCAAAATTATTTAGATTGTGATTGTTTGTGTATTACGCAATGAGGGTGCAGGGTCTTACGAATGATTGCTGCTTGGAAGTTTGTTCCGCCACTTCTTCTTCCCAGCTAAAGCACTAGGAAGAGGTGAAGTGCGGGTGTTTTGGGGAACTGTCTTATGTAATTTTTTCGTTCAAAAAGTGCTGACTCTCAGTCTAGTTTGAATAAATGACTTTTGATTTTGATTTATTACACAATTATTTTCCTAAACCAAAGTGTCTGTTTGTAATGTCAAAATAACCGCTTTTGTCTAAATGCAAAATAAATTATAAACGGTTCTTGTAACAATAAATATATAGAATATAAACATAATTTCATATATTTAATTAATAAGTAGTTATGAGACTAATCGATAATTTGTGTGACTGAATTAGCATTGCCATTCAACATGGCGATGGTGCCAGTATTCTGTGAAAATTTCCGCATGAACGCGATGTAGAGTGTACAATCCCTCCTCAATAAGATGTATACTCAAGGATTCATTTAACCGTTGAAAAGCTTTGTTCCATTATAAGGCAACAAAGCTTAAATATGGATTA
This sequence comes from Aporophyla lueneburgensis, assembly GCA_932294355.1. Classification (NCBI taxonomy): domain Eukaryota; kingdom Metazoa; phylum Arthropoda; class Insecta; order Lepidoptera; family Noctuidae; genus Aporophyla; species Aporophyla lueneburgensis. The sequence goes on from OW028735.1 coordinate 14,119,724, forward strand.
TAAACTGAATTTAAGAGCAGCCAACCCACCATAATTCTCATACAAACGATCGTTCATAATTATGGCGATATAATTTTTTTTCCTTTAGATATTTTGAATGCACAGATATATTGGAGTTTATATTTTGGTATCTTCAATTTAAATAAAAAATGCAATTCAATACTTTTTTTTTATAAAGAATCAAATTCAATAAATACGTTAGAAAACCACATTATTTTGCGCATACGAAACTGGTTCAAGAGTGATTATGTACGAAATTGTTTGGCTCAAACTTATTTTTTATAAGCCAGTAGGGTTACTCGTATTGCGGAACACGAACTGAGGGGTAGTTACGTAACACACTATCTAGGAATCGTTGCTTAGGAAACATTTTTTTCGAACATGTGAAAGAATGGATATTATCAATATGCTTCAAAATGATTCAGATTCTGATTAATAGTGTGTTAAGGTGCAGGAATCGGTTTCAATTTGACCATTGAGTAACTTTGGCCGTTGATCATGTACTAATCAGGAAGCCGAAAACCATCTACTGCTGAAGATAGGCCTTTTCCAATTTGGGGGGGTCCCTTGGCAGGCGGATTGACGATCGCAGTGTTGTGGTAAATTGCCCATTCTCTAGTAAGTCCCTTAGTCGCGTTTTACGGCACCGATGGGAAGAAATGAGATTATGTACAAACAAAACAAAAACGACCGGTTGCACTCCGGGAGTGCCGGCAGAAGTGAAAACTTGAATATTAACGTTGTGCATTTTTGATATTTTGGAATGGTTCCGTCCGTCCATCTTACGAATTTTCGATCAGGGTCACGTGTCCTGACGTGAGTTTAAAATTTTTTACCCATTACAAAAAAAGTGCACAACGCCGCTAAAGAAGTTTTCACTTAAAAAAAAACCAGTAAAACCAGTGTAATAAAAATATTTTGATTGAAATTTGTAAATAGCACCATCTAGTGATAAGTGCAATAAACTTTTTGAAGGTTCTGTCAGGTTGTTTGAAGTTATAATACCATGGCGCCGCCTAAACGAAACAACAGGCGCAGGCATACATTTTCGCCGCGCCGTAGAAAGAGAGGGGGATACTTCCTCTCCTACTCTCTGACCGTCTTACGAATTTTTGATCAGGGTCACGTGTCCTGACGCGAGTTTAACATTTTTTACCCATTACAAAAAAATGCACAACGCCGCTACAAAAGTTTTCACTTTAAAAAAACGACGGGTTGCACTCCGGGAGTGCCGGCAGAAGTGGAAACTTGAATAATTAACGTTGTGCGTTTTTGATATTTTGGAATGGTTAGGAAATAATTTTGCACGAATTGCTTTAATTATCAGTATACAAGTACTATCATTTATGTGGTAGAATACAATATTTATTTATAGCGCTGTCGTACACAAACATGATAATTTATATTACATTAAAACGTTTATCTCTCAGAAAAATCACTCTCCGCCCGTCTTACGAATTTTCGATCAGGGTCACGTGTCCTGACGTGAGTTTAATTTTTTTTCCCATTACAAAAAAAGTGCACAACGCCGCTAAAGAAGTTTTCACTTCAATAAAAAAACGACGTCATATAAACATTGCACATGTAATGGAAATTTTATATGATAAACATTGTTTCCAAAAAGATGTCAAGCTTTTTCAAAAATAAGTTGTGTCCGCGCACCAATTTTCAGTCGATGTTGGCGCGTTGTCACTCACTTGCATTTCATCCATTTTAAAACCCTCCTTTTCACAGCCTTAGAGGTCGAACTTTCAATAACTCCTTCTTTGCGTTCCTTCCATTATATATTTATTTATTATTTTTATTATCTCATTGTATAGTTTATTTGTAACGTTTTACCAGTGAGCACCGGGCGTGATATATTTTTGGATTTTCCTTCAAATTTATCGCTAACGTTGTGCAGGCCTTCTCATTGTTTTTTGTATCCACGAAGGCGTAAGATAATTTCAGAGTTCCTTTTTCTAAAACCCGTAACTAGCCTTCAACGGTGAAGAGGTTTTTATTAAAACGTGGCAGTCCTATGCTACATCAATAGCACAAGAAAACAGTTGTGAAAAAAATCGTTTTCCCGGAGATGCCTATCTGCGTGATATATAACCTTACGTAAATGCCTAGTTACGTGTTGTAAATTGCGTACAAAGAAAGCAATTTGACAAATTGGGTCAATAGCAAAGTTAGAAGACAATGTTTATTAATGTTTACCTAGGAATTTTGCGATCGGTTATGTCGATTATCTCGGTTTTCTGCTGGGTCTCTTCATTTCTGATTCTATCAAGTAAGGAAACTTCAAGTGGTTTGTAGCCTTTTAATAAAATCCATTGTCATCTTGAGACAATGTGGTTTGTTAAACGACAACATGTAGCTTGCAGAAGAGATTGCCGATAGTGCCGAAAAGTGCTGAATTGGCGAACGCGTACCGGAAGACGTAGTGTTGGAAGTCCTCCCACAAAGTGGGCCAATGACGTTGTTAAAGCCGCAGGAATCTACTAAATGTGGGAAGCACAGCACCGGTCTTAGTGGCGGTGCTTGGGGGAGGCCTATGACCAGCAATGGATGTCTTTTAGCAGAAATGCTGATATTGAGATAATATGTTCTAAATGATTCCCTTTGTTGGTGCAAATTATATTAATACTAGCTTTTGCCAGCGGCTTCGCTCGCGTGGAGGTCGGAAATTATCCCCCGGGAACATACTACCGGGATAAAAAGTAGCCTATATCCTTTCTCAGGCTCTAAACTATCTGTGTACCAAATTTCATTTAAATCGGTTTAGTAGTTTTAGCAGGAAAGCGAGACAGACAGACAGACAGACAGCATTGCAGCAACACTAACAAAAATTAAGTACTATTCGCAACCGACGCGTCTCTACACATATGACTAGAGATGTATAACGTGAATGAAGCAAAATAATGCGAGATTGTAAAGATGTATGACTGGCATAATTTTTAGAGTGGAATACTATAGACGGTAGGCATGACAAAAATGTAGAGCAAGTTAAGTCGCAGACGGCGAATGATGGCAAGAGAAGTAAGTGTATAAATCCAGTCGTAAAAAGGAAAGTAAAAAAGCCAGAGGACAGAACACAGAAAGCTCTTAACTTTATAGGTTATTTTTAATTGAAATCTTTTCAAATAGTACCTACGTACTTTACGACTTTCTACTACATCTACTCGTAAATAAAATTAACTTTGTGTTTACAAACCAGAAGATAGTACTACAGTAATCTATATACTTCCGCGGCAGAAAGCAAGGCTATTTGCTGTGCCTCCATGTCGCACCGTTGCGCGTGCTAAGTCCCCAGTACCACGTACTCTGGCTGCGCTTAATGATCTCTTGGACACTAATCCAACAAACGCGGACTACTGGACGAAGATTTTATCGGCATGTCAGAAGTACTGCGAGAGGGATGTGTGAAAGTGTTGTTAACGTTATCTTTATATTTTTTAAATATTATTTTGTCTTATTTTTTGTGCATTAAACGATAAGAATAGTTGGTCGCTGTGATTAACTCAAGACAATGTTTATGTTCTTTCAATCCAGAATTAGCTTTCCTACCGACAGTTTATATGGGTAGTTCATATAATTGTTTATTTTTTATTTAACTGATTTTGTTAATTTATTTTTATTTTATTTTAATTTCATTTACTGTGGACATAATCTACTCATTACAATGATTTTAAATGAGTTGTATTGCAACATGTAGTTAGCTAGCGACCTCGTCAGCTGTTCATAATATTCTTGCCTGACCAACCGGCAGCAAGTTCGTCATGCTCCCTTAGATGTCACTGCTTGCGGTAGCGTCGGGGGTCGGGTTACCACCTTCCCTCAAATATGGCGAGGGGGGTAATGGCTGACCTTTGCGTTATGCTCGTGAACGGGTGTTGCTTGTGGTGGCTGGTCGTCTTGCTGACCATGGTTTTTGTTATTGTTACTTGTATTAACTGTTATTTTATTTTACTCCGGAGGTCCTAGTTTAACTATGGTAACTTCAACTTAGCTGTATCTATATGTATCATTTTGCATCGTTGAATATGTAAGCGGGCACGCCCTTTATGCCTGGAGGCTTTATTTACGTTTTAAGTTCTGTTTACGATTTTGTTTTATCATTTACTAGCTTTTGCCAGCGGCTTCGCCCGCGTGGAGGTCGGAAATTATCCCGCGGGAACATACTACCGGGACAAAAAGTATCCTATGTCCTTTCTCAGGCTCTAAACTATCTGTGTACCAAATTTCATTTAAATCGGTTCAGTAGTTTTAGCAGGAAAGCGAGACAGACAGACAGACAGACAGACAGAGTTACTTTTGCATTTATAATATTAGTGTGGATTTCAGCTTGAGTTTAGTTTTCAATGTTTTGTTGGTGTTATATTGGCCTGTGCTAGCTGACATATGGTGAATAATGTATGTTTTGTTTTATAATATTAATTACTTACACAATATTGTATAGAATCAAGTTCTTCTAACTTAACAGACAGCTGTTCTGCTGGGGAGTTTGTTCCGCCACTTCTTCTTCCCAGCTAAAGCACTAGGAAGTGTCGAAGGGCGGGCGTTTTGGGGGGACTGTCTTGTGTAACTTTGACGTTCAAAAAGTGCTGGCTCTCAGCCTAGTTTGAATAAATGACTTTTGATTTTGATTTTGAACTGAACTGACAGCGAATACCTCATCAAATTCGATTGTGAAGTTTAATAAACTAAGTGGTCACGCACGTTTTAAAATCATCGTTTGATTTTTTTGTATATCTGTCACACAGACAGGCTCAGTTTATAACCCAACTAGGGTAAAACCATTGGAGGGTTATGATTGGCTTATGTATGTGTGTATGTTGATCTGTTTCCTCATGATCATCAGCAGCCATCTTCCCACTGCTGGGACACAGGCCTCCTCTCGGTGAGAGGGAGTGGGCCATAATCCACCACATGGGCCCAGTGTGGGTTGGTATCTGTTACCTCATAATTTCTAAGCTAATAATCAAACGAGATGTCGATAGAAACGTCATGCTGTTCCACGGGTTAACACTTTTACTGCCATGGTGAAAATCAGAAAAAGTCAAAAAATGTACTTAGTGTTATTTCACTTTAAATAGGTTAATTATTTATTCAAAAAATACATTATTTATTCGAAAAATATGCAGCAACGACATGTTCAGATTTTGTATGTGTTGTCGGTCATAGAGTCCGACAAGGACTGAATGGATCAAAAATTGTCGGACAAATAGTCCAACATGACAGTTAATGTATTAAAGACTAGACGATGTCTTATTCAATCTAATATGACGGCTATCAGTGTATCTAAAGTTTTTTTCGAAACAATATTACAATTTAAAAAAAATAGATAGACAAAGATAATGTCATCTACCTTGATACTCTGCCAGGGTCGCAAGATTTGTTCGAAAGAGACACCGTGGCCCTGGCACATGGGCAACTGAAGGAACACGGGTGGGTTTTAGTCAGTAAGACTCTGACATGCCCTCCCGCTCTACCCAAGAGCGGGAGACATCATTTGATGATTTCACACGCACAAAAAAAAATCTACCTTTATACCGTCAAAACCAAAGTAGTGTCAAAGAATAATAATTGTTACTCTATAAAGAAGTGACATTCACTCCCTCCGCCAAAGGTTGAAGGTCCCCAGAATATAGCAGTAAGCATAGCATTACCGCCGCACAGTGGGAAATAATGGAAACAATTCCAGCCACGCGTCATTTTATGAGGTAGGGTGATAATTTTTTGTTAATCTCTTTAAAATGTCATATATTTTAAGCTACAGGTGCGGAAATGATGAAATTTATAACTGTTTTTTTAGTAATCCAGAAAAACATCATACGTCTAAGCTAATTTACAACCCTCAACCCACCTAACCGTGGGTATAGCGAGATAGCTCGGTATTTTTCTTCAAATAATTAAATTTTATACTACATGTAGGCTAAAGCAGCCAACCACCAACCCCCTAACCAACTTAACCCCTAAAAGTCACCCCTACCAAACCAAAAGCAGGCTAACCCACCTAAGCCTGGGAACTGCGAGTTTACTCGCCTATTTCTTTTTACTAGTGATCGCCCATTGGTCGAAATTCGACCGTGCTTGAATTGAATAGAAATACATTATTAAATGAAAAAAAAATATGTAATAATAAATATAAAAAAAATTATATGGATATTTGACATTCAGTAATTTTCCCTATTATTTTTAATTAATTATGACAGTTCAAAATGTCATAATTATAACCAGCCTGTACAATCTATGACCAGCCTGTACAATCGTGAGGCATACAACCTCTACAGTTTGCACACGACACTAAGTTTTGTATGGGAAACCTACTAATGCCATACTTGACACTCCCCATAAAACCACAAAAATATTTCTTAAAAATCTAAATTAAATTCCTATCGTCGCTAATACAAATAATATTAAAGACAAATATTCTCGATATAATCATAGATTTTAAAAATGAAATAGGTTATATATCTATAAAATTAATTTATTACCTATGGTTATACTTGACATACAGTAAGACTATAGACACAAAATATTAAAGACAGATATCTATGCATGTGTGTATTGAATACACGGTAATGAATAGTAGTGTGTGTAACGTGTTATTTATTGAAAATAATGTATTTTTACGCATAATTTAAAAAAATATTAGCATTCGTCATTTCTTCTCTATATAAACTATAAGTGTGCGAAATTTCATATTCCTCCGTCCGCCCAATTTTCATAAAAAGGGATCCAAAGTTTTCGCTTCACGTATTAATATATAGATAAAATTGGATTCCACACCCCAAGCGATCTAACCCACCTATCCACCCACCCCCTAACTCACTAAGGCTCTCGAAACCACCGCTGTCAAACCTCGAGCAGGCTAACCCACCTAACCCTGGAAACATCGAGTTCAGTCGCTTTTTTTCAAGAACTAAATAAAATCCAGGATTTTACTTTAGCAAAATTCTTAAATAGTTAATAATTCGATCGTGTGGCAGAGGAACATTATTATGAGTTCTAGATATAATAAAGATTGAGGTTTATCGATTTTGTAGATTATAGCTTTTAGGTTCGATAATTTGAAGTTTGTGAGTTTAAGAGTGATAGATTTTGGATTTGTGGGCTTACTATCTGCTGGCTTGGGGATAATGGGTTTACTATTTGCACGTTTAAGGTTCGTCGATTATATAAAAAGAAATAGGCGACTAAAGTCACAGTGCCCAGGGTTAGGTGGGTTAGCCTACCTAGTCTGCTTGTGATTTGGCAGAGATGGTTGCTAGGAGTTCGGTGGTTATGAGGTTGGTGGTTAGGCGGGTTAGCCGGGTTAGCCGGCTTATAGTGTGGATTTTATTTAGTTCTAGAAAAAAAAGCGACTGAACTCGATGTTTCCAGGGATAGGTGGGTTAGCCTGCTCGAGGTTTGAAAGGAGTGGTTTTTAGGGGCTTAGTGGGTTAGGGGGTGGGTGGATAGCTGGGTTAGTCCGCTTGAGGTGTGGAATCCAATTTTATAAAAAGAAATAGGCGACTAAACTCGCAGTTCCCAGGGTTAGGTGGGTTAGCCTGCTTTTGGTTTGGTAGGGGTGAATTTTAAGGGTTAAGTGAGTTAGGGGGTTGGTGGTTGGCTGCTTTTTCCTGCATGTAGTATAAAATTTAATTATTTGAAGAAAAATACCGAGCTATCTCGCTGTCCCCACGTCCCTAAATCAGCTTAGACGTATGATGTTTTTCTGGATTACTAAAAAAACAGTGATAAATTTCATAATTTCCGCACCTGTAGCTTAAAATATTAAAGAGATTAACAAAAAATTGTGACCCTACCTCAAAAAATGACGCGTGGCTGGAATTGTTTCCCGCTGTGCGCCGTGCCGAGATTAGTTTAGCCAGGTCCACAGTATGAATAATAATAAAGATATTACTGAACTAGCCGACCCTACGGACGTTGGCCCGCCCTTTCAGTAGTTCATACAAAGATCCAAGAGACAAAATGACGCTCTGTTTTTCCGGATTCTGAAACTTTGCCCAAGACTGGCTTAACAAGGTTCAGACATTCAACAAATTGAGTTTATTTGGTTACTGCATGCATTATTGAGTACAGAAGTTCCTACTGCTTACTAGAGACTGGGCAGCAGCGTTCTCTATGCATTTTACCACCATACTGCGATCGCCAACGCGCCTGCCAAGCGTGGCGATTATGGCGAACCCCCCAAATTGGGGGAGGTCTATGTCCAGCAGTAGACTTCTTTCATCTGAAATGATGATTATGTACCGTGTGGTGCCGGACGTAAAGAATAGCATCACACCAATTCTTCCCGTGGGTGTCGTAAGAGGCAACTACGGGACTTACTAAAGAATGGGCAGCAGCGTTCTCTATGCATTTTACCACCAAACTGCGATCGCCAATCCGCCTGCCAAGCGTGGCGATTATGGCAAAGCCCCCCAAATTGGGGGAGGTTATGTCCAGCAGTGGACGTATTACGGCTGGGCTGAAATGATGATGATGATGATGATTATGCATTATTTTAAAAGTTCGTCTAAAGTAGTTCCTTTTAATAGTTTTCAGGCTTGTATGGTATTTTTTTGAACGTGATTATTTACTTTAAACATTTTAAGGGTTCCTTAAAAGGAATAAACGGAGCCCTTATAGGACCACTTCGTTGTACATACGCCTCTTACGACCTATGTATATCTGAGAAGGCACTTACCTGTGACCGCAAGTTAATTGATCGTGTGAGTAGGTACGTCATATACACGCGAGCGACGATCGCTTTCGGACATGGTCTTCGGCATAAAAATACTCTTTCGCATTGGTTAAATTAAATTGCCGCATAACAGTATAGATTTCAGAACAGAGAGGTTCTATTTTCAACTGGGTGTTTTTTGTTTTTGTATGTATGGTCTTCGCTAATTGTGGACCTCTTTGCAAAATTCTTCTGTGTAATGGTTAGGTTATGCTTTTTGGGTGGTTCCATATTATTGTTTGGCTCGTGGGTAGTTGTAATAATCACACTAAGAAAAATTTGCTCCTATTTTAAATTGAATATATTTTAATAGAAACATTATAAATTATTATTTATGCTATTTAATTAAAGTTCATAGTTTGTACCTGCTGGTGTAGCGTTATCTCATCACAATATCTATTTTAAAATCGACATCACTTCACTGACATCACAATGGAGTCACTAGCAAGCACTCTGAGTGAATTAAAGGAGTTGTTTCACACGAAGATGTCCGCATTTGAAGATGAACTGCAGAAGGCCCCTTCATCACCTGTCACAACTTCAAGCCTGGCTGCGGAGTTTACAGTGTTCCGGACATTCATCACCCAGGCTCTTAACAGCATACAGCAACAGGTGGAGCTACTAGCTCGTAGTGTCGACCAAATTGAGATGCGGGGAAGGAGGAAGATCTTGCTGTTACATGGTGTTGATGAGGAGCAGAAGGAGGACACCGCCAAGGTGATTGCAGAGGTGATTTGTAATAAATTACAGTTAAGTGACTTCACGGTTGCGGACATCAGTCGATGTCACAGGATGGGACGAGCAGTTGCTAGTAAAACCAGGCCTATCCTGTTCAAGGTAGGCAGTCTTGCGGTCCGAGACAAGATTTGGTTTTCCAAAGCCAAATTAAAGTCAACAGGGGTCACTATGTCCGAGTTCCTGACAAAGGGGCGGCATGATGTGTTCCTGGCCGCGAGGGAACGATGTGGTGTCACCAAGAGCTGGACTAAGGCTGGCTGCGTGTATGTCCTTGGTCCCAATGATACGCGGCATCGGGTTGAGTCCCTCTCTGAATTGGACAGGATTGCGCCGAATCCCAGTGAGCTCGAGCAGAGTGAACCAGAATCGGCTGCATCAGTACCGGCTGTGCCAGTCTCTGTCCCGGTCGTAGCTGCTGCGAAGACCGCAAGGTTGAAGCGTTCTGCTGCTTTGAAAAAGTGATGTTTTTGTGAATGTTTTCTTCAAAGTCCGGGTAATTTCGTGTTTTTTGTTAGTACCTTCCGTTTATTTATTTATCAAGCTTCGACAATTTTATAAATCTAAATCCTGACTTGACATTTTCTAAAACTGTCACACTAATATCGCAATGTTGACACTGTCAGTGTCAGTCATGTGTCAATCAACTCCCATGTCAATTCATAATAGTGCGTTCCGTTTTACAGAACGGTGTAATGGCAGAATGAGACTGGCATGTTTTGGATTTGTTGTCAAATGTTTTGTTTTTATTTACTTTTACTACTTGTTTTGTTATGTTTAGTTGCTATTTTTTTTTTGTTTTGCTACCCGGACTACATAAATATTTAATTCATCTATTATTAACGCCACCGGCAGGTGGACTTGATATTTGATCAACCTATAACAAGGTATTTTTTTGTTGTATGGTGTTTTATGTCTATATTATTTTATCATATTAGTTAATATTTATGTCTATTGATGAAAGCAGTGATAGTAATAGTTTTTTTTCTTTACCAAGTAGCGACGACAGTTTTGTGAGTGTTCCTTCTCTATCAGAGACTCTTACAGCGCAGTTTTCTGATGTTCCCAAGAATTTTAACGTTATACATATTAATGCTCAGAGCATTCCGGCTCATTTCCACGATATGTTGGCAAGCTTTGACTGTAAAAACATTCATGCTATTCTTATTTCCGAGTCATGGCTCAAACCTTGTCTCCCTTCAACTAGCTACTCTCTTCCTGGATTCCAGCTTATAAGAAACGACCGGTCAGTTGGTGCTGGTGGTGGTGTTGCTATTTATCTCCGTACATATATTCCCTTCTCAGTTATCAATGTGTCAGCGCAGCCACCTCCATCAAATGCTGGTGAACATCTCTTTCTTGAGGTTGAACTACACCATTCGAAATTGCTTCTTGGTGTCTACTACTGTCCCTCATTGCGTGTCAATTTCTTTTCATCTTTTGAAAATCTATTAGAAATGCTTATCCCTTCTTACAGTCAAAGTATAATCATGGGTGACTTTAATACTTGTCTTCTGAAAAAAGACCACCGCTCTTCTTCTCTGACTAATATTTCGGCTTCCAGTAACCTTTCCATTCTTCCGCTGAGTGCCACTCACCATTTTCCTAACTCTACTCCTTCACTTCTTGACTTGATCTTCGTTTCATCTTCTGATCGCGTCGCTAAGCATGGCCAATGCTCAGCTGATGCCTTCTCATATCATGACCTAATCTTTCTATCATACAAAATTCGCTCACCAAAGGCGAAAGCTAAAATTCTTATGCAACGTAATTTTGGTGGTATGAATGTTGACGATCTCTGCAAGGATGCCAATAATATAGACTGGTCTACTTTATTTGCTTCCACATCTGTCGATGAGCAAGTCAACATTTTTGCGACAAAACTTATTGAGCTTTATGATCATCACGCACCTATTCGAGCAGTAAAGGTTAAACATTTGCCGGCGCCGTGGCTCACAGACGAAATTAAAACAATAATGCATAAAAAAGTGACGGCAAAGTCTAAATTTAAGCGTAGACCGAATGATGCTAACAGGGAAAGCTATGTCAAAATCCGTACTCACTGCAATAAGGTGTGTAGGAATGCTAATCGCCATCACATTCATACGTCTGTCCAAAATGGGGACGCATCCAAAGTTTGGAAATTTCTTAGGACATTGGGGGTCGGTAAAACCCGACAAGAGACAATCCCAAAAGATTTAAACATTGATGCAATGAATAATCATTTTACTGCTTCGTCCGATTTTGATAGGACAATAAAATGTAATACACTGAATTATCTTTCTTCTCTTCCGACTCCCACTTTCTCTCCATTTCTTTTTGGTCAATTCTCTGCATGTGATGTTAAGAAGAGCATACTATCAATTACTTCCAATGCAGTAGGAAGTGACTGTATCAGTCGTAATATGTTAGTCCCTGTGCTGGATATAATCCTTCCCGTCATCTGTCATATCCTAAATTTTTCAGCATCTAGTGGTGTCTTTCCATGTTCATGGAAGGATGCTCAAATAATTCCTTTACCTAAAAAGCCTAATCCGTCATCCTTTTCTGAATATCGTCCAATATCTGTCTTACCATTTCTATCCAAAGTCCTAGAACGATTAATCCACGATCAATTAAGCACTTTCCTCTCCAAAAATAATCTCCTCAACCCTTTCCAGTCTGGCTTCCGTCCTGGTCATAGCACCACCACAGCGCTTCTGAATATTACGGATGATATAAGGTCAGCCATGGAAAACGGTAATCTAACGGTCTTAGCTTTGCTTGATTTCAGCAATGCTTTTAATACCGTTGATTTCGATGTTTTACTTGGCATTCTATGCTCTCTTAATGTATCTCCATCAGTAATTGACTGGTTTCGTAGTTACCTGTTCGGTCGTCGGCAACGTATTTGCATCGGTGAGACTTTGTCTTCCTGGAGTAATACTTCTGCCGGTGTACCACAGGGTGGCGTTCTATCTCCATTACTTTTCGCAGTTTTTATTAACTCTATCTCCGACGAACTAATTTCTTCCTACCATCTTTATGCAGATGATTTACAAATATACTCTCGAGCTCCTCTTGGAAATCTGTCCGAGGCTATATTGGTGATTAATCGCGATCTAGCCCGGATATGCGGTTGGAGCAAGAGGTATGGACTTAAGGTCAACCCTATAAAGACGCAGGTTATTGTGGTTGGCAGTTCTAGGACTGTCTCAAGGATTGACTGGACGGCTCTTCCCCAGGTTACCTTTGACAATTCTATTATCCCTTTCAGCGAAAAAGTTAAAAACTTGGGGATTTTCATTGACAAAAACTTCACTTGGACTGCCCAGCTACAGGAAGTTAGCCGCAAGCTATTTGCATCCGCTGCATCTTTGAAGAGACTGCGTAATTTTCTGCCGACTGCCATCAAGATTGCGCTTGCACAATCACTTCTGTTACCCATCCTTGATTATGCTGATGCCAGCTATCTTGACCTTACCCAAGACCAACTCGATAAACTTGAGCGGCTTCAGAATGTTTGTATCAGGTTCATATTCGGTTTGCGCAAATATGACCATGTATCCGAATTTCGTGTGAAGCTCAAGTGGTTACCAATTCGCCTTCGCCGGAATGCCCATATTCTTTCCCTTTTATATAATGTCCTCTTTTCCCCTTACACCCCTCTCTATCTTAAGAATCGTTTCCAGTATCTTTGTGACTCCCACACAAAGTTGTTGAGGTCATCAGATAACTTAAAGCTTAAAATGCCAATGCATTCTACAACTTTCTTCGATAAATCCTTTTCAGTTCAGGCTGCTCGTTTGTGGAATGCATTGCCAATTCAAATAAAACGCGCGCAATCTTTACCTATATTTAAAAGACTCGTGAAGGAGCATTACTTGTTGTCGTGATCTTGTTTTCATACCTGTCATAGTCGTATTTTATTTTCTTAGCTTATATATTTAGTATGTATGTATATAAGTATTTATTAAACAGGATATATATAATTATATCTATGTATTTATTAAAATAAATTGTATCTGTATTTTACACCAGTGACAACCCCATTTTTATGTCCACGCAATCACTGTCCATACCAAGGTTGCCTGGAAGAGATCGCAGAAAGCGATAAGGCCGCCCATTGTATGTTTTTATTTTTGTTAAATATTCTTGTTGTAATGTATTTTCTGGTGTACAATAAAGCATATATAAATAAATAAATAAATATATATTTAAAGGTGTCTTCACACAGCAGGCGGGGCGCGGCGTGACGTGACGGCGACGCGACGCTGAGTAGTTGTAATGTACTGGATATTACGGACGCCTTCACACAGAGCGCTCGGCGCGACACGGCGTGGCGCGACGGTTCTGTATGAAGGCGGCGCGTCGCCGTCACGTCCCGCCGCGCCCCGCCCGCTGTGTGAAGACACCTTTATTGAGTTTGCTGGGGTATTTGTTGCATTAGCTTGAATGATACGTATTTAATCCCTATGTGTATCGTGATGATGTTTTAATACTTTTTGTCACTGTCGTTTACCTGACCAGTAATGGTATACGAACTAGTGTGAATAAGTATCAATCAATCAATCAACTCAGGCTATCGCAGTCCACTACTGGATATAGGCCTCTCCCACATTGCGCCACAACACCGTGTCCTCCGCCTTCCGCATCCAGTTTGCCCCAACCGCTTTTTTTTAGTCGTCGATCCATCTAGCTGAGGGGCGTCCCACGCTACGGTTGCCGATACGCGGTCTCCACTCCAGGACGCGTCTGCTCCATCGGCCATCAGTCCTTCGACAGACATGGCCAGCCCACTGCCACTTCAGTTTGCTTACTCTGCGAGCTATGTCGGTAACTCCAGTTCTTTTCCGGATAATTTCATTTCTGATTTTATCCTTCAAAGAAACTCCGAGTATAGCCCGCTCCATAGCGCGCTGAGCGACCTTGAATTTCTGGACCAACCCAACAGTCAGTGTCCACCATATGTCATTACGGGCAAGACGCACTGGTTGAAGACCTTAGTCTTCAGACATTGCGGGACAGGGAATAAGTATCATCACGTTTATATTGTTTTCATCATACAAAATGAAAACATAATAACAATATTTTTGACCAAAAATGCTTTAAAAACTTTTCTAATTTAATATTAAACCAGACCACTCGTTTATTTTCTTATTCAGTTGGTTTCAATAAAACTTTTTTTGCCTGCAAAGGGCTTGATAAAAGTTTCAAAAAATGTTTTAATTTCAACAGCTTACTAAGAAGAATTCAGACGAAAAATAAGTAATTAGCAAACTATTAAAAGATTTGTTCATAACGATGGTTTTATTCCTACGAAGTTTAATTATTTGTGGGTGAATCGAAAATTCCAGGAATACGTATTTGGCAATTTGAATTTTATGCAAAACGTAATAACATTCGTAAGATTTTCTCCTATTATATATATAGTACTCCAGACCGTATTTCACTCATGGCGGCCAATCTCAACTGAGATTGGCCGCCATGAGTGAAATACGGTACGGCTTTGTAGTGTTTTTTTTTTTTGGGTTTTTTGGAAAAAAAATATTTTTAACTTTTTAGTTATGGTAGATACCCCGAACTAATCTAATCGCGTTATTCGTTAATTTGTCGCACAAATACTTAATGCAAATTTAAAACTTATATGGTTTTCACATGGATCCCATTGTTCGGATGGAACCAAATTAACCACAATGGGACTATTCGGAAAGCATCAGCTTTTAAATAAAAAAAACCGGCCAAGTGCGAGTCGGACTCACGCACCGAGGGTTCCGTACAAACCTGTAGGTATTTTCGGTTTAAAATATATATATTTTTTAATTTTTATATTTCAGCTGATTGAATGTAAGGTATATTGCGGTTTACGATTTATGACGTTTAAAAAAAAAACTACTCACTCGATCTCGTTCAAACCAATTTTCGTTGGTAGTTTGCATGGTAATGTACATCATATATTTTTTTTAGTTTTGTCATTCTCTTATTTTAGAAGTTACAGGGGGGGGGGGACACATTTTACCACTTTGGAAATGTCTCTCGCGCAAACTATTCAGTTTAGAAAAAAATGCTAATAGAAACCTCATTACCATTTTTGAAGACCTATTCATAGATACCCCACACGTATGGGTTTGATGAAAAAAAACATTTTTGAGTTTCAGTTCTATGTATGGGGAACCCCAAAATATATTGTTTTTTTTCTATTTTAGTGTGAAAATCTTAATGCGGTTCACAGAATACACCTACTTACCAAGTTTCAACAGCATAGCTCTTATAGTTTCGGAATAAAATGGCTGTGACATACGGACGGACAGACAGACAGACAGACAGACAGACAGACATGACGAATCTATAAGGGTTCCGTTTTTTGCCATTTGGCAACGGAACCCTAAAAAGGATCATCAAAATCGGTTCACCCAGTTAAAAGTTATGAGTTAACAAACATAAAAAAAAACAGTCGAATTGATAAACTGTTCCTTTTTTTTGAATTCGGTTAAAAACAAAGTCGCTTCCCGTTGTCTGTCCCTATGTATGCTTCGATCTTTAAATCTACGCAACGGTTTTTGGTGAGGTTTTTTTTTTAATAGATAGAGTGATTCAAGAGGAAGGATTATATTATCTTATACCTTTAAACGAGTAATTCTTGTATATATATAATCTTAATCTCGGAAACGGCTCCAACGATTTTCATGAAATTTAGTATACAGGGGATTTCGGGGGCGATAAATCGATCTAGTTAGAATTCATTTTTAGAAAATGTCGTTTTATACGTGTTTTCAATAATCAACTTTATCGATAATAAACATAAATTTATGTTTTTTTTTTTTTTGTTTTATTGGAAGAAAAATAACAAAATGTAATTTGTATTTAAATATAATTTCTAAAAAACACAATTTACAAAAAAAAAATACCGAGCAAAGCGGGCATCCAGGTACTGTATATAATATGCGGGCGAAGCCGCTGGCAAAGGCTAGTACTATATAAAATGCCTAGTGTTTAATATTTTACTTGATGATATTTCGTTCTTTATTCCTAAAATGCAGGTGTCTCCAAGACCTTTTATTAAAGAATAAAGATTTTTTTATTCGTTCTATAAAAAGTAGCAACGTCACAATATCAAATTACTGTCGAGAAAAGTATGAGACGGGACTCGTTCGAGTATTGTTTGGTTAATAAAGGTAGCACTTAGCCTTGGGTATGTTTCGCGATACCATTATACAAAAGGTACGAATCCTTTTATTTCCGACACATTTCGATGGAATTGCACCAGCCTTTTCCCGGGAAAACAAGGTAACCCACCCTCACGGCGTGACAATTTGGACAATATAAGACGGTGTTGGGTCTATCTGGAACGATAATATCACATGTCATACATGTTCCGTGATATAAAGAATAGCAACCCTCCCATTTCTGAGTCATAATAGACGGCTAAGGGACTTACTACGGGTGGCGAGCAATGGGTAGCTCGCCGCCCGGTAAGGACCAAGCTCGGGTCGACGGCGCGTAATGTTCCACGCGCGCCTCAAAGAGATGTCAGCAAAACTGAAGGGGTCAAGGGGTCTGCTAGGACCGATGCCTGCCGGGGTCGCGTGATTGTTCGAAAGAGATACCGTGACCCTGGCACACGGGCAACTGAAGGAACACTGGTGGGTTTTAGTCAGTAACAGTCTGACATTCTTTCCCGCTCCGCCGAGAGCGGGAAAAGTCATTTGATGATTTCCAATCCAAAAAAAAAACTTAGTAGAGAAAGGGCAGCAAGCAGCGTTCTGTAAGCATTTTACCACCATATTGCGATCGCCAACTCGCCTGCCAAGCGTGGCCAGTAGCCACGTGAACCAATATACGGTAATAATTAACATTGACATAATGTCAAAATAATTAATAGAAATATTGAAATATTATTTTTATTTATTATGACATTCATCATCATAAATTCAGCAGAAAGACTTCCACTGCTAGATATAGGCAATCAAGTTGGTGGTAGGCGTGTTCGCGATCGCAGTATGTTGGTAAAATTAATAGAGAAAGCCGCTGCCCATTCTCTAGTAAGTCCCTAAGTCGCCTTTTACGACACCCACGGGAAGAGATGAGTTGGTGCACACAGAAAACCTTGACACCGGATTGAACTGGATTTTGACATTATAAATCGTTAAAACCATAATTTCTCAAATACAAAAATTGATGTACATACTAACGCTAGTATTTAAGATGTGTACGAGTATGTAATTACTAACAAAGTAACAAAATAGGATTTTATGATTTTAATGATACATAGGTACATTAGTACGGCGGTCTATAATGACTGCGTTACTGGCAGTGCTGATGATGGCCTAAAGCGTAGCATACCGCAGCGTAGAACAACTCCAGGCCTACACAGCGTGACCGTGATCAAGCTTGAAGGTCGAAACGTAGCTAAGCTAAACTCGATGCCACCACAGCGTAGCCAGCAATGCAGTCATTGTGAACCAAGGCTGGTGCACTCTGCCAGGGTTGCGAGATTGTTCGAAAGAGACACCGTGACCCCGGCACATGGGCAACTGAAGGAACACGGGTGGGTTTTAGTCAGTAAAAGTCTGACACGCCCTCCCGCTCCGCCCAAGAGCGGGAGGCGTCATTTGATGATTTCTCAACAAAAAAAAAAGTTTGTGCAGTGCTTTAGTAAAACAATGCGAGTAATATATGTATGTTTTTATTTTATTTGATATATCTCTAAAATCGATGAAAAACAAGACAATGGAGAATTGCAAAAATGTCCGATAAATCCAAATACCTATCTTTTGTTTTTTATATTTTTTTATTAGGCAATAATGACTGACGAAACAGCCAAATTCTGTATAAAATGTTTTTGCACCAATATATTTTTCTGGCTAAAACTCACTTGCAAGGAAATTCTATACAATTTTCGCGTGGAACACTTCGCGCCACACGGGCCCTGGTCCTTACTGGGCGGCGAGCTACCCATTACTCGCCGTCCGCAAGCCCGCGCATACGGTGGCCGGAAGTCCGCAATCGACTCCTGACTCCCGGGGCGTCTCCTCCTGCGGCGGTTTGAGGCGTGAGGGCGCATAACTTGCCGTTTCCTCACACGACTCGCCTTCTCCTTCGCTAGCATTACTGCTTGGCAGAAGGCGGTGACTGACGGCTTCCCTTCCTGCTAGCTTAAAGTTTGTTTTTGGATAATTGAAGCAAGGCGTACTATATACAACGAAGTTAAAAGAAAAATTATCACAGCTAAGTAAGCTCTACAAGTTACTGAGTAATACTCGACCAACGTACATTTGCAGTTGCAATGTATGAATGTATGAGAACATGATGAATTACAAAGTCAGGTTTTGGAATGTTTGAGAGAACAAGATTTTCAATCCTAGTCAAGTTTGTTCTAGGGATAAACACGGTTTCCGGCTAAATAATAGCAGTCGCATGGTTCGGTAACTAAACTACGTTTGCTGCGGTTGGTTCGTAAATAGGTGACCATCCATTTCTTAAAGAATCCCCCCCGTGCCTCGGATAGCTCGCTAAACTGTTAGTCTCGGCTGTTTTATTCAGCCCAACCTTGCATCACGGTTATATGTATGTCACTTATGTGTTATCTAATCGATGTTGTTTTTGGTTCTATATTGTGTTTCTGTTCTTCTCATAATGGAGTCTGATGTAGTGTTGTGGGTGATGTGCTGTTTTGTGTTGCACCAGCCATGTTTTGTTTCTGTATCCCCCTAAAGCTGGTAGAAAATGCTTCAAATAAGTCCGCCTATGTACAGTATTTTTACTTGAGCATAAAGTTTGAATCAATTTATGATGTTATCTGAGAGCAGTGATGGCCCAGTAGTAACGGAACTCAGATGTTTTAGGTTCGAACCTAGGCAAGCACTTTGTGTCACAACCACTGCTGTCAAAACGGTGAAAGAAAACATCGTGAGGAAACTGGCATGTCTTAAAACCAATAATTCGAAGGCATCACGCACTGGCACCGTGTGGTAAATTACAGTTCCCCCTCTCTCGAAGAGAAGAGGCCTGTGTTCTAGCAATGGGAACATTACAGACCGATTATGCTACCTTCTTTTGTTCAAATCTTTCGCTACCGCAATGGATGGCAATATCGAGAAAACGTGAAGTTTATTGATAAATGATATATGATTCTACTTCTGCAAAAAGGTTTATACAAGCACTTTTACACCTCAATCATATTTTTTCAAACTAGATTAGGTCACCGTTTTCTTTCTGACTACTCTGAGTAGGAAGGCCGAAACAAACTTAGAGGTCATAGGAATTGTTAAATAGTGCCACCATTACATTTGAACATCTGTAATACCAGTAATCAGATTCTGGCGTGCAATTATTGGGAATTAATGAGGTTATCAGAATATGGATAAACCGATCCCTGTCACTTTTAAATAGCAAATTTCCTATAGATCGATTTGATCACATTGATTGCCATGATCTTCATTATATCTATTTTTTGTATCACCTACTACCTAGGTCCACATAATCAACTAATTCACCCTATCCTATCGCAGTCCACTCCTGGACATGGACTGCTCCTGAGCTGCGCCATAACACCCTGTCCTCCGCCTTCTGTATTCGATCTATCCGAGCCACCTTTTTAAGGTTGACGACCCATATAAATGAGGGGTACGCTTGCCCACACGCAGTCTCATGTTCTCATTGTAGAAACCAATGAATATATTGAGTTTTGAGTAATTGCACGCCAACATTCGATCACTGGCAATAACAGAAGCATTGTAGGTGGGTTGTCATCTCAGAGGCAAAGGTAAAATGATTAATGTCCTTGTACACTAGAGTGCACTGAACTTCTGGTGCCAATTGAAACGTGTTCAAAATTAGCGCACGAACCGCCCGGTCTAGCCAAAGCAGTTCTCGCAAGAGTGGGCGGTACGCGCGCTAATTTAGATATTTTTTATATTAAAACACACATGCCAAAAAGTGAACTGTGTACATTCTAGAAAACATGTCGTTTTGCTATTATTAAAAAAACTGATGACCTTCCGTGAAGTATTTACATCGTACCTAATGTTTAATTTGTTTTTAGAGATTCTGTCCATCTAATCTAACTAGCCTGTATTGTCCCACTACAGGGCAAAAGTCTCCCTCTCCCTTTTTGTCTTTTGCTAATGCTGGCCAGTATTTTCTGTAAGAGTCAAGTACGTCCCGCCATCTTCGTCTCGGCCTGCCGCGATGTTGACGAGAATTTAGAGATTACAGCTTTTAACTGCTTTAATAATAAAATGATGCATGTATGTCTGGCGTTCTGTGAGAGAAAGTATGCAAGGGAGTCCACTGTTCCATATTAGTTGTTAATATAGGTAATTGTATAACTTTTTGTAATTATTGTCAACCTTTTATGTGTTTCTATGTTAATTAATTTAATTGGTGTTGTACCGTTTTAATTAACTATAAATAAATAAGTATGTCTTTAATATTATGTATGTATAAAACTGTAAAATCACTATAATTTATGTTTAAGTAAGTTCCTGCATGCTGTGTATATTGTATCATATTGTACACTTGGTGTGTATTATAGCTTGTATTATTAGATTATAAAGTGTAGCAATTGTAGATAGACCAATAAATAAATAAATTATTTTTGAAAAAACTATTTGAGACTAAAACGAATTGTATTTCTAAAATAAACAGTTTATAGAGTGAATCCTTGAATATCTTACATATTAATTTCGTTACTAAAGGTTCAATAATAACGATGCAGCAAGGGATCAAACGAACGCAATTATTTCGAAATTAGGGATCGTACTTTCGGTGCGCTCTAAACCATTTATTAAAGTTTAACCAATACGTACCCTTCAACTGGAATATAGCAACCCAGTTCGGCGGCAGATATATAAAACACATAGCACATCTGTGAGCATTATTTTCCTACCATAAATCTACCATTTACTTGGTACGTCTTTCGGTGACTTGAATTTTCCCTGGCGGCTTAGAGTATGTCATGCTCACTCAGATGTCTCGCTGGTGGTAGCATGTGTGTTTGCTTCATTAAGTTCCCTTCAAAATGATTGAGCTGAATGGTACTGACCCATAAGTCACGTTCGTGAACAAGTGCTCTCTCAGAAATGTTATTTTATTTTTAACTAGCTTTTGCACATGGCTTCGCCCGCGTGCATGTCGGAAATTAACGCAGGTATTTTTCTAAAGTAACAGATTTTTTCTAAAACCAAAGTAAGTTACTCCTTGTTACATCAGCTATCTGCCAGTGAAAGTCCCGTCAAAATCAGTCCAGCCATTTCAGAGATTAGCCGGAACAAACAGATAGACAAACAGACAGACAGTCAAAAATTGTAAAAAATGTTGTTTTGGTATATATACCGTGTATACATCCATATACACTTAGTAAAAAGTGGTTATCTTAACCGGTCAAGTATCGTAATTACAGACACAATTAAAAAACGATTGTTTACATACCAAATGTGGTATCTCAGGGACTTAGAGGTTAAAATTACAAACAAACACTCTAATTTTATTTATTTGTATAGATGTATAGATTACGGACGATTTTCTCGTTGACTTTAATAATTTCAACATAAATGATTCAACCAACTTTTTGTAACACTATTTTGATTGAAAAGAGTGTCCATGGATTTTCATGCCCAAGCTTCTCCATAGGTACCTACTACACTTTGGAAAGGGCAACTAGCTTCATATTTTTGACTCACCGCCCCTAGACAATTCAAAAGTGCCTGTAATTGGTTTATTTGAAATAAATGGTACTTTAAGTTTGACTTTGATAAATAGCGTGGTAAGTAGAATGTCTCCTAATAGGCTTTTTCATAAAGAATTCTAATATATAATATATTTCTAACTAGCTTTTGTCAGCGGCTTCGCCCGCGTATTATATGTATAAAACTTCTACTACTCTAACCTAACCACTGGACTAATAGGCCAGTCTGTTGTATATTTTTGAACAAATAAAGCAACAAACAGGTATAGGGTCACAGCACACATATCAACTCGTAAACGGATCGTAACCGTATCAACTCGAGCCGTTCAGTATGATTTGTATAAAACTCCCTACTGCAATGCACACTAATCGGAATCGTAACGTAATCGCCTCGCCTTCGGACAAGCTCACGAACCGCGATGTGACGCGTGGCAACCAGCGGTCCCCGCGCTTACGGCTCTCCGTACCCTAGCTTACGGCTCTCCGTACCCTAGCTTACGTCTCTTCGTCCACGCGACACAAAAAGTTCGGATTGAAGGCAGATATGCACTTTTCTTTGTGTAAATAATTTTATCACCACTGCTCGTAAAATGGTCAAAGAAAAGACCGCGTGGACACCAGCATGTCCTAAAAAATTCGAAGATATGTGACATCTACCAACTCGCATTGATCTCATGTGGTGAATGATGGAGGGCCCACTCTATCTTATAGAGAGGAATCGTGGTTTCAGGGGTAGGAAAATCATAGGCTAATTATGATGCTTACTTACGCAGTTTCAAACAAACTTCAACTCTTTCTTTTTTTGAAGACTTAATAATTGACGAAGATTGATTGAAAGATTGACTGAAATGTTTTTTCAATCGATGAAAGTAATTTCCGTTTTACTAGACGAAAGTTTATATTGCAGATATTAATAGCTTTTCAGCTACTTATAAATAAAACTGGATTTTTCATTTTTATGGAAAAAAATAGTATCGCTAGTAACATTTTTATCATGAAGCCTTTATTGTCAGAAGGATATGCAAATGTGTGCGTAAACCCACATTTTGTCATTTTATCTTAGTCCCCAAAGACACGCTTTTTCAAACAAATAGGCAAAAATCCAGACGCTGTTTTATAACATAGAAATGTCTCACAATAAAAAAAAAACAATGACACATTTTTTCCGAATTGAACCCAAGATCCCGCGCTCAATAGTTGCGCTTGTAATCCCGAGACTGCTGCGGCAATATATCAGCGGTTGTTGTAATTTTTTGTCTGAATGGGCTTCAGAAATACAAAGGTTCAAAATCTAACAAACAGTAAGTACCTTCTTATTTTTATTTAGCTAAGGGTAAGGTAGCCTTTTCTAGTATATTTTAGGCTGAGTAAGAAAGACAAAATACACGACATCGCGATTTCATTGATTAAATTTTAAATTAATAATTATTATATTTTAAAATGTTTTATATCCTATCATTTAAAAAATATAATTTATATGTGTTTTTAGTGAACTGGAGATCTAAAATAATTTATATGATATTATTAATGTTTTTAAATGTGCAGCAAAAATGTTGTACCCCTTTTTACTAATTAACGTGTACGGAGGAGTATGAAATTTCACCCAGTTAAACTTTATATGGAGAAGAAGTGCGGAAAGCTAACATTTTTTTTATTTTTTTTTTATTTATTATGGTTCAATTTGCCCACTAGGCGAGTAGTATAACTAATTCATTAATTCATGAATAAAGTATCAGACAACACTGCGAATAAAAATTGGCGAAAAAGTAACTCAATATTTTAGTGCAAATATTTTTAAACTCCGACTCTTAAACAAATGCAAATGAAGTGACAGATTGAGTTTATATTACCTTACAGTGACTCTTTACTTTGAATAAAATGCTAATTTATGTCATGTATCAGTAGAAAAGTTTTAGTCGACATGCAAACCCTTTTACAGAAAAGATTTTAATGTAACCGCGCGATATACAGAATTAAAAGAAAAAAACTATAGGAGAAACGTATTAATAAAAAAATATGAAAATTTACTAATTCTTTAGTGTTGTGTACTTACGTAAATAGTGTGATTAGAAAAGTGAGATAAATAAATACACGAAAAAGATTTAAAGTAAAGAAATTATTCAGTAGATTTCGAAAAAGAATATGTTTTTCGAAAACCACTGTGTGTTTTTTAACTGACATAATATTTAATTTAAACAAGTTAATTTAAAAAAAAAACACTTACCGAACTTAAGAATTCAGGAACAAACCACTTCACAATAAATAAAATCACTAATTCGTAACAAACAAAATAGTCAATCAATAGTTATTTTTCAATTGTCACTTTCAAAGCAGCAGCTTATTCCGTTTTCGAATTTTCCCGCTCGACTATTTTCCTATCGCGCCCAGGCAACCGTTTCATTCAGCCGGCGATAGCGGACTGCCGAGAGTGTAGTATAAAGCTCTGAATACACGGGAGCAATTGAAAACTTGGTGTTTTGAAGGGTTGTCGATTGTTGTGTGAATTATGTCTTAAGAATAAACACCTATGTTTATATTGTGATTCTTTTGAAAACAAAAATCGTTTCTTCAAGTTCAGAGTAGGAACACGTGATAAGCTTCGTTCATTGACAACGTCATTGTGATTTTGCCATTATTTATGTCGGGTAGCGTACGGGAACCTTTTAGTTGGCTAATTGGGCATTTTGGTAATTTTTGGTGTGGACTACTCCCAGCTGTGGACGTGTTTTAGCTGATAGATGAGGAAAAGTAATGTGGCCACAAATTAAAGATGAGACTCAATTGAGAATTATAATATAGTAAATTGTCTGTTAGTTTTCTTACTCCATTTTTAGTTATTTGCTGCCGCGAATTTATAATGACTCTTAAGAAACGCTTTATGACAAAATCTCATAAATAAATCTTTGATAAAATGAACATTGGAACAAATTCGAATTAAATTCATGTAAACTTTACTACCAAGTTACCTATCTAAAATAAAATTTACAAAGATGTAATTACAGTTTCTAACTAAACCATTAGCATTTTAAAAGCTTTGTTTAGTATTAATACAATAGTTTGAATACACGGAATAAATAATGAAGTACAATAGGTAAAAACTTTTCAATTTGAAATTTGTCTATGGCGCCTTTCAACTAAACGTTCTACAATTGAAATTGCCTTCCAATCATAAATTCAAAAACCATTTCTTTTTAATTTCACAGAAAAGGTTTTCTTATTGTAATCACACTTTTTGGTTGGCAGATGCTTCGCCAATTACAACGGATATTTAAAAAAAAAACTATTTGAGTGTTACCTCGATTATTATTCCTTTTCTTTGAATAATTTGTAAGTTTTTCAATGCATTTTTTAAATCGGAAAATTTAATTTCGTTGGAATTAATTGAAAGTGATTGTGGCCAATGCACCTTCATATTGAAAAGTTTCTTTTTTGGGTGCGTTGAGCGATTTGCGATAGTTTTTTTTTTTTATTGTGAATATCATCTCGCAGGTCAACCTAGGACGTTGTCGAATGCTTAACTGGGCCTGCCTTGACCGGGGTCCAAGTTAACTCCTGACTGGGGTCAGAAGTTAAAAAACATAAAACTAAGTGACTACACGGGGGCACCAAATGTGGGGCACTATTCAAGATTATTTGAGTTAATTGGATTCTGTCAAGGTTTGGAATGGAGAATAAATAAACAAATTCCTATAACCATACAAGCCATAGTTATTTTCGTGCGCAATTAAGCACGTAGAGTCCAGTAGAGGCCGCCTTGAGCTGCGTAAGTTTACCTTAAGTGAAATTAAAGTTAATACGGCGCTTTATACGGAAAAAGAAAACTATCCAATCTGAGGTTTCTTTTCTTTTTAGTTCCGTGTGGTGCCGAACAATAGCGCCATCCTATTTCTTCCCGTGGGTGTCGCAAGAGGCGACTAAGGGACTTACTAGAGAATGGGCAATAGCGTTCTCTATGCATTTTACCACCGTATTGCAACCCGCCTGCGAAGCGTGGCGATGATGGTAAAGCCCCCCAAATTAGGGAAGTCCTATGTCCAGCGGTGGACGTGTTTTGGCTGAAATGATGATGATAACCCAAAGGGGCTGTCCATTAATCATGTGAGGCTCAACAGGGGGGGAGGGGTCCATAAAAATCACGAAATATCACAAAGGGGGAGGAGGGGTGTAGTAATATATCACGTGTATTTTTTTTTTTAATAAATTAGATGATACTTATACCTGTATTTTATAAATATTGAAGAAAAAAAATAGATTCTTTGTAGGTACTAAAAAATACACGTGATATGGCGGGAGGGGGGGGGATAGTCTTAAACCTCACCATGTATCACTAAGGGGGAGAGGGGGGTTAAAAAATGCCAAAAAAAAATTGGTTGCCTGTAAAGTCGGTATACGGGCGAAAGTTTTACGTGACAACGACTTTGAGTGGTAAAATAATTTTATGTCTGTCTCTCTCGCTCTTAGGCGGGCTAACCATGCCCGAGTGGAAGGGACGCGTGCCTCTCACTCGCTCTCATTGTGAGCGCATAACGTGAGCGGAGCGTAACGCAGTTTCTTGAAGTGTCACCCGGCAAACCAATTTATAAGACGTTGTCACGTCAAAAAACATCACGTGATTAATGGACGGCCCCAAGGATATAAGTGCCAATGTCGTAACATATTCTGTTTTGTCTTTGGTCACTAATCCTATCATCACAAGCAATGTCAATATTGCTAAACTGTTTATTTTTTATTGACTATAAACGGGACTTTTGGCTACGTTGCATTTTATGTAACTTTTTTAATTTTTTATCTTGTGCGTTTTGTTTGCGCAGAATAAACATTTCTTCTTTCTTTGAAAAGGTGCCAACGGGACCCTGTTAGGTACTAAAGGTAAACGCACACTTGTCCGAATCGAAAAAATGAACCGAATTATTATTAGGCGTTTCGACCAATTCGGCGCGAATTTACGAGGTTTAATAGGATTTCATACAAGTTAATATGAAACTCCCATTTCTTCCCGTGGCGGGTATCGTAAAAGGCGACTAAGGGACTTGAGAATGGCCAGCAGCGTTCTTTATGCATTTTACTGCCATACTACGATCGCCAATGGCGATTATGGCAACCCCCCCCCCCCTCGCCCAGTTGGGGGATGCCTATAACCAGCAGTGATGATGATGATAAATATGATACTCGATTACACCGACTCTTTCGGTTCCTTCGCTTTGATGAGTGTGCGTTTATCTTATGGCTCCGCTGTTAATCCCTTCGGCTGTCCGCCCGTCTGTTACAGGTCTGCATTTTTTTACCCCAGACTGAAAAATAGGAGAGTTATAAGTTTAACGTGCATATCTGTGTGCTTGTCTGTGGCATCCTAGCTCCCAAACGACAAATCCGTGTTTTTGTCGTTTTGTCTAAAATTTCTTAATCGAGAGTGTTCTTAGCTAGTTATCTATACTTATTATAAAGCTGAAGAGTTTGTTTGTTTGATTGAACGCGGTAATCTCAGAAACTACTGGTCCGAATTGAAAAAACATTTTTGTGATAGGTACTCTATTTATTGAGGAAGGCTAAAAACTATATAACATCACGCTACAACCAAGAGGAGCGGAGCAGAAATGAAAAATGTTGCAAAAACATGGAAAATCGCACGGGTAGGTGATTCGGTGCGACAGGAAGGGTCGGAGGAACAAGAAATTTAACGCGGACGAAGTCACGGGCAGAAGCTAGTATAATATAATATCTTACGACAACCAACACATCGTTATCTGATCCCAAATTAGGCAGAGCCTGTGCTATGGTAAACCGACAATTGATAAATATACTTATATATTTCTAAATACATATATATTATAGATAAATTACACCCAGACACAGAACAAATGACTGTGCTCATCACACAAACATTTGTCCTAGGTGGGAATCGAACCATCGACCTCAGTCTTGGCAGTCAGGGTCACTAACCTCTAGACTAACAGGCCAGTCAAATCTATACTTCTATACTATTATACTATAATATATAATATACATATATAATATATAATAATATTATAAAGCTGAAGAGTTTGTTTGTTTGTTTCTTTGTTTGATTGAACGCGCTAATCTCAGGAACTACTAGTCCGAATTGAAAAATTGTTTTTGTGTTGAGTAGCCTATTTATCGAGGGAGGCTATAAGCTATATAACATTACGCTACAACGAAGAGGAGCGGAGCAGTAATGAAAAATGTTGCAAAAACGGGGAAAATTTATTCCCTTTGAGAGTTTCCGTTGCATGCGCTGCGTAAACGGTTAAAGTAACGCAAAAATCATGTATGACGGAATTGTTTCTTTTAAAAAGTTCTAAAAAAAAGTTCGCGAGAGCATATGTCTATCTTTTAAGGTTGACTCACTATAACTCAAAAGGAGCGAGCAGCAACGAAAAATGGACGAAAACTAGCAGGCAAATCGATGCGACGGGAAGGGTCAGGGGAGCAAAAATTTGACGCAGACGAAGTCGCGGGCAGAAGCTAGTATAGGATAATCTGATCAGCCATTTGAAGATTATCTGCTCTTTACTGGTCGATCAAGAGATTTAAGCAACTTCCACAGGTCTGATTGAAGTAAAATTTGATATCCTAATACTAGAATGATATTAGAAGAATAAAGTAACCTTGAACTGATGTTGCAGTATCACCTGAAATTTGCAGGATACCCAACTACCTCGCCAACAAACAGCTGAGGTATCGTGTTTGAGCTTATTGGAAAGGTCTCAATGGATGTGTTAAAGATATATGGTGATCAGGATCTGATGAATGGCTAGCAAAGAAGAATGAGGATAAATTAGTAACTAGCTTCACTGTGAGATAATTACGTAAAGCTGTGCAGAATTAAGCGAGGCATTTGTCGATCGTAGCGTGTTTACTTTTATTACATTACGTTTAAGATAGCAGGAAATATAAGTTTAATATAAAAAAAAACCCGACTCAAACACAAATCTCTAAAAAGTAAACAAATAAGATAATAATATCTTAGGACAACCAACACAACGTTATCTGACCCCAAACTAGGCAGAGCCTGTACTATGGTAATCAGACAAATGATAAACATACTTATATATTTCTAAATACATACATATTATAGATAAATTACACCCAGACACAAAACAAATGAATGTGCTCATCACACAAAGATTTGTCCTGGGTGGGAATCGAACCCATGACCTCAGTCTTAGCAGTCAGAGTCACTAACCACTAGACTAACAGGCCAAGATGTATCCCTTTTAGTTTAACAAGAAATTGTAGGTAATACTTTGATCAAAGCATCGTCGCGTCGGCTGAGGGCCAATGAACGCCATACAAACGAGTCAAACATAATCGTATGCTATTGTATGTACAAAGGGCAACATTTTCACTAGCCGATCAAAACTGGACTTCGAAAAACGTCTAAAATTGCAATTGCATGAGATTGCTTAAAGTATCTATATATTAATACGTGAAGCGAAAACTTTGGATCCCTTTTTACGAAAATTGGGCGGACGGAATAGTATGAAATTTCGCACACTTATAGTTTATACAGAGAAGAAGTGACGAATGTTAATATTTTTTTTTAAGTATGCGTAAATACACATTATTTTCAATAAATAACACGTTACACACACTAATTTTCATTACCGTGAATTTAATACACACATGCATAGATATTCTTTTGTTTATGGTCCAAATCTGCAGTCCAATCGAGAACATCTGTCTTTAATATTTTGTGTCTATAGTCTTACTGAATGTCAAGTATAACCATAGGTAATAAATTAAATTTATAGATATACAACCTATTTCATTTTTAAAATCTATGATCATATCGAGAATATTTGTCTTTAATATTATTTATTATTTGTATTAGAGACGGTAGGAATTTAGTTTAGATTTATAAGAAATATTTTTTGTGGTTTTATGGGGAGTGTCAAGTATGGTATTAGTAAGTTTCCCATACAAAACTTAGTGTCGTGTGCAAACCGTAGAGGTTGTATGCCTCACGACTGTACAGGCTGGTTTTGGGCTGGTTATAATTATGACATTTTGAAGTATCATAATTAATTTAAAATAATAGGGAAAATTCTATAAAACCAGAGCTTTCTGTGATAATTCATTCCATATCCAGCAGTTAAGAAGTATTAAGAAGAGAGCCCTGAAGAAGTATTCTTTACTCATTACACCTAAGTCCTGGTCCTGGCCATCACCATCCCGCCAGCGAACCTTCTCCACAGTAGTACAGTGTCAACAATTTGTCTATAGTGTTACTGAATGTCAAATATAACCATATTATTTTTTTATATTTATTATTATATTTGTTTTTTCATTTAATAATGTATTTCTATTCAAATGAAGTACGGTCGAATTTCGACCAAAGGGCGATCACTAGTTAAGTTTAATAGTCAACCACTTAAAATAAAATTATTCTTGTTTCCATCTTTTATAAGTTCACTTTTACGCAGTCAGGTTTTGATTTTGTAATTATCCTAAACCAAAGCATAATCAGCCTATACCGTGTCCACTGCTAAGACACAGGCCACCTCTCAGTGAGAGGAAATAGGCCGTAATCTACCACGCGGGCCCAGTGCGGATTGGTAAATGTCACATTCTTCGAATTTTTGGTTCTAGGACATGCCGGTTTCCTCACGCTGTTTTCCTTCACCCTTTTGAGAGCATTGGTGATGAAATTATTTACACAAATTAAGGGAGACTTTGTCCTTGAATGCCATATTTCAGGTGTTTACGTTTTTTTTTTTAAAGGAAACGAGTAGAGCTTTTTGAGTGCGGTTTTTTTCTTGCTTTTATTTATGATATACAGAACGTTAAAAAACAAATTTTATGAAAAAAAAACCCAAAATGCAGCTCCGCGAAAACAAGTTCTCAAATCGCGGGAGGTAAACGGCTGACATCACTACCCCCTCTTTGTTGATCTGAAACACAAATTCAAAGCATATATCAATGTGTGACCCTTTGGCCGTGGAATGACGGATCGCTTTTTCGATAGATACATTTTTGCATTTATTATTTATCTTTTTATGCGAAAAAAAACGCGGAAATTCGATCTTTTTTTTAATTGCCACCATTTTTCGAAATTTGTACTAAACGAAAAACCCATCCGTCATTCCATGGCCATTTTGGTTTTTTTTTCTCAAAAAATTTTTTTTAACGTTCTATATATCATGAATAAAAGCAAGAAAAAACCGCACTCAAAAAGCTTAACTCGTTTCCTTTAAAAAAAATAAAACGTAAACACCTGAAATATGGCACTCCAAGGACAAAGTCTCCCTTAAAGTGCCTGCCTGGGCTCGAACCCATGACTAACAACTTGGGGCCGATACCACTAGGCCACCACTGCCCTCCAAAACATATGTAGTCTTAAATATTGTATGGTGGACATGGTGGTGCGGAATCCTTCATGCAACACTTGACCGCTTTTTATAAATTCGGATTTCGAAAATTGACAGACATTGGTGCCGATTCTGTTGTCACAAAATTCTCTAAACTAAACTAAAAATCACTAAAATTTGGTTTAATCCTGTCAAACGACGATTTCCTATTCTGAAATAGACTAAAGTGACACAACTTAACTATATTTTAGTTTGACAGCACTAAGATTGCACTGAGTTATTAGTTTAGTGAAAATGTCAATTTTGCTATTCTGAGTTTGCCGGTTTTCACCAAAAATTTTGACTATAATAATTTATTTTAACTAAATCTGACTATTTTTAATCGCGATTAAAAAGGTGTGGAATAAAACTAGTGGTCATGAACTAAAATTCTCAACAACGCCTCGCCTTCACGTGCAAAAACAGTTCTGTATTTTTTATTTTCTTTTTGCTTATATCTTGAAAATAGCGTGTCCTATTGCAAAAATAATGAAATTTTCGGCCCCCTTAGTATACCCCGGCACATTTAAATCTCAACACGTGGGTAATATTTTTTTTATATTTTTCAAACAAAAGTGAAAAATTCCATATACCTAAAACACGTTGAGGCTGCCCCCCCAGCACGCGCCTTCGTCTCTCAAAAAATTCATTCTACGCAATGCACACACAAGTACAAAGTTGCGAAACCAAAAGAAAAAAAAATACCACGCTGAGTCGCGATTGTCAAATTCGATTTTACTCGTGTCAAAATAATTTTTAAATTTAGAGATTTTTCCTTGCAGAATAGCGTTACAATTCTCATAGCCAAAAGTAAGGAATTTTAGAGATAGTTTAGTTAGTTTAGTTCGTGTACAACAGAATCGGCACCATTATTTCTGAATTAGTCGTCATGAAGGATACCCACAAATTAAATTACTAACGACTACCCCTCAAGGTTGTTGGGTAAATGAGATCAAAACTCAATGGATCCAATCAATCATAATTTGACACACTGTGCGTCCATTTATGACGTGTTTGGTTTCAACTCGACCCACTGTGTGTAATAGATTGGGGGTTTTAAAGCTCTCGCAGATATCCGCGACGCGATGTTGTGACGCAACTTCGATAGAACAATAACCACGAAATTTTCATTGAAATTGTTCTAACATTATTATTTTTTCGTAATGACGTGTCGCCGGTCAACCTATGAAGTGGTCGGTAGTTTAACCACTTGGGCTTTAAAAACTTAAAATTAGAGCGACTACTCGCCAAGGTACGGACCTCGGCCTCGGCCAGCAAGGGACGGGCTGGATCGGAATGTATTGTTCTATCAGAGTGGCGTCGCGCCTGTCTACGGGATCCTTCATGGTTTATCTGACATTTCAGCATTCAATTTGTAGTTGGCATATTGTTATTGTTCCGAAGTGGTCTGCCAGCAGCCCGCCTGTAGAAGTCCACTACCTCTTCGGTTGTATGTAGTGAAGTTCTGTAGTCACCTGGACAGCTAGTTCAAATAGATAATGAATAAAATAAAAAGTATTTTTTTGCATGACACGCATTTATACATTGAAGAAAATATTTAACAGTTCAATTTAAGTAAATAATTAACTCTCTTTCAGAATTTCGTTTAAATTTTTAAGACATTAATTTACATGCAATAATAAAATATGTGATTCAAGTATAATTACAAAAATAAAAACATTTATTTCTTTAACATGCTTTCCATTTCTAGCGTAATTAAAAGTAAATGCCTAATTATTCACATCAAAATTAGAAATCTATTCTAATATTATAACGCTGAAGAGTTTGTTTGTTTGGTTGAACGCGGCAATCTCAGGAACTACTGATCCGAATTGAGAAAATATTTTTGTATTGGGTAGCGTATTTATAGAGGAATGCTATAGGCTATATAACATCACGCTACAATCAAAAGGAGCAGAGCAGCAACGAAAAATAGACGAAAACTGGCAAGTAATTCAATGCGACGGGAAGGGTCAGGGGAGCAAAAATTTGACGCGGACGAAGTCGCGGACAGTAGCTAGTTAGTTGTTTTTTGTTTAGTCATTATTTTATTTTTTAAATTATTAATTAACAAATATTATGTATTATATACACACATCAAAAGTGTCTAGGGATCAACATATATTTTTGCAATAACTTTTCTCCTGATTGATATTAATTAAAATTTTCTTTAAGGATTCATCAAATAAAGTGTTTTCGTTTGTCACAGTAACGATAAACCAAGTCACCTTTGCATTAATAAAGAAATTTGCCATTTTCCTAATAAAGGGATTTTTGACATTTGAACCACTAACACAAAAGTTCGAAAAAAAGACTGAAATAACAGTTTTCTTTAAAATTTTATTGGGTAACATAAACAATTAATAATCCGTGTTTCTACCGCGAACACTAACAACACAAGAACATCGGTTTGGCATACTCAAAATGAGTTCATCCAAATCACGCTGTGGAATGGCCGCCCATGTTCGTTGCAACAACAAAAAAAGGTCTTCTTGCGACTGGATACCCTCCATATTCGGCAGAACTCTTCTCTGTAGCATATCCCATGCATGCTCAATCGGATTCAAGTCTGGCGACTGAGCAGGCCAGGGCAGGACATTGATGTTAGCTGCGGCGAGAGTCTGTCTTACAACTCTTGCGGTGTGCGGTCGTGCATTATCATGCATTAACTGAAATAAGGGACCGATTTGCACTTGTAGAGGAACGATGACGTCTGATACAATCGTCTCAGCATAAATTTGAGCGTTGAGGTTGCCTCTGATCCAAATCAACTCAGTTCTTCCGCCGATCCAAATACCCGCCCATACCATGATGGTTCCACCACTATAAGGATGGACTTCCTGGCAGGATTTTAATCGCTGTTGGCGTCCAGGGGTTCTCCAGTGTCGTATACGTCTTGTATCCGGTCTCATACCAAAACGAGACTCATCAGAAAAGCACACGAAACGCCATTGTTCTTCTGCCCAATTTCTGTGTTCAAGAGCCCATTGATATCGAATCCTACGATTGTGCATTGCTATAGGTGGTACCCGTAGCGGTCTTCGGGAATGAAGGTTCACTTCATGCAAGCGGTTTCTGACTGTTTGGTCGCTAATTAAGTTCCCTGAAGAGTGATGAAGCCTCACGGCTAACATCATGGCGGTTATTGTTGGAGCTCTTCGAGTTAAGATTTGAATGTATCGGTCTTGTCTCCGTGTGGTGCAGCGATACCGTCCTCCATGGCGCTCAGCCACGGTACCAGTGCTTCGGTAACGTGTCCAAAGTCGACTGATAACACTCTGACTTGTATTCAGAGCTAAAGCCACAGTACGTTGCCGGGAACCAGCTTCTATCATTCCCACGGC
Source organism: Aporophyla lueneburgensis (assembly GCA_932294355.1). Classification (NCBI taxonomy): domain Eukaryota; kingdom Metazoa; phylum Arthropoda; class Insecta; order Lepidoptera; family Noctuidae; genus Aporophyla; species Aporophyla lueneburgensis. The sequence continues at coordinate 14,154,554 of OW028735.1, forward strand.
TCTGAGCATTTCTTCCCTGCTTAAATGACGTCGCCGCTCCATAATAACGTTGGTTTTAATCAGTAGTAGGGAAACAGTAGCACTAATAATGTCTTCAATGCGTTGTATGTTTTTATAGGGAAAATATTGACAGCTGATTTTCATCTTTTACTCGAATTTGATTCACAGTTCCTGATTCAAATTATGAAATGCACCAAAAAGGATCCATATAAATTTATAAAATCATAAATTTATTACAAAGCCACATCTCAATCTCAAGAAATCCGCATAAAATGCTTGATCCCTAGACACTTTTGATGTGTGTAGTATTTGTTATAAAATTATATTATTATTAGATAGTAAATTAGGTATTATTAAATCTTAATCTCTTCTTTCTTCGTCCAGTCTACCTCTCTGTGGAATGCGCTTCCCCAGGAACTCAGGATGGCAACCAACCGATTGACAGTCAAAGTTATAGTTAGCGAGCACATTCGCTAAAAGTTAGCAATATCATTACAACGGTAATGTTTCCTTACTGTTTGTCTTATTTGTTTTTGAGTAAATTCGTTTATTTATCTATATATATTTATGTGTGAATGTTTGTATATATAGTTAGGTATATTTATTATAACTAGTGATCGCCCATTGGTCGAAATTCGACCGTACTTCGTTTGAATAGAAATACATTATTAAATGAAAAAAAAAATATAGTAATAAATACAAAAAAAAATTATATGGTTATATTTGACATTCACACTATAGACAAATTTTTGACGCTGTACTACTGTGGAGAGGGTTCGCTGGCGGGATGGTGATGGCCAGGACCAGGACGTAGGTGTAATGAGTAAAGAATACTTCTTCAAGACTCTCTTCTTTATTATCTTAATACTTCTTAACTGCTGGATATGGAATGAATTATCACAGAAATTTGCTCTGTTTTTATAGAATTTTCCCTATTATTTTTAATGAATTATGACAGTTCAAAATGTCATAACCAGCCTGTATAATCTATGACCAGCCTGTACAATCGTGAGGCATACAATCTCTACAGTTTGCACACGACACTAAGTTTTGTATGGGAAACTTACTAATGCCATACTTGACACTCTCAAATAATTTATTACCTATGGTTATACTTGACATTCAGTAAGACTATAGACACAAAATATCTATTCATGTGTGTATTAAGCACACGGTAACGAATTGTAGTGTGTGTAACGTGTTATTTATTGAAAATAATGTATTTTTACGCATAATTTTAAAAAAATATTAGCATTCGTCACTTCTTCTCTGTATAAACTATAAGTGTGCGTTTCATACTCCTCCGTCCGCCCAATTTTCGTAAAAAGGGATCCAAAGTTTTCGCTTCACGTATTAATATATAGATTATAGTTTAAATTAGTTCATGCGTTTATATTTTAAAATATTTATTCATCAAATTTATTGCACCTACCACTGTATGTTTCTCTATCTCCCAAAGGTTGACTGGTAGAAAATGCCTATGGCATGAAGTCCGCCTCTGTACATTTTATTTTTGTGCGTAAAGTATTCAATAAATATATTTTAATCTTTTTCAAAAATGGATATAAAATCTTAATTATCATGCATGTTTCAACCACATTTAGTAAAACATCTAACAAACAAATTTATCAGAACCTTTGTAAAAACCAATAGACAAGGAGATTTCGATCCTTTACGATTTCAATTTCAAAGCATTTTAGGGTTGCGTTGCCAAATGGCAAAAAACGGAACCCTTATAGATTCGTCATGTCTGTCTGTCTGTCTGTCTATCTGTCTGTCTGTCTGTCCGTCCGTATGTCACAGCCACTTTTTTCCGAAACTATAAGAGCTAGGCTGTTGAAACTTGGTAAGTAGATGTATTCTGTGAACCGCATTAAGATTTTCACACTAAAATAGAAAAAAAAAACAATAAATTTTGGGGTTCCCCATACATAGAACTTTTTTCATCAAACCCATACGTGTGTGATATCTATGAACAGGTCTTCAAAAATATATTGAGGTTTCTAACATCTTTTTTTTCTAAACTGAATAGTTTGTGCGAGAGACACTTCCAAAGTGGTAAAATGTCCCCCCCCCCCGTAACTTCTAAATTAAGAGAATGATAAAACTAAAAAAAATATATGATGTACATTACCATGTAAACTACCACGGAAAATTGGTTTGAACGAGATCGAGTGAGTAGTTTTTTTTAAAACGTCATAAATCGTAAACCGCAATTTACCTTTCATTCAATCAACTGAAATATAAAAATTAAAAAAAGAAACATTTATTTTCATAAACATAAACCTTATGCATAAACCGAGAATACCTACAGGTTTGTTCGAAACCTTCGGTGCGCGAGTCCGACTCGCACTTGACCGGTTTTTTCATTTTGCAACTGTGAAAGAGTCGGTCAGGTAGTCAGAAAGTCTGCTTGTGGTGATTGCAGACCAGCATTTTGTTATTGATAATGACTGTTTATTTATTTTACGTCGAGGACGAGGACCATCGTTTATCATTTCAGGCCTTTTTTGTGAGTGGCAAATCATCAAATGACGTCTCCCGCTCTGGGCGAAGCGGGAGGGCGTGTCAGACTTTTACTGACTAAAACCCACCCGTGTTCCTTCAGTTGCTCATGTGCCAGGGTCACGGTATCTCTTTCGACCAAATCTCGTGACCCTGGCAGATCATTTGAGGCCTTGAGTTGTAACTCGGGTCGTAAGAGCCATGTGAACATATCCGGCATAGCACATGTAAGCTATCACTTTTTCTCTCTTTATGCCAGAAGGCTTTTATTTTGGTATTTTGCTTTGATAACATTTTTTTTTTTTGGATTGTGTATAGTTTTCTATTTATTTGTTGGTATTTTGGCCTGGGTAGCTGACATACGACAAATGATTTAATTTAAAAAGCCAAAGCCTCGTATTCAAGCAATGAAATTATAGATAGTATGTAGAAATTATAGTTTTTCAATTTGCAACTGTGTTATCTAAACAAAAGTTGAGGTCATGAACAACCATGCTCAATTTTAAGTAGGTAGGTATATTTGATCTGTCCACAACCACTAGTATTGGCTGGAGTGATACTTGCTGAATCTTTAAGTAGCTACCTAGGGTCAGAAAGCCAATTATTATTAGCTTTTGATGTCCCACTACTGGGCGAAAGCCTCCCTTCTCTCTTTCCACGTCTCTCTGTCCACAGCTGCCAAGGACCAATCTTTAAAGAGTCCAGCTCATCCCGCCATCTCCGTCTGGGCCTGCCGCGATGTCTCTTGCCATTAAGCGGGACCCATTGGGTCGTAAGTTTGGCCCACTGATCATCTGACATACGGCAGATGTGTCCAGCCCCATTCCATTTAAGCATGGCAGCTTTTTGACTGACGTCAGTTATTTTAGTAATGGAACGGATTGTTGTATTCTTAACCCGATCCATAAGTTTAATACCCAGAATACTCCGTCCCGAAGGCTAATACCAGCTACTAAAAATGTTCAAAATATAGTCGCAATTTCATCTCACAATCAGAGAAAATCAATGTCAGACACTCTTGTGAAAAATGTGATGAGATTGCAAGGTTTTTTGGGAAACTGAAACTTAATATTAGAATGCGAACGTTCATAAATACGAAGTTGCCTCTTTGAAGGAGAGGAGCTCTCAAAGCGTTTCTTTGAATCTGCTATGAAGCAGTCGAATCGCTGATTGCGGTGACCGCCCGAGACACATGATCCCGCATAAGAGCCACATCACTGAATAAACTAATTTCATACATTTTAGTGATAAAGTTACATTTTTGCAAACTCACATAATGCATGCCGTCTGTTGGGACAGATTAGCTCAAAGCTGCAATGGTTATTTCTGTTTCTTCAAAAGGCTCTTCCAGACATTGCCCTGCATTGTTAGACTCAAATAAAATTCTAATAATACAAAGTTTTGAGACAACAACATAAAAAATACAGTTGAATTGATAAACTACTCCTTTTTTTGAAGTCGGTTAAAAAGAGATACAGAACCGACGACTGGCGCGATAAGTTTTATCTGGTGGATTATCGCCCACTTTTATCATTTACCTAAGGAAAGGTCATACACACGTATTTATAGGATAATCGCGCTCAGAACGAGCAAGGACTTGTCATTGTGATATTATTACGAATGTGCGAACTAAATAACGTTTTATTTATAAACTAGCTGACCCGACAGACGTTGTCCTGTCTTAAAGATAACTTTTAATTCGAATTGGTATCTATGTATATATAAAAATGAATCCCTATTTCCCTTGGTCACGCCATCACGCGTGAACGGCTGGACCGATTTCACTTTTTTTTTGTTGTGTTTTTCTTTCATAAGAACCTTCTCCTGACAATAACAAACACACGCATCACCCGCAAATTAACGCCGTAAACTAAACAGTCGCATTCGAATCAGTGACATGCAGGCAAGGGGGAAGCGCGGGGCGGAGATAGTTTCTTACCTACGATTTATTTGTAAACATGTCAACACTCGTCGTCGTTGTAGAGAGATACTTGATCCGTTTATCTTTCTTAGCTTCCACGAGGTTCTCGTCATGTGGGACCGTTATGTCAACAATCATTGTGCGCGGCTCTACTCGATCCACCACCACTATATCAGGCTTATTTGCGGCAATAGTCCTGTCAATGATGATGGATCGATCCCAGTACAATGTGATATTTCCATTTTCGAGAACTGGGTCGGGCACATACCTGTAGTACGGCACTTCCGATTCCACAAGGCTGTAGTTAAGAGCAAGTTGCTGATGGATAATCGACTTACTGACTAAAACCAACCCAGGTTTTACTCAGTAAAAGTCTGACACCCCCTCCCGCTCCGCCCAGAGCAGAAGACATTTGATGATTTCCCACCCAGAAAAAAAAAAACATTATCTTGGTGATTCGTATGAGGACCATGCACTAACGTGTCTGTGGCAGTATTTTTTTCAACCACACAGACTTGAGTGGACCTGTCACTGCACGTATTTTTCAGTAATCGTGCAGCTCAACTCTGAACTGAAAAAGGAGCTCAACGACTACTTTACATAGCTATAACTGCCTGACGTACGACCGTCTAGATACAGGTCTGCGTTTCTCCTAAGATAACAGATATCCTTCGAAAGTCTGTTTTGAGCTTTGCACGCCAGAAAAAAATTACGAAACTGCTTTACAAAGGAGTACTTTTGTTGATATTTGGTAGTTATTTCATGCTAAGGTTGATATCATTTTCTATTATTAATCGACTTCAATAAGGGGTAGGTTTCTTAAGTCATCTGTATTTTTAGGGTTCCGCACCTCAAAAGGAAAAAGCGGAACCCTTATAGGATCACTTTGTTGACTGTCCGTCCGTCCGTCCGTCCGTCCGTCCGTCCATCCGTCCGTCCGTCTGTCAAGACCCTTTTTCTCATGAATACGTAGAGGTATCAAGCTGAAATTTATATCAAATACTCAAGTCTACTGTCCCTTGGAGCTATGAAAAAATCAAACTTCTAAGCTAACGCAATCAAAAGATATAGCCGTTTATGCCGCAAATTTCTGCAAATTTTCGAATCTCGCAAGGTAATCAAAACATAAAGGGTACTTCCAGTCGATCTAGTCTTATAGCACAGATAAAGGAAAAATTGCAGAAACCGTAAATTTTTAGTTACATCATTTAATAAAAACATTTTTAATTATACTTTTACTTAGGTTTGTACGGAACCCTCGGTGCGCAAGTGTGACTCGCACTTGGCCGGTTTTTTTTTTGCATATATGTTCCACGATATCTCCTGCAACTGTAGATCGATTTCGGAAAATATTTAATACTTTCATCACCACTACTCTCAAAACTATGAAGGAAAACATCCAGAGGAAACCGGCATATCGTAGAACCGAGAATTCGAAGACAAGTGACACCTGCCAACCCGCATAGAGCCCGCGTGGGAGATTACAGCCCACGTCCTCTGGAAGAGACGAGGCTGTGTCCCAACAGTTACCACAATATAGATAGATTTTACTAAGACAATAACCCTGTTTTGTACTTAGCTCAATATATAAATAGCATAGGTGTTGCCTTTAAAGATAGTATAATTATCGTATTCGAAGAATTCGTTTGTTTAGATTCTAGGCTAGTTAATACATTTTATGCTAGATTGCTTTCGGTTGAAGCAATGTTTATTAGACCTAGTTTAGACATAGTGTAAAGCAAAGTCGCTTTTCGTATGTTTGACCACTTAGATCTAAAACCCACACTCATATTTCACTATCATTAAGAGCATTTATTGGACTGCCTCGTTGGTCATGTGACCGCAAGTGCTACTGCTGAAGGGTCGTAGGTTCGATTCCCAGGTCGGGCGAAATCCTGCCAGGGTCGCGAGATTTGTTTAAAAGATTTGCCGTGGCTCTGGCAACTGAAGGAACACGGGTGGGTTTTAGTCTGTTAAAAGTCTGACACGCCTTTCCGCTCCGCCCAGAGCGGGAAAGGTAATTTGATGATTTCCCACCCACAAAAAAAAAGGATGGGCAAAGTATTATTGATTTTCTGTCTGGAAATTCTCAGTCGCAGCCCGAAGTCTGGATATATGCCCGGTTGATAGCAATAGGTTCGCTCCCTATTACATGTGACTTGAACATAACCGGCGAAATATGGATGTACTTTAGGTATCCCTCTGTCTATCGCTTCGGGGAAACAAGGCGTGATGTTATGTTATAATAGAGCATTTATTCCAGAAGGTTTTTGTATGTGACACATTAATATTTAACTGACTGCACAAAACTGATACTATTAAGTATAACCGCGCGAAGCTAGGGTGGGTCGTTAGTTTACATATAGACTTTTAACGTACTTTCTGAGGCACAGCGGGGGCTTGGTATGTAAAGATGGTCACCCATCCACGGAACAACCGCGGCGATCGTAGCTTAACCTAATGACGCGAAAAACGCAAGATTATTTTTTTTTCCTTCCCATAATGCCTTATTTTTTTAGATATCTCGATGACATATTTAGTACGTATTCAGTTCTTTAACATGTCTAGATTCCAAAATAAACCGCTGTTGAAAAGGTACGAAATTGTTTGTATTGTTAAGCCGAGAGCTTTGCTTAAATATTTAATCACAAACCATTTTGTGCCTTTTCAACAGCGTTGTTTCATTTCGAGGCACGGGTGAGCCACGATCTATGAACGGTAACTGGTATATTAAGTACAGTGAGCATCAATTAGATTTATAGGTTACATTGACAAGAATTCAATTGATTGTCTAAAATCTTCGTTCCATATTATTGTACAAAAGTAAAATTTACATAATATGAAACTCAGTTCTACGAATCCAATACTAAAAAATAAGTTAACCGTAGTGTGCCCGAACATCTGCTATAAGCAGAGAATTTTCTAATATAAATACCAATATAGGTATGTAAATAAATAAAAGTTTGTGAAAATACTGTTATTGTTCTAACTTAAACTTATATTGCGCAAAGCCTAAAAATTGTGCATGTATTCTGAATAGTAAATTCTCGTGTTTTGCAATCACATTACTTTAAAGCAATACACTCTACTCAAATAATGTTGATATAAAAAGGTTTTTGTCGAAATAAAGATTATTTTTGTGTTCGTATTTTACGAAATAGTTTCCAAATAAAAAGATATATGATTGTCTAGTTGGATGAGTGTAATAAGTACTGCACAGAATCGACTTTTTGTGATTGTAACAAAAGTCAGACGCTTTACATTGTGTAAATTATTTAATCGCCTTTCATCATCTATGCTCTCAAAACGGTGAAGGAAAACATCATGAGGAAACCGGCATGTTCTAGAACCAAAAATTCGAAAACATGTGACATCTACCAACTCGCACTGGCCCCGCGGGGTGGCCACCACCCACAAATAAAATACCTGCGTCCCAGGAGAGGGAATATTATAGCCTGATTATGATTATAAACAAAACTCCACATTCTCTTCACTCTATCTTTCTGCAATCATTCACACATTTACGGCTAAACAGATTTCAATTACAATAAATTTAGCACACACGTATACGATGATCTGGGATCGATCGGTAGGATAATTTCCGATTTCCACGCCGGCGAAATCGCGGGAAAAAGCTAATAAAATTTTGAAACGGTAGCTAGTGTGAATGATACATATGTTTTCCCCCAGCTTTTTCTATTATTTTTGTTGTGTTTGGTCTTTCTTTGCGTCATGTTTATCGCAAATTAACGTATTTTCTTTCTGCTTAATTGACTGTTGGTAAATATAGCTAAGTTTGAGAATACATGACAATTCCCAGGCGAAATCTCTGTCAAAGTAATTAATATATATTTAAACAAGAATCACGCTCAGATAAAACTGGAAAAGTTCCTCAAACCATCTCCTGGTTCAGTTTATATTTATCGAACAGGAAACTTCTCACAAATGAGTACAGTTAAGATAGAAACTCTTCCCTTTGATGCTGAACGCCTGAATAAATACGTAATGCAAAAACTAACGTAACAGCTATTTGCTGTCGATATTTTCCCAGGTATTTTACTGCGACTTATTAGTCGAGTTTACTCGTCCGTATCAAACAAATCGTCAGTTTTGAATAAAATATTATTTCTGTTATGCTACTCAAAAGAAGTTAATTTATTTGTGAGAGAAATACTTTATTAGGCAATTGGCAAGTTTTGACTGGGGGTCTTTAACTTAATTGCAATCAGCAATAAAGTTTTGAAAAAAAAAAAGTCACTGCATGTACATGCAATAAGGTGTATAAAATTTTCGGGCGTTTTGGGGGACTGTCTTATGTAATTGTGCGATGAAAACGTGCTCATTTTCACGAGCGTTCAAAACCAATAGCACGTTTTTATTTGGGCAATAATTTAGAGGTCGCTTTATTTACACCATATAATAATCCCACAGCTCGGACACAAGCAGGCTCTTGATGAGAGAGAAGTGGGCCATAATTCATCACGCGGGCCCAGTGCGACTTAGTAAATTTTAACACCGTTTAAAGACCTGATAATCACTAGCAGAAATGTAGTGACAAAAATTGAAAAAAGTATGCTTAGATGGTTTGGTCATGTTGAGAGGATGAAGCAGATGTGAGTGGAAACACCGGGAGGACACCCTAGGAGGACTTATTGGTGATGGTCTTCAGAAACGTCAGACGCGTAGTACTCGCAACCGGCGTGTGTGTATGACCAATTGTATGAACCTTAAAGAGGCAAAAGGAGTGTGTAGAGATCGTAGCAGGGGGCGTTCCGTGGTTTCTGCCTACCCCCCATGGGAAAAAGGTGTGATTGTATGTATGTATGTAATCACCAGCCACTCGTCCATAATCACCATCTTTAACCATTATGATCCTAAATCAGAAAAGAAAGAAAATAAGTTTATTTGATCCAGGAGCAGTAAGTACAAGCGTCTAACTGAAAGAAAACGACAAAAACAACATTTTCTGCTTTGACGAGTTCCTCTTCGCAACAATCGTATCTTCAACACAAAGAAACCTTTTACGGGGTAGGTAGAGGTGTAAGCAAAACACGCATCAGTGAGTCCGTTATTATCGACGTTTTGCCGATCACAATGACATTCAGAGACAAGGGCTTTTCCGGCGTTTTCATAAATCAGTTTCTCTCGTCGATAATATGGTTAATTTTAGTATGGTCGTTATGAATTAATGCTTCGATGGTACTATAAGTACACCTCTACCTAACCCTTTATAAATTATATGCGTGATAAATGAACTGTCGACTAGTTTCTGCGATTAGTCTGATTTACATTTGCACTAGTTAAGTAACGAGATTCTACTATTTCAAATTAGAACTTAGAATGAATATGGCCAAAACGGAGATTATAATTATAATATAACTAGCTTCTGCCCGCGACTTCGTCCGCGTTAAATTTCTTGTACCCCTTCCCATCGCATCGAATCGCCTGCCCGTGCGATTTTCCCCGTTTTTTCAACATTTTTCATTGCTGCTCCGCTCTTCTTCATTGTGTTGGGATGTTATATTACCTATAGCTTTTTTCAATAAATAGGCTACCCAACCCAAAAAGAATGTTTCAATTCGGACTAGTAGTTCCTGAGATAACCGCGTTCAACCAAAGAAACAAACAAACTCTTCAGCATTATAATATTATAAAGTATAGATAGCTTTTGTCAGCGGCTTTTTCCACGTATTATATTATAATTATTAACGTATACCTTACTCTTGAATTACTGTATATTGATGAAAACCGCATTAAAAATCAAATTCTTTTTTTTACTAAAGAGTATCAACAAACAAACATCGAGAAGAATACACAATACATTATATAGAAAACTGGACGAGTTTTTGAGATCAAGCAAAATTGCAAATTGTCTGAAGTCCTGCCTCCATAAGCAGCGTATTCTACCCACCATGACTTATGGTGCTGAGACATTCACACTCACGCAGAAGGCTATGTACTGGCTGAGAGTTGCTCAAAAAAGCCATGGAAAACTCCATGACTTTCTGAGGAATTATCAGTTTGATTATTAGCATGATGTAAAAACTTTTTACAAAAAAATAACAACCGACTTCCTACAAAAAACACTACAAAGTGAAAAATAACTTTAATTTTTGAAGGGGGTGTCTGAGGATCTTCCGAAATTAAAGTTATTTTTCACTTTGTAGTGTTTTTGAAGTGAAAACTTCTTTAGCGGCGTTGTGCACTTTTTTGTAATGGTTAAAAAATGTTAAACTCGCGACAGGACACGTGACCTGATCGAAAATTTGTAAGACGGACGGAGAGTAGACAGCCGGCGCGGGAGACTTAGACATTTAAATAGATTTGAATCAAAACTGTTCGTTTCTTGCTTCATCTATCATAAACCGATCGTATCAGTTTTAGAGATTGGCGATGATGGTTCTGGTAATAATGATGGCGAAAAAGTCGTCGAAATTATGGACGGAAGTTGATTTTTCTGAGAGATAAACTTTTTAATGTAATATAAATTGTCATGTTTGTGTACGATAGCGCAATAAATACATATTGTATTCTACCACATAAATGATAGTACTTTTATACTGATAATTAAAGCGATTCGCGCAAAATTATTCCCTAACCATTCCAAAATATCAAAAATGCACAACGTTAATATTCAAGTTTTCACTTCAGCTGGCACTCCCGGAGTGCAACCCGTCGTTTTTTTTTTAATGAAGTCGGTTGTTTTTCTTTGAAAAAGTTTTTGTTTTTAACTTTTTAGTTATGGTAGATACCCCGCACTAATTTAATCGCGTTATTCGTTCATTTTTCGCGCAAATACTTAACGCAAATTTAAGACTTATATGGTTTTCACCTGATGGATGGATGGTTTTATTGACCTTTTTTCTCCATAGGAAGCTACTACGCTTTGAAATAGCTGACTCACTTTATCTTTCGGTCGGGCCGACCCCTTGACAAATCAAAAGTAACTGTTAGTGATTTATCTTTACTAATCATCTACAGATAGCTGGGACATCAACGTGAAAACTAAAATGTTACGTAGGTTATAAAAAAATCTGATGTTGGATAGACAAGTGCGATACCTAAAAGTATGCTTAGATGGTTTTGTCACGTTGAGAGAATGAATGAAGGACGGCTCACAAAACGTTTTTACAAGGCAGATGAGAGTGGAAACAGCGGGAGAAGACGCCTTACGAGGACATATAGTGGCCTTATTGGCGATGTTCTTCAGAAAGGTCAGGTGCGTAGTACTCGCAACCGGCGTGTGTGTATGACCAATTGTATGAACCTAAACGAAGCTAAAGGAGTGTGTAGAGATCGTAGTAGGTGGCGTTCCGTGGTTTCTGCCTATCCCCATGGGAAAAAGGCGTGATTATATGTATGTATGTAATCACCAGCCACTCGTCCATAATCACCATCTTTAACCATTATGGTCCTAAATCAGAAAAGAAAGAAAATAAGTTTATTTGATCCAGGAGCAGTAATTACAAGCGTCTAACTGAAAGAAAACGACAAAAACAACATTTTCTGCTATGACGAGTTTATTTTCCCAACAATCGTATCTTCAACACAAAGAAACCTTTTACGGGGTAGGTAGAGGTGTAAGCAAAACACGCATCAGTGAGTCCGTTATTATCGACGTTTTGCCGATCACAATGACATTCAGAGAAAAGGGCTTTTCCGGCATTTTCATAAATCAGTTTCTCTCGTCGATAATATGGTTCAATTTAGTATGGTTATTATGAATCAAATCAAATCATTTATTTCTTGGCTTGTGGGTAATTGGTACACAGATTCCCTTTTTTACATAATTAAGTCTTCCATATTTTACCATCACCAGGGCATGCAAACAATATTCAATTCTAACATTAAAATCAAACTTAAAAACACAGTACGTATTAAGATAATTTCAAATTATAAAAATTATAAATGTCGAATTTAGTTCATTAATGAATGAATGCTTCGATAGTCTAGGGGTCATAAGTGCTACTTCTGAGCCTTGGTTTGAATCCCGGTTTTTTTTATGTCTGGAGTTTCTTAATATCAGCCCGGAGTCCGAATTTATGCAATAAGCTCTTTTAAATAAAACTTGAACATACTTTATTTGGAGAAATGTTGGTGTACATACTATAAGTACACCTCTAACTAACCCAGTTATAGGTGTACTTATAGTACGTATATCAAAATTTCGAGGATTACATGCATGATATGATATGAATGAACTGTTGACTAGTTTCTGCGATTAGTCTGATTTACATTTGCACTAGTTAAGTAACGAGATTCTATTATTTCAAAGTGGAACTTAGAATGAGTATGGCCAAAACGAAGATTATATCATATTAGCTTTTGCAAACGGCTCTTTCCGCGTATTATACATATAATTTTCTATTGATAAAAACCGCATTAAAATCCATTGCGGAGCTTAAGGCCCTCTTGTAGTGCGGTGTGTAGGCATGAAAACGCTTCCTCACCCCCCGCATAATAGGTATGTATCGAGCGTATAGACGCAGCGAGCGAGCGCCCGGCAGCTAGCCGATGCAAGCGTTTGAACATGCCACAATGCAGCGTAAATGCAGAAGGTAAAGTATACTGGGTTCCTTTAAATTGACATTAGAGATTTTTTGTGATTCTTCTTTTATTAATTTCTTAAACTTTGTTTGTAGCGCATGGGTGGAGAAAATGGGAATGTCGATTGCAAAAAACAGTTTTTCGAACTAGGAATGCCCGATGCCTGTAGCTATGGTGCCAGTCGTAACCTCTATGTTTGAGTCCAAAGACTTTTTCTCTTCAGTATCAGCAACATTTTCTGAACTGACTGACACAATTTCTTGGCCTATGTTGGATTGGAGCTTGAATTTTGCCATGAGCCCAAATTTTCTATCGCCCATTATTTTAAAATGCCTTTTTTACATTCAAACAACGCGTTGTGCTATACTTTCTCTTGCAATTGACGTAAGAAATAATTCGCGTCTATAGTTCGCCTACAAGCACTTTTTTCATCTGCGTTATTGTTCTTTACCTCAACAAACAAAGCATCGTCTCAATCGGTCCTAAAACAAGCGAATTTAATATATCAAAAATATTAAAAACTCAGATCGCTGAAAAAAATGGCAGTACCTAATATAATAATTTTATTTGCTTAAATTTAGTGGCTTCTATAATAATTGGATAATGATAAAGTATTATACACAAAATACATAATAATGTAAATCTCAAACAGATTTTATTCGAATTTTTACCATTCAATCGATTATTCCAAGAGGAATGTTTAGAGAAATATTTATGATTATTTGGGATATATTACCGAGAATAACCCTTGCGAATTGGGGTAGGTCGGCTGGTCTATTATAATAACGATAACTTTATTAGAAAACAACCTACTAAAGAAACGCATTATCACAACACATAGTCACAGAAAGTGTATGGGAAACTTTAATGTCTGGGACTATATTATGCAATATCGTATGTGGAATATTTCTTTGTTCATTTAAAATATATCAAAATACAGATACATTCGTTATTTACTTATAATACATAACATAGTACGAGAGAATGTATCTATTAAATTATGGTGAACTCACTGTGACTAGTAGTTCGTTCTGAACAGAGACCATGTGACTAGATGGCGCTGGAAGTTGCAAATGTATTTCGTTGATAACTTCGTTAACTTATTACAAATGAAGGCCTTTCTTTTGACTCACTCGAACATTATACTTTCTTATATACATTTTTTCGATCCCCTCTTAGATCGTTACCCCTGCGACCGATTATGCTCAGATTCAAACTTAAAAATTGTATTTGACTCAACCACTCCTCAAACAAAACGAAGATTAATTGAAACTGTAACTGTTGTAATGTTTTTGTACATGTGTAAATTATGTTTTGCTTTTTGTCGTCATACACTTTTAGTAACTATGCAAAGATGGAAAAATCGGAACATGCATTTGTGAGTAGAGGATACAATCCCGGGATCCCGAAATTCGGGTTCCCGGGATCCCGCCCGTTTTCTGGCCCCGAAAATCCCGGGACTGTATTTGGCTAATCCCGGGATTTTCGGGATTGCCACAAACAAGTCTAATTTGTATTCCGTAGTCCGTTGCGCCTTGACAATAACCTTGCCTAGATTATATGAAAAGCATTTATTACATAACGACAAAAAACAACCCTTAGATACGCCGTCGTAGGATACGTACCTACTATACACAGTACACACTAAACAGGTACAGTCCTAATATATATATGTTTGTCGTAGAACTTAGAAGGGACTTAAAGGAAAGTTACATCTGGAAATTAACAAGAGTATGAAATCCCTAGATCCTGAAGTACAAGCACAAAATGAATTGGGGTTGGCAAATATTGTAGCATTAGACGTGAAATGAGCCTGTTCAAAAATGGAGGAGTTCGTGGATATCACTTAGAAACAGCATATAAGTATCTACATGAATTGTCTATTATTCCTCCAGCCAGCGTAGAACCTGAGCAAGTGTTTTCAGCTGCTGCTTATGTTGGCAATAAACTACGAAGCAGGCTTGGAAGTCAAAGATTGGATGCTTTGATATTTTACTGCGATTATATTTTCGAAATTTTAAATATTTTTTTTGTGTTGTCTTTTAGATTTCTTGCAAAAGTATAGTTTATTTTTGTTTTGTCTTTATCTTTTCTTATTATATTGTGATTTTTGTTGTGCAAAGACATTAAAAAGATTTTTTTAAATTATTTAGGTAAGTTGTTTTTTTCAATTTAGACCAATTAGAAACCACATAGTCTAATCCCGGGATAGGCCCGGGATCCCGG
This sequence comes from Aporophyla lueneburgensis, assembly GCA_932294355.1. Lineage (NCBI taxonomy): Eukaryota > Metazoa > Arthropoda > Insecta > Lepidoptera > Noctuidae > Aporophyla > Aporophyla lueneburgensis. The sequence continues at coordinate 14,169,753 of OW028735.1, forward strand.
GATTACGCTTCAAAAATCCCGTAATCCCGGGATTGAAAAACATGCTCGGGATTGTATCCTCTAATTGTGAGGTCTCAGTTCTAGGCGAACCACTAGTAATAAAGTTAAAGTACTTATGTGGGACTTTCGCATATTGCATTCAAATTTATTTAAGGAGTGACAACTACCCATGGCTTTTTTGTTCCCATTGAAGCGCTGTAAAATAAACTTCATGTAATCTGATACATTTTACGTCGTTAGATAATTTTAATGACGTGAAACGACGTTTATTTATATTATATCGTAAAGTATAATAATTGATTTTGAAAAATCTCGGTATAATTACCTAGATTTTTTAATATCAATTATTTTACTATACGATATTTAAAGTTATTGAGCAACCATAAAAATAGTTTGAACAAATTCAATCTGTTCAGTAAATCTTTACCTACTGTACTTTTTTTATATTGTGGCGCGTCTAAGCAATGATTGTAGGTAAATAATGTTTGGAACTGAACGTTGTCAAACGAAATTATTTACCGTAAATAAGTAGGTTGTCTACTTAATTATTTATTTACAGTAAATTATTAGAAATTACGTAGGTACGAGTCAAGTACGAATTTTCGATATACCTTAGTTTTCAACTTTCTGTATATCCTTTTATTCTTTTTATTACCCATTTTTGTTACAAACCAACACAAGTTTTTATTAAATTGTTTATCTATTACAAAGCGCAAGCGAGGGGGGAAGTCTGTGGAACAAACGGCGTGCGTCCAACCTCGAAGACGTCTCGGCGTGCACTGGCCGGTCGTTACGAGCGCTTGCACTGCTAGATTTCGTGTAAATTTGTTTCGTAGAAAAAAATATATAAGGAAATTATAAAATGTGTTCTCACCAAACCCTTAAAAACAATAAGCCCTATCTTTTGGTATAAATTTTACATGGTTTGATGATGGAATCTCTTCAGGGCACACGTTTAAAATAGTGATTTAGTGTTATCTTTATGTTTTTTTTTTTTATTGAGTCAATTGTTTTAATTCACGTTTCTATCTTCACACAACCCTGGACAATATAATAAATTTTCCTAAACTTATTTTTGTTTTTACGGAATATTGTCATTTTGCACGATTTACAGAGGTTTGAAAAAGTTAAAAAGTACTGCAACCTCGCCTTAAAAGATACGTATGCATTCAGACGCGGGAAGCGACGTTGTTTTATACTATGTAAAGATGTATTTATTCAGGCAACATCCATTTTGTTAGTAAAAAAAAAACTACTTAAAACTATGTTAGTTACTACATACAACTGTTAAAGAACGTACAGTCATACCTGTCCTCAATCACACTCAGGATGCTGTTGCCGTTAAACCATCTGTGCGTGTCTCCAAGAACATGGTGGACGCGCTGCTAAATGGAGGGAGTCTCAGCAGCATCCTGAGTGCGTTATTGTATTGGGCCCGCAGAGCATCGACAGCACTTTGCACTTTGCGTATATGTTGTCCACAGGCTGCTGGAATAAAACATTATAGCAAACAAGCAATGAACAATATTATATACGGCTTTTGGCTATTTGTACAAGTGTATTTTAATTTTGTATTTTTTTTTTTATATAATGTGCGTTTCATTTGTACCTAATAAACATTTTTCCATCTATCAAACATTATGGCAAACATCTTCAGCTATTCGAATTCGTCTATTAAATTCTGAAATTAAATGACGGAGATGGTTCACTGGTATGTCTATCTTAGTCAAATTCTTTCTACCAAACCAAGTTTAAACAAACATCGAGGAGAATACAGCTTGGGTGGGCGGCATGTAGAAACTGAACGACCTTATGATATCAGCCAAATCTCTACAATGTCTGAAGTCTCGCCCCTCAAACTAGTGTGTTCTGCCTACCATGACCTACGGTGCTGAGACGTTCACACTCACGCAAAGACTGTGTACTGGCTGAGAGTTGCTTAGAATGCCATGGAGTATGATTATTAGCATGATGTACAATATAACTGCGTATAATATTAGCATGATGTACAATATAACGTACCGTGTGCATGAATCCTAGTTTCGATTCCCGGCTCGTGCAAAATGTTATTGGGTTTTTCTATTTGGGTATTTCCCAGTGGCAGCCAGGAGTTTGGATTTGTGTCCGGCTGATGGCAATAGGCTCGCCCCCTATTACATGGGACTTAAACATAACTGGCGAAATGTGGGTGTACTATCGGTACACCTCTGCCCAACCCTTCGGGGATACAAGGCATACGTATTGGCATTTATTTCTATTGAGCTGTTAGTGTCAAAATCGTTATAGAATATCACACTGGCGGCTCTTGAGTGCGGTTTAGATGTGTTTATCGCGGTCAGTTTCAGCGGTGAAATCCACCCTTAATCATCAGTTACTGCTTAACGGCAAATTCCTGTCCAACTATCGAGTTAAATCGTTATCATTGTTTGGACAGGATTTTGTGGCCTATAAGGCTTATTTACCTAAACATTAGTTAAGGTAGCGATTTTAGTTTTGAGTAGGAAGGTATGTTTCTGAATGTCAGTCCAAAAATGAGTTTTTACTCGACTGTGGTGAAGCTTAAAGAAGGGTTGTGATTTTAAGCGATATGTATATATATTCATCTGATACCTCATAACTTTTAAAGTTCTTATAATATTAATTATTTTACAAAGAAAGTATCGTTGAAATCGTCATGTCCGCTCAATACTTTCCTCACGATATTTTCCTCATTCCTCCGTATTGCGTGACCATACCACGATAACCGATTCCCACAGAACTTTTCAGTTATCGATGCCACTTTCAGACTTACTGTTACATAGGCTGCACTAAAAGTATCGGGAATAGAATATTTCCACTGTTCCTGTCATATTAAAATCTTTTTAATTGAAAACTCCGTAGTTTTAAAAATCGAATAACATTTATTTATTTAAAAAAAGATCCTCGGTCTTGTCACAGGGTTTTTCAAACTTGTTAGTCGTTGAGAAAATGGAATTGACTCGAGAAAATTCAAGAGCGATGATTTATTATGACTTTCGAAGTGGTTCAACACAAAAACAGTGTGTTGACCGGATGATTTCTGCATTTGGTGCTGAAGCCCTATCCAAAACCACAATTTATCGCTGGTTTACTGAATTTCAACGTGGACGTGTCAAGCTCAGTGATGATCCCCGTCAAGGTCGTCCAAAAACTGCAGTCACCCAAGAAAACGTTGATGCTGTGCGTAAGCTGATTGAGGAAGATTGACATGTGACATACCGCGAAATTCAGGCAACTTTAGATATTGGCATGAGTCAAATACAAATAATCTTGCATGAACAATTAGGTGTAAAAAAGTTGTTTTCCCGATGGATACCGCATTCGCTCTGTGAAGAACAAAAACCGGCCAAGTGCGAGTCGGACTCGCGCACCGAGGGTTCCGTACAAACCTGTAGGTATTTTCGGTTTAAAAATATATATATTTTTTAATTTTTATATTTCAGTTGATTGAATGTAAGGTAAATTGCGGTTTACGATTTATGACGTTTTAAAAAAAAACTACTCACTCGATCTCGTTCAAACCAATTTTCGTTGGTAGTTTACATGGTAATGTACATCATATATTTTTTTTAGTTTTGTCATTCTCTTATTTTAGAAGTTACGGGGGGGGGACACACATTTTACCACTTTGGAAGTGTCTCTCGCGCAAACTATTCAGTTTAGAAAAAAATGATAATAGAAACCTCATTACCATTTTTGAAGACCTATTCATAGATACCCCACACGTATGGGTTTGATGAAAAAAAACATTTTTGAGTTTCAGTTCTATGTATGGGGAACCCCAAAATTTATTGTTTTTTTTCTATTTTAGTGTAAAAATCTTAATGCGGTTCACAGAATACACCTACTTACTAAGTTTCAACAGCATAGCTCTTATAGTTTCGGAATAAAATGGCTGTGACATACGGACGGACAGACAGACAGACAGACAGACAGACAGACAGACAGACAGACAGACATGACGAATCTATAAGGGTTCCGTTTTTTGCCATTTGGCAACGGAACCCTAAAAAGCGGCTCGCGTTACTTGGTGCGTCAGAACTCTCGAAAGATTCCACGCAGGGTCCTCAAATGCTGTATACAACATCGTGTCAGGTGAAAAATCCTGGATATACGTGTACGAACCCGAAACAAAAAACCAGTCACGAGTTTGGGTGTTCGCAAATGAGTCAAAGCCAACATAAATTGTTCGTTCACGGAGTGGCAAAAAAAATGGTGGACCGGCCATGTTGCGACTATTCCTCTTGAAGGACAAAGAACGGTTAATGCAGAATGGTATGCCAGCATTTGTTTGCCACAGGTCGTTTCTGAACTCCGTAAAGAGAACCGCAACCGCCGCATCATCCTCCATCACGACAATGCGAGTTCTCACACCTCGCACAGAACAAAAGAGTTTTTAGAGCAAGAAAACATAGAATTATTAGACCATCCGCCGTACAGCCCAGACCTAAGCCCTAATGATTTCTATACTTTCCCTAAAATAAAGAATAAATTGCGTGGTCAGAGATTTTCATCACCTGAAGAAGCTGTGGGTGGACGCCTACAAAACGGCCATTTTGGAAACCCCAACTTTCGAATGGAATAGTTGCTTCAATGATTGATTCCATCGTATGGAAAAATGTGTCAAATTTCGCGGAGAATACTTCGAAAAGCAATTAATACATTTTTAAATAGTAATGTTGTGTCAATTCCTTGATTCCCGAAATTTTATGTATTTCATTTCTTATTCTATCCGTTCGTGTAACACCACACATCCCTCTTAACATTCTCATCTGAACTGCATGCAATTGCCTTTAATTCATCTGTTTTGTGGTCCTACATGGTGACCCGTACAAGATAGCAGGTCTGACCATTGTTTTATATATTTTCCCGTTAAGTTTAAGGAGGATGTGGGACCAACATTTGTAAAAGTTACTCTACAAAAGTACACCCCGGTGTGGGTGTACTTTAACGCAAATATAGCTAGGTAGGGAATAAGAAAATATTGTAATATGAAAGCTGTATGGCCACCCATACGATACATTCTAACAACCAAACTGGCATATCTATCTATTTTAACACGCTTTTATTAGCTTCACCTATATCTTTGTTTGTAACTATGTAAACTATGTTTGTAACCGACTCCTTTGGACTTAATTTTAACCCACTTCAAACGGTCAGATTTCCTTTAAACTTTGTAGACTTATCGAGGATCATTGTGCCATTATCCTTGCCAGGGTTACCAGGATAGCAAAATAAAAAAGTAGTAAAAAACACTTTTTTGAAATTAGCCGAATCAAAAAATAGAAAATAAATAATAGTTGAAAACTTTTTTATCAATTATTTTCTACTTTTAAGTTTGGTTTTCTATGGAAGCGTGGTTTTTAGTTTTTAAACTATTGTATTATTTATTGTTGTATTTACAGGTGTTTATCGTGTCTGAACTCAACCATAGTTGCAATTGGTAAATAATATTTTAGAAATGTCAAGATGACATAAGCCTCATCCTGTTGTAAATTTGAAGATTACCGTAAGTAGACCGTGAGTGTGTAAACCACTTCCGTATTTGTATTACTTGCCTTCCTGTTAACTTAACATAGGGATTTCGACTCGTTACGTAACTCATGTAATGTAAATCGGCTTCAAAGAAACCGCCTTTTCCCATAGGATTGCTTTGGATGGTCCAACAAAGACTTTATAGATCTTTTTTTTTATTAAGGCCACCATCCGTAAATTTGTTTGGTACAAAGAAAGAGTGTCTGTGGAATGTATTGGTTATTTAACGTTTTAAACATAGTTGGCTTAGTGAAAGTAAATGTTTCATTCTCTAAGCCAACTTTACATGTACAATATGGCATTCAAACGACTGTTATGTTTTATGGAAATTCGAAAAAAAAATCTATGTTCCACGAAAAATTACAAAAACAGCTGATTAATTATCTTCGCCCACCGCATGATGGATATTTAGTTTTTTTTTTCTGTTCCAGTAGTTTTTGATATCGATACCAAATACGTTAGTAAAGTATTCTCCATTTATACTTTAATCGTGCCAAATCTCATACTACTCCGTTCGCGTCATTTTCGTAAAAAGGGGAACAAAGTGTTTGCTTCACGTATATATGTTAAAATCATCGACCTCATCTAATTTTAAAATATGAACGACGTGTAAAAGTGCATATCGACGGCTGAAAGAGTATTTGATCTAAGCGATATTTGCTGATAGTTGCAGGAGAGTGATTCAAAGTTTTATTATTCAAATAAAAAAATCATTATAAAAGAACTAGTGAGTGGATTTTGGAAAAACTGTATTATATTTACCAAAATCCACTCACTAGTTCTTTTATAATGATTTTTCTATTCAACCGTCGCTATAAACCTACAGCATCTCAGCCTGGAATCACCCACTGCTGGGTAGAAGCCTCTCCCTTTTACCGCCATACATCTCGGTTCCATGCGTCTCTCGTCCATACGTCTCCCGCGACCTTGACGATATCGTCAACCCAGCGCGCTTTTGGACGGCCTTGGTTTCTTTGACCTAATCTTGGCCACTAAAACTACTTACAGAAATAAACATTTATCAACTCTCTAAGTTCATTAAATCCTACTGAGTGACTATAATTTCATGAGAAAGTAAAAAAATACGTATGAAAATTTGAATTCCGCGGGCTTTGTTTTAGAACAATTAAAATGATTACAAATCAATTCATATGCCTGACTTTACATAACTTTGATATAATTATGGCAGATAAAAGTATGGATCATCTTCGATCTTCATGTAAGGACCAGTTCTAAGAAATACGACAAATCAAGCTATACCTACATTTCCAGGATAAGCTGCTTTCTCATTGTACGAAAAGCCTATACATTAGGAGGTCAGCTAAAACTGGTAATGGATATGTAGCCGTGTGTACTACAATTCATGTAGGTAAACGAAATCACGTGAAATAGCTATCTAAACGTGCAATCAGTGCAGAGCTAATCAATTGACCCCTAAACAGAGTGCGCTGACGCAGTGTGTCATACAACTTATCAGTAGCCATGTGTGTCTACAATGATTCCTTTATAATCGACTGATAAACAAATCACTTCATGAAGTACATGAGAATAATATGCGTATTTATACAGCGTATTTTTATTGGCATACAAAAACCTCAACTTATGAGAAATTTGTGAATATCGCGCAAATCCTTGCGCTGTCAATTGTTTTTTAGTTAAAAACACAATACTGATGAGTAGTGAGTGAACACTTTGTACAATTCACACTTATATAAGACACAAGCTTCTGCCCGCGACTTCGTCCGCGTCAAATTTTTGCTCCCCTGACCCTTCCCGTCGCATCGAATTGCTTGCCAGTTTTCGTCCATTTTTCGTTGCTGCTCCGCTCCTATTGGTCGCAGCGTGATGTTATATAGCCTATAGCCTTCCTCGATAAATGGGCTATCCAACATTTAACATAGTTCCTGACATTTGTACGTTCAACCAAACAACCTCATCAGCTTTATAATATTAGTTTAGGGATAGTATAGTATTTAGATTTGATTACAATTAAAAGAGTTATAGTGAGTCAACCTTAAAAGATAGACATATGCTCTCACGGATTTTTTTTAGAACTTTTTAAGAGGAACAATTCTGTCATACCTACATGATTGTTGCCTTACTTTAACCGTTTAAGAAGCGCACGCAACGGAAACTCTCAAAAGGAATAAATTTTCCCCGTTTTTGCAACATTTTTCATTGATGCTTGGCTCCTTTTGATTATAGCGTGATGATATATAGCCTATAGCCTTCCTCGATAAATGGGCTACTCAACACAAAAAGAATTTTTCAATTGTAATCAGTAGTTCCTGAGATTAGCGCGTTCAATCAAACAAACTCTTCAGCTTTATAATATTATAGTATAGATAAGGGAAAGCCGTCCGAAAAATTACAGGATGCATTTAGCTCCTTATTGTGATTCATGTTCCACCGGAAAATTTCCATATTTTTTTACCGTTTTTCAGTTTCCTATATTAAAATGTAAAATCACATTCTCTGTACGCAGCATTTCATTTCTGTAAATACAACAATAAATGATTAGTTTCAGGCCCGAACTAAGAATGAATGACAACACTATTTGACAGCTACCACCACTTGTACTATCAAATTGAAACTGATACTTATTTTAACGGAATACTGTATTTTCCGATGGGCTCCTATCGTCATTGAGAGACTGAGAGAAAAGAACTTTAATTTGGATGGAACTTTGAACATAGATAAACTAAGACAGAACGTTCCTGCCAGGGTCGCGAAATTGTTCGAAAGAGACACCGTGACCCTGGCACATGGGCAACTAAAGGAACACGGGTGGGTTTTAGTCAGTAAAAGTCTGAGACGCCCTCCCGCTCCGCCCAGAGCGGGAGAAGTCATTTGACGATTTCCCATCCAGAAACAAAAAAAAAAGAGCGAACGTTCCCGTAGGAAAATATCCGATTTTCACGTGGGCGAAGTCGACATCAAAGGCTAGTATAGCATACGGTGCTCACCAAAGTGGTTCTTTCAATTACAAACCACAGCAGACGCACTCAACCTTACTAATGTTAATTTGCGAGTCAGACAGGTTATCATAGGTCGTATTCTCTGCAGGGGATCACACAGAACAGTGCAGACCCTTGATTATATTATGCAATAAAACGACATAGACATTCACTATGAAAAGAATCTTTCATACGCGGTTCACAGTTCAAGCCTGAATAATAAGGTTAACTGAGAATCATCATGTAGATTGTAGACAGTGAATTCACCGATTCGTTTTTGTTTATAATCGTAATCACGATACAGAAGGAAAATTGGGGTAGATACTTGCGGGGAAGTGAGAAATTCCGTGAAGATCACCAGTTTGAAGAGCACCTATATGAAATATCATTCATAGTTCATAGTTACACTTATCGCACCCACGGTTATACTAGCAGTTAGAAATGGGCATAAAGTATTGAAAAACATTGAAAGAAACTAAAAAAGATAAGCCTAATGAAGAATTCGACAAAGACTAGATTCATTACAATCTTTAACCTTACAAACAAAATGAGCTAATTCTAGATCATGTCTAGGACGCTAGTTCCATGCAGTTCTTCATTCATTTAGTACGAGAGCAGATCAAGAGAAGGGCCATTAGGCATTAAGATAAAAAAGAAACAGTCTCAATGATTTTATGAAACATACGAGTACAATCATTGGATGGACACTAATTATGCAGAAATAAATAGAATTAAAAAAATATGTTAAAACCCCAATAACTCCAAACTACCGAAAAGATAATAAAAGTTCATAACCCATTATTTTTCCTATTTACTAATGTCACAGGTTAGTGTCGTCGTGTTCATTTCAGAACGAACGAACATTATAACCGCTCCGGCCACCAGAGCAGTAACCGCCCGTCACCGCCTTGAAAAATTCCACCCAGTTTTCACCAACCCGCTGTCAGCGTCAGCAAGACGACCGCGAGCTGCTGGCACGCCACTAGTGAAATAACAAATTGTTGTACGCCGCTTACCAGTTGGCTAGTTTTCAGCTTCGGTTTGACCTTTACTAAATGAGAGCTTGCTGGCGAGGCAACGGAGAGTGAGCCTAGCAAACGCGCGAGGACATCGTTTGAGCGACAAAACGCCTGTGCAAGTCATTCTTTGTTTTTTGAACGCGTGGCTCGCAAGCTGTCCCCTCTGTGTGATTCTCAATGTTCGATTCAACCCCGAGAGTTGAAAATCCAGTGCATATATCTTCATCAACATAAACTAAGTGAAATAAGAAACTATTACTGCAGCTAACTCAAAAACCACTAAATCAAAACTTAACCGCTCAAGTATACCCTTTCTAATATTATAAAAGACGACATTTTTAATGTCAGTTTATGTATGACAGAATTCTGACGTAATAAACACAAACAAAAATACAACCGAACTGAGAACCTCTTTTTCAAGTCGGTTCAAAAAGCGTGTTCAAACACTGCATTGTGAAGCAAGCGGTGGACGAAGAACCACTTTTCAGTCAATTGAGCTGAAATAAAATTGTTAATCGACAACGCTGTAGTGGGCTGAATGCCTGTTATCTTTGAGTACCAATACAGGATAAACTAACTAACATTTTATTTGCTTTTATTTGTCATTTACACAATAATCTATCTGTATTTCTTCCGGAAACGACAACGGAATTAGTTCAGTTAAGCGGAAAGCGTAAAAATATATATCCTTTGTCTAATCAGGATAATCTTCCGAGCGACATACCAACCGTACTGATTGATAGTCTCTCTTGGAAACAGTTCGGATACTCACTCTCGATAAGGAAACGAAAAATCACTATTAGATCTATATTTATCTTTATCTAAAGACATACATTCAGTAAAAAAGTTTCGGGAATGGATGATTTGTTTAAGGTTCCAAATTCAATTTTTGTTTTTATTTTTGTTGTTGTTAGATTGGCACAACTGGTATTTACCATTTGACCTTCCGGCAAGAATTCTGAGTGCACAACACGGCGAAGGTCAAAGAAAACAGCCAACATGACTTGATCGACCTTTGCGAGGTTTTTTCAGTTTCGGTTTAGTTGGAAGGCGCCACTCCGAAGCTTGTTGACTAGTTTGCAGGTCAAACTCGTAACCCACATCTCATCACTAGTAACAATGCGTTTCTTGAATATTGGGTCGGAATTTACTCGTTTTATAGCATGTTTCAGCGACTCTTATGCGATTGAGTTTTTGGAGAAAATTCAGGTCTTTTGGAACTAGCCGAGTGGCAACATGATTCATACCCTAGTGATTATTTAAAATAGTACGGACCGACTAGTGAGACACAGAAAGTTCGGCGGATATCTCTTTCAAACTTGGATGAGGATTTTCAGTCACTATTTCCTCCACTTTTCGATGTTAAATTCAGTTGTAGACGTTGATGGCCTACCAGAGCCAGGCAAATCTTCCATCACATCTCAACCGCTTTTTAACGCTTTAACCACTCAAAAGCACGTGTTTTGGATAAAGTCGATTCACCATAAGCCTTCTGTAATATGTTCATTGACTCCGAACACGAAATTTTATTGTCGATGCATTTAAGACTAACTCTTTGTTCGATGTTTGTTATCTGTTATGAAATTCGCAATACGTACTAGATATGATATAACTAAAACAGCAGTGTATTTAATCTAAATAACAGATGTAACTCAAACTCCGTGCCAAAATGGAAAAAGTTGTGCCAATCTAACAACATCCAACAAAAAAACAAGATAAAAATTATTTGGAACCATAAACAAATCATCCATTCCCGAAACATGTTTGACTGAATGTACGTACTAAATATATAAGTAACGAAAATAAATAAAGATGATAGATAATTACAGACAAGTACACAAAATGTAGGCGAAAATAAATTATCTCTCGCATATTTTTTGGGATTTTGTACATAAAAATCAGAGTAGCTCTGTTTAATAAATGGTATGACTTTGTTTTATTTACTCAATTTATTATTTATTGCATTCCATTTGTATTAAATAGATGGTGTAAAAAAAAATATATCAATATGGACCAAAATTAGGAGAGAGGAAGAGGACTAAGCTTAAGCTCATTGGGCATCGAAAAATTCGTCCGCATATTTGTTCATCGGGTCTTTATTTTATACATATTTTCCGGAAAATGTACAGGGAATGGACAGGAAAATCTTTCCGATCATGAAAGGATTCGTCCAACTTTCAGCTTTATTTTGATTGGGATGCTTTTAAATGCAATCGAGCGTCTATGATTCGTTTTGACAACGCTTTTGGCAGCGATACAAAAGCGTGTTGACAGTGTGATTGAAACGTGTTCGTATGCAACAGCGTGACTTTAAGAGTTATGTAAATGACAGCGCGAACTTTTCATATTTTTGGCGTGCTAGAGTTTAGGGATCTTGAGCCTTACCAACACAACCTCAAGCACTAAAGTAACTTGTCACGAAACAGTGCTGTTTATTAACTCCTGACGGAAACAGAGGGCCAGTGCGGGTTGGTAGATGTCACATTACTTCAAATTATTGGTTCTAGAACATGATGGTTTCCTCACCATATTGAGAGCAGAGTTGATGAAATTAAATATACAAAGTAAGTATAGTACCTACCTGGGATCGAACTTACGACATATAAAACCATAAATCTTGGACGATATTATCCAAGTTGACAGGTAATTCCCTGTTTACAATACCTAAATAAACATTGATTTAACGACTAGGTACGAGATAATAAATACTGTAGTTGAACCCAACAAGATAACTGGGCATCCCATTATAAGAAAAAAAATATAAGTTACGATACATTACTAACACCCGGCTTCTGAATTGAGAATTTTAATTAGAGAACTTGTTAAACTCTACTTAAGGTAATTCCTTCGATGTAGTCCAAAGAAATTTCAAATTCAAGAAAAGAATAATAAATAATAACTTTAATTCCAATTTTAAAATTCACTATTGTTTTTTATTGCATTAATCACTGAGTATTTCCACTGGCACCCAAACTAAGATTAAACTTCTGGTATGGATGCCAAGGTCTCTCCCTCATCCAGGCTGAACCCACCACTTAATATTGAAAACATGGTTTACCACTGGACCAATGATATTTGACTGGCCTGTTAGTCTACTGGTTAGTGACCCTGACTGCTAACACTGAGGTCGTGGGTTCGATTCCCACCCAGGACAAATCTTTGTGTGATGAGATCATTTGTTATGTGTCTGGGTGTAATTTATCTATAATATGTGTGTATTTAGAACTATTTATGTATATTTATCAGTTGTCTGGTTGCCATAGTACAAGCACTGCCTAGTTTAGGATCAGAAAACGGTGTGATGGTTGTCCTAAAATATTCATGTTTATTTTATTTTTATGACACAATTTGTGGTCTTACTTTAGAATATCTTGCGCCTACGCAAGTCACCATTCACAAAAACTCAATCAATCTGCCTTGCCAATAATGTTGGGGTTGGATTCCAGTCTTACCGGATGCAGCTGAAAACCAATATTTTACATTGAGCGACTGCCTATGCCTATGGTACCGTGTGGTGCCGGACGTAAAGAATAGCACCATCTCATGTCTTCCCGTGGGTGTCGGAAGAGACAACTAAGGGACTTATCAGACAATGGGCAGCAGCGTTCTCTATGCATTTTACCACCATACAGCGATCGCCAACCCGCCTGACAAGCGTGGCGATTATGGCAAAACCCCCCAAATTGGGGGAAGCCTATATGCAGCAGTGGATGTCTTGCGGCTGAAATGATGATGATGATGATGACTGTCTACCTGCCCTCCACAAATCAGTTACTGGGTAACAAGAGACCCCTTGGTAAGACTTGCTCTCAGATTTGGACTTCTGACTACACGCAACAATGGCCAAAGATCTACTAATGACAGACGGGACCGTGCTTTCCGAAGCACGTAACGGTCAAAATATTTATTGTAAAATATTTCGTTTATCGTTTATTTATAAAAAGGGGGACATTTACAGAGTTAACTTAATAATTAAAATAGAGCACAGTTGCTCATTTGCTGAACAAGGTTGAACCTGTGCTTCAGGCTAGTAAGTGCATAAAAACTTAATGTAATAAATTAACAATGCAGTACAGGGCAAAACCTAAGAAGGTCGGATGACCTATTTACACATGAAATGACAACCTAAAACAGGACATGAAATACTTCGAAAAGGAACTCCAGTTTTGAAGGGGCACGGCTGGAGACAGAAATAAGATCAAGAAAGCGGCTCGTGATACCTACAAAAAACCAGAAACTAATAGCAGCGAAAACGCAGAAGACGACCAAGAAAACAACAACACGGAACATAGCGAACCCTTGACATAGAAAAGAGCCAGCAAACGGTTAACCCCACCAAAACATGCATCGGTGAAGCTCGACCTGGATCAACATGCCGGCGACGACGTGAAAAGATACCCTCCTATAGACAAATATCACCCTTCTCTCCACTAGTCCAATGCTTACTTAAGGCTGCATAGTCGGTAGGCTCGTAATCCTTTCCTATCCTATGGGCACGTCTTCCCTACCATTACAGCGCCCCCCGGTCTACTTCTTGATATGCAATGGCCTATGTAGCACTATGAAACATGAGGCTTCAAAGGCTAGTGCAAATCTTGGGGTTCATTCGATTAATCGAGTCTGGTCAAACCACGCTGGGATCGGTGCAATTCATTTCATTTCATTAACCCCCGACGCAAAAAGAGGGGTGTTATAAGTTTGACGTGTCTGTCTGTCTGTCTGTCTGTCTGTCTGTCTGTCTGTGGCATCATAGCTCCCGAACGGATGATGCGATTTCAATAAAAAAAAATACGTATTAAAGGTGACTTATCTGCGAGTGTTCTTAGACATGTTTGATGAAAATCGGTTGAGCCGTTTAAAAGTTGTGGGGGGGAAAGTGGGGAAGAGTAACCGAATGTCAGCAAATATACTCGAGTGGGGTCTCAAATGAAAGCGCACTGAAAGAGAATATTGATGAATTAATCGAAAGTGTTCTTAGCTTCGTTTGATTCTACATTATATTAAGTATATACGTAACTATAAAAAGTACAAAATAAAAAATTAAATTTAAAATTTAAAAAACCCCCGACACAAAAACCTAATTTACCTTTAAAAAGTAAAAAATAATAAAAAATAACTCAATCTTAAAGTACCTAAGAATGTATTAATAATTCAAAAAAAAAACGTCACGTTGGGGGACCGCTCCGCGAGTGCAGACGTCGTTGACTGCTTAGTTAGGTAATAAGACTATTGGTAATTAAATTGTTAGGTTTGAAGCGGTCCCCCAACGCGGCGTATTTTTTTTTTTTGAATTATTAATACATTCTTAGGTACTTTAAGATTGAGTTATTTTTTATTATTTTTACTTTTTAAAGGTAAATTAGGTTTTTGTGTCGGGGGTTTTTTAAATTTTTTTCATTTCAATGTAATAAATTAACAACGAGTATAAAGTAAAAACTAAATTAAAATTATAAAAGTAAAAGTAAAATAGCATATTATGCTAGTTGTTCTATTTGCAGACAACAAGTAGATCTTCTGTCTGTGCATAATCGATGGTTAGTAAATATTTAAGTATAATCTGTTTACAGCTAAAGTAATTTAATTTAAAGATACTTAGTTTTCTATTTAGCCTATTGTACAGAAATGGGCCTAAGAATGTAAGAAATCTTTCTACAAAGACATGTTTTGAGGTTGCATTTGTTATACATACTATATCATTCCGCCTCTTGTTAGTATTGTCAGCAGTGTAGGTAAGCGTGGTGTGCTGTTTTAATACTAAGTGCATATTGTTTTAATAATTGTGAATGTGAGGACTATGTGAGAATTTTTTCCCTGTTAGTTTTAATCATGGACACATGGCAATTTGAGTAATGTATGCGGCCTACCATTGTTCGTCGAATCTTTGAACTAGGTACTCAAGTTCTGGGCTGCATGTTTACATACCGACAAATGCGTGTGCTGCACTGCAGTGAACTGATCTACTCACACTAGTGTGGTTATTTCCTCAAAAGACGATTTCAGATACATGGTTTTTACCAAACCTGACCAAGATTATGTCTATACCTTAAATTTAAAAGGGACTGTGACTACACAGTTTCTTTCGGCCTTTCTTATCAGAGTAGTCAGATAGGAAACGCCGACCTCATCTAGTTCTAAAATATGATTGTCGAGTAAAAGTGTTTGTACAAATCTACTTACAGAAATACAATCATTTATCATTTACACAAACTACTCATCAATATTTGATAAACAGTTTTCTAGATAAATTCGCACAGACAGACACGTGCCTTGGTTATTTATAAAGATCATAAAATCAATTGCTTGCGCAATGAATATGTAATAAATTAGTTATCATCGAGATGTTATCTCAGTAACCTTTGCGTGTAGGAACCCCCTGTACCTAGAAACAAGGAAAATAAACGTATTTGGTTAAAATTACTCTATTGAAATTAAATCATCACAATCATCATCATTTCAGCCATATGACGTCCACTGCTGGACACAGGCCTCCCCCAATTTGGGGGGTTTGTCATAATCGCCACGCTTGGCAGGCGGGTTGGCGATCGCAGTATGGTGGTATAGTGCATAAAGAACGCTGCTGCCCATTCTCTAGTGAGTCCCTTAGTCGCCTCTTACGACACCCACAGGAAGAAAAGGGATGGTGCTATTCTTTACGTCCGGCATCACACAGTACCGGTACCGGTTGAAATTAAATAAACATGTCAATTTAGATTGACTACATAACATGTTTTTGTATGTGTAGGTCCAAGAAATACTCTCTTTATTTTTGCTAAGACTGGATTATTTTACCTTTGATAATCCTGACATGAATGAATCCTACTATCGTACTTCCTACTATAATAATATTATAAATGCCAAAGTTTGTATGTATGGATGTATGGATCTGTGGATGTTTGTTACTCTTTCACGCAAAAACTACTGAACGGATTTAGATGAAATTGGGAACACAGTTAGTTTATAACCTGGATTAACACATAGGCTACTTTTCATCCCGGTAGTACGTTCCCGCGGGATATTTTCCGACCTCCACGCGGGTGAAGCCGCTGGCAAAAGCTAGTAATATTATAAATGCCAAAGTTTGTATGTTCCATACATACAAACTTTGGCATTTATAATATTACTAGCATGGCATGTATGGATGTGTGGATGTTTGTTACTCTTTCACGCAAAAACTACTGAACGGATTTAGGTGAAATTGGGAACACAGTTAGTTTATAACTTGGATTAACACATAGGGTACTTTTTATCCCGGTAGTTAAAAATAGGTAAATAGGTAGAACGGGCTGGTTTCCGCAACTCCACGTCTGAGCGCGTATTTTGCGTACGGGTGGGAAATCGGTTATTTGATCCACCCCAGCTCCTCGAGAAAGGCCAGCAACGCCTTGATGTTGCTGACTATCTCACGTAGGGTACCTGGGTTACCGAAGTACTTGGCCCTGTATGTGGCGATCGCCGGGCAGTTTAGAAGCACGTGCGCTGCTGTCTCGTCGTCCTCAATGCAGGCCCTGCACGGCGGACTGTCTGTAGCTCCTATGACAAATAGATGTTTATTAAACGACCCATGGCCAGTTATTGCTGCTGTAACCATACGCAGCTGTCGTTTGTCTAGCCGAAGGATCTGTTTTGTGAGGCGGGCATCGATGGTAGGTAAAGCCTTCTTGGCCTGCCTGCAATCACTTTGGTCCACCCATTGCTTAAAGTGTAGATCCCTGGTACGTTTTCTTACCAGAGAGCGTAGAAACCCAAAGGGGAGTGGTGCGATGGGTTCTGGTTCCACCGGTGTCATGCTCGACCCCCTTCTGGCAAGTTCATCGGCGGCATCGTTACCAAGCGAACCGCTGTGTCCTTTTACTCACTGAATGGTTATATTATTGAGGCTACCCACCTGGTTGAGGCGCTGGTGGCACTCGTATATTAACCCAGAATCAATCGAGTGACTGTCCAGCGCTTGCAGAACAGCCATACTGTCTGAGAGTATGCGGATCGAGTGGTCTTTAACTGCCCTGGCCATGATGGCTGAGGCGGCAAGAGTGATCCCAATGCATTCCGCCTGGAACACTGTGTTGTGAACTCCTAATGGTGTGGCTATATGTATGTTGTAGTCCTGCGAGAAGACTCCAGCACCTGTGCCACTGTCTGTTTTTGATCCGTCCGTGAAGATGCGCAGCTCAGTGGGGCGCAAACCCTCACATCGGCGATCTTCATGAAGCTGGATTCTGTATTTTTTATCAAAAATGAATTGTTTAGGTACCCGGTCCATTATAGCTTTAGTAATGGGGAACTCATTGTTGAGTTCCTTAAGCAGCGCGGTGTGTTGTGTGTCTCTCTTCCTCCAGAGGTTAGTTGCGTTCAGACGCGCCGCCGCCATCGTGGCTTCCTGCTGTATGAACAAGTGAAGCGGTGGTAGTCCCAGCATGGCTTCCATGGCTGCAGTCGGAGTAGTCCTCATGCAGCCCGTGACCGCCATGCAGGCTAGTCTTTGCATGCGTTGCAGTTTGTTGCAGGCTGTAATAAGCTTGGTGCGGGGCCACCAGACCACAGCCCCGTAGGTGATCATGGGTCGGATCACTGCGGTGTACAGCCAAAGTATGATTTTGGGGGATAGGCCCCACTTCTTACCTATTATTTTCCTGCATTGCCAGAATGTGATGCAGGCCCTGTTTAGTTTACTGTCTAAATGGCTACTCCAGTTTAACTTACTGTCAAGAATGACCCCGAGGTACTTAACTTCGTTGGCCAGCTGAAGTTCTGTATTGAACAATTTCGGTAGGCGAAAGGGGCCTAAAGCTCGTTTATGGGTGAACATGACTAGCTCCGTTTTAGTGGGGTTCACTGAGAGGTCATATTCACTGCACCAGTTCTCTACGATACGTAGTGCTTGTTGGGTGAGGTTAAAATTCGTGCTCGTCACCTTCCCTGAGACAAGGATGGCGAGGTCGTCCGCATAACCTATTATGTAGTAGTGATTGGCATTGAGTCTGGCAATTAATTCGTTAATCACCAAATTCCATAGAAGGGGTGACAGCACCCCTCCTTGGGGGCAGCCTCTGGCAATCATGGCCAGCTGCTGCTCATCCTCTAGGCGAACCACGCGCTTGCTTAACATGTTTGTGATCCAGTCTATGAGTACCTGTTCAACTCCATGTCTGGAGAGGGCGCTGCTGATGCTGGAGAAGTTTGTTTTGTCGAAGGCTCCTTCAATGTCTATGAAAGTGCCCAGGCAGGTCCCTTTCTGATGTATCGCTTCCTCTATCTGGCTAACTACCAGATGAAGCGCCGATTCGGTGGACTTACCCGAGCTGTATGCATGCTGGTTACCGTGCAACGGTAGGGTTTTCAGAGCGCCGTCCCTCAGCTCCCTGTCGCACAGCCTTTCCAGGGTCTTTAGAAGAAAAGAGGTCAGGCTGATTGGTCTATGGGATTTGGCGTTTGTGTAGTCGCCCTTACCTGGTTTAGGGATGAATATTACTTTCACTTCCCTCCATCCTTTGGGATCGTATCTAAAGGCCAGGCACGCTCTCATTAAAGGCACCAGTCTGTTCTGCAATGAGGGTTCCACCCCACTGTAGTAGGGCGGGGAACACCCCATCCGGGCCAGCGACCTTAAATGGATGGAAACTCCGGATGGCCCATTGAAGTTTCTCCAGCGTGATCACCTTGCTAGCATAAAACCAATCATTGTCTGATGGTGTTTGAGTTGCATCTTGCCAGTCGATTGCTTGCGAGAAAATACATCCCGGGAAGTGTGTTTCGATAAGGACGCGTCTCGTTTCTTCTGGCGAGGATGTGAGAGTGTTGTCTGGCTTGCGAAGGGTAGTTGGCCCTGGTGTAGTTTGTTGCGCCAGTACTTTCCTTACCCTGTTTGCTTCCTGGCAGGACTCAATGCTACCCGTGTATTTGCGCCATCCCGAGGTGCTCCTGAACCTGATGCATTTTTTGTAGCAAGATTTGGCTGCGTAGTACTCATCCCAGTCCTCATCCGCACATGTATTCATTGCTCTATTCAAAGCTTTCCTTACCTTCTCGCGCTTTCGCTCCAGATCCGCACCCCACCATGGCTGTTTGCCCGGTGTACTACGAGGAGTCGTCTCTGGCCACGCAGTTTGGTAGCTGTCTATCATTGATTTAGTGAGGTGTTCTACTTGTACCTCAATCTGTGTAGTGTCCGCAAATGACGTCGGATCGCTTGGTGTCGCAAGTTTGGAAACTAGGCTGCGTGTGTAGGTACCACGATCTGTGTTGCGCGGTTTACGGCGCGGTGCTACTGGCGGGACAGTGGCCTGGATGTCAAAGCGGATCCATCTGTGGTCGGAGCAGGAAGCCTCCCTGGAGACCTGCCACCAAGTGGTAATTTCCGCCGCGGCCTCTGTTGCCAGAGTGAGATCTATGATTGTGCGGCTTCGTCTGGTTACGAATGTCGGATCGGAGCCAGTGTTTAGTAGGGATAGGTTAGTCGAGAATAAGTAGTCAACCAAGGCCTTACCTCTTTCGTTTTGCGTTTCCATACCCCACAGCTGGTGGTGAGCATTGGCGTCGGCACCGATGATGACCTCAAGCCCGGAACACTCGCAATAGCTCACGAGGCGGGCGAGGTCATGCGGGGGTGGCGCCTCCGCTTCGGGCATGTAGGCCGAAGCGAAGACGATTGCCATCTCCATGGCGCCGTCACGCTGTATAATCAGCTTCACTGCAGAGATATCTCTGCAACAGAATTCAGTTAGAAGCTGTGTTTTAAGGTTTCCTGTTACATAGATACACGATCTTGGTTGATCGTGATCAGTAGTAACCAGGAGCTTACCGCCAAGATTGGAGAGTCCTTGTATGTGGCCCGCTCTAATCCACGGCTCCTGGATCAGGGCGATGGCCGTTTGTTGCACCTCCAACCACTTCCGGAGCTGAGCCGTTGCGGTCTGACTGTGGTGGAGGTTTACTTGGAGGATTTTACATTTCGACGAGGAGGACGCCATTGCTGGTCGATTCCTCATCGTCTTCCTCCAGATTGAGCCCGGCAAGCAGACCGCCCTCTTCGAAGTCATCCCCCTCCCGGCGCGAAGCCGGAGACAAGGTAATGTCGTCCGACTCCTCGCCCGAAGAAGGGACAGCTCCCAAGGTGGCGGCACTTGGGGCGGCCGATTCTGCTACAGCAGGTTCGGACGCGGTTGCTACCGGGTTGTTTGGTGGGGGAGTCGATTCCCCCGCTGGTGTCTGTGGCTGCTGCAACAGAGCCTCCGAAATGGTTCCCGTGGCGGAGTCCCATCCCTGGGGGATATCGGTGAACCTGCCGTTCCTACCCTGGAACTGCAGGTACACCTTCCCTGCCCCCAAAGATAGACGGCGACCCGCGCCCATCAGGGTCGGGATTTGGTCCACCGGGACACCGACCACCACGAACCATGCTGAGGCCTGCTTGTCGGCGTGCAGCAGCAACCAGCGCTTGACGTCGACCCAGGGGTTCTGGTAACTGAGAGCACGGCCAATATTGGTCGGCTCTCCGAGGACCCCCTGCTCGTCGGGGATCACGATGCCACATCGTGCCCGTCTTTGGATCTCCGACTGACTCTTGACTACTAGCGTTAGGTTAGTAGGGAGAGTCATTCCGGAGATTGTTTTCCTTAGCCAGGCTAAGGTGTGGTCATTCTCACACCACAGTTTGAGGACACCACCGGCATACAGCGGCTTTGCGTTAAAAGTCGGCGCCGTGGTGTCTTGTTTCGGAGAGCAGGCCTCGACTAGTATCTGCTTCTGAATAGCAGCGAGTACCTGGTCTGATACGTCCTTGCTGATGAACCCAGTGCGATCTCAGGTGACCGCTACATCGAGGGTAGCACTAGCAGCTTGGACGTAGCTTCTTTGAGCAACCCGTTTGGATTGATCAAGACGCGGCCGCTTCTGCTCTCCACGAGGTGTGAGTGTAGTCTCGTTGAGAGCTCGCTTGGCCGCGGCCTGACCCTTCCCACCGGGTTGCTGAGTCTTTGCCGGTGCACTGGATGACGGTCGACTGGTCGTCGGACGGCTTAAGCCGGCCTCCGACTGCGACCGCTTCCCAGCGGCGAAGTTTAGCTGGCCGCTTGTTGGTTTGCCCGAACTAGCGGCAGTGGCCTGGTTGTTTGGAGCCCCCCTACCTGGCCTTCTGCGAGCCTGACGGTGCTCCTTCCGCGTCATACGCTGTGCTGTGGCAGCTGGAGCGCATGAGGGGTTTGTGCAAGGGCGTCGGGCTTGTTGAGTGCTTTTACCCTTGCCCTTGCCCCGCTTCTGAACAACCTTCCAGGCGCGAGAGATCGCGTCCTCGTGGCTGTCCGTCACCGTTTGATCGGCGGCGACCTCCTTATGGGAGGAGGCTAGAGGAGCCGCAGAGGTGGGATGGTGTTTCCCAGTGCCAGTAATAACCGGCACCGGTGTTAGTTTAGGAAGGGTCGTATCGGCAGCGGTGTTAGACTTCGCCGTGGTCCTCCCCTGAGTTTTGGAAGGGCTGGTACTGGTCCCAATCAGCGCCGACGCCCTTTGTTTATTTTGGGACTTTTTTTGTTTGGTCTTACCTGTGGCATTCGCCACAGCCAGACCGGCGCCCGCGCTGGTACCCGCGGCGTTAGCTGCAGGGTGTCCAGGGGCAGGAGAAGTGCAAGCACCACTCTTGAGAGTTTCATCGGCTTTCGCCTCCACTCCGAGTTTGTTAGTTTTAACTGGGGTTAAGTTCTCCATGTTAAAAGTTGTGAAAGGATTCGTCTCTCTGGCTCCCACCCTCCATGGAGCCCGCACCTGGGAACGTCTTGCTATGAAAAGCTCGAACGTTAGGATTACCAGAGAGATATAGGGGCGCAAGGCTGGTTTACAGTGCGACATCGGGTGCTCGATCGGGTTGGCCCCCAACGAGCTGAACAACCCTCTCTTACACCGTCAGCATGACCTTTACCTACCGCTTCGCGGACCTCACGCACCTCGCCTGTGGCCCTCTGACGGGACACTATAGCCATTTCCCTACCCCTGGCTAGTGGGTAGGGCCACCATTTCGCTTGAAATCCAGACCAAAGGGGGCGTGTTGCCTCACGGACACATAACAACCAGCGCTGTTTGGCTCAGCCCCCCAGGACTCCTTCATCCCCGCTCACGGCGCTCAACTGCGCAGGTCCTAGCGCAGGTGACTGGTTCCTCCTAACTCGCCATCAGCTGCTTTTAGTGACAGACGAGCCCGCCGCCACCCAGTCACAGGGTGGTCACGTTCCGGAGTGGAAGTTGGGCAGGTGGGAGTTGGGTGGAGAGTGGGGATTTGGGTGGGATAGTGTGAGGAGGGGTTGTGGTATATGGGGCAGGAAGGCTGTTTGGGACAGGGGATGAGGGGTTGTGCGGGAGTGGGGAGGGGAGAAAAGTGAGGTAAAGTCGCCTGGCGGTTTCAGTTACGTTTATTTCATAAGAAATTAGACCAAGAACAGGGTGGCAACCTCGTGAAGGTATATCCGCCAGACTTGCCTTGAGGATCTACACGACTTCAGCGCTCTCCCTCAAGACCCCGCCACTCTACCGCCTCTGAGGGAGGCAGCCGAGTAGGCCTGCATCTACACTACCAAGCAAAGCCAAGCAAAGCGTGTCGTTGTGCAACCGCAAAAGCATAAATACAGACCCCCATCCCGGTAGTTTTCCTACAGGATATTTTCCGACCTCCACGCGGGCGAAGCCGCTGGCAAAAGCTAGTGTAATATAATACAAATAATTAGCCTATATTGTCTCAGTGCAGGGCAAAAGCGGCCCTTTCCTTTTTCCATTCAACTCTATCCTGACCCAATAAGGACCAATCCCTCACATACGCGTCGATTTCGTCCTGCCTTCTACGCCTGGGTCTTCCGCAATGCCGTTGGACGTTTTCGAGGATCCATGTTGTGGTGGTCTTAGCCCACAATGCATCCGACATGCGGCAAACGTGTTTCAAAAATTCGAAAATTGACCCCATCCCATCTGCCGTCCTTACGAAAAGTGCAATAACTAGGTTAAACCTGATTTCGAGAAAAACGCAAGTAAAGATTTTATTTTCGTTTTGTTTGTATCTAAAATACTAATTAGGCTTAGTATTAAAACCGGCTACGTCATAGATACGTAAAAAGTGTCTAAAAAGAATATATAGATCTTGTTCTGCAAATTCCGAATATGTACTTATCTCAATTCGCGCCAAAACTCGAGTTATTGCACTTTTCGTAAGGACGGCAGCCATAATGTGCGTATCTTATTTCGTAAAAAAACTGTAAAAAAAAAAACAACCGACTTCCTTTAAAAAACCACTATAAAGTCAAAATAACTTTAATTTCGGAAGTCTGTGACTTAGGATCTGTATTTAAGGTTTTTCGCCACCGAATTCCGAAATTAAAGTTATTTTTCACTTTGTAGTGTTTTTTTTTAAGGAAGTCGGTTGTTCATTTTTTTAAGTTTTTATTTTTAACTTTTTAGTTATGGTATCTACACTGCACTTATCTAATCGCGTTATTCGTCCATTTGTCACGCACGTACTTAATGCAAATTTAAGATTTATGTTGTTTTCACATGGATCACATTGTTAGAATAAAACCATACGGATAGCACCAGCTTTCAAATAAAAAAGAACCATCAAAATTGGTTCTCCCAGTCAAAAGTTCTGAGGTAACAAACATTAAAAATAAATAAAAAATATAGTCGAATTGAGAACCTCCTCCTTTCTTTAAGTCGGTTAAAAACGATTACTACTCTTGTGCATCGCATCTTATCTGGTCTTAGGGCTCTAAAGAAAGAAGTCCCATAAGAGATCTGGTATACATACATATCTTATACCTTTAAACGAGCAATTCTTATATATAAGGTGTATCTATTCAAACACGAAATATTTTAAGGGTTCACCTGTATGTAGGTGGTAAAGAAGCTATAGAAGCAAAAAGACAATTTTTATCTAAGCATTTTTGAATTTTCATAATTATTATAATTTTAAAACTACTTGAGACGTTTTGCATAAAACCTTTACTCCAAATTCTATGAATGGCCCGCCTGATGCTGCGAGGGCGACGATCGGATGGCACGAGTATGGCCGTGGTGTCTCGGGCCGTAAAAAATAAGAAGGAGCCAGTATTTCTTTTGTGCGTCAAATAATTTATAATAATATTTATAAATTATTTGACGCACAAAAGAAAACGCACAAAATGTAAAAAAAAAACTATTAGAAAATTTTATTTTTTCGTTGCTATAGCTTCTTTACCACCTACAGGTGTACCTCTTAAAATATTTCGTGTATGAATAGATACACCTTATATATATACATATATATAAAATCTGTATCTCGGAAACGGCTCCAACGATTTTCATGAAATTTAGTATACAAGGGGTTTCGGGGCGATCGATCTAGCTAGGATTCATTTTTATAAAATGTCGTTTTATTCGTGTTTTCAATGACCCACTTTATCGATAATCAACTTGAACATAAACTTATTATTTACTAAAAAATACCGAGCAAAGCTCGGTTAATCAGATATTACCTATTAACAGTATAATTTGAAAACATTGTAGGCTCTAATAATATTTTCAAAACAGTAACCGTGGTGTCATACTGGCTTTTCTCCATAGGAAACGACCTAGCTTCTGACGTTTCATCAGTGCCCAAGTATGTAGGTTTATGTGAACTGTCCCCGGAGTTTCATCTGCGTGAGTGTCGAAAATTATACCACGGAAACGTGCTACCGGGACAAACAGTATTGCATGGTAGGTACTCCTTATAATATCAGCTATCTGATTAGCTGGAACAAACAAGCAGACAAAATTTTTAAAAAATATGTGGAAAGTACCGGACATATATTTTTATATGCATTTAGTAGACAGTTGTTGTTTTGACGTTACAAATAGACTCTTTGTTTTTTGGATGGGAAATCATCAAATGACATGTCTCCCGCTCTTGGGCGGAACGGGTGGGCGTGTCAGACTTTTACTGACTAAAACCCACCCGTGTTCCTTCAGTTGCCCATGTGCCAGGATCACGGTGTCTCTTTCGAACAATCTCGCGACACTGGCAGGACAAATAGACACTTCAATTTTGTTTACTTGTATAGATAAAATATTTTCAATTTGAATAGGCTACACCCTGGACTAGGCTAGTAAAACGGAGTACTGCTTTCTGTATCAATCGATATCCATCCTGGCCTGGCCCCTTACCTACAAGAGCCTCTAAAGGTATTTAAATTGATAACGAATTATTAGATAAAGCAATTTTAGTTCTCAGAATGACTTAAGAGTTCAATTGCCCCAACCGGTTCCTCCCCGTGTGAGTACATTTAGTGAGAAGTATGTAAAGTACTTAAATTGAGATAATAAACTGATAATGAGGTCAAGTTTTCAAAAACTGTGTCATTTGAAAGTGGTGACGTAGGCTCTGTCGAACTGGTAATTCTCCCTCGCCGATTGTGATAGCTAATTTGCATGGAGGATTCAACCACGGGTTTTTCTAATCCCATCTTATTACATAATCGCGATCTGATTAGTTCTACCCTAAAGCTCTGAGTCAGTTTAGTATTATTTTGATCTGGGTTAAGTTCTTAATACAAAAAATGAGAACTTATCACCTGACTAAATTTTCAGTTTTGTGAAAAGAACTGCATTTCTATACATATTGGGTTCATAATTCAAAAACTGGCTTGGTGGTTTCAACCTGATGTAAATAAAAACCTAAGTTTGTAATAATATAACCTAACTAGCCTTTTTGTGAGTGGGAAATCATCAAATGACTTCTCCCGCTCTTGGCGGAGCGAGGGCGCGTGTCAGACCTTTATTGACTAAAACCCACCCGTGTTCCTTCAGTTATAGCTATATGCCAGGGCCATATTAGCTCTTTCGAACCAATCTCGTGACCTTGGAAGGCATGGTGGTCCTGACGGACCTCTTCAGTTGCTGACATCTTTTTGAGGCGCGCGTGGAACATTACGCGCCGTCGAAACGGGCCTGTTCCTTACCGGGCGGCGAGCTACCCATTGCTCACCGCCCGCAAGCCTACGCCTGCGGTAGTAGAAAGTCCGCAATTGACTCCCGATACTCGAGGCGTCTCCTCCTGCAGCGACTAAGGGCATGAGGACGCACAGATTGCCTCTCCCTCACGCGTTTCGCGTGACGGCTTCCCATGCCCTCTCACTCCGTACCATGGCTCGCACCAGGGCCGGACGCGAGAGGTCGCCATCACCGGTCGCCTCCACGAGGGCACGGCGGTGCTCCGCCGTGACCTCCAGGCGATCCACACAGTGGTAAAACCCGGGCGTTTCCTCCTGCCTTATTCGGAACAAGAACCTCCCGAAACACCCATGCCCGGTGAGGACCTGCGTAAGGCGGAAGGTGAGGATGACGTAGCGCCTCTCTATCCACACCCCAAAGAGGAGACTTCCCGCCGTAATAGTGGCGTGCTCAGCACTGGGTTGCGTCAATCGTACCCGCCATGTCGCCATGATATCCTGACGGAGAATCTAACTAGCCT
This sequence comes from Aporophyla lueneburgensis, assembly GCA_932294355.1. Taxonomy (NCBI): domain Eukaryota; kingdom Metazoa; phylum Arthropoda; class Insecta; order Lepidoptera; family Noctuidae; genus Aporophyla; species Aporophyla lueneburgensis. The sequence goes on from OW028735.1 coordinate 14,196,743, forward strand.
GTATTGTCCCACTGAAGGTCAAAGGCCTCCCTCTCCCTTCTCCACAGTACTCCGTCTTTTGTTAGGGCTGGCCAGTCCTTTCGGGGAGTCAAGCTTCTGTAATAAAGGGGTTAAAATTTTATAGCATCTATGTGAGAAACCTTTCGCGTCGATACTTTAAAACTGTAACCCCCGCGTCCCGAACTGGACTCGCTTCAGTTTGACTAATCCATTAAGTGAACGACAGGGTGAGCGCGGGGCGCTAAGCGGAGTGGAGTTCTTTAGAACAGATTGGGTTTTACCTAAAAAAGTAAATCGTATCATCACAGTCGCCATTCTCTAATTAAAGCCCTAGCCAAATTTAATTCTTCTCAGTCCGCGTCATTTTCGTAAAAGGGGTACAAACTTTTAACTTCACGTAATTAGTTAATTACTCACAAGGAGACCGCCAAGATTGTTCGCCTCCGATTCCAATGATTTTTATATATGTTGTTATGTTTGAGTAATTGAATAATTATCCAAAAGGAATTCACGCAACGCTCAATAGTTTCAGAGTTGCTACCTACCTAGTATAGCGGCCTAAAAAAAGTGATTTTTGGATTTTTTATTAAAAAAACGACTTTATTAATTGTTTCAAAATTTTAAGAGTATATTCATACATGTTTTAAGAATATAAAGCAATGTTTTTCTAATTTTTTTTTTTTGACTTAAGGCTTATTCAGACCGGCGCGACGCGACAGCGCGACGCGATTCTTGTAGAACAATTTCCATGAAGTTCACATAAAAGTTGTTCTACGAGTGTCGCGTCGCGTTGCCGCGTCGCGCCGGTTTGTAGGCTTTATTCATTTAAAAAAGAAATCCAATATTAAAACCATGGTTTTATAAACTTTAAATCCGTTTTGGATCAAAAGAACTCTGTCTGAGACCTGGATGTATCAGTGTCATACGCTGAAATGACAGGTGTAAACATAGGTGCTCATTTCAACCTAGAATACGAGCGTTCGTTGCGTTAAGCTAGCTTTACCACCTCGCGACGGATACCGGCGCACCGCCACAGACGTCCTGTACTACCACGGACGAGACCCTTCCCACGGTGTGTCGTGCGAGATGGTCCGCGTCCGTCCGCGATATCACGGACCGTGAGTGCATCAGTGTCGGTGCGGGCTGGTCCGCGTCCGTCTGCAATCCGTAATATCACGCACCGTGGGAAGCCAGCTTTACTTTATCACATAGATTTTCCAATTAATAATTTGTCTGTAATAAGTCTGGATTTGTGAGCTTTAAACCTTAAAAATTAAGTTAAATGAAATTCTTCATCACCATTTCTGCCGTATGACGTTCACTGCTGGATATCGGCCCCCCCAATTTGGGGGCTTTGCCATAATCGCCACGCTTGGCAGGCGGGTTGGCGATCGCAGTATGGTGGTAAGATGCACAGAGAACGCTGCTGCCCATTCTAGAGTAAGTCCATTAGTCGCCTTTTACAACACCCACGGGAAGAAACAGGGTGGTGCTATTCTTTACGTCCAGCATCATATGGGCTCACCGGCTGGTGGTTGAGTCTTCAAAATAATGACAATTTCACCAGTTCAATACCCTCCGCCCGTTAAGAGAAAGTTAATTTAAAAACCAATAAGTTGTCATTTACAACAAAAATGAAAGGGTATTTAAAACTCGTTCCTTCAACTTATTCAACAAATACAAAGTATAATTTGAGTAAACGGTTCTCGCAATTTATTTTATAGAAATCTCGAAAATAATAATCTCGAAAATTTTCAAATTCTTTCCTCTATTAGTCCTTTATATATTCATCTCTTGACTCTATTGATCGCCCAAACATCGACAATTGAGGACTCGGTCGAGCATACGGTGGAGGTGTGTCCTGCCTGGGCGGAGCACCGCCGTGTCCTCGTGGAGGCGATCGGCGGCGGCGACCTCTCGCGTCCGGCCCTGGTGCGAGGTACGGAGCGAGAGGGCATGGGAAGCCGTCACCTCCTTCTGCGATGCAGTAATGCTCGCGAAGGAAGAGGCGGGGCGCGTGAGGGAGTGGCAGTCTCTGCGCTCTCACGTCCCTATCCGCCGCAGGAGGAGACGCCCCTGGCGTCACCCACCGTAGGCGCGAGCTTGCGGGCGGCGAGCAATGGGTAGCTCACCGCCTGGTAAGGAACAAGCTCGGGTCGACGGCGCATAGTGTTCCACGCGCGCCTCAAAGAGATGTCAGCAGCAGTGTAGGGGTCTACTAGGACCGATGCCTGCCGGGGTCGCGTGATTGTTCGAAAGACATACCGTGACCCTGGCACATGGGCAACTGATGGAACACGGGTGGGTTTTAGTCAGTAAAAGTCTGACTCCGCCCACTCCGCCCAGAGCGGTAGAAGTCATTTGATGATTTCCCATGCTGAAAAAAAAAAACATCGACAATTGTTAGCCAATGTGATTCGTGCCGAGAGACCCAATTAAAATGAGTTCGATTGATTCACACATTCGATTGCACGTGATTTGAATTAGAACAGCTGTAGGTTACGCTGCATGACACGTTTTTACAGTGTACTTTTGGAACTTCCAAAGCAGGCCTTACCTGCATAGCTGGGCACCGTAAATCAAATATTTTATTTCGTCAAACGTTGAAGCGTTACATTTCGAAAGATTTAACGAAATGTAACATTAACTCGTGATAGAAATTTTCATATCGTGGCGTTCGTGATATGTCTATATAAAAAAAAAACTAAATTAATTTTCAGTGTTAAATATTTAATTTACGGTGCACAGATATTGTAACGTATACTAAGTATGAACCATCTTTGTTGTTTGAAACTTGTCTTCCATTAAACACACATTAAAGATTAATTGATGACATGTGTTTTGGTCACATGCTGTGTATATGGGGTGGTTTCTAGAAAAATATATAGAAAACCATGCATACTTTTAGGTACTTATGTAGTAGTACAGAAGGCACACATGTTCAGAAGGCTGAAACACATAAATATGTATTATTGCACTGTTTATCCGGGCAACAAAACTTAAACTGATATACTATATTGACTAGCCTGTTAGTCTAGTGGTTAGTGATCCTGACTGCTAAGACTGAGGTCGTGGGTTCGATTCCCACCCAGGACAAATCTTTGTGTGATGAGCACAATCATTTGTTCTGTGTCTGGGTGTAATTTATCTATAAAATGTATGTATTTAAAAATATATAAGTATCTTTATCAGTTGTCTAGTTACCATAGTACAGGCTCTGCCTAGTTTGGGATCAGATAACGTTGTGTTGGTTGTCCTAAGATATTTATTTATTTATTATTTCAGCCAGACAGCTGCAGCCGAAGTGGATAAAATATAGATTGCAAAGTTCCAGGACATACAAGTGAAATTAAATAAAAGTTTTTCATGTTTTTTGTTTCGGCGTGTTTTGCCTTCGTGTGTGAATACGACTCGTACTTGGCCGGTTTTTTTGCGATTTCAGAGATGGCCGCTTCGTAAAAGTTTTACGTTATGAGTACAGCGACCCCTTTTCAGGTTTTCAGTTATTTCAATAACACCTTGTAATTGTTATGATAATGTTCGTACTTAACTGAAATAATATTACCAAAGGGAATCCCCGTGCAACCAAAACCCTACGTGTTTATGTTAGTAACTCCAACAGGTCTTGGTAGAATTAATTACCTGAGGTCATCGAGCTACTCAGCAATCTGATAGATAATTACAATACTTGTGATGTACTGGCATTAACTATACAAATAAATAAAACTGAAGTGTCTGTTTGTAATTTCAAATTAACAGCTTTTCACTAAATTTTTTACTTTTGTCTGTCTGTTTGTTCCGGCTAATCTCTGAAATGGCTGGACTGATTTTGACGGGACTTTTATTGGTAGGTAGCTGATGTAATAAGGAGTAACTAAGACTTCTTTTATTTTAGAAAAAATCTTTTATTTTAGAAAAATACCTGCGTTAATTTCCGACATCCACGCAGGCGAAGCCGAGGGCAAAAGCTAGTCAACAATATAATCGCTTTGGTCTAGTAGTCGTCAACACGGTTACGAACGTACTGTCCCAGATTCAATACCCAGGTATTCATTTCAGCCACATCACGTCCACTACCACATAGGCCTTCCCCTATATGGGGAGGTTTTCCATAATCGCCACGCTTGGCTGGGTTGGCGATCGCAGTATGGTGGTAAAATGGATAGAGAACGCTCCTGCCTATTCTCTAGTAAGTCCCTTTTTTTTCAGCATGGGAAATCATCAAATGACTTCTCCCGCTCTGGGCGGAGCGGGAGGGCGTGTCAGACTTTTACTGACTAAAACCCACCCGTGTTCCATCAGTTGCCCATGTGCCAGGGTCACGGTATCTCTTTCGAACAATCACGCGACCCCGGCAGGCATCGGTCCTGGTACACCCCTACACTGCTGCTGACATCTCTTAGAGGCGCACGTGGAACACTACGCGCCGTCGACTCGAGCTACCCATTGCTCGCCACCCGCAAGCTCGCGCCTACGGTGGCCGGGAGTCCGCTATGGACTCCCGACGCCCGGGGCGTCTCCTCCTGCGGTCTAGTAAGTCCCTTAGTCGCCATTTACGACACCCACGGGAAGAAATGGGGTGGTGCTATTATTTTCGGCCAGCGTCATAAGGAACAGCTGCTCTACAACATTATAAATTTGTACCTACTACAATATAATTGCAATATCAACCAAATTGTTGTGTTGACGCATTTAATTGAGTAAAGTGTCACACAATGCGCTTCAGACGTCAATTTATTGAACAATAGAAATCACTATGCAACGCTGTGTGAGTAAGGCATTGTCCTGTGGGTAAGTGATGCGATATTACGCGATGGGATGTTACGCGATGCTTTAGTAAAATATATAATCGGTTAGTTAGATTTTAAAATATCAAAATTTATATCAGATAGTAGGAATGCTGCTAAAAGATTGTTTTTTTTTTTTTTGTTATTAGTTTGTGTGTGTTTGTGCTACTTTTATTTGATTTCGATTTATTTATTTCATTATTTGTTTATGATGTCTAATTTTAATGTATTATAAACTTCAGGAATATATTGCCTAAATAATTGTGAAAACCTTTTTCATTACTGCTCCGCTCCTCTTAGTTGTAGCTGATGTTATATAGCCTATAGTCTTCCTTGATAAATAGGCTACCCAATACAAAAATAATTTTTCAATGCAGACTAGTAGTTCCTGAGATTAGCGCGTTCAATCAAACAAACATACAAACAAACAAACTCTTCAGCTTTATAATATTACTATAGATTTAAAATGATGTAATAATAATATTATTATTAATTATTAATGTAAACAATAGATATGTATAAAATAAATAAACCACATACTATTATTACATAATTAAATTATGAATGACGTAGGTCCCATGGAGAAAAATGTTCGTTCTGAAGGTAGACCTTCAGAATGAACATTTTTCTCCATATATATACCACATCCTTAAATTAGGCAGGACTTTGAAAACTAACCCTGTATATTGGATTGCTCCGAATCTTCATCAATACCAAATTTACACATTGACATCGCGTTGCCAATACATAGGACAAGCGTTCAGTCCAGCCACGTACCGTCGTGATCAGAATACGTTCATCGCACAGGATTCCCCGTTCACATTGTTTTCCTTACCGTCTTACTTACATATTTAACTCTTTGTTACGATACTATAAGTACCTACTGGAGATTTTTTTAAATGTTTTTTTGTTTATGAAGAGGAAATAGATTGCATATTTTGCTGCATAGACTTCTAGGATTTGTAATGATGACTTCGAATTTGCCTTGGCAAATTTTGTAGCCAAAAATGTATCACGGACTTATTGATTTATTTCTTTAGGAAAACAAACAGTAACACAAAAGATTCATCATCTGCCTAGCCTTTTCCCAACTATATTGGGGTTTTCCAGTCAAACTGGATGCAGCTGAGTACCAGTAATTTACTTGGAGCGACTGCCTATCTGACCTCCACAACCCAGTAACTGAGTAATACGATAACTCTTGGTAAGACTGGTTGTCAGACTTTCGGGCTTTCTAAGATCTACGAAAGACAACCGGGACCAACGGCTTAACGTGCTTTCCGAGGCACGGAAGGGTCTTGGTATCTAAAGATGGTCACCCATCCACAGACCAACCTCGGCAAGTGTAGCTTAACCTGAACGATCAACCCGTGCGGCTGTTATTGGTCAGCCACAAGCCCTTTAATTACCACAAAAAATTCTTACATAATAAATCTTTAATATCTAACTGGACTGGGCCCACACGGTGGATTATACCCAATCCCTCTCACCGGGCCGTCCCAGCAGTGGGAACGTTATAGGCTGCTGATGAATACTTAATGTAATCTAGTTAATGGTGTATGTGTAAACATGTTACCTGGTGAATAAACAAATCGTTGAAATAAAATAAATCAGTATCTTTGGTTCTTAAAAACAAAGGAGAATCGGCAAAGATGTATGGAAGCTGGTCCCAGAACCAATAACAACCACACATATGCCATTAGATAGGTATTTTAATGAATTACAATAACTACTGTGGCGGCTCATTTCAACTCGCTGTGTGGAAAAAGTTGTGGCGATGTTTGGTACGACGTACTAGGAACGTAGGGACTGGATGGTAGATAATGTGTCCCTTTATATAGCGTCCAGTACGTCCTACTATACATCGCCATAACTTTTTTCACACAGCAATTTGAAACCAATCGCCATAGAAGTTATTGCTCTATATTAAAATGCCTATCTAATGATATATATGTGGCTGTTATTGGTCGTAGGGACCATTTTGTCCGGTCCTCCTTTATGGAATTGAGAACCTCCTCTCATTTATCCGACTTCAAAAGGAAGAAAGAAGAAAGAAAGAGGTTCTGAATTCGTATTTAATTTTATTACTTTACTCGGGTAGTTTTTGTGTTAGTTACGATTATACGTACTTAATCCACTTTGTGTATGTTGTCCACCTTGTGTCTTTGTGAGGTTCTAATACTTCGAATCACTGTTGTTTATATAGCAAGTAATGGTATACGATTGGGGTAGGTACCATTACTAAAAAGTGAAAAATAAAACCTTTTTCACAAAAAAAAAACAATAGTTCCAAAAAAAATCTACAAAGTAAAAAACTTACATTTTGAAAGTCAGTGGCAGTGCAGATCAAAAGACAAAACATCCGAAATTAAAGTTATTTTTGACTTTGTGTTTTATAATTATTTTTTTAGAGTCGTCTTATGAACGAAAATAAACCTTTTGTTTCGTCCCGTGACAACAAACGGACCGACCGACCGACCGTTTGACTTGTTTACTCTGTGCGCCTACGCATCATGGCGTGTAACGGAGTGGCTTGTCAGTTTGATTTTGACACTTGGTTTTGGACTTTGAAAAATGAATGGTCGTTGTAATTTGCCTTGCGACCCTTGTTGTTATAATCTTCTTGAATCGATCGTTTTGTGGACAATTTGTCGTGATTCAATTGTTTTGTGTGTAAACAACCCCTTTTGACGAAATAAAACGGGTTTATTTTGGAATTTGATCGAAATAGTTTGAGGTGATAGTGATTCATTGTGAACCGCATGCTGAGAAAATCTCTAGCGTATTGTAGCAGCCTGGTATCCTGGAATACTTACAGCGTCACTACACAATACAATATACACTCATTCACATACATAAATCCAGGTAGGCTCCAGAACCAGTTTTCCTCAAACAGGTGAGTGATTGAATATTTGTATTAATCAGCTCCGCGTACGGCGGACAGTTCGCTCCACTCTTGCCCAGGGCCCACCATCACGCTTCCACGTACTTCATTAAATCCTATGGTCAGGGCCTTGGCCTGGCGTCGAACACCTTTTTTTAGCAGCTTAGTACCTACCTTACTAGAGAATGGGCAGCACCGTTCTCTACGCATTTTACCACCATACTGCGATCGCCAACCCGCAGCCAAGCGTGGCGATTATGCAAAAACCCCCCAAATTGGGGCAGGCCTATGTCCAACAGTGGATATCTTAATGATGATGTAGTGCCTACCTCCCTGCAAGCAGCCCCAAAAATATTTACATTGTACACATGGACAGGAAATCATTTTATTATCAGCAAACTATGTTCCTTAATAATGTAGATACAATTATGTACCCAATGTGCCATATGTTTTGTAGCTACGCATTGATACAATATTATAGAAAAAAACATTGTAAGCCCCTTTACCCATACCAAGAAAAAGAGCGCAAATAGCGTTACTAACTGGAACCATGTCAAGCAAGAACCATGAAGATAAATAAATAAACATCTTTGGACAACCAACACATCGTTGTCTGATCCCAAACTAGGCAGAGCCTGTACTATGGTAACCAGACAACTGATAAACATATTTATATATTTCTAAATACATACATATTATAGATAAATCCCATAGATCATAAGAAAACTAGGTAGATTACAGCAGAAAGGATTCCCCCGTACCGTGTTCCCTTATCACTTGTATACTGACCCCAAGACCAAGTCTTTGTTTAATCACATTCACTGATAACGATGGACTTCCCCGCAGATCTTAAGAAATATTGTTGTAAAAATGTATGAGTGTTCAAGGTAGAGTATATTATATATGTATATTATTAAATAATCTATAACTCTATACAAATAAATAGTACTGAAGTGTCTGTTTATTTGTAATTTCAAAATATCAGCTTTCTGCTAAATACGTATGAAAGTACATACGATTATATACAGTAGTATATAAAATTTATATTTTTTTATCTATACTTATAATAAAACTGTAGAGAGGTCAATTTTGTACATTGAAAATATATTCAAAATTTATATTGGAGGATGAATGGTGATCGATATTGATGCCAAAAATGCAATCAGTAAATTTTTTGTCTGTCTGTCTGCCTGTCTGTATGTGCACGCATGGGTCAAAAACTACTGAAGGGATTTTAACCAAACTGGGTACGATTGTAGTCCATACTCCTAGGCAGGTTATAGGCTATATAACATAACGCTAAAACACATAGGAGCTGAGCAGTGACGATAAATTTAAAGCAAGTCGGATGAAAATGCGCTTTCGAGCTCTTATCCTCGCATACATTAATCATACACCAAAAGTATGTATTACAAAGATGATGGTCTTCAAAAGATCTACAAAAAAATTCTCAATAGTATATATCTATTTTTATAAATTAGCCACAATAACGTGTTTAATCGTTAGGCATTTCTTCAAAGTGTATTAAATACATAAATATATTGTATTTCACATAGATATATGTTTATCATACTCCCATATTCAAAAAGTACACTTTAATACCTATTTTATAAAAAAAACCTGGATTAACACATAGGCTACTTTTTACCCCGGTAGTATGTTCGCGCGGGATATTTTCCGACCTCCACGCGGGCAAAGCCGCTGGCGAAAGCTAATCTATTATATCTATACTTCTATACTAATATTATAAAGAGGAAAAATTTGTATTTTTGTTTGTTTGTTTGTTTATTTGTAATGGATAAACTCAAAAACTACTGGACTGATTTTAAAAATTCTTTCACCATTAGAAAACTACATTATCTGCAAGTAACATAGGCTATATTTTATTTTAGAAAAAATAGGGGTCCGTAAGATATTTGGGTTTTTCGGACCCAAGGTGTAAAAAATCATCCAAAAAAGTTCCTTATTAATACGTCTTCGAAGTACCAGTTTGGCATAGCTTGGTAGGAGCTTGGTAAGGCGGTACGAAGTTCGCTGCCAACTAGACTATTATAAAATTCAAAGTCCTGAGTGACTGACTGATATATCAACGGACAGCCTAAACTGGTGGTCCTAGAGACATGAAATTTGGAGGGTGCGTACTTTGTGAAAGTAAATATCCACTAAGAAAGGGTTTTTTGAAATTCCATCCCTAAGAGGGTGAAATGGGGGGTTAAATTTTCCCTGAAACTTTTTACTCTCTGAGTCGGATATGACAAAGCAAGCAGTGCAATAAGACATTGTTTACCTGGATTAACAGATAGGGTACTTCTAATCCCGGTAGCACGTTCCTGTGGGATGTTTTTCGATATCCACGCGGGCAGAAGCCAGTAAGTATATATAACATAAAACATCTTTAAAAAAAATAGGATTAGTTCATGTAAAGAAATATTTTTGGTCATCGCACTAACTCAACCGGTATTACTACTTCACATTTTCAACCGACGAAAAAAAAACGGAGGAGGTTATCAATTCGAGGCGGGAATTTTTTTTTTTTTTGTATGACCACACATAACTTTTTACGTAGTAGTCCGATTGTAATAATTATTTTTTTATTGGAAAGGGTATACTCCCAAGATGGTCCTCATATAAATTTGGAAAACAAAATCGAACGCTAAGGGTCGGAAAACAGGGGATGATTGATTGTTCACTCACTGATTGTAATGTATAACCACACATAACTTTATACAGAGTAGTCCGATTTTGATAATTCTTTTTTTAATGGATAGAGTATACCTTGCCAAGTATTATGAGTCCATTAAAGCCACAAAAAATATAAAATAAAAACTTTTTAACAAAAAATTAGTTTTTTAATAAAACTGTAAGATAGAATGACAATATTTATTATTTCAGCCGAACTGCTGGACATACGCCTTCCTCAAACACCGCCAATTCGACCGATTCTGTAGTTCTCGTATCCAGCGGATTTCTGCAGCCTTCACCAGGTCCTCGGTCCATTTTGTGGGAGGCCTTACAACACTACATCTTTCAGTACGCGGTCGCCACTCCAGAGCCTTCCAGCCTCATCGGCTATCTGTTCTGCGAGCAACGTGCCCTGCCCACTGCCACATGATTATGGCAATGCTTCGACCTATTTCGGTTACCTTGGTTCTCCTACGGAACTCTTCATTTCCGATTCGATCGAGTAGGGAAACTCCAAGCATAACCCTCTCCAATGCCCTTTTTTTTTCTTTTTTTTTTGATGGCAAATCATCAAATGACTTCTCCCGCTCTGGGTGGAGCGGTGGCTTTTACTGACTAAAACCCACCCGTTTTCCTTCAGTTACCCATATGCCAGAGCCACGGTATCCCTTTGGAACAAATCTCGCGACTCTGGCAGAAACGATAGTATTTCATGGGAACTATGTCGCAGGCTGAAGCTAGTATCAACCTACATAAATTCAGGCCTTCTTCCCAGGGGGAAGGAAGAAACTACAGTACACCACCTTCTACGATCCTAACATACTCCTATTGCACCATTTACCTTCATACATCAGCACCCTAGTTACTTAACACACTATCTAGGTATATCTATATCTATACTTATAATAAAACTGTAGAGAAGTGAATTCTGTACGTTGAGTATACATACAAAATTAATATTGGAGGATGATTGGTGATCGATACTGATGCCAAAAATGCAATCAGTAAATTTTTTGTCTGTCTGTCTGTATGGGTCAAAAACTACTGAAGGGATTTTAACCAAACTGGGTACGATTGTAGTCCATACTCCTGGGCAGGTTATAGGCTACATAACATAACGCTTAGACACATAGGAGCTGAGCAGTGACGATACCCGCGGGATATTTTCCGACCTCCACGCGGGCGAAGCCGCTGGCAAAAGCTAGTCAATCATAATTTAAAACATTTCGAAGGAGATTGCTAGTCCATTGCTTCTTACGTTCGAAAAATATGTCTGCTCTACAACATAAACAATGGAATGAATATTGTTGAACTGTCAAAATTAAAGCCGACTACCCGCATATTACACACGTTGGTTGCAAGTACTACGCATCTGAAGTCTACGCAATTAAAGCCTCGGTCACACACTGTGAATACTCGCTGCGGATGCATTCGCTGCAAATAATGATCGCAGCGACAATTCGCTGCCTGCCTGTTACACACAGCGAGCTCTACACGAGAATTTCGACAGTCTGTTGGTGCGCAAATTCAAAATGTCGTCTGCTCGGAATGACTATTTGCAGTGAGTACCCTGTCACACACAGCGAATACTCACGGCGAATGCGCATTAGCCGAGAGAAAAATTGAATATGCTCAATTCAAATCGCGGCGAATTCAGCTCGCGGCGACTGAATCTATTCGCAGCGAATAGCCTGTCACATACAGTGAATACTCGCGACGAGTTCGCAGCGATTCATCGCTGTGTGTGACCGAGGCTTTAAACAGTATGGTTCAAATCAAAACCAACAGGGTAGTTGACTATTGACCAGTTAACGTAGAATCATGAAATTTGGCAAGAGGCAAGATATCACGGTAAAAGTAAAGGAAAAGCTCTGAATATCGCTAATTTGTAGTTTCATATATACTTTAGGGGTATTTCGGGAATACGTTGTGCAGCTAATGAATAAATATCTCTCAAGCCCTCGACTTGTTTGGTCTAGTGATCACAAGGGCTGCTGTTCAGCATGCGGTCCTGGTTACAATTCCCAGATCGGGAAAAATGGTTTATCTTACTGGAATTTCTCAGTAGCAGCCCGTAGTCTGCATCTGTGCCCGGTTGATGGCAATAGGCTCGCCCCCTATTACATAATGGGACTTAAACATAGCTGGCGAAACCCCTTCTATGTCCGAAACGAGAATCTCAGAATGCCCACCATCCATCGGTTCATGAAACGCGTTTCATAGCGTTTCTTCGACTCTGCTGTGAAGCACCCCAATCCCCTGATACCCCGACGGTGCCCTTAGCGAGTAGTCGCTCTAGTTTTAAGTTTGTAAGCTCTAATTTATTATTTAATCTATTTCTCTAATTAATTTATTATGGTAGCCACAGGCAAGTCCGGTTAAGCAGCAAACATACGTAACCTGCAAGAAGTCAATCACAAAAAAAAATGGTGAAATTTGGGTGTAGTACAGGTACACTTCTGCCCAACCCTTCGAGGAGACAAGTCGTGGTGTTATGTCATGAGTCCGGCATAACCCTTTCTTCTTTATCTCATGGCGGAAGACATTCAGGAAGATTTCCCTGCGGTATAAAAAAATGTCGTTCAGGCATCTAGGTATCTATTTTCAGCGCTATGTCATCCAGGCATTCTCCACAGAAATATTGCCTAACATCGATGATTGATTGATTTGCGCGGAAAACATTCAGACGGGCCGACTCACAGGTCAAAATAATAACAATCAATTGCGCCAATATTGGAACTAATCGGTCAAGTTCAACGCAAGGGCTCATAGTAACAAATAGCACATGCGTAACGTGTTTTACGTAACATTACATAGCATCACGACCGTATTTTTCTAAGGGTTAGGCAGAGGCATACGTATATTCAAAATCAACTTATTTTATTTCACGTAAACTACATGGACAATTTTATTGTGAAACGTCAGAAGATAGGTGCACGGGTCCAAATTGTTGATTCCTATGGAGAAGAGCGGTCAAGAAATTCCAAAGATACTCTTTTAAAACTAATTGGCTTATATAATGTTTGCAAATTAGTGTTAATAGGTTTGGGAGGACAGTGTAGGCCTGTCAACTACTAACACTTAATGAAAATAGATAATGATTTAAAATCTACTGTCAACAAGGCCTACAATGTTCTCACATTCACAACATGTCCAAGAATCTAGATCATACAAAAGATTAATAAAATATAAAAACCTATCTAAACTAATTTGTAATTGCCACTACAACTACTAATATAGGGTTGAAATTAGAATTGTTGGTATCAAATGTCAAGTAATGAGAGAATTATGAAGTAAAAAAATCCAGATGTTATATCTAATAACACTGCCCGACCTTGGAATCGAACCTAGAACCTCCTGCTCAGCAGAAGTTAGCACAGGAGAGTGCTGGACAAACTAGAGGCTTGAGCAGAGGCTGGGACATCTAGACAAATGAATAAATTGGAGTGTCTGTTTGTAATATTAAGATAACCACTTTTTACTAAGTGTATATGGATGTATACACGGTACATACACCAATACAATTTTTTTTACAATTTTGTCTGTCTGTCTGTTTGCTCCGGCTAATCTCTGAAATGGCTGGACTGATTTTGACGGGACTTTCACTGGCAGATAGCTGATGTAACAAGGAGTAACTTAGGCTACTTTTATTTTAGAAAAAAAATAGGATCCCACGAAAAAAAAACGAATGAAAAACTTTGTTACATACCACTCGGGCGGAGCCGCGGGCAAAAGCTAGTTACCTATATAACTTGGATTAACACATTCTTACTGCGGTAGTACGTCCTCCTGCGTTAATTTCCGACATCCACGCGGACGAAGTCGCGCGTAACAGCTATACCTATATAACCTGGATTAACACATTCTTACCGCGTTAGTACGTCCTCCTGCGTTAATTTCCGATATCCACGCGGGCAAAACCGCGGGCAAAAGCTAGTTGTATCATAAATACACTACATACTTACATTCAGAAAACTATCTGTCATAGGACACTGTTGGAGCAGACGAATCTCGAGTGAAGACCACGTATTCACAAGCAAAGCGAGGGACGCCTCCCAGTTACATGGACAGCATAATTAGCCTATTATGTTCCTACGTCTGCGACACAGCCTTCATCTCTTCCAACGGGAGAGGGCTGTAATCTACCACGATGACCCAGTGCGGTTTGGTAGATGTCTTCAAATTTTCGGTGCTAGGACATCCCGGTTTTTTCACGATGTTTTCCTTCACCACTTTTGACAGCTCTGGACGAGCAGATAAAAGAATTTACACAAAATAAAGCACTACCAACCACTGGGCCACCACTGCTCCCAAGAAATGTTTAATAACTAGGAAATATTATAGGTTCTATAGATTTTTTTAAACATACTATATCTTATTTGCAGAACAAGCTAACATGCAGAAACACTCAGACCCGGAACCACTATTCTGTACTTACCTAAGCCATGCAAATGTTTGATTTGAGCGGGAATCGACACCGACCCGTTGCGCAAATGTCTAGCCGATATATTTTAGTCAGAATTAGCTTTTGCCTGCGTCTTCGCTTAGGAAATATCTTGTGTCTGATTCTATATTAGAAAGGTATTTTATGTCAGTCGGTTATCGTTTGTAAACATGACTTAAAAGAAATTACAGACGCTGAAAACGCGTTCTTCTAAACCTGTCAAACTAAATTTATAATTTACTTTGGGCTATAGATAATTGGTATTGTACCCAGTTTTGTTATTAAACCGACGAAAAAAATGGAATGGTTCTCAAGTCAACCTACATATTATTTTAGTTTTTTTAATAAAATACCTTGACCTTGATCATTTTCTACAGAGTATTCCAAATTTAGCGGTTTTGGTTCTAAAAATCTGCAAAATTTAACCTCAAGAGTGAATGTTTCCTTCAACTGTCTCCGAAAATAAAAAATCGGGTTTTTTTACTTCTCAATAATATGTAATACTAAAAAGTTCATAATTTTCACGACGACCATGAAAATAAGGGACTTTTCAGTATTTTAACACGATATCATAACGCTTAAAGTTTTTTTTTTTATCATAGTATTCTAATAACTTCTGTTTACGATGGATATGAACGATGTTCACCCTCATCGCATAACGTCAATATAAAAGCCAGGGAGAATAATAGCACGGGCAGTGCGCGAACGCATACATCGTGGTCACGCAACCACGCCAAACACACGCCGCGTTTGAAAATAGAACGATTTAAATTACGAAAATTGCAACGGTTAAATATTTTTTAAATAAAATTCCAGTTTCAAATAATAAGTATTTTTTAATTATAACTTTTTTTCACGTGATTTGAAAAAGATTTTCGTGTGTTTATTTTTTTATTGTGGTGTTTTTTATAATCAGTAAAAATGGTGAACAAAGTGTATAAAGTTAGTTCTGCAAAAGAGAAAAAGGCTGGGAGCAAACACAATCAGATTCTTATGTCTATTGTTGGTAAGTAATTATTGTAATTATTTTCTTTACAATCTGATGACAGTGTTTTTCTTATTTAACATTGCGCAACAAGATAGTGTTTTTTTTTTTTATAAAGATGTATTTGATAGGAAGTAGTTAGATTTGAGTGTTTATTTTGAAAAACCTTTCATCTTGCCTAGTTTTTGCTAATACAACATTATAGGTAGAATCATAGCACTGTGTTGTGTTAAGTAAATAAGCACGGTAACAGAAAAATAGTCGAGTATTCTGACTATTAATTATACCATGAACCTTCGCAGCAAATAACTTGAAGGTACAAAACCGAGGTATTCCATGAAGCCCACCCAAACAAAGCACACCCAGACGAAGCACACCTAAAGTATTCCACTTAGCACACCCGTAGGTGGGCTTCAAATAAAAATTTAAAATAAGTAATTAATTTCCTGTTCCACGAAGCACACCTACAAATATCACTCGCATAGTGCGGGAACTAAGAAATAAAAATGTCGATAGAAGAAAAGATTTATTATTTAAAAGACTAACTTAAATTTATAACATCATTCATTTTCATTATAATAATGTGACAAAATATTTGTCATTTATGTAATCTTACTATTTAAAATCACAGATTGTTTCATAATTATCTTTCCAAAAAAATATTTTTTTTTATTTTTTTTTTTTTATTAATTTTCTATTATTTTCCTTTTTGTGCTCTTACTAAAATCACAGATTGTTTCATAATTATGCAATAAAAACTTGGACTAATATCAAAAACATTGTAAATATAGTTTTCAATAGAGATCTATGTTGAAGTTTTCTTATGGTTCATAATCATGCAATAAAAACTTGAACAAATATCAAAAACATTGTACACATAGTTTTCCATAGAGATCTATGTTGAAGTTTTCTTATAGCTACCTGTTTAGTGAATAATAAAAATACTCTAACATAAAAAATCACAGATTGTTTTATAATTATGCAATAAAAACTTGAACAAATATCAAAAACATTGTAAATATAGTTTTCCATAGAGATCTATGTTGAAGTTTTCTTATAGCTACCTGTTTAGTGAATAATAAAAATAATCTACTTTAACATAAAAAAATCAGATTGTTTCATATTTATGCAATAAAAACTTGGACAAATTTTTATTATTCACTTAATAGGTAAGAAAAACAGTAAGAAAACTTCAACATAGATCTCTATGGAAAACTATATTTACAATGTTTTTGATATTTGTCCAAGTTTTTATTGTAATTATGAAACAATCTGTGATTTTTTATGTTAAAGTAGAGTATTTTTATTATTCACTAAACAGGTAGCTATAAGAAAACTTAAACATAGATCTCTATGGAAAACTATATTTACAATGTTTTTGATATTTGTCCAAGTTTTTATTGCATAATTATGAAAAAATCTGTGATTTTATTAATTTTCTTTATTTAATCATTTAATTCGAGCAACAAGACTAATAGTGTTGGTAAGAAATTGCTTACAAACTACATATGTTAGTAAAACACTTACAAAGACAAAAACAGAAACAGATTATGATATCACTGCTGCAAGGTGACAGGCCCAGCTGAAGCCTTGCAGCAGTGGTTCACAAACAAGGTTAAGAGTACAAAAAAGGAAAATAATAGAAAAACAGTTAAAATATTTATGTTTTTTTTTTTGGATAGATAATTATGAAACAATCTGTGATTTAAAATAGTAAGATTACAAAAATGACAAATATTGTGTCACGTTATTATAATGAAACTGAATGATGTTAGAAATTTAAGTTAGTCTTTTAAATAATAAATATTTTCTTCTATCGACATTTTTATTTCTTAGTCCTCGCACTATGCGAGTGATATTCGTAGGTGTGCTTCGTGGAATAGGAAATTAATTATTTTAATTTTTTATTTGAAGCCCACCTACGGGTGTTGTAAGTGGAATACTTTAGGTGTGCTTCGTCTGGGTGTGCTTCATGGAATACCGCACAAAACCAAAGACTTCCGAAATTAGATTTATTTTTATCTTTGTAATGTTTTTATTTTTTTGTAAGTCAGTTTTTTATGGTGATTTAGGTACAAGCCGTCCTCATTGATAGCGGTACACGAAAAGCTGCAACATTCTTATAAAACATTATTTCGTGTTGCAGACAACATATCGTCGACTTCATTTCAAACAGTTCAGACTGAGATTTTTTTTCCAAGCATCACAAATGTAAGATAGACAATTTGCTAGATAAGTCGTTATTTTTACACGCGTTTGTATTTAATCTTCTTTATTTATCTTGATGATGTTCTAAAAATTCCTGTCACTGTTGTTTAGAAAGCAAATTAGTACACAAATTGGTATGATAAATTAAAAGTGAAAAATTAAAAATAAAAAGCAATTGTCTTCCAAGAAATACACTAAAATATAAAATGTTACTTTAATTTCGTAAGTCAGTGACAAAAAATTAAGAGGTATATTAAAGGCCAACTTATTTTAGTCAACAACTTGAAAATCTAGTTTTCTGAGCTGCTAATCTAGAAGACGATTCACAACTGAATTAAATGTATGCAAATTGTCATTGATCTCTTTGAATTAGAAAAGAACAATAATAAATTATTATTTTAACACGCTTTATATTAGCTTCACTTGTATGTTTGTATGTTTGTTTGTAACCGACTCTTTAAAGCGCGATTTTGACCCACTTTAAACGACCAGATTTCATTTAATCTCAATCTCAAATCTTTATTGCATTCCATAATGTATACAGGTTGTGGGTATTAATATAAACAATTCTGGACCCTGTAGGGCTCAGCAACATTTTAAATTCTAATTAGAATAGAGGAAGAGCGCTTTAATTATTTTCTTATAAATCCTTAATATTGGTCTGTATTTTGAACACTATTGTATATTATTATTGTTTATTACGTATTTATTTACATATTTCATATTGTAATACTGTATTTTAATAAGAATTTTATTTTTATTTTAATCATGTTTATATTATTTAATTATTATTTATTATTACTATTAATTTATTTATTTATTATTGACATTATTGTGCTATATTATATTATACCTAATTATTATATGTCATGTGTGTGTGTATTATTATTGAATTTATCAGATAGATATTCGTCTATAGTGTAATAACATTTATTTAAGCATTAAGAATTTTTTAACTTATTCAGGAATATATTTATTTTGTTTTCTTGTTTTTGCTTTCCGGTAATTTATTATAAATTTTTACAGACATAGAATGTGGACAATAAGAATGCAATAAGGCGGGAAGGAGGCAAATTAAGTCTGTTTTTATAGCGCAGCGAATATTTAGTTTGTATTTCTTCCCGTGTTTTGTAAGAATCTGGGTGTTTGCGAACTAGTTTACATAATTCCACAATATAAATACTCACTAGGGTTAGAATTCTGTGTTTCTGGAAGTACGGTTTGCAACTATCGGTTTGTTCAATATTAGTTATTATTCGTATAAAGTTTTTTTGTAGAATAAATAGTGAGGGTGCGTCTGTACTGTTGCCCCATATAATGATGCCATAGCTATACCAAGCGTGGGAATACGCATAATATGTGGTTAGAGCAGTTTCCTGGTTGGTGGTATTTTTGATTTCGTGGAGGGCGTATGAGAATTTTGATATTTTTGTTTTAATTTTCTGTATGTGCGCTTGAATTTAAACTCTGTAGACTTATCGAGGACCGATGACAATACAATTATTTCATAAATTTGTGCCATTATCCTGGCCAGGGTTACCATGACAGCAAAAAACTGTCTTCAAAAACTACGCTGACATACGTCACAAACTACGCTGACATACGTCTCAAAATACAAAACACCCAAAAAAATAGAAAATAAATAATAGTTTAAAAAACTAAAAAAACGCTTCCATAGTACCTAAACCAAACTAAAAATAGGAAATAATAGAAAATAAGCGTGGGGTGCTTTTTAAGGTATTTTTTAGGGTTCCGTTGCCAAATGGCAAAAAAGGAACACTTATAGATTCGTCATGTCTGTCTGTCTGTCTGTCTGTCCGTCCGTATGTCACAGCCACTGTTCTCCGTAACTATAAGAGCTATGCTGTTGAAACTTGGTAAGTAGATGTATTCTCTAAACCGCATTAAGATTTTCACACTAAAATAGAAAAAAAAAAACAATAAATTTTGAGGTTCCCCATACTTAGAACTGAAACTCAAAATTTTTTTTTTCATCAAACCCATTCGTGTGCGCTACTTATGAATAGGTCTTCAAAAATGGTATTGAGGTTTCTTATATCATTTTCTTCTAAACTGAAGAGTTTGCGCGAGAGACACTTCCAAAGTGGTAAAATGTGCTCCCCCCCCCCCCGTAACTTCTAAAATAAGAGAAAAATAAAACTAAAAAAATATATGATGTACATAACTATATAAACTTCCACCGAAAATTAGTTTGAACGAGATCCAATAAGTAGTTTTTTTTTATACGTCATACAATCGTAAACAGCAATTTACCTTTAATTCAATCAACTCAAATATAAAAATTAAAAAAAAAACATTTAATTTCATAAACATAAGCCTTATGCATAAACCGAGAATACCTACAGGTTTGTACGGAACCCTCGGTGCGCGAGTCCGACTCGCACTTGGCCGGTTTTTTATTGATATCAGGCACCCCACGTTTTTTTTTTTAAATTATTTTCTATTTTTATTTATTATTTATTTATAACTAGCTTCTGCCCGCGACTTCGTCCGCGTCAAATTTTTGCTCCCCTGACCCTTCCCGTCGCATCGATTTGCTGCTCGCTCCTTTTGAGTTATAGTGAGTCAACCTTAAAAGATAGACATATGCTCTCGCGGACTTTTTTTTAGAACTTTTTAAAAGGAACAATTCCGTCATACATGATTTTTGCGTTACTTTAACCGTTAACGCAGCGCACGCAACGGAAACTCTCAAAAGGAATAAATTTTCCCCGTTTTTGCAACATTTTTCATTACTGCTCCGTTCCTCTTAGTTGTAGCGTGATGTTATATAGCCTATAGCCTCCCTCGATAAATAGACTACCCAACACAAAAAGAATTTTTCAATTCGGATCAGTAGTTCCTGAGATTAGCGCGTTCAATCAAACAAACAAACAAACAAACAAACAAACTCTTCAGCTTTATAATATTATATATATATATATATATATATAAGTATATAGATACATTTGTTATACAAGTTTCTAAGTTGTTCTGTGGTGTCAGACCTAAAGAATAGCACCATCCCATTTCTTTCCGAGAGTATCGTATAAGGCGACTAAAGGACTGACTAGAGAATGGGCAGCAGCGTTCTCTATGCATTTAACCACCATACTGCGTTCGCCAACCCGCCTGCCAAGCGTGGCGATTATGGAAAACCCCTCCAAATTGGGGGAGGTCTATGTTCAGCAAGAGACGTCATTCGGCTGAAAAGATTATGATTATTTATTTATTTATTTGTTGATATGGCACTTCAACGACCTAATGCATGACAAGTTTCTGTGTGCCCCGCTGTCTTAAAATATTTATTAAAAGTCCCAGATTATTACATATTTCGTTGACGCAGCGACACAGTGTCCGCTGTTACTGTTGGTATTGCATAATTCTTAGGCGGCCCATAGATCTACAATAACATTGTAAAATACATTTTATTGTACAATAAGATTGAGAGGCGCTTTGAATACGGTGGAGCATACGGTGGAGGTGTGCCCTGCCTGGGCGGAGCACCGCCGTGTCCTCGTGGAGGCCATCGGCGGCGGCGACCTCTCGCGTCCGGCTCTGGTGCGAGCCATGGTACGGAGCGAGAGGGAATGGGAAGCCGTCACCTCCTTCTGCGAAGCAGTAATGCTCGCGAAGGAGGAGGCGGGGCGCGTGAGGGAGTGGCAGTCTCTGCGCTCTCACGCCCCTAGCCGCCGCAGGAGGAGACGCCCCGGGCGTCGGGAGTCGATTGCGGACTCCCGGCCACCGTAGGCGCGAGCTTGCGGGTGGCGAGCAATGGGTAGCTCGCCGCCCGGTAAGGACCAAGCTCGGGTCGACGGCGCGCAGTGTTCCACGCGCGCCTCAAAGAGATGTCAGCAGCAGTGTAGGGGTCTACTAGGACCGATGCCTGCCGGGGTCGCGTGATTGTTCGAAAGAGATACCGTGACCCTGGCACATGGGCAACTGATGGAACACGGGTGGGTTTTAGTCAGTAAACGTCTGACACGCCCTCCCGCTCCGCCCAGAGCGGGAGAAGTCATTTGATGATTTCCCATCCTGAAAAAAAAAAAAAAAAAAAAGGCGCTTTGAATCCAAACGATCAATTATATTGCACAAAATGCGAACTGCGCAATGTTTTCGTGTTCTGTCGGAAAATAGTATTAATACAGTTTACAATACAAAACTACACCACTTTCAGCCGTAAAATTCATCACAATTCAGTTTTTGGAAAAATATAACAAAAACCCAAGCGACGCGTCAGATTTCCCGCCAGTAATTCCCGTGTACTCCTTGTTCAAGACAAAACACATACTAATAAATATTGCGCAATACTGACCCTACACGATGCATTGGAAAAATATGGTGCAATAAAAATTAAACATGCTCAAACTTTCATTCAACCATTGCGCAATCTTCAATATTATCCCTATACGGTCAATAATATTGCACAATTCGTAATATTGCACAATTTAATTGATCGTTTAGGGGCCGCCATACTAAACGACAAAATCTCAAGACGGTCCAGATACGTGTACTAATTGTTTTGTAGTTTTGGGTACATCTGAATGAATGAAGTAGTGGTGGCCCAGTGGTATCAGCCTCAACTTACGACTGTAGGTCGTGGGTTCAAACCCAGGCAGGCGCTTTACTTTGTGTAAATAATTTCATCACCACTGCTCTCAAAACGGTGAAGGAAAACATCGTGATGAAACCGGCATGTCTTAGAACTCTAAATTCGAAGACATGTGACATCTACTAACCCGCACTGGGCCCGCGTGGTGGATTACGGCCCATTCCCTCTCACCGAGAGGAGGCCTGTGTCCCAGCAGTGGGAACAATATAGGCTGATGATGATGATAAATGAATGAAAATCAAACCGTTAAAAAGTTTTTACCATTTTTTTGTACATTTTTGTTTCCTTCCATACTATTCCCACGAATATTGAAGAAATTAACAGACCACCCCATAGAAGTCTATTAAGAAGGACAAACTGCTCATCAAAAAGGTGTGCCCACTTGCCCAGCCTTGAAGGTGAAATTTTTAACCACTTTATTGCCACACAGTCCTCAGTACGTTTCAAACGTTGACTTGGATGGTTTATTTTTAACGACGTATCATTTTTGGTCACCCTTACCCCACACGGTTGTCGGCACAATACAGGAACCTTAACTTGGGAGAATTTAAACAATCACAGAAGGCTATCTCTGTCCACTGCTGGACTTAGGCCCCATGCTGCGCCACAAACAACTCAACCGGTGCGCATTTTTTTACAAGAATTGATTTAATAAAAAAACCGGCCAAGTGCGAGTCGGACTCGCGCACCGAGGGTTCCGTACAAACCTGTAGGTATCCTCGGTTTATGCATAAGGTTTATGTTTATGAAATTAAATGTTTTTTTTTTTTAATGTTTATATTGAGTTGATTGAATGAAAGGTAAATTGCGGTTTACGATTTATGACGTATTAAAAAATCTCGATCAAACCAATTTTCGGTGGAAGTTTACATAGAAAGAGAAAGAAAGAAAAAAATTTTTTTTTTTTTTTTGTATATCATATATTTTTTTTAGTTTTATCATTCTCTTATTTTGGTTGGTTCCGTTTTTTGCCATTTGGCAACCCTAAAAAATTAAACCGCCGAAAAACTGAAATAATAAACCTTAAAATTATGAGTCGGCGCTTTGAGTGATCCTTGTTCATTGATTTTTCAGCGCCGACTCAAATTTTTTTTTTTTTTTTTTGTATATCATATATTTTTTTTAGTTTTATCATTCTCTTATTTTGGTTGGTTCCGTTTTTTGCCATTTGGCAACCCTAAAAAATTAAACCGCCGAAAAACTGAAATAATAAACCTTAAAATTATGAGTCGGCGCTTTGAGTGATCCTTGTTCATTGATTTTTCAGCGCCGACTCAAAATTTTAAGGTTTATTATTTTATGCTTTTCAGTTTTTCGGCGGTTTAATTTTTTGTTAAAAAGTTTTTATTTTATATTTTTTGTGGCTTTAATGTACTAATAATACTTGGCAAGGTATACCCTATCCAACACAAAAAGAATTATCAAAATCGGACTACTCTGTATACAGTTATGCGTGTTTATACATTACAATCACTGAGTGAACATGCAATCATCCCCTGTTTTCCAACCCTTAGGGTTCGATTTTGTTTTCCAAATTTATATGGGACCACCTTGGGAGTATACCCTTTCCAATAGAAGAAGAATTGTCACAATCGGACCACTATGTAAAAAGTTATGCGTGGTCATACATAAAAATATATATATATATACGCGTGGAATTGAGAACCTCCTCCGTTTTTTTTCGTCGGTTGAAAAGTAGTCGAAAAAGCTGTCGCAAGATTTGCCGAATATATACGGGGTCAAGCTAAATAAACTGTTTAGTATATAAAATAGAAATAAATTGAAAGTCCGTTATAAGTGATTAGTATGAATGAGTTCCTCGCGCCAGCGCCAAATAAATAAGTCCAGAGTCAGCATAAATGCTAGACCACTCGTGCTTTTTTATGGAAAATCTTCAGACTTTTACTGACTAAAGCCCATCCGTGTTCCTTCAGTTGACTGAGCCAGGGCCACGGTAACTTTTTCGAATAAATCCTGTGGGCATCGGCTCTTATGGACCTCTTCAATTAATGCTGACATCTCTTTAAGGTGCGCACACAATGTGCCGTTGATCCTGGAGACAATTCGTGCCTGAACCAGGTTTTCAACTATGAGCACAGAGCCTAAAATTGAATTTAAATTCAATTCTAATTTATGCTTACTTTCAAGTTGCCGCTGGTTGGGAATTTTTTGCACCACTTCTTCTCATCCGGGGAGTTTGTTTCATCACTTCTTCTTCTTCCCAGCACTAGGAAGTTGTGAGGGTCGGGCGTTGCGTGGAATAAATCTAATCTAATCTAACTAGCCTGTACTGTACTGCGGGGTAAAAGCCTCCCTCTCCATTTTCCACACCATTCTGTCTTTTACTAGTGCTAGCCAGTCCTTTCAGTAGGAATCAAACTCGTCTTATGTCATTTTGATCTTCAAAAATGCTGACTCTCAGCCTAGTTTCAGTAAAATATTTTTAATTTTTGAATTCGGTTTTCCGTTAAGTAATAATAGCTTAGAGTCTAAGACATGATCTTTTGGGCACGCCACAATTGCGGCGGTAAGTCCCCTCTTTGAGGAGTGGATAGAGAGGCGTCGCGGCGTCCTCACCTTCCGCCTGACGCAGGTTCTCACCAGGCATGGGTGCTTCGGTGGGTTCCTGTTCAGGATAAAGCGGGAGGATACGTCCGGGTGTTTCCATTGCGAGGATCTGGAGGACACGGTGGAGCATACAGTGGAGGTGTGCCCTGCCTGGGCGGAGCACCGCCGTGTCCTCGTGGAGGCGATCGGCGGCGGCGACCTCTCGCGTCCGGCCCTGGTGCGAGCCATGGTACGGAGCGAGAGGGAATGGGAAGCCGTCACCTCCTTCTGCGAAGCAGTAATGCTCGCGAAGGAGGAGGCGGGGCGCGTGAGGGAGTGGCAGTCTCTGCGCCCTCACGCCCCTAGCCGCCGCAGGAGGAGACGCCCCGGGCGTCGGGAGTCGATTGCGGACTCCCGGCCACCGTAGGCGTGAGCTTGCGGGTGGCGAGCAATGGGTAGCTCGCCGCCCGGTAAGGACCAAGCTCGGGTCGACGGCGCACAGTGTTCCACGCGCGCCTCAAAGAGATGTCAGCAGCAGTGTAGGGGTCTACTAGGACCGATGCCTGCCAGGGTCGCGTGATTGTTCGAAAGAGATACCGTGACCCTGGCACATGGGCAACTGATGGAACACGGGTGGGTTTTAGTCAGTAAAAGTCTGACACGCCCTCCCGCTCCGCCCAGAGCGGGAGAAGTCATTTGATGATTTCCCATCCTGAAAAAAAAAAAAAAAAAAGACATGATCTTTACTTTGTATTTACACATGTCAACTTTTGAACAATTATCAAGATTTTGCTCAGTAACCTATTTGGTTCAAACGTTTAGATAGGTACAAAATCAATAACTAATTAACCTTTCACCTACTTCATAAAGCCTCGGCCACACACCGCGAATACTCGCTGCGAGTGCATTCGCTGCAAATAATGATCGTAGCAACAATTCGCTAGCTGCCTATCACACACAGCGAGTTCTACACGAGAATTTCGACAGTCTGTTGGTGCGCAGATTCAAAATGTCGTCTGCTCAGAATGGCTATTCGCAGCGAGTACCCTGTCATACACAGCGAATACTCGCGGCAAAAGCGCATTCGACACATTCGAACATGCTCAATTCAAATATCGGCGAATTCAGCTCGCGGCGACTGAATCTATTCGCAGCGAATAGCCTGTCACATACAGCGAATACTCGCGGCGAGTGGGTATTCGCAGCGATTAATCGGTATGTGTGACCGAGGCTTAAATCACGATTTTCAGTTAAAGCAAAATACTATAACAATTTAATAAACAAAGTCATTATTAGTCAGTATTAGCCAGTGTTAGTCAGTATTAGTCATTGATTTCAAATAGGCACAAAAAGGCACTATTGAACGTCAACAATTAAATTAAAAAAGAATTGAGTCTAGTCGCCTCTACTAAAAGGTAGATTCGTATGGAGAAGAATGGGCAAAACACTCCACCCCAACAAAGATATTTCCATATGAAAACCCTTGTTCTAAGAAAACAGCGACAATTGTCATTTTCAGATGTAACGAGCCCTGTTTGTTTCCTGATTATATTTTTAGAATCATTTGTTTGCGCACGTGATGTCTCAAACAGAATCATAGAAACATTGGATGTGGCATATTTTTTTATTTTCTTTTCCATTGGATCGGGTAGTAAGAAGCCTAAATGTCTGATAACCAGTCTTACCTGCCTTGGAAAGCACGCTTTATCGATAGTCCCGACTGTCATTCGTAGACTTTTGACAGGCGTTACGGTTAGCCCAAATCTGAAAACCAAGGAAATCACTCAGTAACTGGGAGTTGGAAGTCAGATAGGCATTCTGCATCCGGTTAGACTGGAAGCTGACCTCAACATAGTTGGGAAAAGGTAAGCAGATTAATTAGTGTGTTTCATGGATTCCTGTGAATGCTATGCCTAAGTTACCTACCGATCTCATAGACAAAACAGTAACATTTTAAAACCACCCACATAAATTAAGACCTCTTGGGCTTATTCGGTGTGGGTGGTTATAAATGTTGGTGTCTAATTATATCTTTATAATTAGAGACAAAAGGAATGTATACCTTTACGGGTATATTTATCTTCTTAAGTTGCTAGATGTTATGTAAAATATTAATTTATATTTACCTTGACCATGTCCGCATAAACTGTTAAATATGGCCAACATTTAAAGTTCTGAGCACAGCTGAGATCCTTTTTAAAATTTTCGAGTGCAATAAAAATTTAATGTCTTTATTTTAATTTGTTTTCTTTTTTGTGAAAATCTGATGTTATTTTAATTTTCTTTATAATTTAGCCCATAGTTCCTTTTAGAGTTTTACTATAGGACTTTCTATAGTGTAGAAACTAGCAAAATTGGCGTAAAATATCACCCACATGTTTATGGCTCTTTTAGTTCAGTATAAACACGTCCACGGCTGAATATAGATGATTAGATAATATTTGTAAAATTACACGACTTAGTTTGGGCTCTAGTAGTCTAATAGAAAGCCCTTAAAAATAAAAACAAATTGGAATAAACAACTGAAGAGTAGAAAAGTTTTCTGTAACTGACCTATAACTTTTAATTTTAATTGTTATTTTTAAATGTTTATACATTTTACAATAATGTTAATATATTATAATAAAATATTACAAAATTCAAATCAATTATCAACCGCACCACACAAAAATATGACAAAAATGCTGAAATGAAAATGAACTAATTTGATCAGTCACAGCATTTTTGAAGCCTACAAATCTCCTTCCTTTCAAATAATTGTCTCTACTGAAAAAAGTAGGCAATAATTATTGCAACATAAAAGTTTAGCCTGACATTGGAGCCAATTCTTATGTTCGCCACCTAAATTGAAATAAGAGTTATTGCTGTCTCTTACTGACAGAGCGCGAAAGAAAAAGACAAATGACGCTCGAACTGTCAAATTAAATAAAGTCTCGATTGTCTTGAGTTTGGCGTGATTTTAAGCGTGATGAATTTAGTTCACTTTAGTTACAGCGAAAGAAATTTTAGTTCAACTAAATTCCACAGCTCTTATTTATTTCCGTCACTTATTTATTTCCGTCACTTTCTTGTTTCATTAGAAGGAAAAGTATATCAGTGGCCTAAAATAAGTTTAATCGGTGCACAACAGAATCAAAATCATGATGTTTCATACATCATTGTTTTATACGGTAGAACAATTCGTGCCAAATTATTTCTTACCACGTGGACGCTCCTCACATTCTTATCTGCGATGTTGTATAGGCGTCATATATATATAATACATTTTGTAATTACAAATTAATTAAGACGACGAAAAAACAAACGTAGGCATTGAATTGAAAATCTTATTTTATTAAAAATTGGTAAAAAAAAAAATAACCAGTCAGTGAACATGAAACAAACTGAACCCTTTTTTTGCTGAGGCCCTTTTGGCGTTATTATCATTGCTTTATTTTCTGTTTTTTATAGTTCAAATTTTTATTTTAATGATATAATCTCAAAAATGCCAATAAACACATTTTTCTTTCTTTTTTTCCTTTACTTCCTACACTAACCGAATTTAAATCTAGACTGCAGGCTGCTACTAATACTACCCTAGAGTCCCAGATTTGTAAGAAAAAGTTGTCGTGGCCCTGGCACAGGCAACTGAAGGAACACGGGTGGGTTTTAGTCAGTAAAAGTCTGACACGCCCTTCCGCTCCACCCAGAGCGAGAGACGTCATTTGATGATTTCCCATCCACAAAGAAATTAATGTAAAAAAAAAACCTTTGAATTAATGACGAAAAGAAATTAAGGAAGCTCGGTAAAAAGATATTCAGTTTTTCTTACGTTTTCTTGTAATTTGCATGTTAGTGTTAAGTTGTATTTTGATAAAAATATCATTCGCAACCATAAAAATATGGCTATAAGAATTATAATCATCAATACAATCCTCTTACTTCATTTATTTCCACTGGATCACCTTTTCATGAAAAAATGGCTGTAAAACCAAGCTCTAATACTCACTCATCGTAGAGTAAATTGGAATGTTTTTCCCATAGCAATTGTATTGTAAATTAAATAATTGGACCATCTGTCTAGTGTATTATTATGCCAGTCATTAACAATGAAGTGGCTTCAGCCACACTACTCATTATATTGTGTTAACTACGTTACAACGCTTTAATTGAATATAAGCAAGTGTTCTTTGCGTTGGTTGTAAATGGTAATACCAGCCCGTTATTGTCCCACTCAAAGGCGGATTTAGGGGGAAGGGATACAGGGGTACCCCGAACGCTTGAAGTAAAATCAAAATCTGGGACATTTATACGATTACGCTATAATAGCATTCGTTTTTTTGTGCACGTTTCCTATGACAACCAGCACTGCTGAGCGATATTCCTCCACCACAAAAAAATCTAAATGGACTGTCATTAATACTTATTCATCAACGCTTAATAAGTTTCTACAGGTTATCTTCAGTAGCAGTAATTACTAAGGTGCAAAGTGGTGTGGCCAATAATCAACCGACGAAAAAAAAGGAGGAGGTTCTCAATTCGACGCGTATTATATATATTTTTTTTAAGTATGACCACTTTTAACTTTTTATATAGTGGTCCGATTGTGACAATTCTTCTTCTATTGGAAAAGGTATACTCCCAAGATGGTCCAATATAAATTTGGAAAACAAAATTGAACCCTAAGGGTTCTATTGGAAAACCGCCATGGGATCTGGAGGCAAAGGTCCTCGCCCACATGTGGGATTGGCGCGAGGAGGCGAAACGCCGGGGCGAAACTCCGCTGCCGCGACAAATCGCGGCACCGTAGGCGCGAGCTTGCGGGTGGCGAGCAATGTGTAGCTCGCCGCCCGGTAAGGACCAAGCTCGGGTCGACGGCGCGTAGTCTTCCACGCGCGCCTCAAAGAGATGTCAGCAAAACTAAAGGGGTCTGCTAGGACCGATGCCTGCCGGGGTCGCGTGATTGTTCGAAAGTGATACCGTGACCCTGGCACATGGGCAATTGAAGGAACACGGGTGGGTTTTAGTCAGTAAAGGCACATTGATTTTTCAGCGCCGATTCAAAATTTTAAGGTTTATTATTTTATGCCTTTCAGTTTTTTCGGCGGTTTAATTTTTTGTTACATTATCTCTACATAGTATAAAACAAAGTCGCTTCCCGCCTCTGTACACTTAGATCTTTTACACTACGCAACGAATTTTAGTGCGGTTTTCATCAATAGACGGATTTAATGGGAAGGTTTATATGTATAATAGGCGGGCCACTTGCAAAAGCTAGTGTAATTATAAATGTAGGTTCCAAAACAAATCTTTATTTTAACATTTCTTATTTCTCTCATAATTCTGCATAATAAGTCAACCACGAAGCTTCTATTTCAGGATAGATGGTCGAAAGTACTCGGAAAAACCTAATCTGTATCTTTGAGGCGGGTGCTTACATTTTTGAGATTCTTAAATTCACAGATTTTTAAATTCTCAAACTTTTCCATGTACCTACCGTGTCAACGTAACTTTTCTTTCATCAGTGACCGACAGAAAATCTAAGTGAGATTTTCGAAGTAGAAAATCTAGGTTAGATTTTCTGTAGGAGTGCTTAACACGCTTTGCTCGCTCATATCAACATAATCTTAATGATCAAACTTTTCCATATACGACTACCAAGGGACTCCCCTTTTTGCATGAATAGTCAAAAGAAACCCTATTAGGTCGTGAGCTAAAATGTTCGCTTCGCTCGCTCCTGCATTCTAAAGTACGTATTTTAATCTCATTTACTAACTCATCTGACGTTTGAAGTCCTTCGTACTCACTTTTTTAATATACCTAGGAGTTTAATATGAGTTTTTACATTCTCAAACTTTTTACATGAGTAACTCCACTTACGACAAAGTAACGTAAGAATGTTTAAACAAAACCTTACCGGGAATTCCGAGACGGGGTGTAAATACTTGCTCTTGCATCCTGTGATCAAATTTTCGTTAATAATGTAAAGATGAAAATATACATCACCCTGAAAAAATCCTGCCGGTTGCGGTAGACAGAGTCCTATGAAATAGGAGTGTGTCAAATACGCTATTTTTTTGTCATCATTACGATTTTGCAAAACGTTACTAGTAGTTCATTAGTTCAGAATCTGCATAATCGTCGCAGCCTAGCGTCGTAGCCTATGTTCGTCATAGCCTGATCAATATTATGTCCGAACTTAAAAGAAACTGTGATTTCTGAGTATGTTTCGGTCTTTCTGCTCAAGGGTCAGATAGGAAATACCGAATATTATAGTTTTAAAGCTTAAATAATGAACTTAATGTTGACGTGTAAATGTTTATTTTTAAACAAATTTACGTCATCGTCACGCAAGCGACACCGCAACCTACTTGTTATACCTATCAATCTATACTAATATTATAAAGCTGAAGAGTTTGTTTGTTTGTTTGATTGATTGAACGCGCTAATCTCAGGAACTACTGGTCCGAATTGAAAAAATCTTTCTGTGTTGGGTAGCCTATTTATCGTGGAAGGCTGTAGGCTATATAACATCACGCTACAACCAAGACGAGCGGAGCAGTAATGAAAAATGTTGCAAAAACGGGGAAAATCGCACGGGTAGGCGTTTCGACGCGACGGGAAGGGTCGGGGGAACAAGAAAAACGCGGACGAAGTCGCGGCAGAAGCTAGTGTGTTAATATAACCAACACACATGACTGCATCCGACATAATGGAAACCAGAATCATCAGGGAATTGATATTGCTTTATGGGTTTGCATTTATATTGGAACACGTGTATATGTACCTACTGATTGTAATTTATAATAAGAGCACCCAGAATATTGTAATCTCTTGATTTTAAAGTCGTTGTGGAGGAGTATGTGAAGTATGTCTATTTAGAGCAACTCGTCCAGGTTGGTAGAAAACTTTTAGAAAGAAGCCAGCCGGAGACGGAAGGGTCCACTTGTGTTAGGCAGCGTTTGGAAAACTTCGTCAAGTCTTCTCGTCGCCTTTCCCGCAATTTGAAGACTAAGGTCTTCAACCAGTGTGTCCTGCCCGCAAAAACACATTGTGCCGAAACGTGGACACTATCAGCTGGGGAGGTCCACAAGTTTAAAGTCGCTCAACACACTATGGGGCGGCCTATGATCAGAGTTTCTTTCAATCCGAAACTAAATTGTCCGAAAAACAACCGGAGTTACCAGGATAGCTTGCAGAGAAAACAAGCTGACGTGGCAGTGAGCTGACCATGTTTGTCGAAGGACCGGATAAGTCCTGGAGTGGAGACCGAATTTGGCAAGCGTAGTGTGGGACACCTTCTAGCTAATTGAACAGATGACCTCAAAAAGGTGACTAGGACAGACCGCATGCGGAAGGTGGAGGACGGGTGTTGTGGCGCAGCTTAGAAAGGGCCTATATCCTTCCCAAGCTGCGCCACAGCAGTGTGTAGTGGACTGCGATAGCCTGAGTTGAGTGGTTTATTTAAAAGAGAGTCCTTGGAGGTTCTTGCCCGTTCTTCTCCATAGAGATCTATATTTTAGGATGAGTAACTAGCTTCAACATCGACTGTTTGACAATTCTGAAGCGATAGATCCAAATCTAGACCTTAAATTTTTTTCTCAAAATGAAAACTCTATTTTTTACCAAATTTTTGGACCAATTTCGTTTATTTTTTGATTATCGTCAGTAAAGGCGATAAAATGTATAGTATGTCGTTTCATTTATTGCATATGTGTGGTACCCTACTGTACAGTTAATTTCCCTGACGTACACGTACACCATTAGAAAAGTTACTGAAGCAATTTTGTCTTTTGTTTTTTTTTTTTTACTTTTGCCCATCGTTTACGACGCTATCCAAACATAACCATTAGAGTCGTGAACGATGAAAAAAGTGAATGAAAGGTTAACGATTAAGTAAGAATTGGTAATAGCTGTTATTTCTGAAACCAGACAGACCAAATTATTTGTTTGGAGAAATTATATGTAATTAAATATTTGGCTTATTAGTCAATTATACATTATTTAAAAGCGTCGATTCGTCGGATTCCGGCGAGTAAATTCGCGCGAATTAATTAATAAGCCAAATATTCTGGAAGAAAACCAGATTTTTAAGATGTGTCTTTCTGTTTCATCCCTGTCCGTTTGAGCAAAGTCATCAGAAAGTTATATGTTATGCGATGAACAGAAGTCGACTAAGAGTACTTACAAGAGAATGGACAGCTGCGTTCTCTATGCGTTTTAGCACCATACTGCGATCGCCAACCCGCTTGCCAGGCGTGGCGAATATGGCAGATTTGGGGAGACCTATGTCCAGCTGTGGGCGTCTATCGGCTGAAAGGATGATGATGCAATTTATGAATACATAGCCAATAATATTCTTCGTTTTAGGAAAGCTTATATGCACTACTTGCAACCTTTATTCATATCCTGTATTGACACTTAAAAAAAATTAAACCGCCGAAAAAACGGAAAAGCACAAAATAATAAACCTTAAAATTATGAGTCTGCGCTTTGAGTGATCTTTGTTCATTGATTTTTCAGCGCCGACTCAAAATTTTAAGGTTTATTATTTTTTGCTTTTCAGTTTTTTCGGCGGTTTAATTTTTTGCTAAAAAGTTTTTATTTTAAAAAATTTTGTAGCTTTAATGTACTTATAATACTTGGCAAGGTATACCCTATCTAATAAAAAAAGAATTATCAAAATCGGACTACTCTGTATAAAGTTATGCGTGGTTATACATTACAATCAGTGAGTGAACAATAAATCATCCCCTGTTTTCCGACCCTTAGGGTTCGATTTTGTTTTCCAAATTTATATGGGACCACCTTGGGAGTATACCCTTTCCAATAGAAGAAGAAATATCACAATCGGACCACTACCTATATAAAAAGTTATGCGTGGTCATAAATAAAAAAATAAAATATACGCGTCGAATTCATAACCTCCTCCGTTTTTTTTCGTCGGTTGAAAAGAGACAAAAGTGAAAAAAGTAATGACCAAGCATTCTAAAAACTCTTATCATTCCATAAACAAGTAAGGAATCAAAGACGTGAGTCATAGATAGACAGGTTCTGTTACATCTAAAAATACCTCAATCGTGCCTCGAGGTACCAGGGACGCATACTTGCTTAGCTGTCCCAAGTAAGGCATACGCTATATTTACTCTAGGTAACTATTTTTAGCTTAGCAGACTTTTTATCAAGTTTAATGGACGGATAAATTACATAAAACGTAGTTACGATTATTTGAAGATTAGTTTAGAAAAGTAGATTTTTGTACATCAATTGATTGATTATGAAACACCTGAAGTTTTCGTGAAGAATATACGTATAGGTGATAACGGTTTTCGGAAAAGGCCGGTTCGGTGATAAATAAGAAAATTAAAATGCTTCAATTTATTATTGAAGCTCTCAAAACATGATGGAAAACATCGTGACGAAACCAGCATGTCCTAGAACCAAAAATTCGAAGACATGCGACATTTACCAAGCCGCATTAGGCCCGCGTGGAGGATTATATCCCGCTTTCTCTCTCGCAGAGAGGAGGCCGGTATCCTACAAGTGGAAACATTATGGACTGATTTATTATGCTCTATGAAACTTACATAATGCATCATCATCATCTTCTCAGAATCGAATACAGCTGAGTACATACATGCAGCGACTGCCTCCGCAAACCTGTAACTGGGAAATATCATATCCCATGGTAAGACTGATTGTTAGACAACCTCGATGTTCCGACGAACAGCTTAATGAAGAGTGCTTTCCGAGGCCCGGAAGGGTCTTGGTATGTCACCCAGTCTTCTTAACTACAAGCGCCACAATAAATTATTTTAGAGCGCAGCAAGAGCGGTTCGAGTCATTTATAAAATACTAGCTTCTGCCCGCGACTTCGTCCGCGTTAAATATTTGCTGACCCTTCCCGTCGCATCGCAGCCTGCCAGTTTTCATCAATTTTTTTGTTGCTGCTCCGCTCCTTTTGATCATAGCGTGATGTTATACAGCCTATAGCCTTCCTCAATAAATAGGCTACCCGACTCAAAAAGAATTTTTCAATTCGAACCCGTAGTTCCTGAGATAAGCGCGTTCCATCCCCCATTTTAGGAAAGTGGGGGGTTAGAAAGAGACAAAAAGTAGCCTATGTCATTCTCCATCCCTTCAACTATCTTCACTTAATAAATTCCGTCAATTCGTCGCTCTGTTTTGCCGTGAAAGACGGACAAACAGACACACACACTTTCCCATTTATAATATTAAGTATGGATTTTTTTTATCTAACGCACAATTTCTCTCATTCCAGTATGTATGCCGATCCTGGCGTACGGAACAGCCATGGGATGGATATCACCCAACAAGGAGCTGCTCATGGGCGACTATTCCCCGTCAAACTCTCCTCTATCTGAAGAGGACGTGTCCTGGATGGCTTCCATCATGTTTATCTTCGCACCTATTGCTGTGTTCGTGTTTGGAGTGGCCGCTGACAAGTTCGGGAGGAAGAATGCGTTGTTATTTGCTTCCGTACCTATTTCTGTAAGTATCCTTGTTTTGGGTTCTTTCGTATATGGATAAACATACACATACTGGTCAAAGGCTTTTGTCTAGAGACACTACGGTAAGTGGGACGAGAAGATACTGCGTAGCTTCCCGAACGCTGCCCAGCCGAGTCGTATTCGACGATTGACCACTTTCTCGAAGTTAGACCTACGTCACTGGACAGTCTGTCCTAGGTACACATATTCGTCCACAACTTCGAGTGTAGTACCTCCGATTTTCATTGGAGTGGGTACCACACGAGCATTGGACATGACCGTTCTCTTGTCCATGTTCATTCTAAGACCCACTCTTTCGGAAGCTGTACTGAGGTCAGCGAGCATTTTACTGAGGTCCTCCATAGTGTCAGCTATGACTACTAATCGTCGGTAAAACGAAGGTGAGTGATTTACTCGACATTAATGTTGATGCTAACCCTTCTCCAGTCCAGGACCTTGAAGATATCCTGTAGTGCGCGGGGAACAGTTTCGGAGAGTTATCTCACCCCTCGCTGTAAAAGGATAGGTTTCGAGGTCCGGTCCTGGAGTCGGACTGACATAGCGGCGTTTTCGTATAGACACCAGCACTTCGATGTACCGATAGTCAATCTGGTACCGGTATCAACTTATCGCCATAGAATCAGTACACTAATAAGCCGACTAATAAGCCGCTTTACAACTATCAAATAACTTTAAGAACTACTAAAATTGACAGTCATAAAAATTACCAAACAAATATTTCCCACAAGATACAGTCATTTAAATTAAATGTTAAGCAAATTGACATTCTACGTCAATTAGCCGTGTTAATTTGAATACAATTGTCCAAGTATAAATATGCTAGGTCCGAGAAACACGGGTCCCCGACACATAGGAAGCCTATGTCCAACAGTGAACGTCATTTAGCTTCAATGATGATAAAAATACCGCTGTTAAACCTGAGATTTGAATATACGAACATTTAAGTTGGTAGGAAATTTGATTAACAATTAATTCCCTTTGCTTAATAATCAAAGTTCTAGTGTGTCCTTTTTTAAAACATACTGTTTTCCACAGCTTGGCTGGGCAGTAAAGCTAATGTGCGCACACCCGATCGCGCTGATCGGCGCCCGCGCGCTCATCGGGTTCGGTTCGGGAGGAGGTTTCGTGGTCTGTCCGCTTTACGTCAAGGAGATCAGTGAGGACAGCATCAGAGGAATGACGGGCACCTTCGTCATATTTTCACAGGTTAGTAATTTTAGTATTTATCTATCACAACGTGACGCGATGTAGAAGCTACACAAGTCGACGCGTCATCACGCGCCTTTCCAGGTTCCAGGAAAGATGGAGCTATAAAAAAGTAAGGTAGATACCAAAACCGACAGCTAAAATTTCACGAATTCTAAAAAGTATAAAACAAGAAAATATTCTCATCTGAGCGGCATTTCCAGTCACATCAGTCTTGTATAATACCTTTTTTTTAGCCGCCCTTCATTTATCCTCGCAACATGACCAAACCATCTAAGCGTACTCTTTTCAATTTTAGTCTTTACATCTTCTTTTACATCGCACCGTTGTCTTATCAAGTCATTCCTCAGCCTTTTATTCACAGTCACACCACACATGATGAATTCATTTACTGTCGGAAATGTAATAGAAACAGGCACATTTATCTCAGCACTTAGAGGGTCAGTAATTCATGTATCATCTTGCTTTAGCCATTATTTGGACTTACTATGCTTACTCATTTAATATTTTAACTCACAAATTGGTAGATATTTGCGGTAACCATCGCTACAACTCCCTCAATTCAATAGTGCCGCTAATTCAAAGCTAATTACAAAATAAAATTAGGGTTGACTCAGACGCGCTATAGTCATACAGACGCGCGTTTAAATTCCCGCAGCGAGGCGAGGCGCCAATATATTCTAGCCACGTGCTCACGCCGTCAATTACGAGTCAAGTTCAATAGTACGATGCATGTGAAGTGATTAATTTAACGCGCGAGTTGCTTCGTAGGACGCCCCTTCTGAACGAGCTGTTAATGAGTAATACCAAGTATGCCTCGGGTTACACAAGGGTCATTTTTCAGTAAGAATGATCTAGGAAGACACAGTACAAAATTGCCCGTAATAAAAAGAAGAAGAAAACAAACAATAATTCAGAAATTAAACTTCGCTGTGGCAACTCTAACATGTGACGATACTAAGTACTTTTTAGCTATTAGAAGGGCAATTTAAGTGGCAGTGGGCAGGGCACATAGCTCGCAGAACAGATGGCCAAAAGATTCTAGAGTGACGACCACGTTCCGGAAGACGTGGAGTTGGAAGACCTCCTAGAAGGAGTTGGTGGACCGAATATCGCGTGGAATCCGCTGAAGGCGGAAAACACAAAACCGTTCGAAGTTGAGGACCTTGGGGGAGGCCTATGTCTAGCAATGGACGTCTTTTGGTCAAAATGATGAACCTGGGCATAATACGACGCATCAAGCTTACGAAAGAGATGACACTCTACAATGCTGAAGTTTTCCAAAAGATCGATGTGCCATATTTACGGAATCTTACCGTAAAAAGTATAAAAAACCGGCCAAGTCTGAGTTGGACTCGCGCACCGAGGGTTCCGTACAAACCTATAGGTATTCTCGGTTTAAAAATAAATTTTTGTTTTTTAATTTTTATATTTCAGTTGATTGAGTGTAAGGTAAATTGCTGTTTACGATTTATGACGTTTTAAAAAAAAACTACTCACTCGATCTCGTTCAAACCAATTTTCGGTGGTATTTTACATGGTAATGTACATCATATATTTTTTTTAGTTTTATCATTCTCTTATTTTAGAAGTTACGGGGGGGGACACACATTTTACCACTTTGGAAGTGTCTCTCGCGCAAACTATTCAGTTTAGAAAAAAATTATAATAGAAACCTCATTACCATTTTTGAAGACTTATTCATAGACACGTATGGGTTTGATGAAAAAAAGTTTTTGAGTTTCAGTTCTATGTATGGGGAACCCCAAAATTTATTGTTTTTTTTTTCTATTTTAGTGTAAAAATCTTAATGCGGTTCACAGAATACATCTACTTACCAAGTTTCAACAGCATAGCTCTTATAGTTTCGAAAAAAAGTGGCTGTGACATACGGACGGACAGACAGACAGACAGACAGACAGACAGACAGACAGACAGACAGACAGACAGACAGACATGACGAATCTATTAGGGTTCCGTTTTTTGCCATTTGGAAACGGAACCCTAAAAAAAGAGAGAGATATAAATAGGGCTATACCTCGTTGATCTAATGATCCTTAGCGCTATTACTGAGTTCGGGTTCCATTACCAGGTCGGGATAAGTGCAGATCGGGTGAAGTCATTTGAACCAGAAAAAAAGCTGCCAAAGTGTTATTGGTCTTTTCTATCTAGACTTTCTCAGAAGCATAGCAGCCCAGAGTCTGAATTTGTGCCCGATTGATGGCAATACGCCCCTATTACATGGGACTTAATACTTATAGTTACACTTTTGATCAATCCTTCGAGGTAGCAGGCGTGATGTTTTGTTATGTATGTTATTTCCATGATGATTAGGGAACTGTACCGTATGGTGCCCGACGTAAATAATAGCATCACCCCATTTCTTCCCGGGGGTGTCGTAAGAGGCGACTACGGGACTTACTAGAGAATGGGCAGCAGCGTTCTCTATGCATTTTACCACCATACTGCGATCGCCAATCCGCCTGCTAAGCGTGGCGATTTTAGGCACGCCACAATTGCGGCGGTAAGTCCCCTCTTTGAGGAGTGGATAGAGAGGCGTCACGGCGTCCTCACGTTCCACCTGACGCAGGTTCTCACCGGGCATGGGTGCTTCGGTGGGTTCCTGTTCAGGATAAAGCGGGAGGATACGTCCGGGTGTTTCCATTGCGAGGATCGTCTGGAGGACACGGTGGAGCATACGGTGGAGGGGTGCCCTGCCTGGACGGAGCACCGCCGTGTCCTCGTGGAGGCGATCGGCGGCGGTGACCTCTCGCGTCCGGCCCTGGTGCGAGCCATGGTACGAAGCGAGAGGGAATGGGAAGCCGTCACCTCCTTCTGCGAAGCAGTAATGCTCGCGAAGGAGGAGGCGGGGCGCGTGAGGGAGTGGCAGTCTCTGCGCCCTCACGTCCCTAGCCGCCGCAGGAGGAGAAGCCCCAGGCGTCGGGAGTCCATAGCGGACTCCCGGCCACCGTAGGCGCGAGCTTGCCGGTGGCGAGCAATGGGTAGCTCGCCGCCCGGTAAGGACCAAGGTCGGGTCGACGGCGCGTAGTGTTCCACGCGCGCCTCAAAAAGATGTCAGCAGCGCTGAAGGGGTCTGCTAGGACCAATGCCTGCCGGGGTCACGTGATTGTTCGAAAGAGATACCGTGACCCTGACACATGGGCAACTGAAGGAACATGGGTGGGTTTTAGTCAGTAAAAGTCAGACATGTCCCGCTCCGCCCAGAGCGGGAGAAGTCATTTGATGATTTCCCATCAAGAAAAAAAAAAAGCGTGGCGATTTTGGCAAAGCCCCCCAAATCGGGGGAGGTAATGTCCAGCAGTGCACGTATTGCGGCTGAAATGATGATGATGATGATTAGGGAAAACCTGGGTGAGACAATAGTTATGTAAAGTATGTAAAATAATTTCTTCATTAGAATATGTTCGTAGATATCTTTATCGTTAAATCGTGTGTAGGAAAATGATACGCGGGGTAGGTATCTATTAGGTATGCTGATAACTATTAAATATCTAGCTATCCAAATCTGAATTAGTATATTTGCCTATTCAACGAAAAACACTCAAAGGAGGATGGTGATTGTAAGAAAACATAAAGGAGACGGATACGCTTTCATCAACAACAAGCCAAGCCGCCAAGCTGCTTTGCAGTTTGGCAGAGGTAAATATGTGTGTAAAATTGAGATCAACACGAATAAACGCTTTTTTTTTTTTTTTTTCATACAATTTTGGGCCTGGATGTAAAAAGATGAAATTGGTGTCAATTGATAGGTACTATATTATTAAACATTCACTAAAAATTTTGCAGATTTTGGCAATCTGATAACCAAGTTAAATGAGATTTAGGAAATGTGAGGTTACGCAACAATCTACACTTAACAGCTGATTTTTGAAGTGCGATTGTCATTCTTTATATTATAGTTGGAGGGTTAATTATAAAGAATATAATTATAATTCATCATCATCATCATTTCAGCCGAAAGACGTCCACTGCTGGTCATGAGCCTCCTCCAATTCCGGGAGGTTTGCCATAATCGCTACGCTTGGCAGGCGGATTGGCGATCGCAGTGTGGTGGCAAAATGCATAGAGAACGCTGTTGCCCATTCTCTTTTAAGTCACTTAGTCGCCTCTTACGACATCCACAGGAAGAAATAGGGTGGTGCTATTCTTTACTATTCTCTCCATTCTTTATAATTATATATTTGTAGAAGGGCTGGTGGCTAAGCAATAACAGCCGCACGGGTTAATCGATCAGGTTAAGCTACGCTTGCCGCGGTTGGTCCGTGGATGGGTGACCATTTTTACATACCAAGACCCTTCCGTGCCTCAGAAAGCATGTTAAGCCGCGGCTCCCGGCTGTCTTCCGTAGATCTTAGACATTCGTTACGGATCGTCAGAAGCCCAAAAGTCTGACAACCAGTCTTACCAAGGGATATCATATTACCCAGTAACTGGGTTGCGGAGCTCAGATAGGCAGTCGCTCCATGTAAAATACTGGTACCCAGCTGCATCCTGTTAGACAAGAAGCCGACCTCAACATAATTGGGGAAAGACTAAGCAGATGATAATTTATACAGGTATTTGTAGAGTGAGGGAGAGAACATAAAAATGTTTTTAGTAATATTTTTTATACATCTTCAATTATGATTAAATTGTCATCTAGAAACTGTGCAGGTGGTCTTGGTACCTAGCCTAGGTTATCTTGGTACCTAGCCCAAATAAGGTACCATATTATTGACATGACAAGAGGTGGTCTTTTATCCGACTCCCAGCAAGCTTGGCAAACATAGTCACTGCATTTTACCTGAAAGATGTAAAAAGTGGTTAATAACAGATAACATGATTACTTTAAAAATCTTGTTCTGATAGTTACTTAGTTCAATGTAATGTATCTACATGGACCTTTTAAATGTTTACCTATACTTTATTATAATAATTAATACCAAACTACCTGCAATAATATGTGTGATTATTGGACAACAAGGAATACTGACCTACTGTGATACAGTT
Source organism: Aporophyla lueneburgensis (assembly GCA_932294355.1). Taxonomy (NCBI): domain Eukaryota; kingdom Metazoa; phylum Arthropoda; class Insecta; order Lepidoptera; family Noctuidae; genus Aporophyla; species Aporophyla lueneburgensis. The sequence goes on from OW028735.1 coordinate 14,238,619, forward strand.
TTACTAGTACGGAGGTCCGTGTGAATTACTCTCTAACAACCATTTACGTTTGATATGAGATATTATTTGTTTGTTTTTTTTTTTATACATTCGTATAGCTCTTTGTACCACAGATTGTTATTGTGCTACTAGAAATAAAAATGTTTTATTTTTTATTATTATTTTGCTGGTATAATGGTGAAGGAAAAGAATAGTAAAGATTGCAAGCCAGCGTGGTAGACGTTGATAAGGTAAACAGGAAGTAAGTACTTACAGATTGTGGTGTACGCCATTGACGAATTATTGCTAATATCATTTCGTCATCCAAATCTCAACGATCTGTTGTATTACAGCGATTAGTCGCTATGCCATAATTTACACAACGATCCATGGTGTCAGTTTCCAATCGGTAGGCCGTTCATAGAATCCAAAATAACAAGTCCAAGTCCAATGTTTAAGCAGGGTTCTACGTGTCCGGTATGATAGCAAGGCAAGGATTATACAAGAAGGTAGCTCAGAAGTCCGTAGAATGTAAGCAGGGGTTATGGAAAACATCAATAAAACTATGGGAAACGAGTGAGTGTCAGTGTCATGTCATGCATGGCATGTCAGAGTTAGCACAGACTAAACACACAATAATCGATTAGCAAACGTGGGCCAATTTATCTTAATTATATAGATATTTAATTGGTTTAAGCTGTGCAGTATGTTATTTCTAATAGATTTAATTATTTTAATTGAATTAATCATCTGGAAAGCATCTTCTTAAATATAACGTTAATCGATTATAATTTAATCGATATTTCATTTACTTGGGAACCTTAACTTAATTTTAGGATTTCTCATTTTCCAGATTGTAAATTGAGTTCATTTTTCAGATTTTGATCTAGAAAAATATAAGGTTTTTTTTAAAACCATTTCTCCACTTATTACAATTTGGCCCAGAAATGCCCGTCTCCTTTCGCAAAAAAAAATTCTTAAGTAGGTATTTTCGAATTTACAAAAAAAAATACAAATTTGTACTTAAATAGGTACTCGGTGCATTTAAGACACTAAGTATTTAAGTACAAATATGTTTTTTTTTCTTCCTTGAAATATTCATTCCATGGGATTATAATATGAACTTAGATTTGATGATTTTAATCACTATAATTCTGTATATACGTGTCATTGTCGTAAATTATATTTTCTTCAACATACAACCGTTTTGTATACTGTATATATTGCAATTAGAGTATAACTTTAGATTTTTTTGTTCCCTTTCTAATGTTACACACTTTGTCTACATCTCTTTTTATCTTCTCTCCTATCGCAAGTATGCTGAAAGAAATTTCTGTAAAAATAAACCTTACCTTTGTACGTATTTTTTGTTCCTATCTTCTTGTCTGTTTATATGTGTGCATTAATGGTTAAATAAATAAATAATAACCTGCATCTTAATTACGTAACACAGAATTAATAAGAATCTGTTTTTTTTAGGTTATTTATAATCCATTGCCTCATGTGTTCCAGTAATTTGTCTACTCAACAACGAAAACAACGTAATGAACGCTGTTGAAATGTTAAAATGAAAGCCTTCCTACTCATAGTATGTTATGTAATTACCTCGCTTACCTTAAATAAACGATACAAAACATTACCTAGAATGAATTATTAAAAAATATCTGGATGACTGAGCTTTGCTCGGTATTTTTTGGTAAATTGTGTTTAAAATAATAATTTATGTTCAAGTTGATTATCGATAAAGTTGGTCATTGAAAACACGAACAAAACGACATTTTATAAAAATGAATCCTAGCTAGATCGATTTATCGCCCCCGAAACCCCCTGTATACAAAATTTCATGAAAATCGTTGGAGCCGTTTCCGAGATTCAGATTATATATATAATATATATATATACAAGAATTGCTCATTTAAAGATATAAGACATATATGAGAACGGAAATAGCCCGACTCACTACAGAAAACAAGTTGGCTAAAAATACATTAGATAAATACGCAATCTCGTATTATTTATATTTAGAATAGAGTGATATAAGCCTCTTTTTTATTTAGTAAGTGTTTTGACATTTTGTGAGTCAAAGTTGAAATCTTAGAATTTCTAATTAGGTCTCTATAATTCTGAAGGTGCGATATATGTATATATATAGGTATGGTATATAGGTATATGATTCTAGACCGTTATAATATTTTTCGACAATTGCGGCGGACCAAAATTTGATATTAGTTTAGACAAAACTACATGTTTTCTATAACGTATAAGTACATTTTACATTTTCAAAATGTGTTTTGTTTTAATACGAAGGAAATACCAAAATTAGCGCGCAAACCGCCCATTCTCTACCCAGAGTTAACACGCTTCTATTAGCGCCAGAAGTCAATGAATCTATGTATTAATACTGTCAACAAGAAACAATAATGTAAATAGTTATAGTGATTAATAAGTATCTGTTTTTCCTATTAAATTACTCTAAGATAAATTGTTATGTTTGCGGCATGCGCCATCATTTCTCTACAGGTAGGTATACAGAATTTAAAAAATAAATACGTTAGTAATACCACGTGTATTCTATCTATCAGGAATATCATGATCGATATGACAGACTAGCTTTTGCTAGTGACGTCGTCCGCGTAGATTTCGTATTTTCGGCGATAAACTTTAATACTTCTTATGGTATTATTTAAGGGTCCACCCTTTATGGCAGATTTTTTTTCGTCATAATATTATTATGCATAACAGCGGATAGCATAAACTTCATTTCGCAAAAAATCGTTTGGCATACACTCATTTATCATACATTCACAAAGCATAATTTTATAAGTCAGAATCATCTTTAGGCATAAATTTTATATCCATAATAATCAAAAGGGAGAACCATCATATCGCAGAAAGTTCGCAGTCAGAATCGTCTCTTGGCATAATTTCATATAGATACTCATTAAAAGGCAGAACTATCATATCTCAGAAATTTTACAGTTAGAATCATCTTTTGGCATACATTTCATACTCGTATCCATAATAATTGACACACTCATATATTACATTACAGAAAAATCATAGTTAGCACGCTGCATTCAGACATGCAAACAAGCATACACCATGCATGCAGCATGCAAGCAAGCATGCAGCATGCAAGCAAGCGTGCAGCATGCAAGCAAGCATGCAGCAAGCAATCAAGCTCACAGCATGCAGGCGAGCATGCAACATGCAGCATGCATGCTTTCTGTCACGGCTCCGGCACTGCGAGGCTCCGGCGGTCCCACGTGAGCTCATCGTCGCAGATGGTTTTACGCTCACCACCGCAGTTTCGGCTTGCTGGCCGGCTTCGCCTGCCAGCCTCAGCTGCGGCGGCGCGCGTCAAAATCACCTGCTCCTCAGCTCGCGGGCCGCCTCGCCCCTCCGCGCATACGCGGGTTTAAATTACACTCTAGGGGTAGGGTAGAGAAGACTACGTGGAGTGGGTTCTGCAGCGATTCGTTTCTGTCAATAACTTTTGTAGCACAACATATATTGACTTTTTGGGACACTATTTTAATTTTAATTTAAGGTCAAAATGCAATAGTATACAAATGACAATATGCCTAACAAAATTATTCAAAATGAAATTCTGCCATCTTCATAGTATGCCAAGTGAAATTATACTGAATAATCGTCGCTCTAAATAAATGTTATGCTAAACGAAATTATGCGAAATTTTAAGTCTGCCAAAGGTAATGCGAAATAAAATTCTGCCATCTTAAAAGTATGCCAGCGTAAAGTCGGTCATATAAACATTCGGCCAAAAAATGATTATGCTTAACATTGTTTTATGCCTTACAAATATTCGTTTAAAGAAGATTATGCCATGTGCGTTATCTTTATCTTTACATATTATAAAATAAAGTCACTTCGCTGTCTGTCTGTCCCTATGTATGCTTATATCTTTAAAACTACGCAACGGATTTTTATTCAGGTTTTTTTAATAGATAGAGTGATTCAAGAGGAAGGTTTATATGTATATAACATGCATAATATAGTAAAGAAACGCTGATAATTTTAGCGGTTTCTAATGTGATGTCATAAATAAACACATTTTTTTGCGCTTACATTGCGAACGCTGGCTGAACCCTACGAAATAGCTCAAAATAATATACTACAGTATTGTACACCTTAAAAAGTTCTACAAAAAAGTCCGCGATGGTATATGTCGAACTCTTAGGGATAACCCATAAATACCATTTTTATCCTTTACTTTTTACGAGAAATAATGGCTTATTTATGAATGCTTTTTTAAGCAATACAGCATTAATCCTTATGCAATTAAGTACCTTAAATAAATTGTGCATTTCATGTAGATCAAAATTGCTCTTTACAGCATATCATTAAAATTAATATTTTAGAAGATATCAGAGATTATAATAAAATCGCCGCAGAGCGGCTAGCGGGCCTTCCCGCGTCCGGCCGCTGCCTGTCCCGGTTGGTAGCGGGCGGTCGGGAAGTGCAGGATTAATAGGATTGTAATATTGTAATTCATATTACTTTGGCTTCATAGTAAATGCGAATATCATGTGTGTTCGAAGTACTCAAAATAAAGCTAATTGTATTATTCCAAGTAAGAGACCGCGAAATATGGCTTAGAAGTTTAGATTTTTGGATGGATTTGGATTTTTGGTTATCCTGGATACTTACCATATATAGCATACCATAGATATTTTATCCCGGTAGTAGTTTCCCCGGTGATATTGTTTAATTTGGTGTCTGGTAAATAACTGAGTGTTTATATAGGTAGAATAGGAGCGTTAAGAAAAACCAGAAGCACTTATATTCAATTCAATCCAGCCCTATGTCGCAGTCTTCTTACTCTGAATATTATTAGTTTTATTTTAAGTACATCAAACACATGATATGTAAGGATCGTAGCAGATGGCGTTCCGTAGTTTCTGCCTACCCCCATGGGAAAATAATAATAAATATCGTAATTTTATGTATGTATAACATGGATTAATACATTCTTACCGCGGTAATACGTCCTCTTGCGATAATTTCCGACATCTACGCGGGCGAAGCCGCGGGCAAAAGCTAGTGCTAAATAAAATTCGGAGCATCAAGTTTCTGCCAGATAGAGGGAACCCATTATTTAATGAAACAAAAATAATACAAACTTTATGATTTACTCAGTTAAGTATTTGAGCCAAGTTTGAAGTTTATTAACTCAAGGAATATGGATTAAAACAAAAATCAAAACTGCTTTATTTAAAGTGTGATATAATTATTCTAGTTCAAAAGTTTGAAGGTCGAAAATTATCAAAATTTCAAAATAAAAAAACTTTTTAACAAAAAATTAAACCGCCGAAAAACTGAAAAGCATAAAATAATAAACCTTAAAATTATGAGTCAGCGCTTTGAGTGTTCCTTGTTCATTGATTTTTCAGCGCCGACTCAAAATTTTAAGGTTTATTATTTTATGCTTTTCAGTTTTTCGGCGGTTTAATTTTTTGTTAAAAAGTTTTTATTTTATGATTTTTTGTGGCTTTAATGTACTAATAATACTTGGCAAGGTATACCCTATCCAACAATAAAAGAATTATCAAAATCGGACTACTCTGTACAGAGTTATGCGTGTTTATACGTTACAATCAGTGAGTGAACAATCAATCATCCCCTGTTTTCCAACCCTTAGGGTTCGATTTTGTTTTCCAAATTTATATGGGACCACCTTGGGAGTATACCCTTTCCAATAGAAGAAGAATTGTCACAATCGGACCACTATGTAAAAAGTTGTGAGTGTCAGTGAGTGAACAATCAATCATCCCCTGTTTTCCAACCCTTAGGGTTCGATTTTGTTTTCCAAATTTATATGAGACCACCTTGGGAGTAAACCCTTTCCAATAGATGAAGAATTGTCACAATCGGACCACTATGTAACAAGTTATGCGTGTTTATACGTTACAATCAGTGAGTGAACAATCAATCATCCCCTGTTTTCCAACCCTTAGGGTTCGATTTTGTTTTCCAAATTTATATGGGACCACCTTGGGAGTATACCTTTTCCAATAGAAGAAGAATTGTCACAATCGGACCACTATGTAAAAAGTTGTGAGTGTCAGTGAGTGAACAATCAATCATCCCCTGTTTTCCAACCCTTAGGGTTCGATTTTGTTTTCCAAATTTATATGAGCCCACCTTGGGAGTATACCCTTTCCAATAGAAGAAGAATTGTCACAATCGGACTACTATGTAACAAGTTATGCGTGTTTATACGTTACAATCAGTGAGTGAACAATCAATCATCCCCTGTTTTCCAACCCTTAGGGTTCGATTTTGTTTTCTAAATTTATATGGGACCACCTTGGGAGTATACCCTTTCCAATAGAAGAAGAATTGTCACAATCGGACCACTATGTAAAAAGTTATGCGTGATCATACATAAAAAAAAAAAAAAAAAAAAAAATATACGCGTCGAATTGAGAACCTCCTCCGTTTTTTTTCGTCGGTTGAAAAATCATAACACGATTACTATGAAATTCGCGGAACATACATGGGGTTGATTCGGGTACCCCAAGGGGTTCGGGAGGAGGCACGGCTCCCTGTCGTTTCGGACGACGCAGGTGCTCTCGGGGCATGGTTGCTTCGGGAAGTACCTGTGTCACATAAACTGGGAGCTGGACGCCCGGTGTCACCACTGCGCCGACTGCATGCCGGGAGGACGGCGCGACATACGCTGGCAGAATGTGCCGCTTGGGAGGAGCCGCGTCGTGCCCTCGTCTCAGGAATAGGCAGTGACCTATCGCTGCCGGCCGTGGTCGAGTCAATGGTCGGCAGCGGGGAGTCCTGGAACGCGGTGGTATCCTTCTGCGAAACAGTCATGTCGCAGAAGGCGCGGAAAGGGAGGGGGAGATATCTTCCGCTCACCCAGCCCGCAGCAGGCGCACCGGGTGTCGGCGGAGGGCGGACAACGCCCTCTTCCAGCCCCCTTAAATGGGTCCAGGGGCGACGGATCTGGGGACATCTGTCGCCCCCTTTTTCTTAGGGCCCGAGATGGTAGCGCGTAGTGTTCCACGCGCGCCTCTCTGTGATGTACGGGGGGAGTTTAACACCTCACTCCCCCCCTCACGTGAGGAGGCCTGCAAAAGCAGGCCGGCACCAGTCGGGGATCGCGGAAGGCATATTGATTCCCGTGGTACCCGACGTACAGGTGAGACGTAACACCGGGGTGGTTTTAGTCAGTAAGAGTCTGGCAAACTCCTCCGCTCACCCCAGGGTGGAGGACATCCATGAGGATTTCCACCTCGAGATCAATAAATAAAGGGTACCCCAAGGGGTGCTCTATCTCTGAACTACCGCTTGATACAATTTTTGGGACTCCCTGTATCGGTATGATACTCCTGCATCCATGATTACTGGTAAATGCGTGCACTGACTGGACAGTTCCACTCGATCTGTGTGGTTATTTCCTCAAAAGACCATTTCAGACACCAATATACGTAGTCTACATATGATTTGACCAAGATTTAGTCTGGACTTTAAAAGGGGAGGTTAACAGTGCCCTCTGAGTTATTTCCGCCGTTTCTTCTCAGAGAAGTTAGAAAAACGCCGTCCTCATCTGCTTAAAAATATTTTCGACGTGTAAAAGTACAAAACAAACCTACTTACAGAAATGAAATCATTTATCATCTGGTCACTCTATTTTGACATCAAAATGGAGGGGCAGTCATTTTGTTAAACAACTATATATACAATGAGGTAGGTAGTTCAAATTATTTCATAGTTATCAAAGAAGATTTACAGTAGTCAATTGTTATGTAGACTGATTTGAAATCCAAAACTGTCCCTCGGTCTTAACGGGCACCCCCAGAATGCGTCACGCGACGAGTTTAAGCCCAGGATACGACATCGGAGGCTATTCTTTCTTTAATCTGACATCTAATATCTCACGAGATAAAAATACTTATCGTATATAGACAAAACAAACGATGTATGTACTATTTTAAGCACGTGTTGTTATCAGGAAATTCATAATGATTAATTTAGCGACCCGTCTAGTAGTTGCAGAGATAAGTTGGATTTCCATCCAGTTAGGTATATAGTTCCAGCTTCTGCCCGCTACTTCGTCCGCGTCAAATATTTGCTCCCGTGACCCTGTTTTTTTTGGATGGGAAATCATCAAATGACTTCTCCCGCTCTGGGCGGAGCGGGAGGGCGTGTCAGACTTTTACTGGCTAAAACCCACCCGTGTTCCTTCAGTTACCCATATACCAGGGTCATGATATCTCGTTTGAACAATCTCGCGACCCTGGCTGGTGTCGGTTCTAGCGGACCCCTTCAGTGCTGCTGACATCTCTTTGAGGCGCGCGTGGAACACTACGCGCCGTCGACATGGGCCTGGTCCTTACCGGGTGGCGAGCTACCCATTGCTCGCCGCCCGCAAGCTCGCGGGAACGTACAACCGGGATAAAAAGTACCCTATGTATAGAGATTATAACTATCTGTGTGCCAAAGTTCATCCACGTTTTCACGACTGCTTCACTGTATTACACACAATAATACATATACACACCGTTTGCCCATGGTGGTAGGCAGAAACTGTAGAACGCCACCTGCTACGATTCTTACATGATCTTTTTAATCGATTTCAAAAAAAGGAGGAGGTTATCAATTCGACTGTAGTTTTTTTTATGATTGTTACCTCATAACTTCTGATTGGGTGAACCGATTTTGATAATTCTTTTTTATTTTAAAGCTAGAGCGTTTCTTATAGTTCCATTTTAATTTGGTTCTATTTGGAAAATAGCATCCATGTGAAAACCATATAAGTCTTAAATTTGCATTAAGTTTTTGCGCGACAAAGTTACGAATACCGCGATTAGATTAGTGCGGGGTGTCTACCATAACTAAAAAGTTAAAAATGAGATGATTTTTTTGGAAAAAGTTTTTATTGTTTCTTTATTTTCATACATCTGGTCATCTGGCCATATGGCGTACGCACGCCGGTTGCGAGTACTATGCACCTGACTTTTCTAAAGAGCACCACCCTCCAGAACTCTATATGTTCCCTTCAGGCGTGTCCAGTCACATCTGCCTTGTATATCCTTTTTTAGTCGCCCTTCATTCGTCCTCTCAACATGACCTAACCATCTAAGCATACTCTTTTACATTTTTATCTGTACATCTTTCTTTTTAACCAAACCGGTTAACTTATCAAATCATTCCTCAGCCTATAATTCACACACGTTTCGCAAAGAACGCGTTTCGACTCACTCACTGTATTATTCATTGTCATATCTTATCTTTGACTCATAGATCTATCAAAGATATACGATAGTGTAGAAAGATATACGATAGTGTAGTACCCCAGACCACAATACGTTATTCTAATTACAAAAGCAAATGTAATTTGTGACAGGTAAGACACGATGATATAAGGAAAATACGGTAAATAATCAGTTTTATTTTCTTAAGAACGCTGACATAACTCAGTGGTTCCCCCCTTCAAACAAAGAGGTACGTTTTCCTGTTAATCTTTCAGTTTGCGGAAGATTTTTTGTATGTCTAAGTACTTACTAAGTATTTGGTAGGTAATCCCCGTTGAAATCTGTTTGAGATATACTAATGGGCAAATATGCAGGGTCAACTTAAAATTAGCTAACAGAATTCTGCGGATGTGATGGATATCTATGCTAATTAATCTCATGTATTTTTGTGGTGTTCTAGAAGCATCTACTATGCTACATCTGTTGCAGTCTATCGGTAGCCTCGGTCAGCTTATGTCGTGGGTACTAAGTTTGTTTACCAAATACTCATGGGATGGTCTCGTGACGTCCGTTGGCTGATGCCGCTGTGTGTTGTAGTTGTGGTTGTTGAATCTATGGTTGTGTGGGCAACTACCCCGTATTCACATACGGAGTGTTTGCCTACCATGCCATAGTTTTAGTCTTAGTTTTAAATTTCGGTTTTTATGTTCGAGCTAAATCCACGAGAACCTACTGCCGACAAATTGCATTGCAGTTTGGCAGATGACATGTAACAATAATACTGTAAAATTATGGATTGAATAAACATTAAAAAAAAAAACAAGCGAACATCACTCTGACGTCACGCAAAATTCTGCATCGCGCAAACAGAGTTTACCGACCAGCCCCCCTAGCCAAGTCACAAACGTTTACCGTTCTACAATCGATAACGCCTCAGTGTCAGCAATTGTAGAAAACGATAAGTTGGTAGCCATGTTGAAGCGCCTGAGTCGGCCGCTCGTTCTACAATGTCTTTAGAAAACAACACCTTATAACAAAGGATTTAGCGTTGAACATTGTAGAAACGATAAAAAATAATTCTATCATTTTGAACGATGTGAATTTGGCTACGAATTTTCTGTTCGTTTGTTCTAACCACGTGACTTAACGTTGAGCGACTAGCGTTAACGATTGCAGATTATCAACTTGGCTAGGGGTGCTGGTGGTTGGTGTTCCTCATACCTCTATAGAGTCATCAACCGTAGTTAGTGAAAATCTTTCATGACGTGATTGATTTCCATACCTATACACGATTAACAAAAGAAACAGATTTTCTTAACTAAAACTTTACGTACCAGCGGTCGTTGACCTCCAAATTGTTTACTTATTTTTTTTTTTTTTTTTTAAAGTTTTCAAACATTCATTTCATGGATTACATAAAAAAAAAATATATATATATTTTATCGTGTACAAATATCCCATCGCCCTCATACAAAACCATCGTTAATTTTTATTGTTTATCCTCGTCTGCAGTTTTGCACGCCAATTTAATTTGACCCTTTAGTTTTGGGTTCGTAAAAAGTGCTGCATCGATTTTAGTTGTCGCTAAGGAAAATTTTAGTATTTATTGTAGGTACCTACACTTTGACAAATAGATTTTGTCCGTCGTACAGGTTCTCAGAAAATGTTTGTGATTTGTGGGTAGGTAGGTTAGTTATGCAATTTTGGTGCCTTTGAAAAATTGATAAGCGGCTCTTTACTTTAATTTGTTTGTATTTAAAAATGTAGAGTGTCGTTTGGTTTTCTATAACTTTTTAGATGACACGTGTAAACTCATAGTACTACATATCAAGCTATATATTTCCGGTTTCAGCTGACCTCGCATTGTATAAAGCTTTTCTTGTAATGAGAAGTCAGCTTATACTGGAAATGTATAGCTTGATTTTTCGCCGAACGTACTAAGTTTTCAAAATTTAAAAAAAAATCTTGCGAGCGTTGAGACGCAATCCTGTGACGTTGTCTGATCATTGGCAAAAAATCGCCGAACACCTTGAATTTCTATGCAAAGCTACATTTATTTAACAGTACATTTATTTTTCTGACTTATTCGTAGACTAGCTTCTGCCCGCGACTTCATCCGCGTTAAATTTCTTGTTCCCCCGGCCCTTCCCGACGCGCCGAATCACCTACTCGTGCGATTTTGCCCGTTTTTGCAACATTTTTCATTATTGCTCCACTCCTATTAGTTGTAGCGTGATGTAATATAGCCTATAGCCTTCCTTGATAAATAGGCTACGCATCACAAAAAGAATTTTTCAATTCGGACCAGTAGTTCCAGAGATTAGCGCGTTCAATCAAACAAACAAACAAACTCTTCAGTTTTATAATATTAGTGTAGATTAAAGAAAAAAAGGAACTGGGAACTGGGTGGTGACCCAATTCCCAGTTCCCAGATAGTCGACGGTCAGCCTGATTGTCGAACAATTCTATAATTGTTTCCTTTTGTCCCCAGACAGTTGGAAACTTGCTAGTCTTCGTCCTGGGAGACCTGCTGCCTTTCAATACAGTGCTCTGGATCCTGCTCGCCATTCCTCTCATCCACTTCTGTATCCTGCTGCGACTGCCGGAGACACCCTCGTACTTAGTCAAGTGTGGAAGAAACGAGGTAAGATTGAATGAAAAGTCTATACATGCACCACCACCATTTCAGCCGTAAGACGTCCACTGCTGGACTTAGGCCTCCCCTAATTTGGGGGGCTTTGCCATAATCGCCACGCTTGGCAGGCGGGTTGGCGATCGCAGTATGGTGGTAAAATGCATAGAGAACGCTGCTGCCCATTCTCTAGTAAGTCCCTTAGTCGCCTTTTGCGACACCCACGGGAAGAAATGGGGTGGTGATATTCATTACGTTCGGCACCACACGGACCTATACATATAACTATACATATCTTCATTTAATTCATAACCAGCCTATAATGTTCCCACTGCTGGGATACAGGATGCTCCCCTTGAGAGGCAGTGGGCCCTCATCTACCACACGGGCCCAGTGCAGCTTGGTAAATGTCACGTGTCTTCCAATTTTTGGTTCTAGGACATCCGGTCTCCACACGACCATTCACCGTTATTAGAGCCAGTGCTCTGAAAAATGATGAAGGAAAAATCAACATGATGAAATAATTAACACGTTGAGTGCCGATCACGCGATATCGCGTGATTCGTCGGCTCTGCATTATGGCCGACCACGCGATATCGCGTGCTTGCTACTAACAATTTTGTATGCGCTCTAAATCTGTGGCCATATCGGATTAACCATCAATTTGTGTTTGGCACTTAACGTGTAAAATCGCCTGTCTGGGTTTGAACCTACGACATACAAAACTTGTAAGCTGTGGCCGTTACCACTGAGCCACCACTGCTCCTAAAATATCTATACAATGTCAGTATATGTGCGTTGTTCTTCCAAAGTTCTCAACGGATTTTAATTCGGTGCCTCTATCATTTAGAAAATGTACTCCGTTAGGTTTTTCCTTTATTCCCGGTGTCCCCGTCCTACGGGGACACAGCGTACGGGTACACAGTACAGTGGTAGTTCAATTAAATATTTAAAAGTACTTCCCGTTGTCCCCGTTAATATAATCGAATAAAATAAGTAGAAATTATTGCCCACAGTCCCTGTTTTTCTTTTTTACCCGTCAACATACAAAGTGTATGGAATATTGGTAGATTAGCCTTGGTACCCGGAAGGTAGATTAATATACAGGTTTTAGACCTTGTTTTCAAGTTTTTTTTTTACCTCTCATTAAAATTCGAATACAAATAAATAAATTTTGTTTCATTCCCCTTATCTTTTTCCCATGCTAAAAACTAAGCTTACAACAGAATGCAGATTTAAGAGGACAACGACTAGTGAAAAGTTTACTTCCTGTTGTCCCCGTTAGCCGAATGTACGTTATGGGGACAACGGGAAATAAATTTAATCACGTCCCGCTGTCCCCGTGACGGGGATGTGGCATACGGGGACAACGGGAATAAAGGAGGTTTTTGTGTACATTTACATTAAACATCTATATAACAGCACACCTGTATTTCCCGAAAAATTAGGCACAAATGCACCTATACCTAGTACACCCACGTGGTGAACCGTTTCTTTAAAGTCCCATGTAATAGAAGGTGAGCCAAAAACAGTCTTAAAGTTAAATTACATTCTAGGTAGGTAGGTCAGTACCTACCTTCCGAGAACGTAACCACGTAATCTTTCAGTAAAGATTCAGTCTTTTTTATCTCCATTTGTAAGTATTTAAGAAAAGGTCATTTATCTTATCGTGTTATGGTGATGACATGATATAACTTATAATATTAACATTAATTATTTGTTAAATTTGTGTAACACATAGTTTGTGATTAGATTCTATTTTAATTGTTCTTGGTAAACCATAGGATATTTTTTTTTAATTTTTGTATGTGTTTAGATGTCTATTTGTATGAGTTGTGCTATGTATGTACAAAGCAAGATAAAATATCACTAGGCGGAAACATCACCCACTGCGAACTAAAACCTAATTAAAACAATAACAGTACATATCAACTCAATAGTCTTCAAAAGTGCAGAATGATCTTCAAAATTTTAATTATTATGCATGCCTACTACATAATAATAAAGCAAACTGCAATTGCTTTCGGCAGTCGGTCACAGCATCATTAAATATGAATAAAAAACACTTGACGACATAGCGGTCGAGCACTTCAATTATTTCTTCCCGCAATCTCCTTGGCTTGCTGCGCCTGAAACGACAAATACAGTACCCAAAGTACAAAGATATCTAACCTATTAATATTAGAGAACTGGTTGCTAGGAAGAACATTGTGGCCGAAAACAAAAAAACCATTCTAAACTCACCGGTATCACCACTGAAACAATTACTAAGCGACGACTAAAATCAAAATGTCCAATCTAGACGCTAACGCTGCATCTGAGCACTCACTATGGCAGGCGACAAAGAAACTGAAGCACCCGATTGTTGAACTCAACCCCACATACGCAAAGAACATAATCTGGGCAACCAAAAACTTTGACAAAGCACAAACATTTGCTGTTCCTCTTAAAAGTGTATTCCGTCTTTATTATGATCAAGGATCGACTCAGTCTGAGCCAGTGTAATACAAATAAATATAATGTCGACGTCAGACACACACTTGGCCCGTTTTTTAAACACACATAGTTGTGAGTGTGCTGAGTAATCAATTCCTTACATTGTTCTGTTATGAATACAGTAAGGTAAAAAACGTTATTTCAGACATCAAAAAAAATAATTTTGCTATAATTTGAGAAAGGTCAGAAAGTTATAAAGGGCACCATTTTTTTTAAAGCGTGTACCATTACAGGTTCACGAAGTTTTTAAAGGCACCATTAAATACTTCGTTTTAATTAGTTATGTTTTTTCTGTCTTATGCAATATATAACTTTGTTTCAGGAAACAGCAAAGGTGTTAGCTTGGCTGCGATCCCTGCCTGTCGATGACAAGTCTATCTCTGAGGAAGTAGACCGACTGATCATTGAGCAGACAACTAGTGAACCCAAGTTCTCGCCTAAACTTTTGTGTGAGTATTCTACATCTAATAGGCCGCATACGGAACCATCATATGCTTGCCCTCTCCCAACGGGTGTACTACGTGAGCTTGACAAATGAATGTGCGAATAACACTTGTGCGACAAAACTGTACTGCGACTCACAATAGTTCGAATGCATGCTTGTGCGACACACTTAAGCTCACATAGTACACTAGGTTAGGTTAGGTTAAAACCGTGACCTCCTACGAAACGACTAGATTCAGTGTGTCGCACAAGCGTGCATTCGAACTATGGTGAGTCGCAGTACAGTTTTCTCGCACAAGTGTTATTCGCACATCCATTTGTGGAGCTCACGTAGTACACTCTCTCCTAATCACATTTGGGTTCAGCTTCCATTTTAACCGGAAACCGGTTTGCAACTGAATGGCAGTATTTTAGATAGAGCGACTGCCTAACTGAACTTCACAACCCAGTAATTAGGTAATACTGGTTGACAATCAGTCGTATCGATATTTTATGATTATAAACTTTCGACTCATAACGACTGTCAAAGATCCATAAATGACGGCCGCGATCAACGCTTGCTGAGGCACAAGCAAGTGCTTCTCGCTGTATGGGAAAGCAACAAAGTAATAAAGCACTGCCCAAACTGAGGAAGCGACTATCCCGCGCAGGTTGCGATGATAATATTGTGTGGAGTTATTCAATCTGGTCCGAAAAGTGGACTAGTCGATTTGAATGAATCTACTCGCCCGAAACAGATGAAACCACACTAATAAATAATATCTAAACTTATATACTTATCCACACTTCCACACTTAATAATAATAATAATATAATATAAACCGCAGGGCAGCATGTGGCGAGCTGTTGGGCAGTAGCGACCCCACGGACCCTAACTCCCGGGAGAAGTCTTGTTCCTCACCTCTGGCTTGCCTTTATTGGCCGGCTGGAGTGAACACTGACGAGGAACAGAGCTCCCACCTCATTCTTGCCTTTATTGGCCGGCTTGAGTGGAGATTCGCAAGAGCAAACGTGCTCGGAGGAAGGAAGTATTTCAGTAAGTGCTCGTAGGGATCTTGACCATCTTCCGGGCTCTGGGATTGTTCTGAAAGCCGTGGAATACCGCTCCACTCCTCAAAGCACCTCAGGACATGTTGCCCCCTTGGCGCTACGACACTTTGTGCTAGCGACCGTTTACGGAGGCCCATTATTGAGTGTGCAAGTCACCCCCTGCCATTTTATCTGTGTATTTTTAAAACATTGGTCAGGCAGGGGCCATAGTCATTCCATAATTCGAGAAAACCAGTTCACTTAGCCACCCAAACCCATAACCCAATATCTTTATTTCCATATCCTGCAATAGTTCTACACCAACCGTGGGTTGTCCTTGGCTGCACTTGCGTAGTACAAACAGGGATAATCGACGGTTTGGTGCCTCATTCCATTAAGAACCTCTAACGGGCCTCTGCGAGTTGGCTTCGGCCCCTGGTACGCCTTCCAAAGGTCCGGGACCCCAGGGTCCCGAGAATGTCAAAGAGACATAATAATAATATAATATAATAATTAATAATATTAATAATTAATAATAATAATATATATTATTATATTATTTATATTATGTTATATATTATTATACTATAATATTATTTATTATATATTATATATATTATTATATTATATATTATTATATGTATATTATCTACACTAATATTATAAATGTAAAAGTAACTCTGTCTGTCTGTCTGTCGGTCTGTCTATCTGTCTGTCTGTCTTGCTTTCCTGCTAAAACTACTGAACCGATTTAAATGAAATTTGGTACACCGATAGTTTAGAGCCTAAGAAAGGACATAGGCTACTTTTAATCCCGGTAGTATGTTCCCGCAGGATAATTTCCGACCTCCACGCGGGCGAAGCCGCTGGCAAAAGCTAGTAATATTATAAAGCTGAAGAGTTTGTTTGTTTGTTTGGTTGAACGCGCTAATCTGTGGAACTACTGGTCCGAATTGAAAAATTAATTTTGGGTTGGGTAGCTTATTTATCGAGGAAGGCTATAGGTTATATAAAACCTATAGCCTTCCTAGATAAATCACGCTACAATCAAAAGGAGCGGAGCAGTAATGAAAAATGGACGAAAACTGGCAGGCAATTCGATCCGACGGGAAGAGTCAGGGGATCAAACATTTGACGCAGACGAAGTCACGGGCAGAAGCTAGTATATATTATATTCTATAGGCAACTGACATGAAGTTAATTTTATTTATGAAATATTATTTTGCATTAGTCAATCGCCACGTTTTGAAACCGGTTTGTCCTAGAATCAATAAATTATGACATGAGACATTCACCAACACGTACCGGGCCTGCGTGGTTGTTTATAGCCTGTGTCCAAACAGTGGGAACATTATGGTCTGATTATGAAAATTCCGCTTTTAACCTACTTCTGCCCAGTTGTAATTAATCTACGTAAGTACCTACGTGTTAAAGCTCTGTCTGTGGAAGCTCCAATAGCATCCTGAAGGTTATTGTGAAGAGGGTAGACTGCCCTTTTTTAATGCGCTGGTCCCGTAGACAAAGCTGCGGATGCGATGCTGAAGAAAGATATTTGAATTGATTTTAACACGCTTTTAGCCTTCATCTGTATGTTTGTATGTAACTGTGTTTGTAAACGACTCCTGTGGACTTGATTTTAATAAGGCACTTCAAACGGTCAGATTTCATTTCAACTTTATAAACTTATCGAGGATCGATGACAATACAATAATTTCTTGTTTGTGCCATTTTCCTTGCCAGGGTTACCAGAATAAACAAAATACTAAAAACACTCTTTTGTAGCTAGCCGAACTAAAAATAGATTTCTAAAGAAGCGTGTTTTTAAACTATCATTTTTAGTTTAAACTACAGTGTTGATAACATAATTTGTAAGTTCAAATACTGACACAATATGGATGATATCCGAAATAAATGACTAAATATTGAATATACACTACAAAATGCGTCCACCAACCTGCCTGCAATTAATCCCACTTTGATTGCTCTGAATGTTTGCTAAAAATAAACTACCCTGTGATCTATATGTCCAACGTCGATAAACAAAACAAACAATTCATTTCAAACGCGGAAATTGGAATAGGCTGGAATCGTCTTCCACTTCCTGCTAACTCAGTGTCATAATAATTAGCAGTCCGTTCAGGAAGGAGTGAGTACTCGACATTATAGGCGACAATTCTGAGTGTGACGTCACTCCCAAAAAAATCTTGCTGTGTCATTGTTGTAAACAAATTAGTTGTCTAATAATTACCTAGTAATGCTCCTAGAGCTGGACGTCTTGAAAATTCTTTCCGGAGAAGTAACCAAACATAATGTCACGTCTGTTTTCGGCGAAAGATTCAGCAGAGATGTATCTGTACTTGTTGTACTCGCATTTCGCCAGCTATGCTTATGTCCCATGTAATTAGGGTTGACCCTATTATCGTCTACCATACCATAATGTTATATAGTTAGATACCAACACAACTTTAAAGGTTACTATTCAAATAACACTCTTTAAATCATAAAGAAAAGTGGATGACAGCGTTAGGGATAACAAGGGAGTGGGGAAGAATAAAACGTGTTCAGCCAACCCTAAGGACGATGATAATGAGATCTAAGGCCAACAACATATGGATCAGTAAAGTGTAGTACGCTCTTGACCAAAACAATTCGGAGTGACCGACAAAGCTTGCAGTAAGCAAGCTGAACTTGCAATGGGCTGGCCATGTTTGTTGAAGGACCGATGGCCGGTGGGGCAGACAGGTCCTAGAGTTCAGACCGCCTTTCTTATCGTAGTATAGAACAGACTGGATGCGGAAGGAAGAACACAGGGTGTTGTGGTGCAGCTTGGCTAAAGTCAAAGCATCTCTTTTAAAAAGGCAAATAAAAGGGACTTTCGGGTTTACATTAAAATAGAATTGATTATAGGCGCCTCTACCAAACGGTAGCTTCTTATTGTGAAGAATGGGCAAGAAAGTATACTCGGGAGTGGCCTATGTCCAAAAGTAGACTACGGTAGGCTGAGTTGATAGAAGAACCAAACCGAATGTATACAAAAAAAAAACATAATATACACGTGTGGATAATAATAAGAATGCGACACCAATAATTGATGACGTACTGATTGACCCGACCTCATTATAAAACATGGCGAACAAAACGTCCTTGATTCTTGACCAGCCACCATCACTCTCAATTCTGGCGGCCATTTAATTCGCTTCTGTCATTTTGCATGTGCCAAATGTCAATTGGTAACGTTTTGTTTGGGGTTAAACATTGCGGCGGTGTCAATCGCCTTACGTTTATGGGTTCCTGGTATTTCGCTTCTTCTTGTTATTGTTATTTTTATTTCATTGTGAGCGCGTTTAGTTGTTGTTGTTTAACAATTTTGTTGACTGTTCGCAGATAGCGTGAACCTAAAAACACGTAATAATTTGCTATTTTCTGTGAGAAATTACTAATTCCAATGCTCGAATGATTAAATTAAATACTTACTGTGGAATTTGAGTGTTGGTGAAGAAATTCAAGTAGCAATACCTGCTTTTTCCAACCCTTTTGAATAAATTTCCTCTGTTGACACAAAGCCTTACGCGAAACAAAAATTAACTGCCCTTTAGTGTGGACCTTCAAAAAGGTCGGGGTGTGTACCTGCCTCATGCATGAGAGACGAAATTCACGTAGTGTCTCTTACAGAACAGTTTAAATGTAATAAATTAGGTCTTTACCTATGAAATTGCCGTTCTGCAGTACTGGCCATTTCAAATCAAAATAATTTTTGATTGTCTAAGAATTCTAATTTCAAATTTATTTTATTTTAACAACATGGAATTCTTTTTCCAAAAGTAGTCATTTGTTTATTGATTAGTTTTACATTTTCATCACATTTCAATCTTTTTCGTCATCATGGATACGTTAAAAATTCGAGTAATTATGGAATATGAGTACCGTCGTGGCAGCAACGCGGCACAAGCGGCACGCAACATCAACGACGTTTACGGAGCTAACACTACAAACCAACGCACCACCTGTTATTGGTTTGCTCGCTTCCGTTCTGGAAATTTCGACTTGCAGCTTTCGACGTTAGCGTCAAAACAATATTGGTCCATTTGCGTCAAATTGGCAAGGTAAAAAAACTTGACAAATGGGTGCCTCACGAACTCAATGATCGCCAGCGCGAAGTACGCGTCGAGACGTGCCTTGCACTGCTCAACAGACACACAAATGAAGGGATTTTGAACCGCATTGTTACCTGCGATGAAAAATGGATTCTGTTTGATAACCGCAAGCGCTCAGCAAGTTGGTTGGATCCTGGTTCAGCACCTAAACAATGCCCTAAACGAAAACTTACCCCTAGAAAAGTGATGGTCACTGTTAGCGCCATCTATTTTTATTTCTGTTAAACTATTACACAAGATGTCAAGCTAGTCTTTCCGCCAATCACAATCGTGCACCTGGCAAACGCCTTCTCGCCAATGAGCGTCGCCTTCTTTATGGCTCGCTCGAAAAAGACATTATGACATCAAGAACTCCCCTCGCCGTCACTCGGCACGTTTTACGCGCTGGGTGTACAGCTGCACGTAGCCGGCGAGGATATAGATATGTACGCTTGCTATAAGCCACCCGCGACCCACTTAGACACATCTGAGTTGCGGGCCCTTATATCCGGCTCTACGCGTCCCACTCTCCTCGCCGGTGACTTGAATTGCAAGCACCCGGCGTGGAACTCGTGCCGCACGAATACCGGGGGGAGACGGCTCTTAGCTGATGCCGAAGCCTTCGGTTACACAGTGTCCGGCCCAGAGACGCCAACACACTATCCAGATGCGGTCTCCTACATGCCGGACGTGCTGGACATTGTGGTCCATCGAGGGCTACACTGTCAGATCACGCAGCATGTGATTGACGACGAGCTGAACTCGGATCATCACCCGGTGCTCGTCGTCCTTTCGGGTGTGCCGACCCGTTTGAAACCCCTGGCGCCACGTCGACGTACCGACTGGACCCAGTTCCAAGAGGAAGTAGAGACCACGGTGCCGACTCGGCCTATCACTACTTCCGCGGACGTGGACAGGACGGCTCGCAACGTCACTGCTTGCATCCAACGCGCTTTTCAAACGGCGACCACCGAGCAGCCGCGGGAGAGGTGGCTATTACCGCCTCTACCTCTGCGGCTGATTAGGTTGATCGCCGAGAAAAGGCGCCTTCGCAAGCAGTGGCAGCAATCGAGGTGTCCCACACAAAGGAGGCAGCTCAACCGTCTCGCGGAAAAGGTCAAGGCCGAGTTGCAGGCCCAGACCGCCGCGGGCTGGGAGGAACTTATTGATGAGACGACGGACAGTTGGCCGTCGATTCACAAACTATGCGGCCAACTCACGAACACCCCAGCCCCGGTGCGTCCATTGCTGAACAGCGACGGGGCGCTTAAATATGTAGCGGAGGACCGGGCGGAGGTCTTCGCCGAGCACCTGGAGCGTCAGTTCCGCCCAAACCCGACTACCGACACAGACCATGTCGCAGCAGTCGAGAAACACCTAGGGGACTACTTCGCAATGCCGATAGCTCCCGATGAAGAGCCGATCTTTTTCTCGCCTAACGCAGTACGACGTGCCATCCTGAGGACGAAGCCCAGGAAGGCCCCCGGTGCGGACGGCAAAACACAGTGCTGCGCCACCTGCCGTACCGAATGGTAGCGGCGCTGGCGCGCCTGTTTACCGCGATACTGCGCACCGGCGCCTTCCCCGATTCGTGGAAGGAAGGGCGCGTCATAATGCTGCCGAAGGCGGGAAAGAACGTCCTGAAGCCGGAGAGCTATCGGCCGATTACTCTGCTGCCGACAGTCTCCAAGGTGTTCGAAGCACTCCTGCTGCGACACCTACTGCCACATGTAACGCCGCGCCCAGAGCAGTTCAGGTTCCGGGCAGAACATAGCACGACGCTCCAGCTGTCGAGGGTACTGCACCACCTCGCAGCAGCGATGAACAAGAAGGAGTATGCGGTAGCAGTATTCCTCGACATGGAGAAGGCCTTCGACCGTGTGTGGCACGAGGGCCTAATTTACAAGATGGCCACCACCGACGCGCCCCGTCGCGTCGTCTAAGTGGTCTCTACTTTTCTCTCAAACAGGACATTCAGGGTGGTGGTCGATGGGGCGCTTTCCAGCGCCAGGCCGGTGCTCGCGGGCGTACCGCAGGGCAGCTGCGTCTCGCCGGCGTGTTACTCGCGTTACACCGACGACATCCCCACCACTCCGGACGTGATGCTCGCGCTGTATGCGGACGACGCCGCGTATATCTCTACTTCGATGAACTCGAAGTACGCGGCCGTCAAGATGCAGCGAGCGCTTGAGCTCCTTCCCGAGTGGCTCGCCAAATGGCAACTTTCGGTGAACGTGGGTAAGACGCAGGCAATGATCACCGGCCATGTGTCCCTCCCACCACCCTTGAAACTACAAGGAGCCGACATCGAGTGGTCGCCCCGGGTCAAGTACCTGGGGGTCACCATCGATCGTCGGCTCAAAATGGGTCAGCACGTCCGCCAGGTCGCGGCCAAGGGTCGCCCGCTATCTCCTCCTGCCCGTGCTCTCGTCGCGAATCCCGGCGCGCGTCAAGTTGGGCGTGTACAAGTTGTACGTGCGCCCGATACTGACGTACGCCGCCCCCGCTTGGTTCGCCCTCACGAGCGAGTCGAGCCGGAAAACGCTCCGCGCCCAACAACATCTGGCGCTGCGGACCATAGTTGACGCTCCTCGCTACGTGAGGAACGATGTCATCCAGCGGGATCTCGGGATCGAGAGCCTGGATGACCATGTGCGGCGCCTTGCGAAGGGGATGTTCGCGCGTGCCGGCGCGTCTGAATGGCCTCATGTCAAACAGATCGCGCCCCGGGCATACGCGGCCCCCTGACGCGAGACCTCTGCCCCGCGATCTGGTAAGGGGCGACTGACACCATCACCGGACTGACTCCCGGGTAAGCCGCAACCAGGCTACACGCAGCTTACCTGTATCAAAGAGCACTCCACATACATAACATACATCCGCTGCGGGGCGTGTCCTAAGTTAATATAGGCATGTCACGTAACGTAAACCAGACATTCACCTCTAAGCAGGCACCCAGACTCACGCGCGCACGCGGACGGGCCCGCGTGTCGCGCTAACATGGGCGGTGTTACACAGACCGCCAAGATGTCGTGAAGAAAGCGGCGTTGATAATAATTCAACGCCGCGGCGCGCCTACAGAGACACCAATAGCAATCACTCACATGGACGCGTTAACATTAACGCGCTCAAAATTTTTAAAGCCCAAAGGGCAACATATTGAGGGGCCCGTTTTAGCGGGCCACCGTGCACCCTCCGCGGCCAGGGAGCAATGCTCTGGCGCCGCCCGCCGCGCCCCCTGACTGGGGCGCCGCGAAATCCCACACGACATTATGACAGTTCAAATATATACTCCGCCGTGAGCGCATCTCGCTGTGTTTTTTAACCGCTGTACTATTTTATCGCAGAACGATATAATTTTAATATTATAAGTTCATAGCAGTCCCGCTGTTTCTTTAGTGGTGTATTTGTGGCTTCGACGGTTGAACCTGAAGTGCTGTGTTTGTGCCTCTGAACTTTGCCGACACGTGGTAGCCGAATTGCGAAGACTCCGGAGCTCCGAGATTCTGCTGGAAGATCGAGCGGCTTCCCGAGGAGGTAGGTGCACGATTCCCTCACTTCCTGGCCCTAGGCACGACACTTGCGTTTATCAGTTTTTCGGTCCGCGTCGAAGGTACCTAATTTCGCCTTCCGTCGGAGCCCCATCATTTATTGTGGTCCTTCGAACCGTAATGATACAGTTTCCGCCCCTTTTAGGTCACCTAATAGGAGATTTAGTGTTAAAAACCGCCGTTTTTAGGTCTTCGTTAGCCTAGAAAACGTACCGACGCCATTACGCTCGTTGCGTAGCGCGAAGGTATATATTTCATTTTGTTACCGCTTAACACTAATACTTATTTTCTCGCTGTCATACTAATATTTCATCTTATTATTCGCTGTAATATTCATATTCTCAGTGGTATTCGCGAAATAAGGTTCTATTTCGATAATTATCGCTGAGATTTACCTTTTTTAGAAGTACCCACTTGTACTTTTATATTATTCGCAAACTCACAAATAAATTATTTTGTATACCTTCAATTTAAAATTCTCATTTCATAATGAAGAAAGCTATTAAGTCTGGTAGTACGGAGTTTTCGTTGTTGGCGTTGGAAGCCAAACGGAATGCTTTATTCGAGTGTTTACAGTCTGCCTACGATTTATCTAAAGACATAGGCACGGGAGATGATGCGAAAGAGGCTTTTCTGGACGCTAGCTCAAACATTGACGCTATTCGTTCCGAATTTCATGAAGTTATGGATCAGTATAATAACTGTCTACTGACAGCTGATTCCACCGCGCGCGCTGATTACAAGGCGCTGGTTTCGTTTGAACAGTTATATAGTCGCTTAAAACGTTTGGTTGCTTCTACCAATGCAGACGTCATTCCGTCCATCTTAGAGAAAAAATCTTCTATCATTAAGTTACCGCCGATTGAATTAATGAGTTTTAACGGTGACATTCGTTCATGGCCATTGTTTTACTCAAATTATAAATCCGCTGTTCATGATAATCCATCTCTCTCGGATCATCAAAAATTACATTATTTACAGGGCAAATTGACCGGTAAAGCGCTAGCCGCATGCGCCGGCATTGTACCTACCGCTGAGAATTACGAACTCATTTCCAATACGCTAGTGAATAGGTATGAAGACAAACGCACACTAGCGGCCACTTATTTAAAACAGATCATAGATTTTAAACCGTTAACTTCCGTTACTTCCGATAATTTGGAAATTTTTAATGATAAGTTTGTTAACGCCGTCCTTGCCTTACAACATTTAAAAATTCCAGATTTATTGAATTTAATTTTCGTACAAATAGCTATTACCAAGTTAGACAGTGAAACTGTTCGTAACTTTGAAAACAGTCAGGATCAGTCTGATATTCCTTTATTTAATGATTTAGTCGATTTCGTTAATAAACAGAGTAAAATATTGTATCGCCCCCACGCTTTAACAGCCGGCGCGCAAGTACATAATTCCGCAAAATCAGCTGATCGTTCCCGCAGTTCTAATGATAGTAAAAAACCGCAGTCCTCCCCGCGTTATAACGCGTATGTAAGCACGGTCGAATCTGATTCAACAGATAAATGTTTGTGTACTAATTGTGTACTAACATCAACACTTATTTAAATGTCCTGATTTTCATAAATCAACTCCGTATGAACGCTTACAGGTTGTTAAGAAAATTAACGGTTGCGTTAATTGTTTAAGTATTAAACATAAAATATCGAGTTGTCAATCCGCATCTGGCTGTAGAACGTGTAAACAACGTCACCATTCACTATTACATTTTACTCGGGATTCGAACCCACGGACCGCGGAAGCGGCGAGTTCAACTATACCTACGTAGCAGTGCGAGGCGCCCGATCCGGCGACGTCAACGCAAGCGATCGCTGCTGTCGTCCCTTTAGCGCCCGTGCCCGCGTCCGAGCCGGTGCGCTCCGCCGCGCAGCCTGGTGTGGCTTTGTGTTCGATGTCCGTTGACGCTCCGCGTTCTGTTTCCTCTAATGCCGCTTGCAGCGAGACGCCGCAATGTAATTCGCATACTACTGTTTTACTCGCGACTGCGCAAGTTGTGGCGTACGATAATACTGGACGTGAACATTTAATAAGAATTTTACTTGATTCCGCGTCGCAAAGTCACTTCATTACTAGGGAATGTTGTGAACGTTTACATTTACGCCAAAACAATACACGGTCTACGACTGTAAGAGGTTTTGGAGGCACAGAGAGGACGTCGTTCGGGACAGTAAATTTACGTATATTTTCACGCTTTAATAAAAATATCCGATTTGATATTGACTCGTTAGTAGTTGATCAAATTACGGACAACTTACCCTCCGCTTTTGTTGATATTAAGGCCCTACCTTACTCGAATAAACTTCAGTTCGCTGATGATAGTTTCGCTATTCCAAGTAAAATTGATATTTTAATTGGAGCATCGCTGTTTCCGCATTTACTTTTGCCTGACGTGGTTCCCGGTGGCCTGTCAGTGCCCGCCGCTGTCAATACGGTGTTAGGCTACGTACTTATGGGAGTCGTACCTACACTCAGTAACCGCCCAGCATGTGTCACATCGTGCTGCGCCATAGTCCCTTCGCCTATGGATAACAATTTGATTTCCCGCTTCTGGAAACTTGAAGAAGTTCCTGGCCCGCCCGTTCAGCATACTGCTGTTGCTGAATGTGAATATTTTTATCATTCAACTACGCAACGGGACCCAGTTACTGGTCGCTATACCGTGGGTCTACCGTTTGATAAGGATGTGTTCACTGTTCACACTGGATGACTCATTAAATATCGCTCGTAGACGTTTTTTATGCTTAGAGAGGAAGCTTGAAGCTTCACCTGAGCTACGCGCCGCTTATGACGAAGTTTTAAATTATTACCTTTCTAAAGGTTATATCTCGCCCGTCTCAGTTCTCCCGCATGAAACTGCAGATGTGTACCCTACTTATATAATCCCACATCATGGGGTTCTCCGCCCAGACAAGACTTCGTCTAGGTTGCGTCCCGTGCTGGATGGCAGCTGCAAAACATCGTCCGGTGTTTCGTTAAATGATTTGCTGCACAGTGGGCCCAACCTACAGGGTAATTTATTCAAAATTATTTTAAATTTTCGTCTACACTCTGTAGCGATGACCGCTGATTGTAAACAAATGTTTTTACAAATTAGGATTCGCGAATCTGATCGACGTTATCAGAGAATTCTTTATCGTTTTAATCCTAAAGACCACCCTCCGTGGTCCCAATGGCCCCCCTGGCTAACGTTACATCCGTCGCAGTGGCCTATTACTGAAGGTACGGAACCGCTCACCTTGGACGAGATACCTGAACAAAAGAAACTCGTTCACGCTGTTTTAATTCCCGCTGACGATTCTTATGTTTATGATACTCTTTGCCGCCTTTCGTCATGGAGTAAAATACTCCGTACGATTGTTTACATTTAGAGATTCGGTAATTTGTTACCACGTCGCGATTCCGTACATATAACCGCAGCTGATTTGAGTTTTGCAGAAAACAGATTGCTGAAACTTATCCAAAGTAAACGTTTCAATAAAGAAATTTTAAATTTAAAACTGAACACGCAGGTTTCATCATCTCTTAATAAATTAAGACCGTTTTTACATAACGATTTAATCAGAGTTGGTGGACGTCTCACCCATTCTGATCTAAGTTACTCACAGCAGCACCCGGTACTTCTGCCAAGTCATGACTTTTTTGTTAACTTATTAATTGAATATTATCATAAGAAATATTTACACGCTGGGCCTGAACAGCTCATGTCACTATTACGGCAGAAATACTGGATACTGGTGCCGATTCTGTTGTCACAAAATTCTCTAAACTAAACTAAAAATCACTAAAATTTGGTTT
The DNA here is from genome assembly GCA_932294355.1 of Aporophyla lueneburgensis. Classification (NCBI taxonomy): domain Eukaryota; kingdom Metazoa; phylum Arthropoda; class Insecta; order Lepidoptera; family Noctuidae; genus Aporophyla; species Aporophyla lueneburgensis. The sequence goes on from OW028735.1 coordinate 14,265,926, forward strand.
AATCCTGTCAAACGACGATTTCCTATTCTGAAATAGACTAAAGTGACACAACTTAACTATATTTTAGTTTGACAGCACTAAGATTGCACTGAGTTATTAGTTTAGTGAAAATGTCAATTTTGCTATTCTATAATAATTTATTTTAACTAAATCTGACTATTTTTAATCGCGATTAAAAAGGTGTGGAATAAAACTAGTGGTCATGAACTAAAATTCTCAACAACTCCTCGCCTTCACGTGCAAAAACAGTTCTGTATTTTTTATTTTCCTTTTGCTTATATCTTGAAAATGGCGTGTCCTATCGCAAAAATAATGAAATTTTCGGCCCCCTTAGTATACCCCGGCACATTTAAATCTCAACACGTGGGTAATACTTTTTTTATATTTTTCAAACAAAAGTGAAAAATTCCATATAAAACACGTTGACGCTGCCCCCCCCAGCACGCGCCTTCGTCTCTCAAAAAATTCATTCTACGCAATGCACACACAAGTAAATACAACGTTGCGAAACGAAAAGAAAAAAAAATACCACGCTGAGTCGCGATTGTCAAATTCGATTTTAGTCGTGTCAAAATAATTTTTAAATTTAGAGATTTTTCCTTGCAGAATAGCGTTACAATTCTCATAGCCAAAAGTAAGGAATTTTAGAGATAGTTTAGTTAGTTTAGTTCGTGTACAACAGAATCGGCACCACTGTCTGCTCGTCGTGCTATTCGTAAGGTAGTTCACGATTGTAATATTTGTTTCCGCGCTCGACCGCGTCCCGTCTTCCCGCTCATGGCTGACTTGCCGGACTGTCGGACGCGTCAGGTTATTAAGCCGTTTACTCACACGGGCTGTGATTACGCAGGTCCTATATCTTACACTCCCATTCGCCGTCGGGGTGCAAAGGCTTTGAAAGTATATTTTTGCGTGTTCACTTGTCTCACAACTCGCGCGCTACATATTGAAGTAGCCACTGATCTTAGCACCGCCAGTTTTTTAGCTGCACTTAAACGGTTCTTGTCTCGCAGGGGCCCTGTCCAAGTAATGCACTCGGACAGAGGCGCTAATTTTGTAGGCGCTAATTCTTATTTACGCGACTTATGTAAATTTCTTAATAATGTCGAGTTCCGCTCTCGCTTCGAAGAAGAGCTTGCTGAAAACCGTATCACATGGAAGTTTAACTGTCCGGCCGCCCCACATTTTGGCGGATGTTGGGAGAGTATGGTGAAGGTCGTCAAGACGCACCTTTTCAAGGTCATCGGTCAACAGCTTCTCTCTTACGAAGAGCTAGTTACAGTGCTCGTTCAGATCGAGTGTTTGTTAAATTCTCGGCCTCTTACGGTTCTGAGTGCCGATCCCGCAGAACCTACCGCGTTAACGCCAAATTATTTTTTGCATACCGCTCCTTTACTCTCATTGCCCGCGCCTGAAGTAGAATCAGATAATCTCAACTTGCTTCAGAGACATTCTCTGCTTGATAAATTAGTGCAATCTTTTTGGAAAAGATGGAGAATGGAATATTTACATAGTTTACAAACCCGAGAGAAATGGAATACTCCGTCTGTGCCAATCAAGCCTGGCACGGTTGTTGTTATTATAACTGACAATTCACCTCCTTTATCGTGGCCATTAGCGATAGTAGAGAAGATTCTTCCTTCCAACGATGGTATAACGCGTGTTGTTTCTGTAAGAACAGCTAAAGGTACATACGTGCGTCCGGTCGTACGTTTGTACCCATTACCTACGCAATAAGATTGTTATTTTTTTTTGTAACCACAGTAGTTTAAGTGCTAGCAGTTAGTTAGTTTAAGATTGTCGCAGTTTATCTTATATAAATCGCAGTTTGAATATTATATTTTCACAGTTCTTTATTACATTTTATGATTGGGTTTAAAGGTGACCCTTTAAAAGGGGGAGGAAATGTTAGCGCCATCTATTTTTATTTTCAACCGACGAAAAAAAACGGAGGAGGTTATCAATTCGACGCGTATAATTTTTTTTTTTTATGTATGACCACGCATAACTTTTTACATAGTGGTCCGATTGTGACAATTCTTCTTCTATTGGAAAGGATATACTCCCAAGGTGGTTCCATATAAATTTGGAAAACAAAATCGAACCCTAAGGGTTGGAAAACAGGGGATGATTGATTGTTCACTCACTGATTGTAACGTATGAACACGCATGACTTTGTACAGAGTAGTCCGATTTTGATAATTCTTTTATTGTTGGATAGGGTATACCTTGCCAAGTATTATTAGTACATCAAAGCCACAAAAAATCATAAAATAAAAACTTTTTAACAAAAAATTAAACCGCCGAAAAACTGAAAAGCATAAAATAACAAACCTTAAAATTTTGAGTCGGCGCTGAGAAATCAATGAACAAGGATCACTCAAAGCGCCGACTCATAATTTTAAGGTTTGTTATTTTATGCTTTTCAGTTTTTCGGCGGTTTAATTTTTTGTTAAAAAGTTTTTATTGTTAAACTATTACGCAAGATGTCAAGCTAGTCCTTCCGCCAATCACAATCGTGCACCTGGCAAACCCCTTCTCGCCAATGAGCGTCGCCTTCTTTATGGCTCGCTCGAAAAAGACATTATGGCAGTTCAAATATAGACTCCGCCGTGAGCGCATCTCGCTGTGTTTTTTAACCGCTGTACTATATTATCGCAGAACGATATAATTTTAATATTATAAGTTCATAGCAGTCCCGCTGTTTCTTTAGTGGTGTATTTGTGGCTTCGACGGTTGAACCTGAAGTGCTGTGTTTGTGCCTCTGAACTTTGCCGACACGTGGTGGGCCGAACTGCGAGGACTCCGGAGCTCCGGAGTTCTGCTGGAAATCGAGCGGCTTCACGAGGAGGTAAGTGCACGATTTCCCTCACCCCCTGGCCCGTAGGCGAGACACTTGCGTACATCAGTTTTTCTGTCCGCGTCGAAGGTACCTAATTTCGCCTTCCGTCGGAGCCCCACCAGTCACTGTTTGGTGGTCTAGCGCCGGTGTGATTCATCACAGCTTCTTACCAAACGGGGTGAGCATTACTGCAGATGTGTACTGTGAAGAACTGAACTCAATGATGGAGAAGCTGGCACATCTCCAACCAGCATTGGTCAATCGCTCGTCTCCGCTGCTCCTGCACGACAACGCGCGACCTCATACTGCACAGCAGACGGTCCCAAGTTGCAAGAACTGGGGTTGGAAGCTCTCCGTCATCCGCCCTACTCACCAGACCTTGCGCCTACTGACTACTACTTTTTCAAGAATTTGGATAACTTCTTGGTGGGAAAAAAATTCAATACCCGAGAGGCAGTACAAAATGCCTTTAAAGAATTTGTTGCCTCCCGTCCAGCTGATTTTTTAAGAAGGGCATCAATAAACTGCCACTGCGTTGGCAAAGATGCATTGATTGCATAGCTGGGCACCGTTAATCAAATAGTTAACTTCGTTAATCGTTAATCCGCTACAAAACAAGTTAGTTTCGTTAAACGTTAAAGCGTTACATTTCGTAAGAATTAACGCAAGTTAACGGTAATCGTTAATCCGTTAATATGTGTAAAATTTTATTTTTATATCGTTGCGTTAGTGACGTAATAAAACCTGTTGGTTTAGGTTCTGGAAGTTAACAGGTTAGGAACAAAACAAAATACTTGTATAATTCAAATGTGTGATTTAATCTTTTTTTTTTTTGGTGTCTTTCGGCAACATCGCTTACACGCAAAAAGTATTTCCTGGCCCGATCTGGATATAAATTCCACATACTCAGTCAAATTTGGCCATGGATTCTCATCAGGACCGCTGGAATCCGATTCCATGTCTTCCATGATATGGTTTTAATTACTTCCTATACGGCACAGTATACTTTTTTTACTTAACTAAATTACACTGCACTCTTCTTTATCAACACGGAAATGATCACTGACAGTAATTTATAATAACAACAAACAACAAACAAAACACTCGTCACTCTAAGCACCGGCGCTAAGTAATGGAATGATTAAACGAAACACATCTCTTCGCAGTTCGTTTCTCACTCACACGCGCCGGCAAAATTATCTAGTTTTGTTTTTGTTTCACTCGCTGCCACGCGCCTGCCGCACTTGTCATTTCATACTTGTCTGAACCGCTTTTTCGCGCCGCGCCGCGGTGCTGTGTGGTAAATAGTAGGCAATGTATTAACTATTAACGGACTTCTGCATATTAACGGAAGTTAACGTGTCCGTTAACATTTTTTAAACTTAACTTAAAAGTTAATTCGTTAATCAAATGTTAACTTCGTTAATTAACGATTAACGGATTAACGAGTTAATGCCCAGCTATGATTGATTGCATGGGTGATTATTTCGATAAATACAAATAAAATATACATGAAAAAAAAACGTTTAATTTTTTTCATACAAAACGGCATTTTCATAGGTAAAGACCTATTATATTATAGAACCGCTTGCCACGGTTGGCACATGCGTGGTGACCATCTTTACATACCGAGACCCTTCTGTGCCTTAGAAAGCACGTTAAGCCGTTGGTCCTGGCTCTCATTCACGGATCTTTGACAGTCGTTCGTCCAGTCTTACCAAAGGGTAGGTAACGTGTTACCCAGTAACTGGTTTGTAGAGATGAAGCAGCTGATGTTTATGACTCAACGAGATCCCTCTAGATAACTTTGAAGCATTACTCGAAGTAATATTTATATATAGGTAGGTGCTTTCCTAAAAGGTCAAAGTCAAACCATTTATTTCAAATAGACACTGCACTTTTGAACGTTAACATTAAAATATAATTGACTAGCTTCTGCCCGCGACTTCGTCTGCGTCAAATTTTTGCTTCCCTGACCCTTCCCGTCGCATCGAATTGCCTGCCAGTTTTCATCAATTTTTCGTTACTGCACCGCTTCTTTTGGTCATAGCGTGATGTTATATAGCCTTTCTACCCAACCTAACCTAACCTGATAATGTGTTAAATGTGTATATGTATGAGACTAACTAACAGCGGCGAGGTGTAATTTTTTCTAAAAGAGAAGCCGAAGCGAAGTCCGCTTTAAATTACTGACTCATCAATAAAGAATACTTACTATCATTCTAAAATTAATATAGGAATGTAATGAATTAAATACAATTAAATTGAACAGCTGAAAACCGAATAAAATATGCAACAGTCCTCTATCTCCTTCTCGCTGACGCATTTTTCTATACCTGTCTCTGTCATAACCCGTTGTACAGCGGCTTGCTCTCGTACATATCAAGCGGTGCCACGTGACCTAAAGTGACATCATTACGGGATCGCTGTTGTATGAATTTTTAGTTCCCGATTATGACGTTTTGGCGCCGGGTTAATTTAGAACATTTCTCTTTTGTTGTAATACAAAGCTATAAATAACCTTTTTTGTTGTTTGAATGTTATGGTGAATTAAATACCCGTAGTGTAACTATATTTATTGACAATAGTAGCCACTATTTACATACTATTGTATTTTTAATAGTGATAGAGTTACCAATGCGAATCCCCGAAGGCAAGCCGGTAGGAATCGTGTTATATGGTGCTTTCGCCACTGCTAACTAAGTATATAATTTATAAGTAAGTACTTATGTGAACCAAAGGAATATAGAGATAATTGTATGTTGTGTAACGTAAGTATTTTTCTCGTTTATTAAACAGGCTACCTGACACAAAAATAATTTTTCAATTCGAACTAGTAGTTCCTGAGATTACCGCGTTCAACCAAACAAACTCTTCAGCTTTATTATATTATAGTATAGATTCTAGTCGCCCATTCCAAAGGGTAGTTTCGTTTAGAGAAGAATGAGCAAGAAACTCCACCGTTACTCTTTCTTACAATATTTTAGATACATTCATTTAATAATTTTATGTAAAAACGATGCACATAGAATGAAATACCGTACCACAGTAGGTAAAAAGATTTTTTTTTAAATGGAGCAATGGCATATAAATTAATTATATGATAGATACGTAGTGCTTACATATTTTGTAACTTGCTAAAAGTAAGTATACGATGGTCCAAGAATAATAACGCTGCCCTGAGCTCCGAAAGGATGCAACCGGGTTAACGCAAAGATGATGGTTATTGTTCTAAGAAAATAAAAAATAAAAATAAATTGACAGTTAAAAATACATGTTACAAGCCAGTCATAATGAAATAGCACATAAATGTATTGCCATAGAATAGATCCTAACCCCCAAACTAGGCCTGGACCTGTATTTTAGGGGTCAGCATTCAGCCATGGGTTAAATATTCAATTTATAAAGTTGACAGCCTTGGTTGTTGCCATTTTGGTAAAACGTATACTTAGTTAAAAACTTTTTAACAAAAAATTAAAAAATAAAATTTTGAGTCGGCGCTGAAAAATCAATGAACAAGGATCACTCAAAGCGCCGACTCAAAATTTTAAGGTTTAAGTATTATTTTATGCTTTTCAGTTTTTCGGCGGTTTAATTTTTTGTTAAAAAGTTTTTATTTTACATTTTTTGTGGCTTTAATGTACTAATAATACTTGGCAAAGTATACCCTATCCAACACAAAAAGAATTATCAAAATCGGACTACTCTGTATAAAGTTATGCGTGTTTATACATTACAATCAGTGAGTGAACAATCAATCATCCCCTGTTTTCCGACCCTTAGGGTTCGATTTTGTTTTCCAAATTTATATGGGACCACCTTGGAAGTATACCCTTTCCAATAGAAGAAGAATTGTCACAATCGGATCACTATGTAAAAAGTTATGCGTGGTCATACATAAAAAAAAAAAAAAATATATATACGCGTCGAATTGATAACCTCCTCCGTTTTTTTTCGTCGGTTGAAAAATACTTATAAACTACAATTATAGAGTACAAATAAAGTCAGTGTGTGAGTTCAAGTAATCACAGAGTGTAAATGAATGTTATAAAAAATAATTAATTATGCAATTATTAATAACTAGCTGACCCAGCGAACTTTGTATCGCCTCAGATTCAATATATGTTGTAATAAACCTACCAAGTTTGACAACCTGGTACGCGGTGGCTATCTGGTAAGCGTTTTCAAGCTGACACTCATATGTTTGGTTAGCTCCTATCCAGTTATGATAACCTGGTATTTCGAAAGCATAAAGCGTTTTCTAGCTGACACTCCTTTGTTTGGTAAGCTCCTGCCAAGTTATGATAACCTGGTACTTCGAAGGCATAAAACATTTTCTGGCTGACACTGCTGTTTGATAAGCTCATACCAAGTTATGACCACCTGGTACTTCGAAGGCAACGTTTTTGTCATACCACGTTTTATAGTGACTTGTATTCTCTTTGACGTTTTATGTGACGTCACACAGGAACGCGGTCGAACGGGATAAAAGTATCCTATGTCCGTCTCCTGGTTTTAAGCTACCTCCTCACTAATTTTCAGCCAAATCGGCTCAGCCGTTCTTGAGTTATAAATAGTGTAACTAACACAACTTTCTTTTATATATATAGATTTTTTATGACCATTACCAACCAGTTTGATTTCGCCTATAAAGGTAGCCTCCGCAGATTGTAACTATCATCTGTCACTATATGAAGATTTCTAGACAACACAGGACTTTGTCGTTTTTCATTGATTAACTAAGGGTCCCCGAAACAATCAATTTCAATCGTCAAAATTTACGTGATTGATACACGTGCAAATTGATCGTATATGAAATGCAAATGAAGTAATCCACACTTCCACACTTAATATTATAAATGCAAAAGTAACTCTGTCTGTCTGTCTGGCTCGCTTTCCTGCTAATACTACTAAACCGATTTAAATGAAATTTGGTACACAGATAGTTCAGAGCCTGAAAAAGGACATAGGCTACTTTTTATCCCGGTAGTACGTTCCCGCAGGATATTTTCCGACCTCCACGCGGGTGCCGCTGGCAAAAGCTTTGTTTATATTATTACAACAGTAAAGGACACCTGATGATGTGGAGATTCACAGATGACTCCGGCCTGGAGTGTAAATATGGTGCTGTTCCACAATCAGTGCAGCACTTGATAACTTGTCCAGTGTGTCCTGCTGTCTGCACGCTACAGGAGTTGATGGACGCTACTGGAAGTTCTAAACTCGTAGCCAAATTCTGGGCTGACTGTATTAAGATTGAGAATCGAAACGCTAAGAAGATAGTAACTGATCAATCGCAACTGATCATTTCATGGACAGTCCGTGGTGCGGAACATGAAGAAAAGAAGCTGAAGACCGATGATGGCACGATCGTATTCACGAAAACTGAGCTGCTAAGAAAAATCGAGAAGTTCTAGGGATCGTCAACAAGTAACCCCGTTATGAATCCAGAAAACGACCCAAGAGCTAGATTGACCCAACACTATATCGATAGTGTAAATAACGCAATGAATGTCGATGAATATTCAAATTGAAAGCGATGCTTACTGATCACGGGTTATGCAATAACCGCGCTGGACCTCACGCCAGCTTTTGACATAAACAGTCTTATAACAAAACAAAGATTTTCTTTAGGAATGGTTTAAATTAAACCATTGAGTGCGTTTTTGAATAAGGAACCCAATATTTAAAAAATATACAGTTATTTTACAAAACTGACAACTAAGTCCAGAACTAAGTTTTTATAACTTTACCTAAATCGAAATAAAGTTGGAAATGCATAAACTGGTTCAGAGCTTCAGGGTAGATCTACAGTTTGATTGCCTTTTGTAATAAAACGGAGAGGGTATAAAAAGACGCCGAGATTCATTCGTTCAAATGCGCTCTCTAAATCAGCAATTTCTCACAGTAGATATAAAAAATATTTCCCAGCACTAATAAATTACAAAAGTTCATGTACGAAATGCATACATAACGACTATTTCATGGGTTTCCTTACTTCATAATATTTAAGTTTAATCGATGTGAAATATTCACCCATGTACTATTTGATTTAAAGACTATTTTACTCCAACAGTTTCTGACAAGACGGCCGTCAAAGCGTTCTGGGTGGCCCTCATAGTGAACCTCACCCGAGAGTTCTGCGGCTGCATCGCTGTGCTGGTCTACGCCAGCCACATCTTCGCTGAAGCTAGCAGGGATCCTGACACACGCATTGCCTTGTCGCCGAACAAGCAGTCAATATTGCTCGCTGTTGTGCAGATCTTTGGGTCGTTTTTGGCGTGCCAGTTGGTTGACAGGGCTGGGAGAAAGGTAAGATTTCATTGGTTTCTATAAAGATCTAATTTTGTGACTTTGTTGATGGGATTGAATGTCTAGTTTTGACCCACTAACGAATAGCAAAATGTTTGATTTGTAAGTATCAATACAAAAGACAACCACCAAAAAACATCAAAGACCGCTGCATCTTTTCTATGACAACATAAAAAAATTACACACATCTCAAGTGTTTAACATAAATTATGTTTACCTAAGCTCTATAGTGGGGGAACTCTCTACTTGCGTCTATGTTCTCTTCCACATTTAACTCGTCTTGAGTATTTCCACACGCAATAATAAAGGGCACACGGGATGTTGCTAAAAGCAAAACATTGGAATTCTGATACTGAGAAAGCTTGAAATGGCTCAATTTCTTTAGAATTATTAAATTTCTCAGCGATACCAATAGGGGCTAAATAATAACAGCCGTACGATTCGATCGATTAGGTTAAGCTACGGTTAGCACGGTTGGGTGACCATCTTTTCATACCAACACCCCTCTGCCTCGGAAAACACAATAAGCCGTTGGTGCCGGCTGTGTGGATATTGATATATATCGTTACGGGTCGTAAGCCCGTATATCATAGGCAGTCGCTCCATGTTTTTGGTATACAACTGCATCTGGTAAGTTTTGAAATCGACTTCAGCATGGAAAGGGACTGAAGGGGTCTGCTAGGACCGATGCCTGCCGTGATTTAACTACTCATGGAATTCAGTAGATAACCCAGTTAATTATTATAGGAATTTACATAATTCTTGACGCACATATTCCTAATTGGGTGAATCGACGGTTTGTACGGAGTAAAGCGGTCGGTCGCGAGATTTGTTCCGGTCGCGATATTTGTTTGAAAGAGATACCGTGGCCCTGGCACATGGGCAACTGAAGGAACACGGGTGCATTTTAGGCAGTTAAAGTCTGACACGCCCTCCCGCTCCGCCCAAGAGCGAGAGACGTCATTTGATGACTTCCCATCCAAAAAAAAAGCATAGTTGGGAAAAGGCTCGGCATATACTAATGGGATTATTTAGGTGACTAGGTATATACAGGTCTGCCCATTAACGTGCCGAAAACTAGGACATTGAAGAGGAAATTTAATTGCGTAAGTAGCTTTTACCCTCTTTGCTTTTACCAAACTTATTGTTGGATAAATTCTACGATTTTTTGGTAGCAGACTTAAATACCTACTTACCTACTATATTATATTTCTTGTACTTTCTTAATTTATTATTACGGACACTTACTTCCCTATGTATTTGTTATTCTATCGTATGGCACTCGCGGGTTGCAGCTGAAAATCAGCGTCAGATGGCACACCTTGTGTTGTCATCTGACATTATGAGCTTTTTGCTTTATTTTATTAGTTTTAAAGTTTTATTTTAAAATGATATAATGCAAATAAACGCAATTTTCTTTCTTCTTCTTTACTTATGCATTGTTGTTTGCTGGATGCATTATAATACCTACTATAAAAGGCTGTGGAGCGAGAAAAATACTTTTCTTATAGTATTCGAGTAAAAATTCTCTTCTTACCCAGCGGAGTATTTGCGTAACATATTTGCGTTACAGCATACATTTTAGCTTTCATTTTGACATTTCAACAACATTCATTGCGTTATCTACGTTGTTGAGCCAACCAATTTTTCGAACAATTATTCATAAATGTTCGAAAAATTAATAATAACATAATTAATAATTAATAATAATAATCATTAATATAATTAATTAATCCTAATACTTCAGTATTAGGATTAGCAAATATCCTTCAAAATGATTCAGATGCTGATTGATGTAGTGTTTTATGTAGATAGGTTACATTACATCGTAGAAATTATACCCAGGATTACAAAATCAAATTGTTTTTACTATCTTATACAACTAACAGTTATCACTGCGATTTTCACAGTTTGGATAGAAAACTAAAAAAAAATAGAAAAAGAAAAATAAAATAGTCTACATCTAAAGGGACGTAGACAAAGATCGTGAGAAACAAACGACAAGATAACAGATTGCAGAAAGATTTCTACGATTTCCGTGCGATATCAAAATAAGAGAAACGAACTGTGTCTATTCTTCGTAGAAATGAAAGCGCCATGCTAAGCCTGCTTTAGGGATGTTATGGATATGACATTTCGGATACGGATTGGTTACGGATGTAGGAATGATTATTATACCGGATACGGATACGGATATGTAATCATTTCGGATTATCCGTTAGTTTCGGATAATTTCGGTTACGGATATTAAATTTTTAAGGAATTTAAAAGTAAAATACAAATAACTAATAAAATGGTTTTATTCATATGTCACCATTTGGTAGAAATTACAATCAGTCTGTGAGTCAACTTTGTTTCAATTTGTCGAACTATTTGTGAATGTAAAATTGCTCACAAGTTAGTTAGTTACGAGTATGATAAGACGACAACAGAAGAAAACAAACAAAGCGCACGGCTTGTGTGTCGGCTGCGCCCGGCCGATCAAAACAACTCGTCATAACGTGTCTCAATTAGGCTCCGCCCCTATCCGATACTATCCGAAACTTTTATTTCGGATTCGGTTACGGTTACGGATACATTTTTATATCGGATATCCGATAGTTTCGGTTACGGTTACGGAGCTCCGTAACATCCCTGGCCTGCTTATAACGGTATAAATCGTTCTACAATATGTAATTTTGTCTATTCTTCCGTCGACAAAACCCGTTTCTATGCTGGCGTAGCATGACGTTCTATATCTATTCTACCAAGAATAGACAAAGTTCTTTCTACAAGGTGTAAGGAATAGCCATCCACAAACTGATAGAGTGCATTCAGCTCCTTATTTTGAATCATATTCCACCGGAATTATCTCAGGATTAAAAAAAAAATCACGTTTTTTGAGCTTTATCACTTTTATTTTAATGTAAAATTACATTCTCTGAAAGCAGCGCTCCATTTATGTAAACAATACGGCTAAAATAAAAAAATAAACAGCAATGGATGTTGAAATACTCTAACGAACGACGCGTAAAATCAGCTGTTCACTTTCTGTCTAACTACAGAGTTCATCGAACTCCTCGTCGGCGATTGCACAAAGGCGGCTTTCCGAATTGATCTGAGTTACATTGCGTGTGAGGAAATAAAACAAATTAGGTTTATTGGATTCCCATAACGGTCCTGAAATAATTTCTTGTACTGGTCATCTTAGTATGATATACTGAATCCACCCCATCAGTTTGTGGAGGGCTGTCCCTTACACCCACAATAGTGGTCATGCTACGCGTGCTGGTAGTTATTGCCTATCCGAAAAGTAACTCATGTCCTTATGGTTATTCATCAACCGTTCCATGGTAAAAGACTACAATTTTACGTTACCTCCTTGCTACAAAACGAATGTTAACTGTTCTCTTTCTTTTCTTCCCAGCCTCTCCTAGCAGTAACAAGCGTGGTAGCAGGCTTCAGCATGTGTCTCCTAGGCGTCTGGTTCTACCTACAAAGTATCGGAGTCCTCATGCCTGGCTGGGTCCCTATCGTCGCGCTATGTGTATGCATATTCGCTGACGCATCCGGTTTGCAACCCCTGCCGTTTGTGATTATGACTGAGATGTTCAACTTCCAGGTAAGTTTCGTGTTTAGCTTCTTTGATTTTATGGGAGCCTGGTACTTTGATAGAAATGGTGGCTGACAATTTCTGCTGTGGCTGGAGTTGAGAAAGGCCTAAGTTTTGTGACTGTGTAACACGATGAAAAGATATCTACCTATCAGTCTTTAGTCGGTATTTTGTAATTCACCGATGGCACTGGTACCGGTGGGTACCTTCAGAAAGTACCTACTGGCATCAAGAAGTAGTACAAAATGCAATTATATTGATGCACTTGCATAGAGAACAATTTTTCCACATTTTTCAATGCGCCTATAGCATAGACAACTCCTGCTTGAATGCAAATCCTGCTTGCCGTATTAGAAGCAAACAATGATCTTAAAAATCCACCGAGTAATAACGCCCCGCTCAAAACTCTTGAAAATGAAAAGCATTTTCTAATACATAGTCTAATTAAACAATTTTTCTTTTCCAGCTCCGCGGCACTGTAGCGACGCTAATCATGGCAATATCCCTGGCCACTGACTTCGCACTCCTCAAGCTCTTCGCCCCTCTCAACATCTGGATAGGCTACCACTCTACCTTCTGGGTATTCAGTTTCATTTGCCTGTCAAACGTATTCTACCTTATCTTCTGCGTTCCCGAGACAAAAATGAGGAATCTAGAAGATATTTACGCGGATTTAGAAGGAAAAAAGAAGACGAAAAAGAAGGATGTAGAAGATGTAGTCGAGACGAATCATGTTTAAGCTATGTTCCTAGTAGATAAGCTACTTTTTTATTCGTTTGTGGTGATGAAGAATATGTGAAACCATTTTGGTCTGTTGCCATTCGGACCTACAAAATGTTTAGTAAGTAGATATATTAAGTATTTGAAAAGAACTAAAATCTAAATTGTTATAAGCAACCCCCCCGAGTTCAAACATCTACTACTATTTTACATACAAATGTTACAAGGATCTTGGCGTTAGAAATAATGATGTTGAGGTGGCGCTGTTGGTAAACATTTACTTCGTATGTGAAAAATCAAGATGACGGCGATAGTTTTGATTTTAGCCACACTATATTATTTCGTATCGTGACTTTAATCCATCATCATGGTCATTTTGTGTGAAAACAAAAATTTAAATCATTAAATTCGCCTTATCGCATCAAAAGAGAGTAGCGTTTCTGTTTCTTTTTGAAATCATTAAAAAATGACGCAGTAACTGAATTGTCATGAAAACGTTATAAACAATGTATGAGCTCACTCTTTTCAGTACAGACACCTTTTCGTGTAATTAAGTGCGATGAGAGTAGATCCAGTGATTTAAATCTTTGTAAGAACACAGCGGGAATTGTTAACTAAAATTAAGCAGCTATTTGATTTGAATAGGTAAAGAAAAAGTTACGTTATCTATAAGATTTTGATTTGTAATTATTTTAAATATCTTATTTTTAAATATAAGTGAAAGACAATTTAAAGTGCAAACTATACAGACATGTTATAAATAGGTAGGTACGTACTTATCTTTAAGTTATTGCACTATTCATTTCGCTGCAAGAGTTCTGTAGAAAATCTACAAAATTCAGTATTACTCATTGTATATTAGTGTAAGAATCTCATTTTAAAACGGCCATTTTCATATCATTCCATGTTGCCATATTAAAATATAGGTTTGTCTAAGATAACTGGTCACATTGTCTATTTCTAGTCACCGGTACAATATCGCAACATTTTAGCGTGATAATATTCTTGGCATTATACTGATTTTTCTTCATGAATCAACAAAATAGACAGTTGCCTTAAAAATATTAGTTTCTACTGTTAAATAGCGTAAAATTTCAATAGATAGAAGCCATGTTGCGATAGGCTGTATAATCCTTTTAGACTAACATAATTTTAGATTTATTTTTAATATAATTTACATCTAGGTATTTTTATCTTAGAACAACATGATGTAGATACTAGTAGATACATGTGTAAATAGGTAGTATAATATAGGTAATATTGTTATTATTATAATGTGCAGAATGACAAAGCAATATTTTCAACAACACTATTTTCTAAATAACGGATTTGTAAAAAAAACAATCCTATGTATTAGTGATAAGATTCAGGTTTGTATTTTTATGACAAAATGTTGTGTTATAAATAGGGAGTAATTTGAAAAAGAAACAGGTATGTATGTGATCATTTTTAATAAAATACTTTGAAAAATACTTTAGTGCTTTTTTCTCATATTAAATATCTGTCCAGCAGTTTCTCAACTATGTTGGGTTTGGCTTTTAGCCAAAATAGACAGCTGCATGCCAGTATTTTACGAGAAGCGACTACCTATCTAACCTCCACAAGCCAATAACACGACACCCTTTGGTAAGAGTGGTTGTCAGACTTTTGGGCTTTTGAGTACCCGTAACAGCTGTCAGAGATATACGAATATCAGCCAGCACCAACGGCTTATTGTGCTTTCTGGGACACGGAGGGGTCTAGATATAAAATGGATGATCACCCATCTACGAACTGACCTTGAGAATGCGAAGCTATAACCTTGTAATGGCTCGTAGGGCTGCTAACATTAAGCCAGGAGCCCCCTTTCTTTCAGTAACCCAACTTATCATTTCAGCCGAAAGAAGTCTATTGCTGGACTTAGGCCTCCCCCAATTTGGCGGTGTTTACCATAATCGCCACGCTTGGCAGGTGGATTGGCGATCGCATTATGGTGGTAAAATGCATAGAGAACCCATTCTCTAGTAAGTCCCTTAGTCGCCTCTTACGACACCCACGGGAAGCAATGGGAAATGGAATTGAAATCCCACTAAACGACGGTAAATGTCGTAATTGTGAAATAAAACAAAAATGCCAGTTTTAGAAGATTTACTTATCATAATAAATAACCAGCTTAGTTTACAAAAGCATTATTTTTTTATACATTTTTTTCCCTTCATTTTTATTAAAAAATATCGTTTATAACTCAAGTTTAATTATTGCCAGTTTTACGTGTTTATCTGTCAATGATTTTATTTTTTTATTAAAAAATATTCTCTAGACCATGCTCCGGCTTATCAACAAATACCCAAAAAGCTAACATTGACTATGTTTTTCTACGAAGGTACCAAAGATGTCGTCAATATTTGTGTTCCAGTTTTTTTGTTCCAATTTTTCGTAAAGCAGGAACATGGTCTTAGCTTCTTAGTCGCTCGATACTTATAAAAAGGACTAGTTGCGTACAACATTGTTTATAACTATATTTTATACATAATATGTGGTGGTGGACTCCGTTCATTACGGCGTAACCTGTTGTGGATATTTCTTTTAACTATGTATCCAAATAAAATAAAAACTTAAACTTGATTAGACTTGTAAAAAATCTCATTTTAATTCGTCATTCAAGTGTATAACACCTAATTAAGCTTAGAATTTAGATAAATTTTATTTTATTTCTTTCTTCACTGCCAAATTAACTAGGTACATATATTGACAATTTCAATTTCCAACCGTATTACCATAGCGGAACTATTTTCTCATACCATTTTCAACCACATGTTACGTCATAATGCAGGGAGACCCTAAAATTAGAAGATTGGTGTACTAAAAGGCCTCTAAGATCACCCATAACATAAGTGGGTATTCAGAAATCTCGAAACAGATATACAAACAAAGACTGACGAGATTTTGTATGAAATAACATTTAACGACACACATTCATACATGCTATTTTAGGAACATACAAAACACACATTCTTATCATTAATATTTTAGCTGTCAAGTTTAATATTTCAAAGGCAAAACCGGTATATGGGCACATTTAATTGTTCGTTAAATACAATACAATGGAGCAATTACTCAGTGGTTCACACAGATTCCATAGTGCAACTTAAATATTGCTCCCAGTGATTGTGTTTTACGGGCAATAAAATTGCTCCATTTGATATATCCATTACATAGTCTATTGTGTAGCAGATATTAACAAATTAATAAGGCATCTGGAGTTTCTTTAATTTTATTTTTCTACCATGCGACAGTTAAAGCGACGATAGACGTTTCAAGTCCACAACCAAGAGAAATGGTCAAAACGAACTCTCCTATTGTGAGTAGTCGTGTAAAAATGCTGATGTCGGGAACAGGGCTATAGCTTTGGTTTCCTGACAACGACTGCCACAGTGATAGCTGTCACGAAAACAATGGCAGCGAAATTTTATGTTGTCAGAAAACCCTCTCTACGAAAACACTCACAATGCCCCCGACACAACATTACTTTGTTCTTCTAACATCATTGAAGTAATAGAATAACAAATATTAACTCGATATGTGGAAGATGTTGTACCCTTCATCAACCAAAAAAGAGCTGATAATCTTCAACCGACTGAATAATTTTTATTTAAATCATAGCTAAAAACACTCTTAATTAAGTCACCTTTCAGATAAAACAAAAAATAATACAAAATTGGTTCAGCCGTTTGCGAGCTAAGATCTCACAGACAAACACAGGTACACCCCTCTTTTTCCTTCGGGAGTTAAAAAACGTTTCAATGACGTCATTTGATAATAAATTGCCGACGCTATCTGGCCAATGCATTCTTAGCAACCTCTAACTTAAGGATTATATTGGCTTGTATAGTTGGAACTTGGAACGTCTTTTGAAAACGCTACAAAACAACAAGAATACGGAATAAATATGTTCATAAATTTGTGGGAAAATCTCGAAAATATACCCTTTATTTCCCTTCACGATAATCACACACGACACTAAGTTAAATTTATTATTTTTTAATATTATTTATAACTTTAGTATTTCGATATCCGATATGCGTTTATTTCATACAAAATGTGAAAATTTTAACATTACAATACAATGGCGATTTATTAGTTATCTTTCACAACACGACTACTAACATATACGACATCCGATTTAAATACGACAGAAATAGTGTGAATTTGGTAAAAATATTTTGTAACTTTTATTTTTTATTAAACTGTAACAATTAAGTGTAGAACATTTATATGAACTACATACAGCTAATTGGTGTTTTTTTACATATTTATTGTGATAATTACTTTTATGAATTCGTCAAAAAACACAACGTTGATTAAAAAAAAAAACATTGCAAGCGTTTAACGCAAAAATAAAATCAAGACATGTTTTAGTGTCGTCATCATTTTTATAATATATAAAATAACAAAATACGAATACAACAAACAAAGCGCTGAGATCGCAATTAAAAAAAGGAAAAAAAAATACTTTTTTAGGTCACGCAACATTGTTAACGTGATTCGGCTTTCATTTATTTCAGACCATGGGTTAGACGCGTACAAATAGATTCATAGAATGGCTTGAACTGTTTTCCCTTCATCAATTTGTTACCACAGAATACCTATTTACTTTATACAGTTGTTCAAAGATTTTCACACTTTCTGTGTATGGTAAGGTTTGGGAAATACTTCTAACCATCTCACTGTACAATCCCTGCATTAGAAGAATATTTCGAGTTTCATGTGCCGCGCTCTTTCCCAACTATGCTGCGGTCGATCGAAGAAGAATTGATTTTCTTAAATCGCTTTAGTGGGCACTTCTTTACTATAAAAACACCATTTGAGAATAAATTTTGAAACAAAATTATACGGCTACTAAACGGCCACATTGTCCACGCCATGGCCTGTTTCGAATGAAGTTCGT
The DNA here is from genome assembly GCA_932294355.1 of Aporophyla lueneburgensis. Taxonomy (NCBI): domain Eukaryota; kingdom Metazoa; phylum Arthropoda; class Insecta; order Lepidoptera; family Noctuidae; genus Aporophyla; species Aporophyla lueneburgensis. Next base: position 14,284,319 of record OW028735.1, read on the forward strand.
ATATTTTCATATCTACCTACAATTTCAGAGATAAAAGATCTTCACTGTTATAAAATAATTTATTCCACTTAACCTTTAATTTTATTGGCAGCTATACCAAGCATGTTCCCATACAATAGACACACGACAGACAAACTAGCTGAGACATATACAATCTACATTCCCTTTTTTAGATTGGGGCTCTTAACTAGCCCGCAAAATTCAAATTGTATTTCGTATTCTTTTAAACTGCAGCTTTGTAGTACGTTGTATGTTGATCAGAATGCGATTCACGCATATCTTAATTAGCCTATATTGTTCCCACTAAAGAAACACAGGCCTCCTCTCGGGGAGGAGTGGGCCGTAATCTACCACGCGGGACAAGTGCGGGTTGGTAGATGTCACATGTCTTCGAATTTTTGGTTCTAGGACATGCCGGCTTCCTCACAATGTTTTCCTTCACCGTTTAGAGAGCACTGGTGATGAAATTATTTACACGAAGTAAAGCGCCTGCCTCGATTCGAATCCTCGAGCTACAACTCTTAAGTCGGGGCCGATACCACTGCTCACGCATATAATGAAAGGTTAATTCCTGAATAATCCACACTAATATAAATGCAAAAGTAACTCTATCTGTCTGTCTCGCTTTCCTGCTAAAACTACTGAACCGATTTAAATGAAATTTGGTACACAGATAGTTTAGAGCCTGAGAAAGGACAAAGGCTACTTTTTATCCCGTTAGTATGTTCCTGCGGGATAATTTCCGACCTCCACGCGGGCGAAGCCGCTGGCAAAAGCTAGTACTCAATAAAATCATCAACACAGCTATTGAAAGGATGCGCTATTCATTCACAAAAAAATATACGAAAAATAAGAGTTTTGCGGGCTACTTCAGAACTACCTTTTTAATATTGAACAATAAGTCAACAAAGATATGATAGTATTACAATAATTATAGGGATTTAGATTTCATTCTTATTTTTTAAAGTCTTCTGTTTGGTTGTAAAAAATAATAGATTTTGGACTTTATTTTCTTCGTGGTAAGGTATACATTTCCTAGACATACTGTGATGTATATTTTTTCTAGAATGGTCTACGGTATAGCGATTAAATACATCGCCAATCCACTTAAAGCTAGTCCAATTCTAAACTTTAATAAGATTTTTTTTAACAAGTTTTTTTAAGTCAATTAGGTCGAAAATTGGAATCTCCAATCGTTGGCCTTATTATACCTTGCAAAGAAATGCAAGACTAATACGATTTTACGCTAGTTTAAAGATTCAAAGATAAATCTTAAGTTAATTTGTATCAGGGTTGATAGAATTCATGAATTTTAACTAAACATAAACGAGATTGTTCTGCCTTTATCTATAACATTTACATTACAGATGAAAATATTGTTTCTGGGCCAACTTGACAATTCAGTTGTAGGATATATTTTATTTTATAAAAATGAATAGAACTAGAAACTATAGAACGCCACCTACTACGATTCTTACATACTTCTCATGCCTCGGTTATGTTCATACATCTGGTCATACACGCACGCCGGTTGCGAGTCAGAGACCTTTCTGAAGAAAATCACCAATAACCTCACGATATGTTCTCCTAGGGCGTCTCATTCCGGCGTTTCCAGTCACATCTGCCTTGTAAATACCTTTTGTTAATCTTCATTCATCCTCTCAACATGACCAAACCTTCTAAGCATACTGAATTTAATTTTTTATCACTACATCGTATTTTAAACCACACCGCTGTCATAATTTTTGTATAGGTAAACTGAGTGAAAATTCAATTTTAATTTTGTATCTGGCAATTTTGATTTTAATCTGTCAACCCTGATTAATATTCAAATATGTCAACATTTGACTATAGATTTTATTATTTTTACAACCGCACAGACCTTAACACAGCCAAAGTAGTACATAATTTGAAAACTACATTAATTTAGATTGTCTGACAGTCGCGCTTATAAGATTCCACATATACTGACACCTAACATTTTATATATAAGCTAGGCCAAGAGTTGGTCATGGAATCGAAAAACATTATTAAATTATAAAAAAATCTAGGACTTAGTCTGGAGTTTTTTTTTAATTTAATTAAAGAGATATTTTAGGTTATGAATATACCATATAGTCCTTATTTAATATCTATAGATTTCTTTACGTATAATATTATAGTAGATTATTTATTTAAACTAAGACTACAATTTACATTACATAATTTTTTTTATATCGAGTGATTAAAAGTTTATTACATCAATTCGTTGACGGTTTGATTCATATTTTACCTGATTACGGTAGAGCATAAAAAGAGGGTATAATTTACTTCAATATTTTGTCTTAGAATCGACGCTAAACATAATTGTTGGCCTTAAAACTTATTGAAAACCTATTGACTATATCTCTTTAACTATTACTTGTATTTAATATTGTCTTAAATGAGGATTTACTTGAAACTTTTGTTCCGAGATTTTCAGTGGATTTACGAATAACAGTACAAGAGCATAAAGATTACACATTGACTTATAGAAAGAGACTGAGAAACATATATATAAGTAACAGAGACGAACTAAAACTCAATGTGCTATATTTACAGCAAGGTAAAGTTCAAATTTGCACTCCTTCAACAAAATGTTCTATACAAACAACTGTATTCTGTACGTAACAACCAGTGGTGAGGAGTGCAATCTAGACTAACTGTTATATTCCTTTTTAGAATTTAAACTTTTTAGAATTTTAGGCTTACTCCAGACCAATACCTAAACGCGTGACCGTCAAACTAAAAAAAAGTATTTTATCTCCGGCTGAAGTACTTTGCTTGATAGCATTCGTACAACCTGATTCTTACCAGTCAGGCATCCGTTGCTATACTCTCCTGCGTAACCGCTGACTCTACTGTCTCGTTCTTTTCTTCTTTCTCTTCTTTTACTTCTTCTGTCTTCTCTTCTCTACTCTCTGAGGGTTTGGAGTCGGTGGAGATAGAGCTGGATGTTAGGCTGTTCGGTTGGGAAGACTCTTTGCTTGGTGGCTCTTGTGAACTACGGTTGTCAGGTTGTTTTTCTTTTGAATCTGTGGATTGTGTTTTTATTTTTTAAGATAATTGTATTTTTATCGTGGATTGTTCTAATCGGTTTTTGAAAGCCACAGGAAAATATAGTATAGTTTCGAATAGCAGACGATAGGTCAAAGTGGAAGTAAATGGAGGAGGTCTTTGCCAATGGGCATAGAGACCAAGACAGCTGGTGTCAATAATATGATATATTTTCTTAGCTTTATTGACAACTCACTCATAATTTGATATAGCATACGTTTCAAAAGTTTCTGTATGGTCTGATTGAATGGCTTTTACTATTATTATTCTATCTCCTGCTGTTTGCACGCTACAGGAGTTGATGGACTCTGCTGAAAGAGCCAAGCTCGTAGCCAAATTCTTGGCTCACTGTATTTAGTATGCTATCGACACGCTAAGAAGATTATTATTATTTGAAAGCAGCTGTGATTGAATTGAACGAAAGACTTTCAAAAACCTGGAGATCTAGTTGTGGTTTATGATTTGATTACAGTCTTAAATTATCTTCTAGTGAAATCTAAGATAATTATTATGAAAAATAAAAGATTCAATGAAATTACAAATTAACTAAGTACAATTAAATATAAACTCAGTGTACAGATGTATATACACTCGAGAGCAATGAATCCGGGTCACTTAAAGAATGTTAAAAATCTCGGAAACTAAAAATGATAGGTTAATGCAATAAATTGTATTTAATAGACAATGTAATACTCCTTAAATGAAAGTAAAAAAAATATGAGTCACCATACATTTTATTAACACAAAATTACATAAAGAAAAAAACTGCTGATCTCTCCTTAAAACAAAAATAGGAAACATGAAATTTTTGAACTTTATTACGATTTTCTTGAATTTTAATACTTCGTATTGCCTCCTCGTGCTTCCATTACTGCGTTTACGCGGTTTGGCATGCTGTACACCAAGTTCCTTATACGATTTTGGGGAATATTCTCCCATTCCTCTGTGAGAGCAATTTTGAGCTCACGAAGCGTGATTGGGGGAGGGTTTCGTTGTTTTACGCATCTGCCTAGCTCGTCCCAAGCATGCTCGATCGGGTTGATATCCGGGCTGCGCGCTGGCCACTCCATACGAGTAATGTTCATCTCTTGAAGGTAGTCATTCACAATCCTACCTGTATGAGGTCGGGCATTGTCATGCATAAATATAGCATCCTCACCTAAATTGACCATAAATGGACCAACGTGATCATTGAGGATTTCTTCCACATATCTTACGCTAGTTAAAGAGCCGTTTTCTATGATCACCAGCTCTGTGCGACTTTCAGAAGAAATTCCGGCCCACACAAGTACAGACCCACCACCGTAGGCTACTTTTTCTTCGATGCATGCTTGCTTGAATCTTTCCCCTGGTCTTCGATACACTCTGTGTCTTCCATCGTGCTTGTAGAGCATAAATTTTGATTCGTCGGAGAACATAACTTTTGACCAATCTTCAATACTCCAATTTACGTGGCTCTGGGCATATCTTAGTCTTGAAATACGATGCCCACGCTCCAGTTTAGGGCCGTTTGCAGGTCTAAGGGGTTTTAAGTTAGATTCAGCAAGCCGACGTCTTACTGTCCATGCACTTGGGTTACTTCCTCCGAGGCGTCGAAACTGATTTGTGAGTTCAGTTCCTGTGAGAAAGCGATTTCGAAGCATGGTGTTCACCAAGTATCGGTCTTCTCGTGCTGTGGTACACCTGGTTCTGCCCGTTCCTGGTCTGCGTAGGTTAGAACCAGTTTCTTCGTAACGTCGGAGAACTCTTTGTACTGTTGACAGCGACACACCGACAGTCCAGGCTGTATCGCGCTGACTCCGGCCGGTTTCCAGCATTGTAAGTATTCTGGTGCATTCTTCAGGCGTAAGCGACATAATTTCAGCTTGAATAATGAATATAGAGCACTATCAACATGGTTTATGTACCCACATAAATGACAGATTACAAACAAAAGCAAAACCAAATGCTGTAATTTCGTAGTTCCATCTTCGAAAGTGGCCCTTTTTCAAATTTGATTTTTTTATGATATAACTTTACAATAACTAAGAAGTTTTAATACCTTCATTTAAGGAGTATTACATTGTCTATTAAATACAATTTATTGCATTAACCTAGCATTTTTAGTTTCCGAGATTTTTCGGATTCTTTAAGTGACCCGGATTCATTGCTCTCGAGTGTACTTATTTAAGACAGTTTTATATGATTCTACAAAACACCTATCTCCTCTATTTCTGACAACAATCTACGAAAAGCTCATTTACACGAAGCAATTGCCCGTCAAATGCAATACTAAGTGATCAATATCGCTTGTAATATTGCCCTTAACTAGCAATGAATTGCTCAATGTAAATAGGTATCGAATAAAATGATAAATACTAACAGTAAAATAAAAAGATATTCAACTTAAAATGGGATCTTCTTCTATCCCTGCGTAAAACTGTTCCGTTTTTCTTGACGGAAAGACTTCTATTGCATTCGAGAACGCAGCCACGCTTGCAACGATAACTTCGCCCAGAGCAAATCTTTGAGGAAAAAGGTATGTAAAGTATTTGAATTACTTCACAGAATTATGTATAATGACCTAATAAAGTAACATACAAAACAAAATAACTAAGTTTGCAAGCAAAAACAGACTCAATTCTATGTGATGCGCAGACAAGTCAATGGACAAAAATATTTGTGCGAGGGTTGTCTGTGCAGTTTCAAAGAAAAAGAAGGCTCCGAACTTCCGAACTTTCAATTACAATTTAAGGCCCCCGCCTTAAATTGTAATAAAGATATTCCCGGAAAAAGTATAAGCTTCGGCAATCATGGTCTAATATAGAGCTGTTTCAACCATGAAAGCACTTGCCTATTTTAACTACTATGGTTGGAAAAATATTGACTGACAACTCTATGCAATTCCAATATCTTTTCAAAGCTTCTGAGTGATGACGAGGTGAGACTGGAGTAGATAGCTCCAGTAAGATAAAATATTCATATAAACACGAAATTATTGTTGTACTACTAAACTGCTCGGCAGTAGAAAACTTAGAAGCATTGCTTCTGTGTGAGGTTAGTCTGTGGCACGACATTCGGGCTATTTCGGAAATACGAGGATAACCGAAGCGTATACCTTTACTGGTTTAACTTTCCATATTTTTAAATCTGTTTATTCCTGAAACTATTTTCATAACAAGACTCATTTCGGTGAAACAGAAAAACGAAAACAAAAACAGGAAGAAAAATCTAGAATAAATGTCATAAGCAGAAATACCGAAGAAAATATGTAAACTTACCAGCTCCGTGTGTCGTTGGCCAGGGTTTCCTAACGAACATGTTCTCCACGATCCTGTCTATGTTGTCCTTTTCAGAGGAATTTGCTGGCCTGCTGTATAAAAAAAAAAACAATAAAAATCTGTCAGAAGACAATAAAATAAACGTTTCTTTTTTTTTTCTTTTTAAGGAACATTCCTTCATTTGCCTTCCTTAATCCTCCCTTATCTATGGAGGTTGAGTGAACTTTACACCGTTTCTCATACATCTAAAGCAATATAAATCAGATACAGGATGGGACCCATAACGCTGCCCTGTGGCACACCTGCGTGGTTTTTGTGTAATGGTGTCATATCTTAACCCTGCTTCACAAAGAAGTGTCTGCTTTCTAAGTACGATCTGACGTACGTATAGTACTATTATTGTAATAAAAAGTATTTGCAGAGATTTCGGTCGGGTCGTAGGGTGTCTGTCTGGTCAAAGGCTGCTCCCTTTTCTATGGTGGATGCGTGAACTTTTACACTCTGTTCCTTTATCCTCGTAAGGCCCAACCTTAGTTTAGGTCGATATAACTTACGACCCAATGTACTAAAAAAAAGTATTTATAAGTAGTTGCCCAAAATTTCGATCTAGTAAAAATGTGTTTAAATGATAAGCTCTTGACTTAATTATTTTAGGGAGTATTTTCCCGTGCATATTTGATATTTAGATGTATGAAAGGTTAATTAATTTTTGATGACAGACTTAAAGTCTGTCTCTCTGTATGACTTTGGTGGGTTTATTTAACAAAAAAATGGGTTTAAATATTATGTCATAATTTTAGGTCGCTGGGCCGTAATATAATGATTTTAATAACTGTCTTGGGACAGAGTGCCTACATATTTTTGTCATTAAATTAGGTCATTGGTTTTTTTTTGTGGGTGGAAAATCGTCAAATGACGTCTTCCGCTCTGGGCGGAACGGGAGGGCGTGTCAGACTTTTAGTGACTAAAACCCACCCGTTTTCCTTCAGTTGCCACGGTAACTTTTTGTTACAAATCTCGCGACACTGGCACAGGTCGTTGGGTCTTACGAGGATATAATGTCGTACTGTAATGGTTTAGGACTCACCTATCAGCATGGTGCGGGCTGACGATGGGTATAGCGGCGGTGGGGCGTCGTTGCGTGCGGACCGGCACGGGCGGCTCTTGTTCCGCACAGTTGTAGTATGTCACGCCACCCGTCTGGTTATAAACATACACGATCATAAAGTATACTAGCTTCTACCGGCGTGGATTTTGGAAATTATTCCACGGTAATTACCGGGACAAGAAAGTAGCCTGTATTCTTCCCCAGGAGGCCGTCTATCTCCTTGCCAAATAACGTCAAAATTTGTTTAATGGTTTGGCGTGAAAAGGTAACATACTGACAAGAGTTGCTTTCGAATTTTAAAATATTAGCGAAAAACGTTAAAATTCCATATGCTTGGTATATTATCCATATATACCAAGCATATGGAATTTTAACGTTTTTCGAAAAAAGAGAAAACACACATTTTGATTATGACTGCAGTAATTTGGCCGAAATATCCGTAAATTGCACTGCAAAATGGCGTGTCAATGCGTTCAAATTCTAATGTCTACTTAGAGTCAGTAAGATAATGGCGACGCGCGATAGAAGTTCTCGTGCGTTGCATATTTGTAATTTTCATTTTAATGACAGACTTTCTAGTCACTCAGTACTGATAAAAATAAAGATAAAACTATTACAAAAGTTATTTTTGTTAAATAAAGAAATCAGAGGATACGTACGTAGTTATGATGAGGTGCGTATATCTGCTGCGGGTACGTCGGGTGTTGCGGCGCGTGAAGCGGAGCGTTGGGTAGCGTGTGCGGCGGGGCGTGGGGCGGGGCGTGCGGGGCGTGGGGCGGGGCGTGGGATGGGGCGTGGGGTGGGGCGTGGGCGTGAGGCGGGGCGTGGGGCGGGGCGTGAGGAGGCGCGTGAGGCGCCGCCGGGTACATCGCGCCAGGGAATACTGCGCCGGCGCTGGGTTGCTGCTAAATCAAAGGGAATTCATATTAGTACTGACGAACGTAGAACATCATCGATTGGCGATACTATCCCTACATTTAGGCGAGTAGCTATAGCTAAGCCGCTTAACCGAGTCCTCGCCTGCGGGGGAGAGAGGAGCAAGACGAGCATTTGAGGGCAGGACGAGTGCGGGGAAGGGGCAGGGCGAGCACGGGGAGGGGGCAGGACGAGCATGAGCAGGGGCAAGACGAGCATGGAAACGGGAGAGGTGCGGGCGGCGAGCGAATTCTTGTCTAAACTCAGTTCACTCACTACGCGGTTAGTGATCGCACGTATTGACAGTTGCGGCCGATTTGTGCGAGTTTTACATGAGATTACATTAACGAGTCGAAACATCTTCGGACATAAAATCAATGCAAGCAAATATTTTTATGGTATACGAATACTTTGGAAGAACTTAGTCCAAATTCTGCTGAATATCAACAAGATATATAAACAAAACCGTACAAAAAGTTAATGGATCATCGGGAAAGTCTGTATCTAGAAATAGATTTCTTGTAGATAAGAAGGAAAATTATTGAAAATCAAAGAAAAATTTATATCACCGAGAAAACCTAAACCAATTCGCAGAAAAAGAGTAGAAATAGACGATTTCACAAAAAGCGTGGTAAGACTAATATTACACAATTCGACGTCGGTTGGTCAGTAAGCCGTGATAAACAATTTAAATGATACATTTCCCTCTAAATTCCGCAGAGAATATTTACCTGCATATATTGAGCAGGCATCATGGCTGGCGGTGCATATCCTTGAGCTGGTTGTATTTGACCTGCAAAAACATGTTTGTTTTAAGTTTTTTCGACAAATCACGCTTATTTACGTGACTTCCAACGCTCGACGTACTTTCTTTCGCAGTCAACCATGAGTGTCCGTTTCGATAAAAGATGGAAAGAAATAAATCTAAATCTATTATTTTTACATCGTTCTCACACTGATAATTTCAACATAAGTTATGTAACCAACTTTTTGTAACAGGCTTGTGTTACAAAAAGTTGGTTAGATAAGTTATGTGGTAATTAGTAGATTACAGCCACAAAAAGTTATAACATTAAAACTTTTTAACAAAAAAGTCTGCGCCAAACAATCAATGAACAAGGATTACTCAAAGCGCCGATTCAAAATTACTTAGGTATACTTACATTATTTTAAGAACTTTGTTAGTAAGGGTAAATAAAAAAGGTTTCTTATTTTTTGCTTTTCAGTTTTTTCGGCGGTTTAATTATTTTGTTAAAAAGTTTTTATTTTTTTGTGGCTATAATCTACTAATTAGTACATGCTTGCAAAATCGGACTACTCTGTGAAAAGTTATGCGCGGTCATACATTTAAAAAAATATACGCATCGACTTGAGAACCTCCTCCGGTTTTTTCGTCGGTAAAAAAATTTTGACTGAAATGAGTGTTTTGCCCGTTCTTCTCCATAGATACCTACTACGCTATGGAATGGGCAACTAGCTTCATATTACTGACTAACCGACCACTTGAAAACAATTCAAATTGGTTCATTTGAAATAAATGCTTTGAGTTTGAATACAGAAATCGTCGCGTCAATAATATCGGGACGAACAGACTGTTCAAAATGATCCAAACAACTATGAAAAGACACAAGGAATGTTTTAGAATGAAGACAGTTTACGACAACTGTCATTCTGACAAGAACTTTATCCAATTGCGATAAAGTTTAATTTTCTTAGTTATTGAGGGCATTTTGAACAGTCTTTTCGTCCCCATATTTTTGACGCTGTCTTTCTACTTTTATTAACAGTAAAATAAAATATTGTCGGTAACGTTTTAGATTTTAATAATAAAGGAAGGAGTTCGGTTGCGTAAAAAAAAAAAACTAGTGATCGCTCAGTGGTCAAAATTTGACGAAAATTCATTTAAAACCGAAATAATGTATTTCCATTGCATTATTAGATAAAAGAAATGAACATTTTATCCCTTGAAACGATATTTTTTATTTTTATTTCGGCTAGCTACAAAAGAGTGTTTTTGTTTTCTATGCTTAAATTATTGTATTGTCTACAGTCCTCGATAAGTCTACAAAATTTAAATGAAATCTGACCGTTTGAAGTGGGTAAAAGTGAATTCAAATTTCGAAAGGGTTGCAAAGATTTTGCTTCACGTATTAATATATAGAAGGTATATGACTCACCCATGGTATGTGGCGTAGGTATATTATGTAGGTTATGATGCGGATGAGGAACCTGTGTCATCTGCGGCTGTTCCAACATGCCCAGGCGCACCTGTGGGCAACCGAGGCTGAGATACCGACACCAGAAATATGGGCAAACTTCATCTGCCCATATTTCTGGTGTCGATAATATGATATACGTAAATATATATATAGGGGCGTGTGTATTTGTGGGGTGGCAATATTTGACGAGAGATTTTAACTCAAACAGATAAATAAATGTCGAGTAACGTTAATTCCTTACGGCATGATTATTATTTTTTTAATTCTCTACTGACACGTTGGATTTTCATTTCTACCTCACTATCGGCTTCAGCACTCTCGAAAACCATAAAAACTACATTGTCTCTGTGGCTTTCTATTATATATTAAAAAGTCGCATGGAGGGGAACAAAAAGGCTTTTTTCGTTACGTGACGATTTCTACAATTTACTCCCACCGCAAGTTGCGCAAAACAAACTAAGTTCCAGCAAGAGACAATTTAGGAAATAATTAAATAAAGCATTTCTAAAATATATTTGTAAATATCAAAAATAAGCTCGTGCACTGTCACGAGAATAACAAACATGTGACAAATTTCAGCCCGATAGATTCAGTGGAAGTAGGTGAAATATTGATTGAAAAATTCCAGGACATACATAAAACTGAAGTTATATAAAAGCTTTAAAAAAAGAAATATTTTTGGATCATAACGCTGAAAAAGCGTTCTGCCGTCTCCATCACACTTTATCTTGCACACACTCCTATAATAAGAAAGGAGACTGTATATAAGAGTGTGTGCGAGTGCGATAACCTTGTGAAGGCCGCACGATTTCGCTGGATGCGAGAAGCACAAACTGGTTTAAGTTGTGGAGCTTGAGGGAGTCCTATGTCCAGCAATGGACGCCTTTCAGCTGAAAAGATAATGATGATGATGGTAATGACGACGAGGATGATGTTGATGATACTAGTGGTAATGATGATGATGATGATGATGATGATGATGATGATAATGATGATAATGATGATGATAATAATGATGATGATGATGATGGTAATGACGACGAGGATGATGTTGATGATACTAGTGGTAATGATGATGATGATGATGATAATGATGATAATGATGATGATAATAATGATGATGATGATGATGATTATATGTGTGTGTGTGCGTGTAACTGTCAGTACCGCGTAAAGAACTTCGGCACTGACGGGAGCATATACCTAAACCGTGTGTAAAGATAATTTAATTTGTTCAATCCCTAGAAAGTACAAAGTATTCTCACTGTGAGCTTTTACCATAACAGAGCATTTGGTACAGTAGTGTTACCTGTGGCGCCAGCTGTGCTTGTTGCTGTGTGGGGGGGAGCGCGTGAGGGGGGGACGCCGCGTGGTTACCCGCCGCACTGTTCGCTAGCACCTGCAGACACATTCAATACTCATTTAATTACTAACTCCCGAACTGTGGGCTCAATGGTCACTAAATGGCGTCGATTTTGACAATTCATAAATTTCATTAGCGATGTTGAATAGACAAATTATTGGAATAATTTCATAATTCTCCTGCCCTTATTCCAATTCATTTGTTGTCGGCGCAACATGTTCTTCCACACTTCTCTATTAGTCGTCATCTCAGTAGTCACCTCTTTTCTATCCATATCATAATTCACGGCTTGTGGCTAAGTAATAAAAGCCGTACGGGTTGATCGTTCAGGTTAAGTTACACTTGCCGCGGTTGGTCCGTGGATGGGTGACCATCTTTCTAATATCTAATATCTTAGGACAACCAACACATCGCTGCCTGATCCCAAACTAGGCAAAGCCTGTACTATGGTAACCAGACAACTGATAAACATACTTATATATTTCTAAATACATACATATCATAGATAAATTACACCCAGACACAGAACAAATGATTGTGCTCATCACACAAACATTTGTCCTGGGTGGGAATCGAACCCACGACCTCAGTCTTAGCAGTCAGGGTCACTAACCACTAGACTAACAGGCCAGTCATCTTACATTCCAAGACCCCTTCCGTGCCTCGGAAAGCACGTTAAGACGTTGGTCCCGGCTGTCTTTCGTAGATCTTAGACAGTGGTTACAGGTCGTTCGAAGCTCGAAAGTGTGACAACCAGTCTAACCAAGGGGTATCGTATTACCCAGTAACTGGGTTGTGGAGGTCAGATAGGGAGTCGCTCCATGTAAAATACTGGTACTCAGCTGCATCCGGTTAGACTGGAAGCCGACCCCAACAGAAAAGGCAAATAATCATAATTCACCCATAGTTACCTGGTGTATAATGTGTTGTGGGTGTGCGTGCGGCTGTGAGGAGGGAGCGTGCACGCTGTCCGAGACGAACCCGGCCGGACCTGACAGAACAGAGTGAGAAATAAGAACATGAATTGCGTGCATAACTGCATAGCAAGCAAAGATAGGATTAAGTAGCAAAATGTAGATTTAATAACTTCAAATACATGAAAGAAACAAAAGCCGTCCAAAAGCGCGTTGGGTTGAGGATATCGTCAAGGTCGCTGAAACGCGTGGATGAGACGCACGGAACCGAGATGTATGGCGGAAAATGTGGGAGGCCTATACCCAACAGTGGGTGATTCCGAGCTGAGATGATGATGATAAACATCCAATAGTACGGAAATAGCCAACGGATTGTGTAATATTGAACAAATGTTCATTTCCTCTAATTTACTTTCTGGAAATAAATCATTTTTGAATAAATTGTTAATAAGCTTTTATTGGTACGCATAAACCAATTTAGTTATTATTCACAAGGTGTCAACGCGCCTAGATTTTCTTAAGTCCTGTCTAAATAATGAACGACTGATGAAACAAATTTATGGAATGAATGGTGAACGTAACCAACGAAAAATGAGATGAATGAAGAATAGCATTTAATGAATGGTGAATGAAATGAACGAGGTATGAAATTCATGGTGAAAGAAATGAACGGTAAATGAATGGTAAATTACATGAATGATGAATTAAACGAATGATGAATCTTTTGAATGATGAATACATTCACTTGTTGGCAGCATTGGGATGTTAGGTCCAAGCGCTTATCAAGGTGTCAAATGGGAATAAAACATACCAGCATGATATCTATGTGGCGGTTGTTGTTGTTGTTGTTGCTGCTGCTGTTGTTGTTGTTGTTGTTGAGCTTGGGGCTGTTGTGGCGGTTGCTGTTGCTGTTGTGGTTGCTGTGGTTGTTGGGGCGAGTATGAGTCGGCGAGTGGGCGCTGACGTAGGCTACTGTAGCGTTTACTGCCGCCACCTGTGCAAAATATAACAAAATTGTAATCAAAATATGTTTTAACTTGCATAATGCAAAATCAGCCTCTCCCAGCCAATCTCTTCGAGAGGGAGTGTTAATGAAGGTATAAACATTTTGTTTTGTATAAATAGCATCATCATTGTTTTTATAAAATTAGTACTTCCGTGCAATTCGTGACGTTCACTTGAAAAATATCATCGCGAAAGTGTTTAAGCTCTCCGGATAATTTTTGTTACATTTGTGGGCAATTTATGCTGAGAAAACAGCAGCATAACATTACCGAATTCATAAGTAACGTTTGCAATATATATTTCGGCCTACCAATCGCCAATCAAAACAAACAATGGGTCCCTTATACAGCTTGCGATGAAAAATTTAGTGAAATTGAGTTTGAAGCTGGATTTTTTTAAGAAAGTAGTGAGACATTTTCTAGGCAACCACAAATACAAATTATGATGAAATTGTAGAGAAAATTATTGAAAATTTCTGAAAAATGGGATGTTCAATGAACATTAAGCTTCAGTTCCTTAATTCCCATTTGGACTACTTTCCCGACAACTTGGGAGCTGTGAGTGAAGAGGAAAGCGAAAGATTTCACCAGGATTTGAAAGAGATGGAACGTCGCTATCAGGGAAAGTGGAATAAAAGAATTATGGCGCTTTCACAGCCAACAATAGTGTTGGCCATTGAAGCGAGATAATCCAAGTCGGAATTTCAAACGAAAATCTCACAATCGGAGCTTCGGTGACAAAAATCAAGATACCACAAAAGTATTTAATATTTTTAATTTATTAATTACTGTCCATATCAGTAAGAATGGCTTTCAATGTTGACAGTTCAACATTCATTGCGTTATTTACGTATTCTTATGTTCGAAAAATTTGTCGGCTCAAGACAAATTTTTCGAACATATGAATATATAAAAATGAATTCCTATTTCCCTTGGTCACGCCATCACGCGTGAACGGCTGGACCGATTTCACATTTTCTTTTTGTTGTTATTGTGTTTGTTATTGTCAGGAGAAGGTTCTTAAGAAAGAAAAAAAAAAATATTGCGCGGAAAATTGGAAAATTTAAGAACACTTATTTAAGAATACAAAGTCAACTAACATGGGTGTTTGATAGCTAGAAAACGCTTTAAGTCTTCGAAGTACCAGATTGGCATAACTTGGTAGGAACTCAACTAACATGGGTGTGTGGTAGCTAGAAAACGCTTTATGTCTTCGAAGTACCAGGTTGGCATAACTTGGTAGGAGCTCAACTAACATGGGTGTGTGGTAGCTAGAAAACCCTTTATGTCTTCGAAGTACCAGGTTGGCATAACTTGGTAGGAACTCAACTAACATGGGTGTGTGCTAGCTAGAAAACGCTTTATGTCTTCGAAGTACCAGGTTGGCATAACTTGGTAGGAGCTCAACTAACATGGGTGTGTGGTAGCTAGAAAACGCTTTATGTCTTCGAAGTACCAGGTTGGCATAACTTGGTTGGAGCTCACCTATCATGGGTGTGTGGTAGCCAGAAAACGCTTTATGCCTTCAAAGTACCAGTTTGTCATAACTTGGTCTAAGATGGGTATATGGTACTTGGTGCTCTTTGCTTTGTGTTGGTGGGATCTGATAAGTTAACACAACATTTATTGATTCTGAGGCGGTATGAAGTTCGCTGGGTCAGCTAGCCACTTGACAGTCCTTGGCAGTCCGTGGCCACTTTAGTTGCCAGTTTCAAATTTCACGGCATGGTCCCGATTTTTCCGATTTGTCGATACTATGAGAACAAATTGAACAAATCGTCTATTCCTATGTCACTCTTACAAACCACGGAATGCTTCTGTGCCAACAGTACCATACTTCTTGTGAAAGTTGTAACGAAAAAAAGCGCCGGAACGTCAGTCTTGGTACGCGGCTGTCGTGTTGTTGTGAGTGCGAAGTGTTTGTGTCGATTTTTGGATATTTATCGTGTCATAAGTACTTAAATTATATACTAAAATGATCTTTAAGATTTGGGCTTTGTGTTAATGTTGTAAGATTATAACAACAAATAATTTACTATCGTAATAAGTTGATTGAAAAATTATAAACAAACTGATGTCTCCAGTGGGCGACATTCATGTGTAATATTACTTCACAACTCACAAAATAAGATTATTTGAAGTGTTATTTATTTATTACAATGCTGTTAAACAAATATTTTACATTCAAAGCAGATTGCATCATTTTTGAACGAGTATGTTAGATTTTAAGCACGATCGATTTACGATTCCCGATAAAAATTAGGGTCAACGGTGTCTTTTGTTTGGATAGTTTTGACTTTAAATTATTACCGAAACTAATGATTTTGTCACCACCAGATAGAAGAATTAGTCTAGTTTTTACTAAAATAGTTGAATTATAGACTTTACGATATATTTGTAGTATTATCATCATAAATATAATATTTGTGGGAACCGATCACTTTCCCGATTTATTTTTGTTCGAATTTCGTTTGGCTGAAAAGTATTGACCGACGTCTTTTTTGCAATATGCATTGTTTGACATATTTTTAGATCATCGAAGTATCATGTGTCATATGTATTATTTTACCGAACTATGTTTCGCCGATTTACAAAATAAGTTTTTGCTATTCACCGAGGCCTCTTTTGAACTTTTTTCATTTGCTAAATGAGTTATTTGCCATATTTTCACCACACCAAAACAACATTTTACGGAATATTATTTAGTCACAAATATTTAGCCGGTAATGTAATTATTAGTTATTAATTAGTATTTAGGTGTAATAAAAAGTCTAAACTCTGTAAGTAACGAACCGCTGTAAAACCGACTTTACGTAGTCTTGTCTGCCCTACCCCTAGAGTGTAATTTAAGCCCGCGTAGGCGCGGAGGGGTGGGGCGGCCCTCGAGCTGAGGAGCAGGTGGATTGAAGGCCCGCCGCCGCGGCTGAGGCTGGCCGGCCCAGCCGGCCAGCAAGCCGAAGCCACGGTGGTGAGCGTTAAAACCATATGCGACGATAAGCTCGCGTGGGACCGCCCACACCCCAAAGCGCCGGAGCCGTGACAGAAACAATGCTTGCTGCATGTTGCTTGCCTACTTGCATGCTGCATGCCTGCTTGCATGCTGTATGCCTGCTTGCACGCTGCATGCCTGCTTGCACGCTGCATGCCTACTTGCACGCTGCATGCCTGCTTGCATGCTGTATGCGTGCTTGCACGCTGCATGCCTGCTTGCATGTTGCATGCTTGAAATAAACATCCCTGTTTGCATGCTTCTTACTGGGACCACTTAAAACCACTTTGTTAAAAATCAACTGTTTTATTAAGGGCCATTACATTTATATAATTAATTGCATGCCTGCATCCATTGTGCATGCCTGCTTGAAAACAGTGGTATAATGAATGTTCGGAAATATAATACTTCGAACAAATGTTGTTTCGGCTTAGTGTAATATCGGTGAAAAGTTTTTCGACCAAATGAAACGTCGGAGTAACGGAAAAAATCGAATTGAAAATAGGTCAACTGATACAATGGCAAACGTGAATTCGATAAAATGAAAAAAATAACGAAACGATAATAGTTGAAAAGTTTTAGGTGAAATGAAATTCGGTCAAATATTTTCGAACTTAGGATAGGTAACCAATATTTGTTTATAAAAAATAGTCAGAATGCTTGATTCAAGTTAAAAATACCATATTATTTTATAGATTTTGGCTTTTATTCTTATCATTCCCAAATTCTTTATTAAATCAGCTTTCCGATCGTAGCTTTTATTTTGACAAAGCTTATATAGTTTGCGAGATATAAACATTTCTTTGTCGCGACGGCGTCCGGCGATATGCGACTGAATCGTGTCCCGCGGGGGCGGACTGTTGACGGTATATTTTTTCGCGCGCACGGACTGTCAAGTGGCTAGTATAATATAATTATGATTGATAGTGTGCAGGTTTAACATATCGCATAATCGATTAGCGAAATCTATAGAAAACATTTTGCACTAAAATTTGGTCATAACTCACCAGGAGCGGGTTGCTGTTGTTGGTTCTGTTGCGGCTTCTGTTGTTGTTGTTGTTGTTGTTGCGGCACGGGTTGTTGCTGCGGCGGGGACTTGTTAGGCGCAGTATTTGATTGTGGGTGAGGCTGATGTACAAACAATTTAAGTTTAGTAGTTTTGTAGTATTATTACCATCATAAACGTAAAGAAAGAAAGAAAATACAAATATACAGACTAAAAGGCACACAATATACTACAGAAAAAAGAAAAATAAAATCAATCCCAATGGGCAGGGGTATTGTTGCTGTTAAAATTTTAATTTAAACTATTTATGTTACATTTCAATTCATCACATAAAATCCCTTGCCGTGCAGTGCCACTAATGGGCACACGCCCTATAGCAGTACTATTTTAATCTTACTTCAATGTGGGAAAGAGATGGATAGCTCCATCTCTTTCCCCCACTACAACACCTAAGTAAGAGCCTTTAATCTCCACCCACCACAGTTATATGCTCACCTGTGCATTAGCGATAGGTTTCTTCCTGGTCTGGTCAGTAGGCACCGGTCGTTGTTGAGCTACCGTCGCGTTCACCTTGCGCGGGGCCTGACCTTGACTGGAAATTATAACATGATTTTATATCCGTAACGTTTGTTCCGCCACTTCTTCTTCCCAGCTAAAGCACTAGGAAGTGTCGAAGGGCGGGCGTTTTGGGGGACTGTCTTATGTAACTTTGACGTTCAAAAAGTGCTGACTCTCAGCCTAGTTTGAATAAATGACTTTTGATTTTGTAATATACTAATCATCATCATTATCATTTCAGCAGAAAGACGTCCACTGCTGGACATAGGCCTGCCCCAGTTTGGGAGCGTTTGCCATAATCGCCACGCTTGGCAGGCGGATTGGCGATCGCAGTATGGTGGTAAAATGCATAGAGAACGCTGCTGCCCATTCTCTAGTAAATCCCTTACTCGCCTCTTACGACACCTACGGGAAGAAATAGATTGGCTTAAAACCTACTGAATCCTGTGCACCCCATTTTAAATCTTTAAAATTACTTACTCTGCCAGCTATGTACACATACGAGACTGTTTTGTTTGTTAAAATGAATTTACACCTTTTTACAAAAAATTCCGATGTAAAAAAAACTCCAATGCGTTCTCAATATGAAAATCAATTATGCAAATAAAATACAGAACCAGTTTGATGTAAAAGAGTTTTTTTTGGAATGGCTTCAATAATTTATAATAAAATACCCGATAGTATAAAAAAAATATTCGTCTAATAAAACTTAAGAAAGTTCTTACCTCTCTTTTCTGTCTCAAATAAAATATTTTTCTTTTCTTTCTTTTCTTTCTCTATTAATAGAAAAATGTTATTATACTGTTCAAGATTTTATAAATGATAACTTTTAATATTTTTTAGTTTATTTTTGGTTTTGTTTGTTTTATTTAGATTTTTAAGTATTTTAGTATTTTTTACTACATTTTAATTGAAATTTGTACGCCTTCGCGGCAAAACATAGCGCTCAAATATGTTTAACAAACAAAGATTCTAAACTCTGAAAAAAAAAAATATATATTTACGTCCAACACCACACGGAATCATACTACGTTGCGTAAAATACTATTTGAACATAGAGCATTTCAGAGGAAGATCAAAATGAATATGATTTTAGCGTGTATTTTGAACACCTCCAACGACAAAAATACACACTCACTAGCCTTGGCGGATTTTTTTTTGTTCCAAAAAATACAACTATCGACTTTTTTTATTTTTAGTTACGGTACCTACTCCAGATCAATTCGTATATCACTACTTGCTATCTAAGCAACAGTGCAAGGAATTTTTAGAACATCATCAATATACACAGAATGGATTACTAATGTACTATCCAGACTAACGCTAAAAATACCCACCCTAGTACCCACCACAGTAAATAAAATTTATATGGAACCACCCCTGAAGCATACCCTATCTACTAAAAAAATAATATTCTTAATCCATCCACAATTGCCGGAAAAAAATAATATTCTTAATCCATCCACAATATACATAGAAGATGAAAAACATAACTGACGAATTGAGTACCTCCACCTTTTTGAAGTCGGTTAACAAAATTTTATCCAAACAAAAGCCTCACTTGTTGGTAACATTGGCAGTAATGGTAAGGTTCTCCAAAGCAGGCATCTTGTCCTTGACGACGGGCTGCTTATTAGGCACTTTCACGGCGACGCGGCCGGTGCCAGGCTTCACTACCGGCTTCTTGGCTGTCTTGATAGACGCGTTGCGACGAAGCTGTGAGCCGTTCTCTATGGGTGCTTCGACTGAGGGCTGGGACTTAGAGCGAGGGCGTGGAGTGCGAGGTTTGCTGTTGAGAAAAGAAAGGGATTAATCTATTTGTAACGTCAAAATAACACCTTTAAAGGTAATAAAAAAAAAATGTTTGTCTGTCAATCGGTCTGTTAGTTCCGGGTTATGTCTGAAACGAAACGGATGGACCTAGACAAGTGTGAAATTTGGCACATGACCTGGATTAGGAATTAAGACACTTTTCATACTGATATTCCCAATAGATCAAAATTTATGCGGGCACAGCTAGTTATCAATAAGTGAATGCAAGTCTTCATTTGTCTTTCAAAGATTTTGAAAAGTTTTGGTGGATGGCACATGTCTTCGAATGTTTGGTTCAAGGACTTATCTGTTTCCTCACGATGTTTCCCTTCACCATTTTAAGAACAGTGATGATGAAATAATTTTCACGAAGTAAAGTATCTATTCAGGATAAAGCGGGAGGATACGTCCGGGTGTTTCCATTGCGAGGATCGTCTGGAGGACACGGTGGAGCATACGGTGGAGGTGTGCCCTGCCTGGGCGGAGCACCGCCGTGTCCTCGTGGAGACGATCGGCGGCGGCGACCTCTCGCGTCCGGCCCTGGTGCGAGCCATGGTACGGAGCGAGAGGGAATGGGAAGCCGTCACCTCCTTCTGCGAAGCAGTAATGCTCGCGAAGGAGGAGGCGGGGCGCGTGAGGGAGTGGCTGTCTCTGCGCCCTCACGTCCCTAGCCGCCGCAGGAGGAGACGCCCCGGACGTCGGGAGTCAATAGCGGACTCCCGGCCACCGTAGGCGCGAGCTTGCGGGTGGCGAGCAATGGGTAGCTCGCCGCCCGGTAAGGACCAAGCTCGGGTCGACGGCGCGTAGTGTTCCACGCGCGCCTCAAAGAGATGTCAGCAGCAGTGTAGGGGTCTACTAGGACCGATGCCTGCCGGGGTCGCGTGATTGTTCGAAAGAGATACCGTGACCCTGGCACATGGGCAACTGATGGAACACAGGTGGGTTTTAGTCAGTAAAAGTCTGACACGCCCTCCCGCTCCGCCCAGAGCGGGAGAAGTCATTTGATGATTTCCCATCCTGGAAAAAAAAAAAAAAAAAAAAGTGTCTATCTGGGTTCGAAACTGCGACTTACAACTCGTAAGTCGTGACCGTTTCCACTGAGCCACCACTGCTCCCCCCTGTATAATATGGCTGCATTAATCATTACTAGTGGTCGCCCAGTCGAAATTCGACCATATTTCAAAAAAAATTAGCTTTCTGCACTTCTTCTTTATATAAACTTTAAGTATGCTAAATTTCGTACTTCTCCGTCCGCGTTATTTTCGTAAAAAGGTCTTTAAAGATTAAAGGCTACATACCCATGTCTCCTGCTAGCATCGAGCTCTGGGAAATCTTCAGCAGTGGGAGGTTTCCTTGGTAGCTGCTGTTGCTGGGCGGCTGATTGTCTTCTATAGGCTTCCTCGTCTTCCCAAGTACGAGTGTACTTGTTGGGGCCACGGCTGTTGGTAGAACGTGAGGTTAGATGGGAGATTTGGCATGTTGGAACTTCAGACAGGTCTTCTAAGAAAGTTTACTACTGTTTTCAGCATATAGAGATAAAACGAAAAGGTGTATACTTATGCAAGCACGCACGAATTTTTGGTTCTAGTAAATGCCGGTTTCCTCAAGATGTTTTCCTTCACCGTTTTGAGAGCAGTGCTGATGAAATTATTACTAAGTAAAGCGCCTTCCTGGGTTCAAACCCAAGACCTACAACTCGTAAGTCAGGGCTGATACCACTGGGCCATCACTGCTCTTAGTAAGTATGAGTCTGCCATAACTTCACCTTTCTTAAGCAAATCCAAAGCGTGGCATATGTTTGGGATGGCAGAGAAATCGCCGCGCAATCTGTAACCGCGGGCCTGCCGGGGTCGCGTGATTGTTCGAAAGAGATACCGTGACCCTGGCACATGGGCAATTGAAGGAACACGGGTGGGTTTTAGTCAGTAAAAGTCTGACATGCCCTCCCACTCCGCCCAGAGCGGGAGAAGTCATTTGATGATTTCCCATCCAAAAAAAAAAAACAAACAAAAAAAAAAAAACAAAAAAAAAATCTGTAACCGCGAAGCACGGAGCATTCAGCACATGTTTCTAGACACCCTAGCATAGGAATTTTCCGTCCGTTATCATAAAGAAATCTGCTGTTTCACAGAAAAGTATAGTACGATTCAAACTTAATGGCGGCTCTGAACACGAGGCGAGTGGCTGCGCAGTAACAATTTGCGGTGTCATCAGGGGTGAGAGGCGAGATACTGCGACGCCAAGAGCGCACTTCACAGCCGCCATTAAGTTTGAATCGAACTATACTATAGTATAAACATGGACAAAAGCGGTGGATCAGTTTTCACCCTTATAGCTAAAGTAATAAGGTTGACAATTGCTCAACCGTCAGTGTCAGCGATGGTACCTTCGCGCTCAAAATGTATGTATTTTTTTAAACAAGCGACGGAACATTTCAACGCACGTTCCGTATCATGTATTCAATCCATGGATGTTTACAGGTTGCGCATTGATATCCCGGCCATTCTCAATACTCACAAAATACATAAATATATTCAGCAAAAATAAGTTACATCCAAAGACAATTCATGCATAAAGCATTTATAATATATCTAAAAATTAAATTAGGATTTCAGGCATTCAATTTTGGAATTTCATGATTTAAAAAAAGAATTACAACATATAACATGCTAGGTTCCAGAAGCGTTGCGTAGAGGTGTACCTATAGTATAGCCACATTTCTAGTTTAACTTGTAATAAGGGCGAGAAAAAAAGGGAGAAGGGTAAAAGTTTTACTCTATAAATAATACTTTAAACTATAGAAAAAGGCTAAAGCACGCACAAATGAGGCAGTGGATAAACTGAAATAAATAATAATATTAAAACACAGCATGCTGATAATTTAGTTTCCACTAACCGCCAAGACTGTCGGAATCTCCATATTGATGCAGGATAGAAAAGTTTACACAATATAATTTCTTGAGATTATTTAGAGACCATTTTCCAAATACAAAAATCTTCTGACACAAAACTTCCAAACAACACTTAAATTATGAAAAGATTCTGTGTCCAGATAAATAAAACTTTATCATTTTTATTCTTGAAATGAACAAATTACTTTCTTGATACTTCAAAATTGCGGTTCTCTTAAGTAGGATCAAGATTTTTTTTCCCTTTTTGATTCTAAGCAAAGATCATCATCCGCTTAGCTTTTTCTCAACTATGTTAGGGTTGGCTTCCAGTCTAACCGGAGACAGCTGCATACCAGTATTTGACATGGAGCGACTACCTATCTATCCTCCACAACCCAGTTACTGGGTAAATTACGACATGCCTTGATAAGACTGGTTGTCAGAGTTTAAGAAAAGATATCGCTTCCATATTTTTTTTCCTGTGTACAATTAAAGTATATTCACCCATATCGTCTGTTGCGCCTCGCGTGTGGAGGCGCGTCCTCGTTTCTAATATCATACCCGTAGATCGCTACCAACTCGTCACGAGATTTCGGCATCTGAAGCAAAAATATACAGTCTCACCAGCCCTCTGAGTTTAAATTACTTTGTCCTGCCCTTCTGTGTATGAATGACTATTTCATAAAATCTTGACACTTGGGGCCAATTCTAACTGAGGAAGTTGTATTGATGATTGTAATGATTATAATCCTGTAAACACATATTTTTAACAATATTTTTATCAAACGAAGCGATTAGCGTTTTATTAGTGGTAACCAAGTGTAAGAGCTGTGTATGTGTGCGTGAAGAAGAGTAGCGTCAGCACATAACACATACACCCTTCCGACTTCGCCATTGTCTCGGACAGTACCGAGACCAGCGCATACACACACATTCACAGTTTTAAGTTTATAAGCTTGGTAATCAAAAGCGAGCGTCGCTTATGAGATAAAAATAATACGGGGTCGTGAATATTTTTTTAATCAACATACGACCGAACACTGGGCTGTAAAACGGGCATTGTTATGGGAAATGACATTTTGAGCTCACTTTAAATTTTTGGGTTCTAATTGAATGATATTCTTGAAATTTCGCAATCTACGTTAGAAGAAGAAGAAGAAGAAAATTATTTATTCTGCACAAACAAAACGCACAATATAAACTAGTAACAAAAAATAAAATAACTAAAAATACACACGCACAAAGTAGCCAAAAGCCCCGTATTCATGATTCAAAAGGTTGTACAATATTGTCCATTGCTTGTTGATGTCATGAATACGGACCAAAGACAATACAGATAAATATGCGATTACGACATTGACAATTACTTAATAACAAACAAAACAAAAACAAAATTGCCGAATGCAGAGTGCATTATTGGTTACTTTTGTGATAAACATACCATAAAAATAAGAAAAATTGAGCCGTGCGTCGCAGCTGTGCAAGAACAGTTCGTTGCTCAGCAAAATGCTGTGACTTCAGACGAAGCTATCGTCAACAGCGCTGATTTTCAGCAACTACCTTTTGCTGTCGCTTCATCAATAATAAGTATAGTCCTGACCTGTTCGTTCTCATTGAACTTGTCGTGCGACCATTTGTTGACGATCTCCGACTTGCGCGGCGGTCGACGACGCTCGGTGGGCGGCTCGGTGCCCTCCTTCTTCTCGGAGGCTGCCTCCGACGTTGCGTTGCTGGATTCTTCGCCACTGTAGGAAAGAAGTGTATATGAGATATTGTACAGATACACAGTTCGGATAAATGATTTCTTTTATTTCGTATCGACATTGCCTTAGACAAAAATACATTGTTGATGTATCAATCAATCAATCGCAGTCCACTGCTGGACATAGGCCTCTCCCATGTTGAGAGATAAAATGTGTTTGTAAGTTTGTCTCTCTGGAATTACCAGTTGGTTCTTTAAGAGCCGATCATAAAGAAAAATAAAAAAGAACGCTAAGCGAAAACTAATACAAACGCGGGCGGGCGCACAGTGGAACGAATGTATGGGAGCGGTTGGACGTAGACATGTCCGAAAAATAAGAGTAAAATTATGACAAACTAATGATGCCATCTTATTCGATTACTTAATGCCTTCATAAATTGTGGTGATGAATTTCTTCATAACTCCCATATTTCGGGAGTAATTTGAGAAAATGTGAAATTTTACTATGAAAATGAGTGTATCGAGCTCTCTCCCTCCTGATTCCGGGCTTGTTTCAAGTAGCGGTCTCTAATATCGTAATGCTATTACTAAGAGCTATATTTAATACTAAGACACATAGTGCGCCAAATGTGCACTTTCTGGGATAAAAGGAAATGAAAATTTAAAAAAAAAAACGTTTTTTCCCCATTTGTATTTACTTTAAACCGCAGACAGACTTATTAAGAGGTCTATAAATATATTATATATATACAGAAATATATATTAACAAAAATATTCACAAGAACTGATGAGAGTATGACTTTTAAGTAAGTTGATAATAAATTACCTAGTTTCATTAAAAGTACAATAAATAATTAAGATGTAAGCTCTAATTTACTAAGTTACACATTTTAAAACAATAACATCATTTAATTATCTTCGTCATCATCATCATCATCAATTAATTCAAATTCAGAATCGATGTCCGCTAAATCATTTATGTTAACAAATTCGATATCACTTTTCTCAGAATCCGTAAGCTCATAAAATTCCTTAAAAGAAGATTTTTTTACAAACTTATTTCCTTTTGGACGGATACTTGTAACAAGTGGATCAGAAGACAGTAAAAGATTGTGCATAATATCTTCATTGCATGAGATACTGCTATGCTTTCGAGAATGCCCCTCTCTATATTTTCTAAAATCTTTATTTCTAGCCTCAGATGCCTCTTCGGATAGAAAACCAATGGGCACAATTGACATGTTCTGAACTATGTCTGGCCCATGCATTAAAATTTTATGAAGTGAAGAAGGCATATAATACCATGGGTATAACTCCACGTAAAGCTTAGCAGTATCAAAGCAGAACTCTCGGAATTTAGTTACGTTGATCTTCTCTCCTGATGAAATACACTGCAAGATCACACAGATTTTTCTTAAAAGCATAGCATCTATTCCGGTCAGTTCAGCAGATTTAGTGTAGTTTTCAAAAAATCTCCTTGCCGAGTTGCCATTGTTGGTGGATCCACTGCCTTGTTTCACAACATCGAGAAGTAAGCCCGTTTCTCTTCTTACAGCCTCTTGAACTCTTTTCTTCCTGTCATCAACTTGCCTTTTTGCTATATCACCCCTTACTTGCCATGATTTTATGTCTAATTTGTAGGAAATGTGTAATAAGCATTCCATTGAGCGAATCCAAGCGTGAAGGGTGCTTAAGCTATATTTATACATGTCCTCGTTTGCGTGTTTATCTTTGATTAACTCTAAATTATTCATTTCTTTAGGACAAGCCTTGCATATGTCAAACACTGAAGCTGCTGTATTGGATATAATGGAATGAATTTTACCATCAATCATTGTCAACAGCAGTTGGTGTTTGACACTAATTCCATCAGTGATGGTGGATGGAGTTAAGGCTTCAATCTCTGCTTCGATTTCAGCCATCTCTCTCTGCACATTTTCTTTGGTTTCCTTTATAAACTTAAACAATATTGGCCGGCAAAATGAAGTGGAAGATGGTCGCTCGTTTTCCCAAATTGTTACACCTTTTGAGACGAGCCGCAGTGGTACAAGACTAATCATAAAATTACTAGCAAGATCGATTTGCTCATCTTCACTCGTCCTTTGATGATAAATGCTTTGGCTAGATGATCCGTCAAAACCCCATTTGCTGGTCAATACGAGCTGTTGATTGGGATCAACAGGGGTTTCTAACGACCTAATAAGTCTTCTTGAGGTTAAATCCATCAAGGCTTGTAATTTGATTTTTGCAGAGCTCTCTGTAACTGTGAGATCTTCTTTGGCCGGATAGCACTTAATTTTTTCTTTAACCAACATGTAGTAACTCGGGTATTGAAGAGCTCCTTCTTGAGTGTTGAAATCCCGAAGAGTGTTATAGCGCCATTTCGATAAGTTCATCGATACATAAAGAGCCAATGCCTTCAAAGGGGATATTTCCCGTACCTGAATTGATTTACCTTCAATGAAGGCTTTGATTTTTGAGGCCTCTTCTGGATTCTCCGTCAAGTATTTCATAACATAAGCTGTATCGCTTTGTCCTGCCTTTTGAAGCGCCCTTTCGGCCGAAAACATAATTTCAGCGCTGCTACTGCTGCATGAAAGACTATCTTCAGTGCGTCTTCTTTTTTGCCGGTTACTAAGGTCCTCAAAAGATTTACGAGGACTAGGATGTGTACAAGTTGAAGCATCAGATTTAGCAGGAGAAATTATGGGCTCGATGACGTCACTTATATTTTCTGTAGAAGGTTCCATATTTTCATTCTGTAATTCCGGCCATTGAATTGCAGCCTGTAGCCAAATCTCATGTTTCTTCCGAAACTTATCTGTGCTTCTTCCAGACTGTGTCCATTTTGCATAAATGCGGTAGCAAAATCGACGACACCAGTCTTTTAAACTTGTTTCAGCACTTTCACATAACTGAACACAACTGTTATCTTTTAAAACACTGAACAAATAGTTAAAGTCGCGTAAATCTTTATGTGCGCGTGCGCATAAAGCAACGTGAATATCAAGATTTGTATTAAAATTTGGAAAATACATTGCGAGATTAGCTTGGATACAACGAGGTGTAAATCAACACTGATTTTAAAGTTACTAATAGTGACCTATTTATATAAAATCCAGGTATCCCAGGTATCCTTTGTTAAATATTGCAAGGTAATTAGTTATTGTGATAATTAGTAAATGATGCATGCTAAATTAGTGTATTAAGAGCCATTTAGTAATTAAATAATAGCAATGTTCTTATCAGTAATCATTAGTGCATCAGTTTTATATGTAAACCTTAAGTCCCTAATTATATATCCTAATTAGCTTATATCTTCTCTAATTGGCTGCTCAGAAATGTTATTGTAATAAGGTAAACCTTTAGAAAAACGGTTTTAATCAACAAAATAAACAAAAAATAAAAAAATTGTGTTATAAAATAAACATCACTCTTTATCCCAGAAAGTGCACATTTGGCGCACTATGTGTCTTAGTATTAAATATAGCTCTTAGTATTAGCATTATGATATTAGAGACCGCTACTTGAAACAAGCCCGGAATCAGGAGGGAGAGAGCTCGATACACTCATTTTCATAGTAAAATTTCACATTTTCTCAAATTACTCCCGAAATATGGGAGTTATGAAGAAATTCATCACCACAAGTTATGAAGGCATTAAGTAATCGAATAAGATGGCATCATTAGTTTGGCATAATTTTACTCTTTTTTTTCGGACATGTCTACGTCCAACCGCTCCCATACATTCGTTCCACTGTGGGGCGACGCGATTTGACGGTTCGACGGCTAGTACATTATAACATTTAATTTAGATACAACAATGCGCGGTTTTAACGTGTCACCAAATCAGTAAAATGCACCCGTGCGAAGCAAGTTTGGTTCGCTGGTTGATTGTACAACATGGAGAATCAAATTTATCTAAATTGAACATTGTTTAACTTCTTCTTCTTCGTCATATGGACGATTTAATTTGTTTCTTTTCAATAAACTTCGACTAGAATTCAGTGACTTCGACATCGTTATCGCAAGGGCCTCGCCTCGTTCCATAGTGCAGGTTTTAGTGCACAAAGCATAATCCACCTATAATGTCCCTACTGATGGGACACGGCCTCATCTTTATGAGAGGGACCGGGCCCAGTGCGGGTTGGCGGATGTCATATTTCTCTGAATTTTTGGTTCTAAAACATGCCGGTTTCCTCACGATGTTTTCCTTCACCGTTTTGAGAGCAGTGGTGATGAAATACGACAATACCACTGCTGCCAGGGTCACGGGATTTGTTCGAAAGAGTTACCGTGGCCCTGGCATATAGGCAACTGAAGAAACACGGGTGGGTTATAGTAAAAGTCTGACACGCCCTCCCGCTCCGCCCAGAGCTAGTGACGTCATTTGATTTCCTACCCACAAAAAAAGCCGTTACCACTGGGCCACCACTACTCTCAACAGAAGCGGAAAAAAGAGCTTTAAAAACATTGAAGATTATTAAAACTTATCATCATAATTTTTGTAAAGCATTTAAGCAAGAGCCCCACACAAAGCATTACATAACAGCAAACAATGCGTGCGCATTTATAATTACAATCAGTGGAGCGGTAATGACCGAACTGTGCAGTGAAGCGGCAATAGAAAGCTGCGAATATACTTAATTTATACTCGAACTCTGAAAACTAATATCGGGAATATTGACTCATCTGATCCTAACACGATTAAAGAAGGGGTAATGTGTTACCCAGTTGGTATATAGCAGACATCAGCGGGCTACTTCCCGCATTTTTAAGAACGTTCTTATTCTAATCTGTAACTCAATTTGTCAAAAGAACCTAACTCTGACAACCAGTCTTATCAAGGGTTAATACCCAATAACTGGGTTGTGGAGGTCAGATAGGCAGTCGCTCCATGTTACATACTGGTATTCAGCTGCATTCGATAAGAGTGGAAGCCGACATGTGAGAACAGGCTTGTCAGATGATGAGCTGCTAAGACTATTGCTTTCAGAAAGTATAGACCTTCGTTTTGAAAAATGCTACCGATCTCAAAAAATCAACTTTCAAAGTCACTGTTGTGATTGGTTACCTCATCAAAATAAAAACAGGATTATGACACCTACTATTTTGAGAGTGGACTTTCTTCAAGATTTGACGTTAGTCATCGATAGACACATCTGCCGCATGTCACACGATTAATGGGCCCCTCTCGACCAAATGGGTCCTTCTATATAGCAAATGCCATCGTGGCCAGGCATAACGCCCAGGCGGAGATTATGGGATGGTTGGAGTCTTTTAACCTAAATAATGGGCCTTGGCAGCTCTGGACAGAGAGAGAT
Organism: Aporophyla lueneburgensis; assembly: GCA_932294355.1. Lineage (NCBI taxonomy): Eukaryota > Metazoa > Arthropoda > Insecta > Lepidoptera > Noctuidae > Aporophyla > Aporophyla lueneburgensis. Next base: position 14,314,458 of record OW028735.1, read on the forward strand.
GGAAGCAGATTAGGAAGGCCTTTTATCAGAAGTGGGATAATACGGGATAGTAAAAAAGGTAGTTTTGGGGACTGCCGCCAGGCTTGAGACCTTTGGGAAAAAGCAACACGTCTCATTAGCATTCGGTGACGCGGTTACATTAGCATGTCGGTGAAGTGAGCCTATAAGTTTTGCCCCTTCCAAAAATCACTCAACAGGGCTAAATAAGTTTTCACTTCAAAAACGTCAACTGTTACAGGTTTTTGTCCATTATAGCAATCTGAAAATATGGTAAGACAGGGCCAGTATCCCAGAATTATAGTAGCATACAGCATTTGAATGACACGGAGCTAATTTTTAGTCAATATTCTCTGCATACCTATTACGATACAAAATTAACGACTACAGCTCTGCACGTTAAGAATCTGCAAAATTATTTATTAGCAAGCGGATTTTGGTACGGTTTTCACCGTTTAGCGCGGTTTTCACGCACGCGAAGTCACTGGTGTTATTAATCTACCAATATTGTTGTTTCGATGTGATAAATTGTGCCAATAAGAAACAGTAGCTACAGAATTATTAACACTGCTTTATATCCTTTAGTGAAATATTTTCAAAAATAAATTATGTTGTTTTTGTATAGGTAATATCGAATGCTGGACCTGTTGACGTCACTAGGTTAACGCCGGCTCAAACCAGCATTGGGGCTCTGTTTCGTATAGAGTTGTAGCATTATGCTGAGTGATGGCCGTTTTGCGTGGATTTAACGCATATGTCCCCCAACTTGTTATTTTTGTATTTGTGTTCTTTCTCTGTTTCATGTTTCCCAAAAATAAAAGTATTTTCTTTCTTTCTAAATAGCGCCCGAATTTTGAAATTGATAAGTAAATGCTGACGCCGTTGATTTTCGAAAATATTATGATATTTTCGAAAATCATGTCGGTTAGGGCAATACGGGAAATGTATGTATGCAAACCTCCTCCAAATCGTAGGAATATGGTGGAAGGCTTTGATAAAGACTACTCTTTAGCAGCTCTAGACATAGTGAAGTCACCTTCTTTCTGTCTAAAACTGGTGCAACAATCGACACCTTAATAATAAAAAAAATATATTTGAAAGATTTTGGAAGTTGTTTGCCCTCGTGCGTCGATGCGCACGTTAAGTCGTTGGTTCTGCGGTTGATCTCACTCCGGTCGTGTCGGATTCGATAATTCGACGACCAATCGGACGACTCCCATTGGACTATGAAAGAGAGAGAGAATGCCCCTGTGTCTGCGCAAAAACTTGTGCACTATATCTCCTGCGCCGAAGCCTAGTCTCCGCCATGAGATTGGCCGCCATGGCCAAAATCCGAAGGTTTATTATTTTTATTATTCTATTGTGTGTATATTACCTGGCCGCAGTTCGGTCGTCGTGTTCATAGAAGGTTCCCCTCTTGGGGATGTACTGCGGGTTGCTTCGGTCCTCATCGTCGTCTACCCGGCGTTCGGTCTCCTGTAACGATGAACGGACATAAATTACTCAGACGCATTATCCTACAACCAAATTTTGAACCTGGTTTCGAGGTCAAAACAGGACTCCAGTTTTGTTATACACATCCAATCATAATCCAAAGAATTTTGAAAGAAACTGCAAATTCATTACTTCATACGTTTGAATAATTTGTCTGCCCGATAACGCAATTGACGCAATGAATGTTGTCGAACTATTAAAAATGGTTTCGAAAAGATCCTGAAATTAAATACATATGGATGTAAATTATACCCGTATACTATTGATATTAAAACTATTCTTCGTTGTTGGCGAAAATTCGAGTGCTGGTTTTAACTAACAAAGTTAATGAGATCGTTAGGAAATCTATTAATTTACCCATTTTATACTATGAAGTTTAACACTTTCACCGTCTGATAGAATAGTTAGGTAAACATCCACTAAGAATCATAATGTGATCACTAGATTGTCAAATCAGTGTAAACGACATTTTTTTTTTCTAATCTAACAGATTAGGAAAAAAGAATTCATTATTGTTCGAGTCCAAACAATTCATCATCATCACCATCATCATCATTTCAGCCGAAAGAGGTCCACTGCTGGACATAGGCGTCCCAAATTTGAGGGGTTTGCCATAATCGCCACGCTTAGCAGGCAGGTTGGCGATCAGTCTGGTGATAAAATGCGCAGACAACGCTGCTGGCCATTCTCTAGTAAGTCCCTTAGTCGCCTCTAACGACACCTTTGGGAAGAAATGGGGTGGTGCTATTCTTTACGTCTTTTTTTGTGGATGGAAAACCATCACTTGACATCTCCCGCTCTGGGCGGAGCGGGATTCTTTTACTGACTAAAACCTACCCATGTTCCTTCAGTTGCCTATATGCCAGGGCCGCGGTATCTCTTTCGAACAAATCTCGCGAACCTGCCTGGCAGGAACCGAACACATAGTTCATAATTTTATACTTAGTTCCATTTATTAACAACAGCCAATATTCGTGTTATTTTGTTACATCTCTACCTTCATAAACTGTATAAAAAAGGTTATTTGGGATTTCCTGTATACTATTTACTTATTTAAAAAATCTAGCTCATGGCACACATCGTGCTCTGTTAAAACATGGAATTGAATAGTCTTATCTTCAAAATTAATGCATTTAATTTCGAACAATTCTTGAATTACTAAAAAGCTTAAAGCAAGGGCTGCTGTTAGAAAACTACATATTATGTGAAAACAATCTTCTCACTACCAAATCATCATTCATCACCATCATTCTCCCCTACCCTCTTTCGTGCCATAGCATCTTATACACAGTTCATCCATCGTTTCTTTAATCTTCTCATTGTCATTACCACATCATAATCATCAGCCCTTTTCCCAATTGATTTGGGGTCGGCTCAACATATTTCGTTCATTCATACGTTTCTTTGGTCTTCGCCCTCTTTCTAGCTGTAGTATCTACTACTATCTATGTAGTAGTATACACAGGCCATCCATCGCGATGGGCTGTGTGGAAGATACTATGGCTTCTTTGGTCATCCCTTTCTCACTACATCATTCCCTTGTCCGTATCCCAATCTATTTAGGGATCAAGCAACATATCTCGTTCTACCGTACTTGTTTATCGTCGTCACACCCTTTCTAGCCATATCTTCCAATTTTTCCAATCATCGTTTCTTTAGTCGTCCTCACTGCCATGTCATCATAAATATTTTGTCCTCATCCCAATTTATTTTGGGTCTATTAAACATGTATGATTCGTCCATACTTCTCTATAGTCTTCGCCGCCTTTCTAGTCATACAATCTTTTACACAGTCCATCCATCGTTTCTTTGATCTTCCCCTTTTCACCATTACATCAAAACTGACAACTTATAAAACGCCGTTACAAAACCGGATGAATTAAAAAATAAAAATACACATCTCAATTGAACAAATAAAAAACTATAGCAAATACTAAGGAGGTACACAAAAACTACAATTTGCATTCAGCTCTGAGATCAAAAGAAACTTATTGTAATGTGAAGCATATTATACATTAGCATATTTTAAGACTGTTTTCTTTAGCCTTGGTCTAGTGACCTTAAAGCAAACCTGATTTCTTGTGTGTATTTATAATATGGAGATTGAGCTAAAGAGTTTTAGGCTGGTTACGCACTGATTCTAATACGGCATCGGATGCCGGACGTCGCTTATCCGACAGTTTGGCTTGGGAGTATAAGTTGGGACTGACTATACACATGCTGATATCGAAATGTTTGTACGCAAAGTGATAACTCTAGCCCAAAAATAAATGAGAAAGCAGAGATGCTCAGGGTTAGCCATTTTTTTTTTACCGCATTTTCACGCGAAAGAAAGTCGTAAACGCCAATTATTTTTGAAGCGAACTTTCAAGCTACATTTTTTACTCACTAATATATTGGTATTGTTTCCAGATAGACGATTATTGATCGCAAAGATTAAAATTAGTAGTGCGCGCTTAGCCTAATAATTTGTACTAGTGATCGCCCATTGGTCGAAATTCGACCGTACTTCATTTGAATAGAAATACATTATTAAATAAAAAAAAACATATATAATAATAAATATAAAAAATGGTTATATTTGACATTCAGTAACACTATAAACAAATAATATTAAAAATAAATATTCTCGATATGATCATAGATTTAAAAAATGAAATAGGTTATAATATATCTATAAAATTAATTTATTACCTATGGTTTTACTTGACATTCAGTAATAGTTAGGGAGCTGGCGAGCAAAATTTCGATATGATCAGCACACAAGGCAGACGTTATTAATAGTGATAATTATAGCCTTAGAAACATCAAGGACGTCGTCTGCCACCATGGTGGCACTGCGTTGTAAATTTACAGTGTTTCAACAATGTTTAAAAAAAAGGTGTGCTATATTATGCGCACACGTCTGCCTCTGGGGCTGATGATCACAGTCATCCTGGAAACAGAAAGAATCGAAAATGCAGACATCCAGGACTCTGACTTTTGTAGTATTAATTTTTTACATGTATTTTTATGATTAAAAAAAACTCTATATGAAGTGCACACTTGGCAGATTTGAATTGTTCGATTAAAAACAATGCGAAGAACCACGGAAAAATAGTCTGCCAACATGTTGCTTCTGCGTTGTCTATTGACAGTGCTCCAAAAATGTAAAAAAGGTGTGCTATATTATGCGCACACGTCTACTTCTTGGACTGATGTTTGAATTTCTTCAAGCCTTCTGATATTCCAAAGGCAGACCATTAGATTTTTTTTTTCAACTTGACGCTCGCGCAATTTCAAGCAGGCATAAAGTATCCCCATAGTTCCTTTCGTGGTGTCTCTCTTTTATTTGGGAATATGAGTGAAAACAGTATAACTCGCTAGGTAGGCGTCGCTGGAACGCGCTGCGAACGCGGTAATCACAAAATTTGCTCCTGTTGTTTTTTTTAACTATTTAATCGTTTTTCAACCAGTTTTGTCTCGAAAGTTCAAGTGTTATTCGAACAAACATAGTGTTAATATAATTGTAAAACGTTTGCCGCCTTTCAAAACGTGTAATAATAAATTAAAGCAATTAACGAAAAATCTTTGAAAGTGCCTATCATCCTGACTCTTACGTGTGCGCAACGGAAACTCGCCGTTAAGTGTGGGGCATATGTGCGGTTACGGCGTGCGTTACGTACTCGCGGTGCCGTCGTCAGTGCTACCAACACTCAGCCAAGAATTTTGACATAAACGTTCCAGATTCAGAAATAAAAATAACAAGTTTTCGAGCATTGTTTTGTTATTGTAATATTTTGTTTTTGTACGATACGTCTACGCGTCTAAACATCCCCTACGCGACTGGAACACTCGCCGGCCCCTTTTATAAATGCCGAAAATGCATCGCACTCCTCCTACATCCCCGAAGACACCCAGACTAGGGCAAACGCACTCTGTTCCTGACATTGCTTCGGCTTCCAAATGCAATGCGAATGAGTCCAATGCAAACGTCACCGTTAGGGATAAGCGGCCGCGTGTCGATGACTCGCCCATCAACTCATTAATGGACTCATCCTGTGTATGTCGGGAATGGAAAAATGAACTCATGCAGCTGTTGACAAAATGGAGAACCGAACAAGACCTTAGGCTGTCTGCGTGGAAGACTGAGCATGACGCAATGCTGTCCGCCCTGTCAAAGGATGTGTCCGACATCAAAATACAGTGTGCAGCTATTCAAAAAGCCACCACCGAGCTAGAGGTCAGAATGATCTCAGCTAGTTCTCAAAAAAGAGCAAAGGGAAAGGATCCGGAGAAATGCCATCCGAAGATTCAAGACCAAAATTTCCAGCCGCGCTCGGCACCTTCCCAACTAATAACCAATCCACCGAACGATATTAAGGAAACCGGGGATCTAATATTTACAGCACTGGAAGGGGTGGAAGCTTTGGATGGTGACACCGCGGAGACGGAACTGCGAGATTTACACCACCAAGGTAAACCGGTACCATTAGCTACACGCCAAGCTACCAAACCCCATGCCCTCTTGCCGGTGCCTGCTGCTGTATCGGACGTTACTATGGGCGACACAGACCAGGATGTGCAACCGAAGGATGGCTGGACAGAAGTTCGACACAGGCGCTCCCGGCGTTCACTCGGCAATGTATTGCGTGGGACTGCGGCACCTGGTACAACTAATTTAGAGGCCTCGGAAAGGTGGAGATACCTGCACCTCTTCTATGTGAAACAGGGTACGTCTGACAACCAGGTACGTGATCATCTAGCTACCATCTGTGGAACTGATGTTTGCACGGTAGAAGCGCTCAAATCCCGCGGCAAATACGCCTCCTTTAAATTGGGTGTCCCGTCGAAACTGGCTGAACACGCAATGGCACCTCAAAACTGGGCAGAGGATATCTGCGTCAAACCATGGCGCCGTAATTTTCGTGTCCAAAGTACTGAGCCTCAGTGAGCACCTCAACGTTCCTGCCTTACCCACTTCTACTAGTCGCAATGTTTTTGTGCATTTACTGTACCAGAATGTGCGAGGGCTCAAAACTAAGCTACCTACATGGAGATCAAGCCTTTTACTCTCAGATCATGACATAATTGCCGTAACAGAGACAAATCTGGACAACTCCATACAGGATTCAGAATTGTCAAGCGGGAATTGGAGCATTCTGCGCAGAGACAGAGCGACTCTGGGTGGCGGTGTATTGCTTGCTGCGCGCCCCGGCGTTACCATGAAGAGGAGGCATGATCTCGAAACTGCCCGTGGCGAAGATTTATGGGCTACGATCACGGTTTACGGTCACAAGTTATCTGTTTGTGCTGTCTACATAAAGCCTACTGCAACTGACGATGAATACATGACGTGGTTTTGTAAGGTTGAGAGCGTCATCTCCAACTTGAATGGAATGATAATGATTTTAGGCGACCTTAATTTAAAAAGTGCGTCGGTTAATGTTAATAATTATTATTGTTATTTTTTTAAGCTTTTGTAGTTTGACTGAGACGAATGAAGTGGTGAATATGCGTGGGAGTAAGTTAGACATAGCGTTGGCTCGGGAGGGTACAGAAGTAAACTGCGAGCATATAAAAGGTACAGAGCTGGTTCCCATTGACTTGTATCACCCACCGTTAGATATTGCTATTACCGTCACTTCACATAGGGTTAGTGAAAAATTGGACCCGAGCAACATTGACCGTAGTAGGGATTGGAACTTCGCAAAAGGGGACTACAAACTCCTCAGCAAACTAATTCGTTCTGCCCCATTGCATGACATTTTTCGTTGCAATGATGCACCTTCCGCTGCAGGTGAGTTTTACAAAATAATGTGCGACTTATTTGATTCTTCCATTCCAAAGAAAAAGAGGATAGTTCTCGGAAATAGACGGTATCCAGTTTGGTTTACGAAAAATATTATATACGATACCCAGCGTAAAACCAAACTCCATAATAAATGGAAAATGTCACGCAGTGATCTTGTTTATGCGGAGTTTAGTGCTTTGCGGTCTGATCTTAAAGTAAGAACACAGGACGCCTACAGATCGTATTGCATCACTTTAGAAAATAACATAGGCAAAAATCCGCGACAGTTTTGGCAGCATGTCTCTAGCCTTCGTTCAAGGGGCGGCTTCGAGCCAAACGTGGTGTATAATGGTGAGACTTATTCAGGTATAAAGGCGGCTGAGGCATTTGCTCAATATTTTGCTAGCGTGTTTCTGCGCGATTCACTTGAATTGAACCCTAGGAAATGTAATGTAAGTAGTGAGGGAGATACCATCCCTCTACCATTTTTAACCCCACCGGATGTAGTTAAGGCGATAACCAAACTCAAACCCTGTAGCTCGGTTGGCCCTGACAACATTCCAGCCGGTACTCTTAAGGGATTTCATGATATCTTGGCAGCCCCACTATGCCATATCTTTAACTTAGCGCTTCAATCTGGAGTATATCCTTATCAATTAAAAACTTCACGAGTCACTCCAATCCCTAAAACCAGTGACAAAACATCGGTAGAGGAACACAGACCTATTGCTATCTTGCCAACAATTGCCAAGGTTTTTGAGCATATACTCCACGCTTTCATTTACAAACGTGTAAATATGTCCTTGTCCGAAGCCCAACACGGTTTTCGGCCGGGCCGCTCCGTAAATTCGAATTTACTGATTCACGTGGACTACATATCTCGTGGTTTAGACATCGGTGGGCAGGTAGACGCTCTGTATTTCGATTTCCGGAAAGCATTCGACAGAGTTGACAACGAGGGTCTGACTTTTAAAGATCATGTCTCCACTCTTGCGAAGGAATGTTTCAGGCGCTTAGGATTTGTTTTGCGAAATTCCCGTGACTTTCGCAATCCCAATGTTATTAGGCTATTGTACACCGCTCTGGTTCGCAGCAAACTGGAGTCCAGCGCTTGTGTTTGGCACCCCTACACCGCGACCCAAACTTTAATGGTTGAAAAAGTACAGAAAACCTTCCTCAGATGTCTCTTCCAAAGGTTATACCATTTCTTTCCATATATGTACCCCACCAACTATCTTTTAGGGACGTTGGGCTTTAACTCGTTGGAGGTGAGAAGAGGCCTTGATCAGCTCTCGGTAGCCTGTAAGATCTTACGGGGACGTATCGACTGCCTAGAGCTCCATGGCCTTTTCTGTCGGTTGTTTGTGCCCGATAAATACATTGGACACCGTCAGAGCCGCCGGCACAACCTTTTTGCGCAACTACCATCTAAGACTGTAGCCAGAGCCGAATCCCCAGTCTGTCGCACCTTGAAAATGCTAAATGCCCTCCTGAATGCCAACCCTGAATGTGATGTGTTTGTTGATGAATGGAATAAAATGATGCGTGTATGTCTGGCGTTCTGTGAGAGAAAGTATGCAAGGGAGTCCACTGTTCCATATTAGTTGTTAATATAGGTAATTGTATAACTTTTTGTAATTAGTGTCAACGTTTTATGTGTTTCTATGTTAATTAATTTAATTGGTGTTGTACCGTTTTAATTAACTATAAATAAATAAATAAAAATAAAAAATAAATAAAAACTCAGTTCCGACCTTTTCCGTATTGTGAAAGTAAATGTATAGAGCGTAAATCTATAACAGCCTCCCCTATTATTTTGCACGCTTTTCTTCTCTGTCGCTCTCAGGCACTTTCACACGTCTTGGTTCAAAATCTACGTATTTTACACAAATAAAACGTGATTAAAAAAAGTTAAAGACTGTTCCTACCCAAATCCTAATCCTATTCAGATTACAATCAAGCATGCAATTTAAAAAAAAAACTTTCTAATTAACGTTCCAAGCGCATTTCGTTTCTGGTTGGCATTGAGAAAAAATTTGATTGCATAGATTTCAGCTCCAGAAGTTTAATCGGAGTTTAGAGGATAATATTAAACAAAATTATAAGAATAAAACTATAAATAATAACAATAATCCTATGCAATATCCACTGTCCCTTGATTCCGTGAATTTCAAAAAGTTATACAGCTGAAAATCAGTGAGCAAAGAGTCTGCCACATGTTTTTTCGAATCCACAGAGTCATAGTGAATCGAATGGGTGCAATGAGAACCGCGTGCAAATGACTTAGTAGAGCTTTTTTTTAAACATTTTTACAACTCCGTCCCATGATAATGCAGAGTCCTGAATGTCTACCTCATCTATTTTCTTCGTTTCCAAGATGATTGTGACCATGAACTCTACAATAGATGTCAGGAACAGTCATATTTTTCAGTTTATGTTTAAAAGTTGATTATTGAAAACGCGAATAAAACGACATTTTCTAAAAATGAATCCTAGCTAGATCGATTTATCGCCCCCGAAACCCCCTGTATACAAAATTTCATGAAAAGCGTTGGAGCCGTTTCCGAAATTCAGATTATATATATATATATATACATATATACAAGAATTGCTCGTTTAACCCCTCGCGTGTTTATGATGCACACGTGTGCATCATGTTATTTCAATGCCCAACTGTTTATGATACACCATGTGCATCATGTAAAATACATTTCAATTCCCGCTGTTTTTTTATTGAAAACATGCGAGAGGTTAAAGGTATAAGATTCATAAAAACCGGTTGAGATACTATTATAATACGCCTTTAGGAAGATAAATACATAATTATGGCACGGGTCGGGAATGTATGTCCTTTCAATGAGATTTTCTGTAAGGGTAGGGTTTGAAGGCCAACATTGTATTTAGTTCTGGCACATTGTATCTAGATTCGAGAAGATCAGTTCAACAGTTTTATAAGTCAAAAAAAAATAAGAAATAAAATATTATATCATACTTTTTAGATACATAACATAATATGATCACGGCGCGCGACAGTATTCTCCAAAGGCCATTGGCGTGCATTGCATACAGGCATATAATCAGTGCCTACCTCGAAAAGTCACGATAAGTCTTTTAATTACATTTTAATTTATGTCCAGAAAATATTCAGTAACTAACTAACTTTTCATACCACTGCCTAGTCAAGAATTAGCGGCCTAAAGCCTACCTATATGTAAAGCAATGCATGGCACTGGGCTAGGCAAATGTGTACTAAAAGTTCCATGTAATAAGGGCGAGCCTATTGCCATCAACTGGGCACAAATTCAGACACCGGGCTTTTGCGCTTGCAACCTCTAGACCAAGGAGGTAGTCGATGATTATTATTCGTCTTTTGGGATACATTTGCATAAAATACTTATTAAAGCTCCCTAAAAGGGCTGCATTTAGGGATGCCACCCGTACTTTATAATCAAGTATTGTACGTTATTTCACATAATTTTACTGTATACTTTATGAGAAAAAAAAAGCACACGAAAATACTTTATTTTTCAAGATTTCATTTCTTTGGAATTTTGAAAAGATTAGTCGTAAGTCATTTTTCGTTAAACAAAATGTATTTGATGCCAAATGCAAAAAGCAATAAAAAATATATGTTTTGAAATGTAATAATAAAGAAAAATAAACCATAATGTACTTTTTTTTCTTACCTATAATAACCAAAGTACTTTAATTGCAAAAAAAGTTGGCAACCCTAGCTGCATTACTTTTCTCCCAAGGGAAAATCATTACGTGTGGCGTATTTCTCACTTGTCTAAAATTGAGTCATTGGGTTAAATAATTCTTACGACAATTCAACCTTTAAACCGCTGCAGAGATAACATTTTGAACTTAGAAATTGTGTCAAGTTTTAGTCTAACAATCTAAAGAAAAATAATTATTTACTTATTAGCTAATTAATTAGTGATTATATGACATGTGTATAACATGATAAGAAAACCCCGAGAGCGGCGTATAATAAGACATTAGTAACATGCAGTTGTTTTACCAAATATGATATTTTAACTGCCCCATTGGTCTCGTGGTCGTCCTGGGTTCGATTCCCGGGTCGGGCTAAGTGATATTGGGTTTTCCCATTAGAGAAATTGTTAGTAGCAGCCCGGAATTTCGAAGATGGGATGCGATACCCCCGTGCCTCGGGGCGCACGTTAAGCCGTTGGTCCTACGCCTAATCTTTCTCCGGTCGTGTCGGGTTGCCGTCCCATCGGACTATGAGAGTGAGAGAAGAGTGAGTGCCTCTGTGTCTGCGCACACACTTGTGCACTATAATATCTTCCGGCTAGTCCCCGTTGAGGTTGGCCGCCGCGCCGTGGCCGAAATACTGTCTGGAGGACTATTTTTGATAAAATAACACGGAAAAAAGATGACAGAAATCTAGGAAGTTTGGGCAGGACACAAGGCGAGACTGAGTAACAATAGATGGAGTATGAGACCAAATAACAAACAATGAACTGTATGTAGACGTGTCGGCCGTCTGGTAATGAAATGGGCAGCTGATATTGTTGCCATCGCGGGAAGAACCTGGATGAAACTGGGACATGATCGTTGTGATTGACACAATCGGAGGAGTCTATTACCCAGCAGAGATTTTTACAAACACTTTTAAGAATTATTTCTTTTTAGGGTTCTGTACCTCAAAAGGAAAAACGGAACCATTATACTTAGGATCACTTTGTTGTCCGTCATGACCCTTTGTTTCGGAAACGCGTGGAGGTATCAAGTTGAAATTAAGACCATATACTCAGGTCTACAGTTCCTTGAAGCTATTTTTAGGGTTCCGTTGCCAAATGGCAAAAAACGGAACCCTTATAGATTCGTCATGTCTGTCTGTCTGTCTGTCCGTCCGTATGTCACAGCCACTTTTCTCCGAAACTATAAGAACTATGCTGTTGAAACTTGGTAAGTAGATGTATTCTGTAAACCGCATTAAGATTTTCACACTAAAATAGAAAAAAAAACAATAAATTTTGGGGTTCCCCATACTTAGAACTGAAACTCAAAATTTTTTTTTTCATCAAACCCATACGTGTGGGACATCTATGGATAGGTCTTCAAAAATGGTGTTGAGGTTTCTTATATAATTTATTTCTAAACTGAATAGTTTGCGCGAGAGACACTTCCAAAGTGGTAAAATGTGTGTCCCCCCCCCCCCCCCGTAACTTCTAAAATAAGAGAATGATAAAACTAAAACAAATATATGATGTAGTACATAACCATGTAAACTTCCACCGAAAATTGGTTTGAACGAGATCCAGTAAGTAGTTTTTTTTTTAATACGTCATAAATCGTAAACCGCAATGTACCTTTCATTCAATCAACTCAAATATAAAAATTAAAAAAAAAACATTTATTTCATAAACATAAACCTTATGTACATAAACCGAGGATACCTACAGGTTTGTACGGAACCCTCGGTGCGCGAGTCCAACTCGCACTTGGCCGGTTTTTTTTACTATTAGATTACTCGGAAAAGTAACGCCGAAACAAACAAAGAGGTCATAGTCTCTATAATTAAAGTCCAGACATGATCAGATCTGGAAATCGGTGGAAATCTCTCATGTCGTAAAGGACGTTTAAATCCCTGCCCTTACGACATTTCACATTTCCACCATCGATATGAAAACCATGAAGTCTTCCACACTAAAATATAGTGTATTACTTGCAAGGAGCGAGAAAGACGAAGATCAGTGAGGATGAAAGGGAAAGACAGATAAACTGTAATTGTATCCAATAAATAATAATCGTCAGAATAGAATGGTCAAGATATTAAATGGCGAGCATTGTACTGAAGTTAAGAACCGTTAGAGCCGGTCGTAGCTGTTTTGTTTGTTTTGAGCTCAGATGTAGGACAAAATAAAGATAATGTCTAGACATCTAAGTGAGCACGTATAGGTTTTATTTAGCGTTTAAATGATGACTCGGCATTTTCTTACCTATACAAATATACTGTTACATTAATTGGGAATACCAAAATTCTGGTCGATATTTCGTTTATTTGTTTTGCTTATGATTGTCATCACTGTTTATGTCTAGGAATCCACGTTCTACTGTTGAGAAGGGGTGTCTTCGTATTTTTTCCTGTTTATCCTAGTCCTAGTAATATTATAAATGTAAAAGTTTGTATGTTTGTAACCCAGTCACGCACAAACCGCCGAACGGGTTTGGCTGGCTGACTGGATCCCATGACTTAATCATGGGATGATTTTCTCATCCCGGTAGTACGTTCCCGTGAGATAATTCCCGACCTCCGCGCGGACGAAGCTGCTGGCAAAAGTTAGTATTTCATAAAAATCTGCGACACGAAACGCAACATCGCAATAAGTGGAAGGAATAAGGTGGTTACCTTTGCTCAGGAGTGGAAAGTAAAAGCAGTAACTTGACAAAGACAAACAAACAACAACAACTTGGACAAAGGACTTTTAGGCCAAATAACGACGACGGACCCATAAGGCTCGCGTGTGTACCCGTAGATGATGGCGGGATGAGCTGGAGAAAAACAACAACCAGTGGTCCACTTTACAATTTCAAAAAGTTCAAGCATCTTTGGCCCAAAATTCAGCTGAACGAACTGCGGTCACTGACGCAGTCATTGAAGAAATGCAGGTGTTACTATACACCTCGGGTTACCCTTTGGAAAAAACAAGCGTGAAATTTTGTGTTGTAACGCTGGAAGGTACAAGTACTAAGTTTGTCCTTTCTAATGGTCAAACAAGATCAGTGAATGTCCTTCTAAAGTGTCCCCCCTACCGTTATTTTCACAAAAGGGTTCACAGAACGGACCCAACACTGAGAAAAATGTCATTTTGGCATAATCTTAAAATATCGTGACGTTGGTTTAAAATAGATGCGTTGTCTTATAATATGTTGATAATAAGTAAATATTACGCTAGAACTGAAATGTGTTAAGATGGAATCGAATTTTTTGGGTAAATAATGCAATATTATGATACTTGTCATCGTAAAAATTTGTAATTATGAAATAACATTGTCTTCTTCAAATAATAACACAATGTAATAGAAAATGGTCCACTGTCCCATAAATTAGTATGATAATTATAAATAAGATTCTAATTAAAAAACACAATGACAGTCACCGTAATATAAATAGATTTCATAGTTTAATATGAAGAAGTATCTCTAAAAATACGATGACCTCCCCCTAATGTACTATATTAAATTATAATGCTTTAAACTTATATTTTTAAAGTAAGCATCATTTTTTAATATTACAGTCATATTATTTTATGTGAATCCTATGATAATACGATTAAATAATCTCATATTTTTAGAGTAAGCATCAAAGTTCAATAATATAGTCATATTATTTTATGTGTATCCTACTAAATTATTATTACAGAGACCCATTTATGAGTAGCATTTGAATGATGTCCTACAAATTTAAGGTGACGGCATTATTATAAATGCCATTGCCAAGGTGACGCCATTTCGGTCGGCCATTTGTATTTCAAGTCAAGTCACGACTCACGACTCGTTTAATTAATAGCAATAACAATTCCATTAGTGCCAGTGAACGTGTTTGATCAGTGCAAAAATGGATATGGCTACGCGTGATCTTTTTAAGAAGTGGAATTTGGAACGCTACATCGATCGTTTTGAAAGTAAGTTGACAAACCTACCTAGTAAGTTGCTAGCATGAGCTCACACATTACATTCACACATTCTAATTTCTAGCAAGAATAGGGTCAGAGTGTCGTCTTAGAGGCACTATGAAAATATACTTAAAAAAATTTCGCGACCAATTTCAAGGTCACAGTTCTAACATAACCTTACCTATGGATCCCTTCGACATCGTTTTTACGACAAACGGTTGACCAACCAAAAGATATGGTTTGTTTTCATGTTAAATTGTATTTCAAAAAAGTAAATTTTGTTTTAAACTTTTTGCTTACACATGCCCTGCGTCGCTTAAATGCACATTCTCCTACTTGCATGTAGGTAGGTAGGTACCTACTTATTAACTTTTATTATTTTAAAGTCTTCTTAAGATACCTAACAATTTAACCGGTGCAGTATTTATTTAAAAAGTGGAATAAAATCATAACTTTTCATCAGTCTTGTTAGTTTACCAACTAAGTACATTATTATTACCTTTTTAAATTTCTTGTTAAATTTCAGGATAACTCCTACAATTCATCACTCTTTGAAGAGGTCCTGAGGAATGACTTGTTAACTAGTCTACCTTGTAACTTAGAGCCTCTGCCACCGTGTGAAGGACTGCAAAGCTCAATCCTCAACCAAGACTGCGAAGCAGGACTTAACCAGGAAAATTTGGTAAGTTCTGCAAAATTGTAGAAAAGTACTCGTACTTACTGTTTTTTGGTTCAAGAGCAATATGTATTAATTTGTAATTACATCCATACTAATATTATAAATGCGAAAGTAAGTTTGTCTGTCTATCTGTCGGCTGGGGCAGGACCTTTTCACATTTTCATACCTAAGACACTGAACCGATGCAAAATTTGGTATAGACATTCTTTGAGACCAGGATCAGTCCTGATCTTGATCGATTAGTTTTTATCAGGGCCGGATCAAGGGACGAGGGCAGGACCGTTCACACCTGCAATGCTGAACCGATTACTAGTAAAAAAATATAACACTTCCCTTGAGTTATCTCCGGCTAGGGCTAGCTATAGCCTGTTAGTTAACGGTCGCACTCGGACACATTTAGTGATTATTTCAACGATTATTGAGGTTAATTGACCATACATACTCATATTATCACACCTTTTTGCTACATGTACTATTATAACATTGTCTCAAAGTAAATATTATTTTAGGATGGTGACATACTGGTGATACCACTGGACTCGTCGTCGTCAGTGGGTGAAGCAGTTAGACAAGAGTCCACCGGGAGCAATTTAGTAAGTTATTGCCTATTATCCTGTACTTTTGATAAGGAATTTAAATTGACATTCAATATTGTTAACCCCCGGCGTAAACAGATAAGTTTAACGTCTGTACCTGTGTGTATGTGTGTACGGACGGCCGTTTAGGAGCTATACTATATGTCACAAAGATCAGTAATATATTTGGAGTTGGTGACAGCTATAACTAACAACTAAATGCATGATGCCTAGACTGGCACCGGCTCCAACTGATCATTATACTGAATGGAAGGTAGGTATTGAACCTGTATTTTCAACATTTTAGTGACATTTTTTTTTAACTTTTACCTTGCATATTTAGTTTGTAATGCCATACTTATACTATTTGTGTTTCAGGTGAATACCATACTGAATTCATCAGTCGAGGGAAAACAAATAATAGCAATTGGGCAGAAAACGGGCACCTTACCCTCAAACGTGCGT
The DNA here is from genome assembly GCA_932294355.1 of Aporophyla lueneburgensis. NCBI lineage: Eukaryota > Metazoa > Arthropoda > Insecta > Lepidoptera > Noctuidae > Aporophyla > Aporophyla lueneburgensis. The sequence continues at coordinate 14,331,087 of OW028735.1, forward strand.
GGGCGTTTATGCAAGCTGCTTATGGAGAAGCTCATTACGGCCGAAAACCCGGTACTTCTGACAGATGCTGAGAGAGAAGAAGAGCTGCTTGCTCTATCCTACGACATTGGCAGATTATTTAAAGAGGAGTCACCACCCCTATACTACGCGCCGTACCTGCCGGCTGATGCTTACCAGGCTAAGCGCAATATCTCTGGCTGGTTAGTCACCGCCAGAAGGGCTCGACGGCAGCATTTAGTTTCGTTGGGCCTTATTGAAAAGCCCAAGTCACGTTCTCGCTCCAAGTCCAGTCCTAGGCTAGACACCCCTCCACTCGCTGGAATCGACCTGACCGGACTTAAAGAAGGTAACTCCTTTTCAAGAAATTTTATGTTTTCAGATTGAATTAAATTATCAAGAACAAAATTATTGAGAAAAATATCTGAATTAGTATAAATTTTCGTTACAAATTACAAAATATCTGAATCTAAGAACCGTTATTGTCATTGTACTAATTATTAATCGTTTTAATTTTTGTGTGCAGGTGAAGTGGAGGACGTAGCGTCAGCATTAGAGCAGCTGTCAAGTCCTTCAGCTGGTCCGTGGCAGGAGGTCAGTGCCCTGTGGTGGGAGACGGTGCGAGCTCGCCTCCGGTACTTGTAATCTACCCTTAGTTACGGTATTTATCGGATATCCCTTTAGGATATCCTATAAAGACGGCCCGATAACGGTGTCCGCATAAAGTAATGGTATGAGCCAGCACCAATAGCTGGTTTAAGGTGAACGCACACTTATCAGAGCCGAAGGAGGCGAAGGAATCAAATTTTAGAATTACTTAAATGAAGTCCAATGTAACTTCGCACACTTATCCGCACCGAATCGTACGACCTTATTCGTCCGATTCGGTAAGTGTGCGAGGTTCCATAGGATTTCATACAAGTAATTCTAAAATTCGATTCTTTCGCCTCCTTCGGCTCTGAAAAGTGTGCGTTCACCTTTAGTAATAGATTTTAAAGTAAAGTATTTGTATGAGGGATAGATTAGTCTCATCGGAGTGTTTATAGTAGCACTTTACTTGAAAATAGATATTTACTATAATAATATAACCAATTTATTGTATGCAGCTTTAAGGTGAAAGCGTCAGGGTAGCCCGCGAAATTCAAATTTTCTTACGTTTTTTGCAATTTGCAGGCCAGTGCTAGGTTTTGATTGAAATGTTAGACGCGGGTGTAAGACGTATGTAGTACAACTTATGTACTTACACCCGCGTGCAACATTTAATTAACATACAACCTAGCACTGGCCTGCAAATTGCAAAAAACGGCTACCCTGAAGCAATCACCTTAAGGGCAAAAATGTTTTAGTTATAGGTACATTAATGTAAAGTTTTTTATTTTTTGTAAATTAAATTTCTACTCGTCTCAACCTTTATTTTAATTTGTAAAAACTAGAATTATTGAACATAATGTATATAATGATTCTTTATAATGACCGACAAATAGATACTGTAATCATTAAGGCGAGGATGTTTCTAAACAAAACAGTCTTCTTTTATACTGAATATAAATGTTTAGAGTATATAATAATTATTCATTCATACTATGGAAATAAAAATACCATTCAATTTTCTGTTTAATTTATACATACATCCCTTTTCACCTTCTTACCATTCTTGCCAAGGTACTTTTTTCTATTTTTTTTACTTACTCTCCATTTTTTTAAGGTTCAAGTTTAGGGTTCTTCAGTTTTTTTTAATGTTGAGCTCACACCTAATAATATTTAAAAGGAAAGAACCAATATTGGATACTTAAAAATAAGGGGATCATGTAAGTCCAGTGGCGCCCTCAATTATAGGAGGATTGTGATTTCTAATAATCCAAACAATTTCTGTGTAATCCACCAGTATTTAGTTGTAGTCCTACTGATGGAGAATGAGTAGAACTACAACTAATCACTGGTGTATTATAGAGATATTAATTGGTTTATTAAAAAACACAATCCTCCTATTGAGGGCGACCTCCGTAAGATAATAGGCTATAACCAGAGATATGAGGAAATAGTAGGAAAAGTAAGAGGACCTAACCTAAAATACGAGGAGGTTACCGAAAAATAGTAGGAAAAATAATAGGATATAACTGGATATATGAGGAAGGCACCGAAAAATAGTAGGAAAAATTGTATGACATAACTGAATATGTGAGGAAGTCACCGAAAAATAGTAGGAAAAATAATAGGATATAACTGGATATATGAGGAAGGCACCGAAAAATAGTAGGAAAAATTGTATGATATAACTGAATATGTGAGGAAGTCACCGAAAAATAGTAGGAAAAATAATAGGATATAACTGGATATATGAGGAAGGCACCGAAAAATAGTAGGAAAAATTGTATGACATAACTGAATATGTGAGGAAGTCACCGAAAAATTGTAGGAAAACTAATAGGATATAACTGGATATATGAGGAAGGCATCGAAAAATAGTAGGTAACTAAAACTAAATCCATGGTGACACATCATCTTAAATACTGTTATCATCAACAATAGTATTATCATCGTTCTTTTTGGTGAATCACTATGCTCCGTCCTTTGAGTGAATTCATCATACTTTAAGCTGAATTCACCTCTTTTATGATTCTCAGTTTTCTCAGTGAACGTACCGCGATCTCTTTTGTTAATCGTTTCATGTGTATCGTCTCTGTGTAACCAAACTGGATTGCTACTTAATTCTTTTTTCAAATATCAGATTAGCCATTATATTGCTGTAGGAACAAGATTATGGAGACGTTATTTAAATGGGGGATAACTGACAGTGGCTGAATAACCTTCCAGTCCTTCTGTTGATTCCCACTCGAAACAAATATTTAACTTTAAGAAAGACACGACTTTACAAAAATTTTCTCTTTCTTTGTCGAACGCCAGGTTAATAAACATGACACGCGCTTCAAGAAGTAATGGCGAGTGATTTGTCGCTCTTGTGTGGACAAGCCTCTGTTGCTTACGAGTTGTAGGTTACGGCCCACTCCCTCTCACCGAGAGGAGACCTATATCCCAGCAATGGGAAACATATAGGCTGATTATGATATGTACACAAAACTTGAGGAAATTTAACAACTTGTAACTAGGGTTTGCACTATTCGTTTAATTTTACTGTTCGAATAAAATGAATACTTCCAGAGCTAAATATTCGAATATTCGGGTATTCGAATATTTTTTTAACATTTATTGAAAATAATACAATATCAATTCAACACAAACATGTGTGAGCAGCAATACGGGGGTTTAGTTTGATTGCCGCATAATTCTATTCAAATAAAATCAAGTATTATAATTAGTTTTATTGTTTTTTAATAAAAAAAACCACATTAATTATCGTTTCACAGAGTAAACATAGGTAAGTCTTAGCTTAGGGATATGATGACATGACACTGATGAGTGATGACGCTTAGGATAAAAAATAAAAAAAACTTAACAGTCAATAATTAGTACAAGCACAAATATATATCATACTTATCTTTACTAGAAAGTAGAACTAGAATAGGAACTTTGGTTACATTTTACATAACATTCAGTTAAGTTTTATAATCAAAACAAAATCGTATTTCTTTTAGACTCAAACAAACATTAATTAACATTAAAAATTAACAATCCACAAATCAATAAAACAAATCAATCAATTTACACTTTGATAATATGAGCGCAAAAAGCTTAGGGCGTCCAAAGTATCGGCATTCATTTTCGTTCTTAAGCGGTTGCACAAGTAACTCGCCGAAGAAAACACCCTCTCAGCTTCGACACTGGAGGGTGGAATGGAGAGCAGTAAATTATATGCTCGGGTTAAATGAGTACCACGTTGTCCACCGCCGTCAAAGAGACCCATCTCCACTTGGATTTTAGTGCCAAGATCCAAGACCTCATCTCCGGACTGTCGTAGCTGTAAAGATTCGGCTGCGTCATTTTGTAGCTTACGGCGCAGTTGATCTTTCATAGACATACTGTTCTCATCATTGCTTTCTGTCTCTGTTTGTACTTGTGGGCTGCTGCGGCTACGGTCTTCAGAGTCTGTTGATGACTCAAAGTAGCTGTTCAATTTCACGATTGTGTTTTTAACCACCATATTATGGGGATTTTCAAATGGATATGAAGACTTCCCTTCATTGTAAAATTTTGCGGAATTATCCAGGTATTTGAGAGTGCCGCTTAGCTCTGGTAGTCGTCGTTCTCCAATTCTTTGTTTCAGTGATACTAAGAGATCACGGCTCACGTCATTATGAATTTCACCCAGTTTCTCAATCATAAACTTCAACGCTGTTTCTGTCATTATCAGGTTGGCATTTTCTTCACACAGAACTTCAACAGTAGCTTTGATCACATTCATTGTGTTGGAGAGTTCTTCGAGTCGCCTCATCTCTTCTTCTGAAAATGTGATATGGTTGTCATAATCAATCAACGTTTTCTGGACTACAACTTTCAGTGTTAGAAACCGGGACAACATGTCAGCAAGGCTGCTCCAACGTGTCTTGCAATCAAGTATTAGACGCAAGTCTTTCTTTCCTTCCTCCGAAGCATATTTGTATAAGGTTTCTGCTCGAGTAGGAGATGAACGAAAAAAAATCACAGCTTTTCGCACTTTGTTTATAACATCTTTGAAGCTTCGCGCAAGCGCAAGGCTGACCGTTGAAGTGCTGGCATATTCAATGGTCACATCAAATCCAGCTCTGTCCAGTTCATCATCATTGTCGCTTGCTTGGTCAGTGTTAGTCTCATCAGTATCAGTCTTATCGCTGTCTTCTGACTCAGGATCAGGAATAACTGAAACTTCAGGAATGGCTTTATTCTTCTTGTAAAGAACATCAATTACTGCCAGTTGAATACCATGCGCTAAGCATAGTTGATGAAATGCATTGGTCTTTCGACCTAGGGCACACATAACGCTCGCTCCATCAGATGCCAGGCAAATTATATCATCATCTAATGACAGATTATATTCAGCAATTTTTCTTTTCAGAATGTTGAGACAGTTATCTGCTGTGCCCTTTCCTGTCAGTTTAGCTAAACCCAGGTTGCTGAACGATTTACGTTTTAATTTTGGTGAATGAATGTTGACATTCATATACCGTACATTTTGAGACGACGTCCACTCATCGAGGGTGATGGTGAATTTTATCCCTGAAGATTTCAGAAGGTTTAATTCCTCAGTTAGTTCTGCCTTAAGTTGGTTGCTTCTGGTGATGACAATTTTCTTTATTGTGTGGGGAGACTCAGGTAACTTATATCCGCTTTTATTGAATAACTTACGTATCGTTTTGGATGTACATATACGAAAAAACGACAGACCATCTAAAGCTGCCAACATGGAGATCATGTCTTCGGAGCTATCTTCAGATTTGAAATAATCTGTGAGTCGCCTTTTCTTCTTCTGTACTTCATTGGAATTTTCTTTGCTTCCACTTGCAGTAACTGTAACCGCATCAGAATTATTGATCTGTCCTTTTACAAATATGGAATGCTTTTTTTGAAGATGTATGTCCAAAGGAGTCGTTGACATAGAGTTTGACAATACTACTTTGCAGATTTTGCATTTTGCTTGTGAACCACCTTCAGCACGTAAAAAGTGTTGCCACACAGATTTTTTGTCTTTAGATCGTTTGGTGTACTCTTTGAATTCAACTTTGTCAACACTTCCACTCGCCATCACTAAGATTTATTTTGTCTTAGATAGACAGCTTTCAATGCAGGAACTGAAATCAGAACAAATTTAAATTAGATACGATTATTATAAATATAATACCTACTGTATGTAAGTTTAAGTAGTTTAAAATGTCACACACAACAATCTAATATTTTTAAAATCGTAACTGATCACATCATACACCGGCTCGCGTAACCAACCAAATCAGTAAGTAGCGAAGGAGGGATTTAATACGTACGCTACGTCAGAGGAATGCAGAAACCCGTTGCAAAGTAAAACACTTAGGCCGAGATAAATAAACGCTACTAAGCACTTGCTTTGGCTTAGCATCGGTTGTCACTGTCGCGCAACGGGCAAACTACAAGTGCTTGATAGAGACAGAGAATGGCTAAGCTAAAACACTTGCTTAGTAACGTTTATTTATCTCAAACTTAGTGTAGGAGTGCAGAAACAGGAGTTTCGGCTCAGTAGTTAGGTTAGATTAGTCTATACTATAATCTACTAACCTAACCTATAGCAAAAAAAACAGTAAGTATTCTAAAATATTTAAATTTTAATTCAATAGTGCTTTTTCGTAGTAATGACCTCTACTTTCAAGTTTTAGGTCGGTATACCTACCTACTATTGAGCCAAAATTCCTGTTTCTACACTACTTAATAATAGTTTGTGGCATTAATTAGGTTTGTCTGAAATACTTACGTGAATGTCGCCACGCGCAGTTAATAACAGTAACACAACACAACTCTCAAATAATTATGCGTTCGCGCATGCACACTGTCCTTGGCGGTGGGCGAGGGACAACTGATGACTGAGTGAACGATTGAGTACAAGAACACAACAGGGTGGGACTCAAGGGCAGGGTTGGACTTAGAATCAAAACAATATAAGGGCCTTTATTACTTTATTAACTATTCGAATATTCAGATAATTTTAATGAATTATTCGAATTTGAAATTGTAACGGATATTCGAATAAAATGAATATTCGAATATTCGAATTGCAAACCCTACTTGTAACACACTCACACGTCACAGAACACCCAACTCATCTTCCCTCACTCCTACCCACCATTACAGGTATTGACATTGCCAGGTACACAGCATTTATCCCAATACATTTTTCATATTATATCATTTTTATTTTCTTTAAATTATTGTCAACATACCTTTCCTATGTAATTAGTCTTGGATCAACCAACCTTCCCACTAGGAATCGAGCGTTGGTAGCTGTGCCACAGTATTTAACTATTACAGCTATCATAGTTTTGTCTATGAATGTTTTTTGTTCCCAATAAACGATTATATGTTAAACGTAACATAAAATGTACCTAAGTGCTCATACACACGAGAGCAGCAAGTGCGTTCGTATGTTTAAATAAGCATATACATCTTTGAGTAATATACGCACGTTGAAACAAAATTTTAAATGTACTGTGTTCTATTTCATGTTACATTTCACCTGCAAATTTCAAAAAAAGGAAGACAATTTTAATTTCGCGACTATGTAAAAAGGTAATTCCCCCTTTTTTTTGGATGGGAAATCATCAAATGACTTCTCCCGCTCTGGGCGGAGCGGGAGGGCATGTCAGACTTTTACTGACTAAAACCCACCCGTGTTCCTTCAGTTGCCCATGTGCCAGGGTCACGGTATCTCTTTCGAACAATCTCGCGACCCTGGCAGGCATCGGTCCTGGCAGAACCCTTCAGTTTTGCTGACATCTCTTTGAGGCGCGCGTGGAACACTACTCGCCGTCGACCCGAGCTTGGTCTTTCTCGGGCGGCGAACTACCCATTGCTCAACGCCCGCAAGCTCGCGCCTACGGTGGCCGGGAGTCAGGTAATTCCCCCTTGAATATAAATGCTATATTTATCTATGTTACTTTGTAAATCTCTATGGTTGAATGATATCATTATGTTGCAACATGAATGAAGTCAGAGATAACATGCAATAATAACTGATATTATGCATGAATAAATAAAATATTGGTCTTGTTGGTACAGAAGGTGGCGCTACTGCTTAGCATAAGTTCCTGGGTTCAAATACCGGGTCGAGCAAAGTGCCACTGGGTTTTTTCTACCTGGATTTACTTAGTAGCAGCTTCAGCCAGGTTCTGGTGACCGGTTTTAGGCAATAGGCTCATCCCCTGTTTATTACATGGGATTTTAAACATATGTTTAGCGAAATGTGGCAATATTATATTTACTTATAATTCATTAGATTTATTCAAAGTAACAACCCGATTAAGGGTCCAATAATACCTTCTTGTTAAATGTAACATGTTAAGAAATCTTTAAAATATTATTGCCGCTTTAAACACTATCATTTAGTATGATAGTGTTTAAAGCGGCAATAATATTTTTGGACCCTTAATCGGGTTGTTACTTTTAATCCTACCAATTTAAGTGTCCATAGTGGTTAAATTGAAATAAATGGAAACAAAAACAACGTCATAAACTACATTTTATAAATAGAAAGAGTTTATTTATATCCCCTGTCTCAAGGATGGCATTGTTTTGAAGCATAGGCTCAAGCTGCGTTCTGAGATGACTTAAAAGTACCGATATGACCTTGTGTATTTGCATTATTTTAAGAATGTGACATATACATTACATACATTTATTTATTGATTTGGCACTGCAGTGATTTACGTACTAAAACATATTGTGAAAATGTCATTTACTAAGTGCACAGCACTAGCAGAGAATTTAATTATAAAAGAATATGTAAGATACCGTTAGATGAATTAAGTACTTGTCGGATCTGTTATGATGAGTATGCAGTTAAAAACAAGACATAAACGCCTTTGTTTTGGGTTGGGTGGAGTCTAATGGGATGGTGACATGGGCCAATGGATTGAAAACTGTCATTGATTGAGACATGGTAGCAACTCATACTAGCCTAGAAACTACTCAGATTTCCTTTATAAGTTCTGTAGTAGCAACACGTTGCCAGTCCCGTCTCATCAACATCATTTCAGCCAAGAGACGTCCACTGCTGGACATAGGCCTGCCAAGCACCACCACTTCAACCGTTTCTGTTCTACTCACATCTGGCAGATTCCTGCGGCCTTCACCAGAACATTGGTTCATATTGTGGGAGGCTTTCCAATGCCATATCCTATATATTTTGGGTAATTTCATGGTACATCCAATGGGTTTTTATTTATTTAAATTCTGTTATGTATTAATTATGTAGGTATTTGGAAACCTTCTTGACTAATAAGGTATTTATAAGTACCCTACACACACATCTTGTAAATCCAGGGCAGTGCTACCTAGTGCTTGCTAAGAATAAAACAAATGTTACTTAATGCTTGTTATATTGAACATAATAGTGGCGACGAGGACTAAAAGTGATTAAAATGGAGTGCAGAGCAGTGAAATACAAAGAGTTTGATGCTCAAACAGATAATTGGGACAATTACATGGACAGGTTAAAATTTTGCTTTGAAGCAAATGGCATTGTGTTGGACTCATTAAAAAGGGCTAATTTTTATACAATATGCGGTTCTCAAGTGTTTGACACCCTTCTGGCGCTAATTACGCCTAGAAAATCTAGTGATGTGACATTCAGTGAAATCGTAACAGTGTTAACAAAACATTATAGTCCGAAACCTAATGAAATTTCAATGTCTTACAAATTTTATAAACGCGATCAAAAACCAGGTGAATCTGCTGCGGAGTACATAGCGCAGCTCAGAAAAATAAGTGCCGATTGCAATTTTTCCGACTTGGAACGTATGCTACGCGACAGGCTCGTGTGCGGCCTGTCCGACCATAAATTACAGTACGATCTCTTGAAAAAAGACAATTTATCTTATGATAATGTTGTTCAAGCTATGCTATCATCGGAGAGTGCGGGGAGAGATGTTTGTATGATTCAAAGTGCTAACCCCGGGAATGTCGCACATGGGACCAATGTAACGGCGACTACTACAACAACAGCGGCAGAGCCTGAGCCTATGGACATCAACGCAGTACAGTCTAACAGTAATTCTCGAATGTGTTACCGGTGTGGTGACCGCCACGGAGGAGAATGTCGATTTATTAAAGCTACGTGCCGATACTGCAAGAAAATAGGACACATAGAAAAGATATGTATTGCTAAGAAAAAAGGTTCGAAAAGACAAGTGAATCATACCCATAATGACGAAGTAGATATTCAGATGAATGGGATTTACAGCGTCAAAAGTGTGGGACTACGAGTACCTTCTTATGACGTAACGGTTGAGCTAGACGGCATGCCGGTGACGATGCAGGTGGACTCCGGTGCTGGAGTCTCGCTGGTAAACGAAAGTACGTGGAGGAGGCTACGATCAGCACGGTCACGAGAGGCCGGCACTCTTCGCGCCACGCCGGCCAACATACATACCTGGACAGCGACGCCCATATCTGTGCTTGGCCAGACAACTGTGCAAGTAACGTTTAGAGACATTAGGTGTGTTTTGAATGTTATAGTAGCTAGAGGGTTAGGACCAAACTTAATTGGTCGTGATTGGTTTTCAGCCCTTAACATAAAGGTATGTATTAATGCTGTCTTAGATTCCCATGTGTCAATTTCCAACGAAATGTTAAAAAAACATAATGAAGTTTTTAAACAGGGTCTAGGTACTTACCGAGGTGATCCGGTTACAATACATTTAAAGGCAGAGGCTACGCCTAGGTTTCTTAAGGCTCGCCCCGTTCCGTTTGCGATTAAAGACAGGGTTGAGAAGGAAATTGATCGTCTAGTGGCAGAACGGGTACTTAAACCAGTTTCTTTTTCTCAATGGGCGACACCAGTCGTACCTATCGTTAAAAAATCGGGAGATATTCGTCTGTGTGGCGATTATCGCAGTACGGTCAATCAGGCTACTGAGTCGGATACTTATCCTATGCCAACGGCTAACGAAGTGTTTGCTATCATTGCTGGTGGAAAATACTTTACCACATTGGATTTAGAACGTGCATATACACAGGTAGTTGTAGACGAGAACACAGCTAAATTGCTAACTTTGAATACGTGCAAAGGTCTTTACACTGTGCACAGGTTGGCGTTCGGTGTAAAGGCATGTCCAGGAATATTTCAAAGGTTGATGACAGCATTGCTGGCAGGTGTTCCAGGAGTTGCGGTTCTAATTGATGACATCATCATAAGTGGACACACCTTGCCAGATATGTGCAGACGCCTAGACATGGTATTGACACGCATACAGAGAGCTGGACTGCGACTCAACTCCAGTAAGTGCAAATTTGCTAAAGAATGTGTAGAGTTCCTGGGATTTGTCATCGACGCTGACGGCATTCATCCAGCGCCCGGTAAAGTGGAGTCTATCACTAAAACACCGGAGCCCAAGAATGTCCAGCAGCTGCAGGCATTTTTGGGTTTGTATAATTTTTATGAGAGGTTCATACCTCACAAGGCGACTATACTTGAGCCACTTCATAGGTTGCTTGACAAGTCACACAAGTGGCAATGGACAGATCTAGAACAAGAAAGTTTCGACAAGGCGAAACAATTACTATCTTCAGATATTACATTAGTACATTATGATTTAAACAAACCGTTGGTAATGACGTGTGACAGCTCTGAATATGGTGCAGGTGCAGTATTGTCTCACGTTATGGAGGACGGCCAAGAGCGACCTGTTGCCATGAGTTCAAGAACATTACATTCACATGAGCGGAAATATTCTCAACTTGATAAAGAAGCGACGGCGATTATGTTTGGGATTCAAAAGTTTCATAACTACCTAATGGGAAGGTCTTTCACCATAGTAACGGACCACAAACCGTTGGTCAGTATATTTGATCCAAAAAAGCCAATACCGAATATTATATCACCACGGTTAACAAGAATTTCTATTGTACTAACTTCACACAGTTACAACATAGTGTACAAGCCGGGCCAACAAATAGGAAATGCAGATAGTCTCAGTCGCTGGCCACAACCAGTGCCTGAGCAACCTGAGGAACAACTTTGTGACATTCTATTGATGGCGGAGGCCCCTGAAGACTTTCCTGTGGACATCCAGCAGATTGAAAGTCTTTCAAAAAAGGACAAGATACTTTCGCGAGTTATACATCATATTTTGAGCGGTTGGCCTCCGAAAGTCACGGAGGAAGAGCTACGCATATATTGGTTACATCGGAGTGAGCTCTCTATACACGAAGGCTGTATTCTTCTAGGTTGTCGCGTAGTGGTGCCACCGTCACTACGTAGTGAAGTTTTACGCACGTTACACAGAGCACATAGCGGTATTGTACAAACAAAAGCTTTGGCCAGGAGCTACGTGTGGTGGCCTCAGTTAAATGAAGATATCGAGTCAATGGTCGGCAACTGCAATAAATGTCTCGAAAGTCGACACATGCCACCAAGGACCAGCTATGAGTGGGTTGTACCCACAAGACCATGGTCTCGCATAAACGTTGACTTTGCGGGACCTTATCAAAATAAAGTCTTTTTAATTATAGTCGATGCATATTCCCGATGGCCTGAGGTATTCATCGTTAATAATATGACTACAGAAACAGTTATCAAACATTTAAGAATGATCTTTGCTACACATGGGCTATGTGAGACATTAGTCTCTGACAATGGTACACCGTTTGTCTCATCTGAAATGAAACGATTCTTAGATTCCAATAAAATAAAACACATTACCACAGCGCCATACCACCCTGCAACAAATGGTTTAGCGGAACGCATGGTACAAACTGTAAAAGACAAGCTACGTAAAATGGACCAACTACCATGGGATATTAGGATGCCTAATATGTTGCTAGGATTAAGAGCGACACCATGTGCAGGGACAGGGAAAAGTCCTGCTGAATTATTGATGAGTAGACGACTACGGACCTTACTCGATACTATCCAGCCTTACAATAAACAGCATGAGCAAGTTGAACAGCAAATCGTTAACAATGGTCTGAGGAAACATAGGGATACCAATGTTGGTCAAAGTGTTATGTATAGAAACTACGGTAGAGGACCACGTTGGTTATCAGGCACAGTGACGAGTAAAGAGGGCCCATCGAGTTACAAAGTAACAACTGAAGACGGAGATGTTGTCAATAGGCATATTGACCAAATACTAAAGAAAAAACCAGGGAATGACGTTACTGAAGAGGAAGGGAGGAATACTGCTAATGGTAGGGAAGACCAGACAGACAGCCAGGAAAAAGAAGAGACAGGAGATATAGAGGACAGTCAAGGAAGTGAGAAAGTAATACAGATACCTAGCTCAGAAGAATGGGCAGACATGTTAGGAATACCTAGCGGAGCAGAAGCCAGCTATGCCGGTGGCAAGTTAAAACACAAATTGTGCTCGCATCCCAAGTCACCTTATGCCAGGCCCAGTGATAACAACTTCATTCTGTAACTGCTAGTATTAAGTATCAGTTCCTTAATTATCTTCTGTTTCTCATTAAGTAAATGTTAATTGCTACAAGATCTAGTAGATTGATAGTTTAAGTACTTAGTGGTGTTGTACACTTTTGGTTTATATAATTGTTGTGCATACTTGGGGGAAAGGTATGTTATGTATTAATTATGTAGGTATTTGGAAACCTTCTTGACTAATAAGGTATTTATAAGTACCCTACACACACATCTTGTAAATCCAGGGCAGTGCTACCTAGTGCTTGCTAAGAATAAAACAAATGTTACTTAATGCTTGTTATATTGAACATAATAAATTCTTAAGAAGGTACTGATATGTTGATGACTGCATAATTATACAGGCCTGAATTTCAGCATGAAATATAATACAAGAACGGCACAGCCATACCAAAATGCATTACGAGTAATGTACAGACACTCAACGTGTTAAGTAATGCCTATAATTCACAAATAAGTCTATGACTATGACCAGTGCAGACGTTATAATGAGGAAGTATTTCTCTAGTTTACACGTAGAACAATTCTATGCCCAAAGTAGGAATATCTGAAACTATTTCAAATCACAATCCTATACATATAGATGATCTATAGGATATATTATAAGTAGAGATCAGATATTCAGATGCATATATGCACCTAAAGTTGAAATGTTGGCTAATATGGAATATGTGTTTTTACCGTGTTTTGTGTGTTCTTTTAACTAACACATACCTCCCTACACACATGTATTTGCATCTGGGGTTAAACATTAATTTTAAATAAATATGATCCAAGAAACAAGGCTTTAATAAAAAAAAAAATATGAAGCCGCTTCTGTGCTTTCACAGTTAAATAGGATAATAACCAATAGCCCAATACTCATCATAAGTTATAAAATAAAGCAACCTATGCTCCCTGTGTAATTTATAATAATAGTTATTGTCATTTAGTTGTATTTTAAGAATAGTAGTATGATGTTGTTTACATCTGACTTTGTTTATTTCTATTACAGAGTACCAACCTGCCTTGGTGGATTTTAGAATATTTCTGAAGTACAGTTACTTCAGAAATATCCTACTCAAATCAATCATTGAGCATAATTTAAATACTAATGTTTGTAAATTTTACTACATAACTGAACTTCCTAAACTAATTAATTTTAAAAAATAGTTTATTTTGGTTTAACTTACTTAGTTTAATTTTGTGTAAATTCAGATAAATATTGATTACAAAGTGGCAACATGGCACTCAAAAAATACTGCCACATCTGGAGCAATATGGAAATTTAGTAAGAGGCATTATTAAAATCAAATTAAATAATATGAATATTAGCAGGCAGGTAGGTATTAAAGTTCAAGATGAAAATTTAATATTCATTTGAGAGAACTTTGATTTATAAAATCTAATACCAACATGCAATTATTGTGTAGATATGACTTAATAGGTATTTTCCAACTAATTGGTGTCAATGACCTAATCACAGGTCATTAGATAAAGCGTACAAATAAAAAAAGCATAGACTTATTACTATAAATGTTTACAAACAACTAAATCTTTCAATTAGGTATTTTGATTAGAATACCTGGTCATGCAGGTAAAATCTTCAACAGTATAAGTGTTACTTCTAAAAAGTTGGTAATTAAGAAAGAAGTGACTGTACCTTGTTCTCGGAATCCTGGTCAGAATGCTCAGAGTCGCTCCCCTGGGAGTCATAGTCAGACTCGTGCTGGCCACCATCCTGCAAACATCCTTCCACCTTTAGCAACTGCATTTTCCACACAAAACTCTTTTTGTTTACAACCTACGTGGCGGCAACGTTTCTAAAATTAAAGTCTAAACACATCGGCGGCGTTTCGGTGAGTGGTGCCCAATTCGTGACCTCAATAGTACTAAAAGAAATGGACATTCCGTCACGCGAACGACCGAGAGAAAGTAAGCCGTAATACTTTTTAGCGCCAAAACGAAAGTTTACGCTATTGTGACTAGACCCTGTACTTACTCTCCCGGTGATATTGTGCCCGATATCCTGCGATGCATCCGAATATTCTCCGGAATCTTCGTGTTCTCGTCTCCTAACCGCGGACGTCATATCGGCGTCCTCTCTCGTAACTTGCAGAACTTCCAGTTTGACGGCGTTGCTGTATTATTAACGGATAAAATGCAGCGTAATCGTGCTCGTTATATCGTCGCTAATAAGAAATCCCCTCTCGTTTTACGAAAAATGAAATGAAAGAACGTCAAAACAAGGGGAATCTAGCGGCCATAAAAAAGCTGCGTTTCGTTTATACTAGAGTTGATTACTGACAACAGGATTACTCAAGCTAAACAAATAAGAAATAAACTGCAAAATATTTAATTGGAACACCAATTAATTGATAACTTTACTTATGTCTTTCAAATTCACTTGAGCTTACTTTTTCTTCAGTTTCAAATAGAAAAACACTAATTTTTGGGAATTTATAGATAATGGATGCAACGAAACGCACCTTAGAAGCTGGGCAACATTATTTTAAACGTCATTTATGGAAGAAATTCGCGACAGGTGAATTTGGCCTGATTTGGCCGCGCAACACCTGAGAGTTGGCGCTGTTTATAGCCACAAGATTTTATAACATGACGAAATCAATGCAAGCACAAGAACAGTGGTTTTCTGATGTGACTGATTTTTGTACCTTGGAGATTTTGGAATAATGTGGCAAGAAACCGTAGTGCCTGTAGTATTAACCTGAGACCGCAGTGCCAGGCTTAATAAAAACAAACTGACGTTCGTTTACATCTTTTTTTTATTAAAGACCATGTTTGGGATACCAAATTATATCAGTGTTCAAAAGCTCACATTTAACAGGACATGTTCCACTTCATTGTTTGATATGACGAGAATACCATCTAAGATTTTGTGTTTTGATTTCATAAATCTGTCTTCTGCCAAACATATGTCATTCATGAAATGTCACCAGGTCATTACTTTCAGGAAGGAAATACATTTTTTGCTGTAAATGTTATTAAAAACATCATAAAATTATCAAAGAGCAGAAAAACCATTCATACAACAAAATGGAAAGGTATGCACGTATTTCGATCACCAAACTCTCCTGCAACCTCCTTGTTTGTGTTGATATTTTGGATACATTATCAAAACTATTTTCAGTTCAACCGAAGAAGAAGCAAAGACTGTGCAACTACTTGCTAAAGGTATCATGGAGATGTATGAACCACCGCTAACAACCATTAATACCCATTTAAAGGAATTAACGTAAGTTATAATATTTATTTATTTACTAACGACAACAAACAGCAGTGTACTAAAAAGTAGACATAGGTTGAACTTTATGAGGTAACAAATACACTACTCACAACGTTATCCACATATTAATAAACATAACTACTAGTTGTTTGAAACAACGATACAAATAAAAAGGCTTACCTGTAGTAACTCAGCCCATGATTTGGGAGTCCATATTTTTTTCACAGAAAGATCATATTATTAGAAGCCTCCACGTAAAATTTTAAGTCTCAAAAAGGGGGGGTTGCGCAACTTTTCCTTCACAGGGGGGTTCTACACCGCCCCCCTCCCCCCTCACTCCCCTTCACCCCTTAAATTTACTGCTGACATACTAAAACTTAACCTTAGAATCTAAAAAAAATATTTCTCAAAAAGGGGGAGGTTGCGCAACTTTTCCTTCACACGGGGGGGTCCTACACCGCCCCCCCTCCACCCTCACCCCCCTTCACCCCTTAAATTTACTGCTGACATACTAAAACTTAACCAATAAAAAATAAAAACAATAAAACTAAACATTACTAATACATTGGCAATTCCCCTCCATCAGCCTTTCCATGCGTGATGACATTTGAAACCCTAAACTGTGAATTCTTAACAAACTATTTTCATAAAAGCGGAATTGTTTTGTTGACTTGTACTAATCCTGAAAAATTAATTATTACAGAGAAAAACAAGATACTGTCCAGGGTATGCTCACTTCAGAGAAGCGAAAGCTGGAAGACCTACAGAATGATGTCATGCTTGATGCACTGGTAATTTATATTTCACCCATTATTAAAATTAATCAGCTCTTTCCTACAAAAGTGCAATACCTATACAGGCAAAATATTGATATATAATTTTTTAAATTCAGCTTATCCCATGATACAGAATAATGTCCCTGCCACCCTGTAAACAACTAACTATTAAAAGATAAATTGAAAACAAACTTTACTCAAACATTATTTTTTATTTTTAACCGACTTTAAAAAAAGAAGGAGGTTATCAATACAACTGTATTTTTTTTAATGTTTGTCACCTCATATGTTTTGACTGGGTGAACCAATTGATTATTCAAAAACATGAAAAATAACTTTAATATCGGAAGTTGGTGGCAAAAAAGCCTTAAATACAGATCCTGAGACACCAACTTCCGAAATTATATTTATTTTTCGATTTGTAGTGTTTTTTTTAGGAAGCCCGTTGTTATTTTTTTGTAAAAAGTGTTCAACAGTGTAGCTATTCCACAGCTGAGAAAATGCCTCTCCCAAATCCCTCCAGGTATCCTTTTCAAGGGCCACCTCGAACCAACCCTTGTAATATGTCTAGGTCCTCTCACCACTTCTTCTTGGGGCAGCTTCGGTGGTGCCGTTCATCCTCAAGCACCCACAGTGTGGAGACTAATCTTTTAATGAGTATTGTTTTTATTTCAGTTGGCAGACATAGCAACCAACAGAGAAAAACTTGTCACCATATCAAACTCAATGATGTCATTGCACAAGAGGGTTCAGTCATTACAGGTAATTTTAAGCTTCACATTTATAATTATACCAGCCCATAACTGTCTCACTGCTTGACAAAGGCCTATTCTCATATAAAGAAGGAATAACCATTGATCTAAGGCATTTCCGGGCTTCCTGGAAGAGCTGGGGTAGATTGAATAACCGATTCTCCCAGCTATATGCGGATTGCAGACACCAGTCCATATTACCTATTGCCTCACAGTCACATAATATGTCTCAGATGATGACAGACTACAGCTGTATAAATATGGAATGCTTACCTATCTTAAGACTTACCTATTTACTTAAATACACACACCTAAATATACACCCTGGAAATATGAAATAAGTCAGTATAGTTAGTTTATAAGCTCTTAATTTTTTTTTATGTATGCACATTTGCAGTTGGAGAAATGACTGTGACATATATTTTTATATGGGAGAACATTTTTCAACATAAAGTTTGTCCATGGTAGAAATTCATCTCAACTATGAAGTCCTTCATTGTGCATTGTCCAACTAGCATTTCAGCTACACACGCTGTCAGTGTATCTTCACGCCTATAATGCTATCTCTATGCTAATGCTTGGACATTGGCCTCTCTCTATGAAAATGATGGTAGATGTTACATATCTTAGAACCACACAATTTCCAACTAAAATAATCTTCATATTTTTTATTCTTCAGACAAGAGCAGCGAATGTTGAGAAAGCAGCAAAAATAAAAGCAGCCAGCAAACCAGGAGCATCTAGTAGCTAGTTGTTATGTTTGTTTATATTTAAGACTATTTTTTCATCATCTGGGTCAGCTTCTAGTCTAACCGGATGTAGCTGTATACCAGTAGTTGTCACGGAGCGCCTGCCTATGTGAGCTGCACAACCTAGTAACTGGGTAATACGATACCCCTTGGTAAGACTGGTTGGCAGACTTTTGGGCTTTGGACTAACCTCTGATTTTAAATTTTGCAGACTAGAAATCGCAGCTGCAATCAAGTAACCTTAAGCAGTATGTTTTAAGTTCCAAGATGGAAAAACGAAAGAATGTACGAATGTATGTAGTAGGCAACAGGAACTTGCTTGAACTATATGAGAACCTGACTAATGTAACAGGTAGATTGTACCTGTCATTTAAGTGTAGCAAATTAAAAATCAGAGTTTAGCTTTGATCTTGATCAAGCCAGTTTATGCAATACTTCACACTTTTCATTAGAGAATAACCAATAATACTAGGAAATAATACTCTAGCCAATAATACTAGAAAATACTACACTAACCAATAATACTAGTAAATTGATAGGAATACCTTTATAGTAACTAGTATAGTTGTTTGTTGTTTTCTCTGTTACAGCTTGTTGACTTTATTCTTAAAAAGATAGTGTATTCGAGATATTCATGTAATGTATTGTAATGTATCTTTATTCAAAATCTTATGTAGTTCATAAAATATATTAAATATGTATCTTATGCGATCCAGATGGATTAGTAGTAATCGTAGTAAATAAGTCGCGTCTATGTCCGTCTTCAGGTCATGGTCTACCCATTTGCTAAATTTTATCCAAATCTATTTAGTCGTTTTAGCACGAAAACGTTACAAAGAAACATACAAAAAATCTAATCTTTTCTCTTTATAATATTAGCGTAGATATAGGAACCATAGTATTTATTTATAAGTTCGAGGTTTCAGTCTAATAGTTATTGAATAATTGTTATAGATATTCGCTTTTCATAATGACACGTCATTTGACTTTTATGACTATAGTATAAGGTTCAAATTCAAATAATTTATGTGTAATCCTATCCTATTATGCAATATAGAAAACTATATATTAAAATAAAACACGATATATTTTTGTAACTTTATTTTAAACTTAAATTACAATATATTGTAAGTACTATTTAAAAATAAATATTATATTTTACTTAATTATAATAATCATAACAACGCTATGTACTAAAATATCGTAAGGTTAAAGCCATACGGCAACTGGTATATTTAAAAAAAAAACAAAAATAGATGGCGCCCCTTACGCTTGGCCCACTTGAAAGTGTGTCGATAAGATCAATATACTGTTTACATAACAACATTAAATTTATTTTACAATAAAAGATTTTTATATGTATTGAACTGTTAATACTTGCATAATAAGCACTAATTTGCATAATTTGAAGATACGTAATTAGGTATTTTATAAATGTTTCACGTGGCATGGGGCCGTATAATAAAGTAACCATCATTTATTCAGTGCGAGAAAGAGACGAAGCACATAGCACCACCCCACCTTCATAATGGCAAAATAATGGTTTTAGCACTTCCCTATACGGCGCCAAGCTATGATGTGTGACTATGATCTCTAACTGGTTTATGCAAACTGTTTTCTGGATTTTAAATACAACAGCTGCTTAAAAAATAAGCTGCTATTGGCATTGCATTCCTTAAAACTAACAATCTAGGAGCATTGATATAGGAGCAAATTGTGATAAAAACAGACTTGTAACCATCGGCGCGTCATCAAATTCGCGTTGTATCAGTGGACACATTTATCAGTAAAAATGTAGCCGATGATCGCAGACTAGGCTGCGTCGATTGCTACAAGTCTGTTATACTCTTAAAAGTGTACTGACTATTTTTGTGTGCATCTATGCAGGCCTAAAGGGTTCTATAGAGCCATTTGTGTCCTTTATCGATGTTCTAAAACTTAATTGGTATCGTTATCGGTAAATATAAAACCGTTATTAAAAATAACTTTATCGCTACACTAACAGTTATTGTATATAAGCATATCTTGAGATGATCATTACTTAATCTAAAGTTTAAATGTGCCTAAGACTAGTTAGATTTCTTTAAGTAACTTAATTAAGTGTCCACATCTAACATGGCAGTAAAGATTCACAAAAATGATCTACTGTACAATATATATAATAACATAATAAGAAAATAAAAGCATATTTTTTTTGGAATTTTTATTTTTAATTTTTTGTGCTAGTATTATTAGTGCAAGTCACTTTTTTACATAGCAACACTGGGCTGTCAGAGACGACGGGGATTTTTGAAACTTTTAATTGCCAAAGTAAAAAATATAATTTACTAACTTGCTCTTTTTTGCCATTTCTCGTCCTTAATATTTAAAATATCGATATGCGCGTTTATTGAATAGTGACTACGCCAATTTTAGTCGTAAGATTGAATATACAAAAATATATTTTAAATCTCTTAATACCTAATCGGTCGGAGATCGTACTCTAAACAATTTAATCGCCCGTTCTAAATAATATTGTGATACTCTATTTGGTTAGCGAAGATAATCCCTACATAATTTTACTATTATAAAATGCTTTCATATGATTTAAGAGGCACTCATAATTTTGACGTGACAACGTCTTATAAATTGGTTTGCCGGGTGACACTTCAAGAAACTGCGTTACGCTCCGCTCACGTTATGCGCTCACAATGAGAGCGAGTGAGAGGCACGCGTCCCTTCCACTCGGGCATGGTTAGCCCGCCTAAGAGCGAGAGAGACAGACATAAAAAGTGAAAGGCACGCGTCCCTTCAAAGTCGTTGTCACGTAAAACTTTCGCCCGTATACCGACTTTACAGGCAACCAATTTTTTAAGAATACCTTACCTATCTGTTACGCTAGTTGTACTAGTTGTACTGTATACGCCTACCTACGTACCTACTTATCATAATTTTGCTTCAAAATATGTGCCCGAATCAAATGCCCCAATGACTTTAAACAAATGTATACTTCCAAAAAGTTTTCTTCGAGAAATAATTAAGGTTTATTAGGACAGACGCAACGTGACAAACCTTGTACAACAATTTTCATGAAGATTGCAAAGAAATAACTTTACGAGAGTCGTGTCGCGCCTGTTTTCGGGAGCTTTTACGGAACTAGGTAGGTACTGAACTTGAAAAAAGAAAGACTTTTGTGTCCCCAAAATGATCAACCTATATACTATCTTTGCTAACCAAATTCCCTGGTACTATTCAGAAGTAAGATCCCCCTGTTAGTATGTACCAATCTGGTGGTGATACAAAGTGGGGTGACCAGATGAGTCGGATGTTATTTGCGCCTGAAAGCCTCCGTGACGTCACTCAGGACGCTGACCACGAATGATTCGATCCCTGATTCATTGTTGCCACGAGCGATACGGAAGTAGCCGGCTTCGCCCCAAGCTGTGCCCCAACTGTTGGCTACGGTCTGTGAAGAGAAAAGGAAAAATTAATAATGATCAACGTCATTCTCCTCTCCTTATTCCAGTTTATTTGGGGTCAGCACAACTTGTCTTTCTTCCATACTTCGCTATTAGTCGTAATCTCTTTAGGCAGACCTTTCTAACGTTTTCACACAGTCCATCCATCGTTTCTTTTGATCTCCCCTCACGGTTATACTCATCGACATTCATACTCTAAACTTTCTTCACGACATTTTCCTTATTCTTCCATAGCACATGCAACTTTTTAGTTACCGAAACCACTTTCAGACTACCTCTTTTGTACTGTATGATATGTAAGCAAAATATTTGAAGCTTCCGTCTGCACCCTAATTGCGAAACACACTTAATCAGAATCTGAATATTTTTTAAGTTTATTGCTAATCCATACTTTAATTGGTTCGAAAAAAAATTTTGCTTGGCAAAGTAAACATCTCCATGAATGGTGTGGAATTGGCAAAATAAAAGCGATTCCTACTGGTAGTGTATTGCGCAATTACTCCTCTGGTTAGAGACCCTAAAATAGTTGGAAATATTTAAATTATCTTGCCCTTATCCAATTTTTTTTTTTTGGGTTGGCGCAACATGTCTTTTTCTTCCATACTTCTTTATTGTTATCTCGGTGTCAACCCTTTGTAACCATATCATCTTTCAAACAGTATAACAGTAACTTTCAACAGTCTATCATATTTTTGGATGTAAATGGAAACTTGACATTGAAATACACATTCTGTTGAAGAGGCCAGTTTAAGAATGCAGTATAGGGTCTTCAATGCACGTGCACATTTGGAACATCGTAACATTCGTAACATGTTTTGATCTGTCCTGCCGTCTCGTGTGTCATCTCTAAATAAAGATTTTGAAGTCACCTCTTTGGGTAACACTCTTTAAGAACTGATGGTATCTTGCTTATTAGGTAGATATTTAGGTATGATTATGAAATTTACTTCCAGTTGCAAGACTTGTGCAAGAAATATTGAGACAAATAGTTTAGTTTTCGTAGGTTCATATTTGCTTGTCAATTCTTACCCAGTATTTCTGTCCATTCTCCTCTCCCCAGCCGATGACTCTGACGCTGTGTAGACCCTTGTACTCGTTGTTACCGAACCGCGAACGACGGTAGATACCGTCCTGGTAGTGGAAGAAGTCTTGGTACACCGTCATTATTGCTGGAAGAAGAAAATTTTATTTTAAAACAGTGAAGGAGAACATTGTGATGAAACTAGCATGTCCTAGAACCAAAAATCTGACGACATTCGTGACATCCACCAACCAGCACTATTCGCGTTGTGGATTATGACCCTCTCATAGAGAGGAATCCTGTGACCTAAAAATGGCCTTTAAAACATTCATAGTAAACAGGTTGCATAGATCGCGCTTTCATAACTTTCAGATAAAATGTGGGAAGGAACTATCTAAATGCGTAATTTATTTTTTGTTTTCAAAACAAATGAAATGTGAAACATATTTCTGGTATGCCAGAATTATCTTATCAGTCTTCAGAGTAGTTATCAAAACACATTCTGATCTAAGAATTTCATCGCATAGCAAGATAGTGACTCGGCAAGAAAAAATTTGGTGAGAACTGAATTGGCAAGATGACATCAATCTGATAAGCAAACTTGGGTTTTATTTGTACCAGCAGACCGTTGAACCTTAGGAATTCTACCGAAAGTCCGCACTCGCATGGACGTACGAATATCGTGCCGAGTTTTTTCGCGCAATGGATAACCTACGCACTGCTTAGCGCCTAGAGTTGAAAATCGAACAGTGTGCATTTTCGATGCTCTGTGATGCAGTATGTTGGATTCTCAATCGTCGGTTTAACACCTAGAGTTGAACATACAGCGCGTGATAACATCCTGCCGCGATACTTTAGATCCGTACGAACGTGGTCTAAATCTTCAAAACTAAAGGTCGGTGCGTAGTAACGAATAAAACAGCTGTCGTTCTGTAGTTTCTACCTTTTTCACTTCTCTCTTTTGTTCACTCACGCCTTTTTCCCATGGGGAAAAGACATGAGTTTATGTAGGTATGTTCAAATCTTCTTGTTTGGCTAGATTTGGCCCTGTTTTAGTATTTGTAAGTATCTTTTTTGGCGAGATACGAGATACGTATAATGTCCTAATGGTAGCAAATTATATTAGAAGCACTAGCTTTAACTCTTTATAATCTTGTTAGTATATAACTTCTCAATAAACAGTTTTAGTCTTTTAATCCAAGAAAAGCCATTGTTTGAAAATACCACGGAATTTTTCAAAGATATGGGTAAAAAGATAGGACTCGCTAAGGTGAGCCCAGATTTTAGTTCTAGCGACGCCAATATGGCGGCCTCATTCATAAAGATAACTCGTCTAATTCAAATAATAAAAATACTACGTAAACAGTCCTCATTCCTCAAAAAGGCTACTGTAAAATGTAATCGCATGAAGCACCGTGATTTTTTTTCTTATCACAACTATACAAAGATACCCATTTATAATATTTTGTATGATAGCACTACCAAGGTTAAAAAGTAGATAGAAATAGTTCAATAATCTCTAATGATTGAAATCATTGTTCAAATTATCAGTAGATACTGGCCGTTTAGTAGCATATTTTTGCACTATCGTAAAGTAAACAAAACTATAGATTATTCATCAAGGGGATAAAGCAGTGTCTTATGTCACGTGTGATAATATTTAATCGTATGAGGGATTGTAGTGCTCTCGAGCGCAGCGAAGGAGTGAGTTAACTCCTTTGCGAAGCGGGGGAGTTAATACAAAAATTTTGAATAATGAGTCCAGCTAACCCAAGACGAATTAAGACACTGTTTTTTTTTTTTTCAAATCCACTACTTTTTACAGCTTCTGCGCGGTAAATAAAATCAATTTGATATGTTAACATATTTTTTTTTTGAAAAAAGAAAAAAATGGGTATGATGATCACGCCTAATTCAAGGCAAACGAAATGTAATTTATTATGACAGTTCTAAAAGTCAGTTGTCTTTTTCCTTCGCGGTCTATAAGTAAGAGATAGCTATACCTACTCCTATTTTAGTTTAGTAGGTAAATAAAAGTATCGGCTCCCAGCTGTTGCTATGCAAAAACCTACAAAAGAGATACTTATTCAAATACCATAAAAAAAAAAAACAAAACAAACCTTGCACAGGTCCAGACTGCATGATATCAAACATGACGTCCTGCTCCTTAATCAGTCTGCTGGGGGGT
Source organism: Aporophyla lueneburgensis (assembly GCA_932294355.1). Taxonomy (NCBI): domain Eukaryota; kingdom Metazoa; phylum Arthropoda; class Insecta; order Lepidoptera; family Noctuidae; genus Aporophyla; species Aporophyla lueneburgensis. The sequence goes on from OW028735.1 coordinate 14,356,305, forward strand.
CCGACCTTGTATCTTGAAGTGCGTTGGGGTAACACGGGAGTACAGCCGTCTGTCAGGAGGTCGCCACGCTTCTTGTAGGGACAGTGGGTGACCTTGGCCGTGTAGGGGAAGCAGGCTTCGTCGATTAGCCTGGTGGTTAGAAAATGATTGTATTAGCTTGGAGAAAATTGTCAGGTAACCTAGATTACGTAATTTCTTGGCTAAACATGCGAGCAATTTTTTTTTTGTATCAGTAGTCGTGCCTTCTCTCAATGCGAACAGGCTTTATACCTTGCAGTGGGGTAATTCTAGACAGCTATTATTATTATTATTAAATGTCGTGAACATAGATCAAAGAGCGACGATTGAGGAGCTCCTAACTTAATTAAGTCCGTTAAAAATGCAACAGAATTCGAGGGAACATGCCACGATCAGCGAAGGCATGTGCGAAACATATTCCACGCGGTTTTTACTACCTCGGGAGCCATTTTCTTATATCTCATTCTTAGGCGTAAGAATAACCCTGTTTTTCTTCTACGTATCACAGGCACAACAGTTACATAATTTTGTTGGCTCAAAACTTCGCAACTTCCTCGGCGTTAGCGGCGGCAGCGCAGAGGTCACCTTGACTGCAAGTTTCGGAGCACAGAAGGCAAGATAGGAGGTGGAGCCTAGTTTGTGAAACAGCTCCACATACACACCCTGCTGCTGTTCCGTTGAGGTAGCCCCACTTTACGAGCATCGAGTTACACCTTCCTACTTAGGTTCGAGACGATTCAGGGACCCCGCAGGAAGACTTAATTTCCACTTACCCACGATTTTTGGCGAACATCCAGGCAGCATCAATGTTTCCACCGCGACATCCTTGCTGCTGCTGCTTTCCCATACAAGACAACAGCCACTGAGGACTCAGAATCACCTTCTCAGCACCGTTGGACTGGATTGCGAATCTGTTGGCAAAGATATTTCATTAATTAGTGTGTTATAACGACGCTTAATTCATGTTCGACCTTGCATGTAACATCTGTAGAGTATGTGCTGCTGTAAAATGATAGCTCTACTATCATGTACACGGCATACCAAGCATAAAGATTGCAGTTTTAGTTGACCTCGCATTGTCTAAGCTTTTTGTACGATGACAAGTCAGCTTATAATGGATATGGATAGTGGTATACATGTGTCGTCGTGCGTACCTACTAAATTCGAATTTTTTCAAGATTCGGTCGCTTTAACATTCTGGACTGATAGATTCAATTTTGCATCAATATTGTAGTCATTTTAAAGTCAACCTACTAACCTTCCCGATAGAACTATTTAGGTGTACTTTGTACCTTTTCAACAATAAAAGCATAACTCTCATTTTGAGTTTCGACGCATTTGGGTAGTGGCCAAGTGCAAGTCGGTCTCGCAAACGAAGGGTGATATTATTGCACTATTTTCAAAAACGCCGAAAACTCACGTTTCTTGGATGGGATAATCTCCTTTAATTTTTGACTTTACTTTATTTTGATTTCTATGTAAATGTCTGTTTTTTTTTAAAGATTCAATTATACAACCCTGATAGATGGACTGATAGCGCACCCTAAGTAATAGGGTCCCATTGCCACACTTTGGAAACAGAGCCCACAAAAAGTACAAAGCATATGACAATTTTATCGTAGTGCTACATCGGCAGGATAAAATGCGACCATTCAAATCAGACATCCCGTTACGTCGTTGTGAATAAAACGACCACTTAGCAGTAAATCAGAAACCATTTCGAAATCGTCACAATTCCGTGACCAATTGGAAGTGCAAAACAAGAAAGCACGTTTATGAAATAGCACAGGATTCGTTTTGCGGTTTTGTACAGTCGAGCGCACGTCCATAGTAACACTGGTAACGTGGTAAAACTGACTTTGGATTGGTCTAACGTAATAGGGCGTTTTAATTAGGGCTTGAACTAAGTACTGATATTTTTGGGATCTGGTACCATTGGCCTTGGTGTGATACTGGTATCAGAGTAGTACCTGTACCACGCGTAGTTCCTGTACTATTGGTCTTTCTAATCTACCGGTACCAAACAAATATTCTCGTAAGTTACGTAAGTTAAAGTGAGAAAACCGATATAAGTGAAAAGGATAGTTTATAGACATTAGAAGAATAAATTCAAGATTGCCAACCATACAAGGTTCGCACTGTTTACATTACGGTACCAAATTCAGGGAACCCGGCGTGTACCGTAAATGTCATACTTGTACGAAGAATACAACCTGTATTTTTGGTACTGTACTGAACGGTTTCAAACTCATTGCTAATCCTTTCATTCAACTGTTCGAAAAATTTGTCTGCTTAGCAACGTGAACAACGCCATGAATTTTGTGGAACTGTCAAAATGGAAAAGATTCCTACTAGTATGTAGTGTATTACGCAAATACCCCTCTGGTTTTAATATAATACGACTTGCGACGTCGACTGTATCTTAATTGTATTTGCTCAAACACGCTGAATTGGTGTTATTTATCTAGCTCATAACTAAATAGTACCACGGTAATAATATCCTGTGATAGTACGAACCATTAGTCGACATAATATATTGTAGTAATGGACACCTCTGAATCTTTGATTAACACTTAGGTAGGTACCAATTTAACTACTTCATTCGTATTATGTTTACGTCGGCCCTTGCCTATTTAAGTACATACCATATAGGTTGTCTATTTAAGTACATATATTTCATTTTACTGTTCTGGGGCCAAAATCTATACTTCTAACATACCGACAAAATCGTCTATTTATCCATAAACATCCTCTATTAAATTAGATAAACACGGCACATGATCTGACCAAGATTATGTCTGGCGAGATAATTGCGTTACTCACTAAAAATCACAGCACACACACATAACTTACATGAAACAGTCATTGCGTTATTTACGTTTCAGAACAGACGAATTCTTCGAACATGCACTAGCCTTCAAAATGATGCATACGCAAATTAAGTGCTAGTCTTTAAAATCATCCGTGACCTTTGGTCTTTCTTCTCAAAGTCGGTAGTAGGATATGATTTAAAATTTCTTTTATTCAATCCGTTATTTATTTTCGACCTAAATAGTTCACAAATATATTTACAGAAATGAAATAATTCATCAGTTAAGTACGTCCTGTATTGTAAATCCTAAAACCCTAACTTAAATATTAGATGCTCGAATAGGTTACAATCAAGTTCCAAAAATAGACTCCACATAAGCTACAGAAGACAACAATGCGAAGAATAAAACAAACAACGACCTTATGCTTCCATATAATTCAAGTTTTTGCACGTTCGCCTCTACCTGCGGTCGGAGGCACCCTCAAGTGGAGGCAAGGGTCCTCAAGCCTTTATTTTTAGCCGTGTCTCGGCTCAGTTTGCATACGGAGAAATAAGAATCGTGTATCATTCTTATATTAGGTACCTACTGGCTGTGTTGCATTCTGGAGGTCTGGTTTATTTTTAACTTCTTGAACATGAGTCCCAGGAATTTAATGGTTAATTTAATCTGGCTTCAAGATTAAACGACAACGTGTAATCTTGAAGGTATGAGATAAAGTTGATCTTGTCGGTATAAAAAGGGGATAATCGGCAGTCATTAATTGTACGTAGTTAAGCAAAAAGGATCCAATCCACAACTTAGTCAAAAATGAATTAAGTGCACCAAACTGATCCAAATTATAGATAAGTACTACGGCGCAGTAAAAACGACCCAGCTAAAAATAGCTTAATTTTGCGTACACTTAAACTTTAGTAAGTAGCAATGGTATGGCTCTTCTTCTTTTTTATTTTTTTTCAGCATAATCAATACAAACTTTCTGGTTCTTAACTAGTATTTATAACATAATAGGTTAAAACACCATTACTAATAAAAAAAGGTGTTAATATTTCAATGACAAAATTAAAGAAAAAAAAAAAAAGAAAACATAGCACTTGAACTTCAATCGTCATTGTCTCAAAAGTAACTGGGTGTGGATTAGATCCTTTTCGCTTAACTACGTCCATTATTATTCATTTATAGTTAAAGACAAAGCATTTATTAGATTAAATCATTTACAGTCACTTTTGAAATGTCAAAAGAGTCGGTTCTTCTTTGTCTAGCGGTCACAACCTCTATTGCTGAACACGAGTTCCTGGAGTCGATTTCTGCTTAAATTTATTGTAACATGTTATTTGGTTTTCCATCCAGAATTTCTCAGCAGCAGTCTGGAGTCTGGGATCTGTGCCCAGTTGAGGGAAATAGACTCGCTCTTTATTCGTATCGTATCATTTCAGTCGTAAGACGTCCACTGCTGACTTAGGCCTCCCCCAATTTGGGGGGCTTTGCCATAATCGCCACGCTTGGCAGGCGTATTGGCGATCGTAGTATGGTGGTAAAATGCATAGAGAACGCTGCTGCCCATTCTCTAGTAAGTCCCTTAGTCGCCTCTTTCCACACCCACGGGAAGAAATGGGACGCTCTTTATATATGCGACTTAATCATAACTGGCGAAACGAAGGTGTACTACAACCACACCTCTGTTCAGCCCTTCGGAGGTTACAGATGTGCAAACTTACCGATCAGAAACAATAGTAGCCAGAGACACAGCCCAGTCAGATCCACACCAGCCCTGATCAACAACCGGTGAGATGTAATCCCTCCAGTGGGTCCTGGCATCGAACTCGCGCGGATAGTCCATATCCTTGTCAATGTTGATGGGCCCCAGACGAGAAGTCTCGCGGCTCAATGGTAAAGTACCTGAAATTAATAAAAGAAAAATAATGTAAAACATTTTTAACAGAGTAACGTGGAGTTTCTTGCCCATTGTTCTCCATACGAAACTATCTTTTGGAAGGGGCGACTACAATCAATTCTATTTTAAATGTTGACATTCAAAAGTGCCTTGTACCTTGTGCTTATTTGTAAATAAATGACTTTGAAAAGTTAAATATTATTCTGATAAATTGCGTAGGAATAAGGGAAAAGTCATGTAGAGAGTTTTGAGTATTAATTTGAATGGTTAAAGAGTTTGGGAACGTCAAAAAAACTATGCATGGATTATGTAATATTGCTAGAAAGGGGTGACTAAGGAGATGACGAGTATATTGAAGTATGGAAGGAAAATACATGTTGTGTCGACTCCCAATAAATTGGGATAAAGGCAAGATAGTGATGAAGAAATATATTGTATATTCGAAAACTTTTTAACTTTGGAGGCAATTCGATATGTTGAATTGGTGTACTTTGTAGGTAAGAGTGGTCGCGGCACTATATGGGTCGCAAGTTTCATTTCCGCATGGGATACAAATTTCTTTCGCCTATAGATATTGTTTTTTTCTGTATTTGATCCTAAAATACAAAGAAATCCTACTTAGTGTATGTTTGTCGGTTCATTTCGAGTCACACCCAGAAGACGCTAGTTGCTTTTCACTCTAGAAAGTTACTTCTATACCTACCTAATATATATGATTAAACGGTAACGGTAAGGTTGATAAGCCGACCAAACTAAGCTTCTACGTTGGCGAAAATATGACAGTACCTACTTATATTTACCGGATTATATGGCATTCAGAATCGAACTAAGCCATCGTCCTTTCTCATTATGACTGTATCTATACCAATAAATTCTTTCTATTCACTCAGTACAAACCAGTCACATATCCGACTACAATGAAAGCCGCGGGCGTTACCACTAAAGCCCATCGTCCACGACGCTACCCAAAAGTAACCAGTTACAAATTAAAATCACCAATGAGTGGACTGAAAAGAAGAACTAACCCAACAACCGCCACAGCTCATTGTTAAGAAAAAGAAAAATCTGACGCTGTTGAAAATTACACAAGGCAGTCTCCCAAATCGCCCGCCCTACGCTAAGCTAGGGCATTAGCTGGGAAGAACTGGCGCAAAAAACATCTTAGCAGCACAGCTGTATGTTTAGTTACAAGAAAAAGATCAGATGCTGACGAAAATTACACAAGACAGTCCCCCAAAACACCTGCCCTTCACAAATTTAGTGCATTCGCTGGGAAGTTACACTAAATTTGCCAAATTTCCCAGCAGCACAACTTTCTGAAGGGCGGGCGTTTTGGGGGACTGTCTGTAATTGTGACGTTCGCAATAACATTCTTAGCCTAGTTTAAGTAAATAATTTTGATTTTGAATTTATAACCCGTTACTTTTGAGTGGCGTCGTAGACGATGGGCCTTGCAGTACCTAGATCTGATTTCATTGTGAATCGCGACAGCCTGACTACACTTTCACCTTTTGTTCCTACTTCAATAGCTGTCTAGATCGGTCTACTTTCGAGTAGTAATGTCCATGTTTCAATGGGTCTTTAGATTTAAATGGGTTTGTTAGACTATTGGCGATAAAGTCGCTGAAAGGCTGTCTCGATTCTCTTATGTCATCATTTTTTTTTTTTGGATGGGAAATCATTAAATGACTTCTCCCGCTCTGGGCGGAGCGGGAGGGCGGGTCAGACTTTTACTGACTAAAACCCACCCGTGTTTCTTCAGTTGCCCATGTGCCAGGGTCACGGTATTTTTTTCGAACAATCACGCGACCCCGGCAGAACTTATGTCATCATTATTATTGTTTTTAGGGTTCTGACCTTAAAAGGAAAACGGATGGTGTATGAGAATTTTTTTCTAGAAGTCATATACCTACTTCCTACAAATGTTGTTGCCACCCAAAGCAACAGCCTGCAAAGCCGAAAGAAGAAAAATAATGTTCCTTTATAAAAAAATTATCTTTTGAAACGCTAGTCTTGAATAAGTTAAACTAGACGCAGTAACAGTTGGTAGCATAATAATTGTTGTGATGTAGTTTAAAAACTCTGTATCTATAGTGATGTATAAAGGTACTAATAATTAAGAAGAAGAGTTTATTTGGACGCGCTAATCTCTGAAACTTCCAGTAGAATATTAAAAAATATTATTGCATCTGATGTGAAATAGGACTCTTGAGGAAGAAGAAGATCATACTTCATAAATATCACTGTAAAGAGCCGTGCAGAAACAAATAATACTCGTAAATAACGCGAGTAGACAATGCAATGCGACGAGGTGGGTCAGGTGAAGAAATCACACGGACGAAGCTGCTGGCACAGCTATTTTATAAGTGGACGCTTTACCGACCACAAAATTAATAATGAAGCCACTGATTCATTCACTATGTAAATTCACCTATCGCAAGCAAGATTTATTAGGTGTGCCATACAATTTTAAATTTTATCACACAAGAAATAAAGGGAAAGTAAGTTCATGAGGCTATGATTTGATGATTTAAATCTGTCTGTTATATTAATGGAAATGCATCGTCTTATATCGGATTGTATGTCAGGAGTTCAGGGTGCTTACTCTCGAATATAATTCCAATAGTTCGACATTAGTCAAACGTCAGTTGGTTGAGTTAACCGTTAACCGTTTGACTGACAATTCCAATGTCGATCTATTGGAATTATATTCGAGAGTAAGCACCCATGTCTTGTTTAAAGTGAGCTGTAAATGATATGTTCCCACTGGAGATCTTGTTGCTAACTCAGTCGTCAATTGACGATAATGGAATATTATCTTATGTTTATGTGGGTAGCAACACGATCAGTTGTGCGGAAATCGATTGTCATGGTATGGGCATGTGATACGGAGGAATGAGGAAAATGTCGTGAAGAAAGTTTTGAAGTTAGGGCACAAGGGCAGAAAAAAGATGAAATATAAATCTGAAAACTTTTTTAACTTTGGAGACATTTCGATATGTTGTTCTCCTAGTAGCTAAGTTTGGTTCCGGCGCTAGGTGGGTCGAGTAGAAGGAGACCAAAGAAACGATGGATGGACTGTGTGTATGTTGATAGAAAGAGGGTGACCACTGAGATGACAACTAATAGAGAAGTGTGGAAAAAAAAGACTTGTTGCGACAAATAAATTGGAATATGGGCAAGAAAATCGTGATGTGTGTTCGAACCTCGGCTTAGGGCCGCGCTGTAAGACGGCAGCAATGGGGGGCTGGATAGGAATGAGCCCAACGTCTGATCTCAGGACGTTATCTATACTAATATTATAAAGCTGAAGAGTTTGTTTGTTTGTTTGTTTGTTTGTTTGTTTGTTTGTTTGATTGAACGCGCTAATCTCAGGAACTACTGGTCCGAATTTAAAAAATCTTTTTGTGTTGGGTAGCCTATTTATCGAGGGAGGCTATAGGCTATATAACATCACGCTACAACTAAGAGGAGCGGAGCAGTAATGAAAAATGTTGCAAAAACGGGGAAAATGTATTCCTTTTGAGAGTTTCCGTTGCGTGCGCTGCGTAAACGGTTAAAGTAACGCAAAAATTATGTATGACGGAATTGTTCCTTTTAAAAAGTTCTAAAAAAAAGTCCGCGAGAGCATATGTCTATCTTTCAAGGTTGACTCACTATAACTTAAAAGGAGCGAGCAGCAACGAAAAATTAACGAAAACTAGCAGGCAAATCGATGCGACGGGAAGGGTCAGGGGAGCAAAAATTTGACGCGGACGAAGTCGCGGGCAGAAGCTATATATAATATATCCTGGCCAAACTTTGCTTGCGCGATGCAGGATTTGGCATGACGTCATTGTGGTCCGTAGTTCGTAAGTGACGTTGAAGATGCAGCCACTATTAATATTCCTGCCAAAATCCTACTTACCAAGTTTATAAATGAGTCCATCCTTGAGTTTCTTCCCCTGGAACTGGGTGTAGTTGGTAGCTCTCCATCCAAGGCCGGCTTGTCTGACGTTCCTGATGACCTCATCATTCATCAGGCATGGGTCACGGTCGCACTCCCAATAATGTTCTTCGCCTTCAGGGTGCACGCATACACTGTTGAAGAAATATCGAGGTCAGAGAGGTTGAAATTGTCAGTAGCAGAAATAATTCGTGTTTTATTTTAATATGGATTGGGTTCAAAATAGAGCCAACTTATATCTTTGAATATAATAGAATACTCTTTATTTTTTTCATACGCGTTACTGTCAACTGGTAATCTTGCCAAGAGACTGTCGGTATCACCACATTGTGTGGCAATGCTGACCAAGGTAGAAACCAGCCCTTGGGTCACGGGAAGTGTCAACCAGTTGTTTCGAGCTTATTTGGCAAAAAAATAAAAGGTTACTTTTATTTTTTTGCCAAATAAGGGTCGGGATATAGTCGAAGTCTAGTAAGATGGCGAAGGATGTTTTCGAATAAAACTTTAAATGCTAATAGAAAACAAATAGTTTATTCATCAAATTAAATTTCCCTAGTTGCTTTATCTTTTAAAGAGATATGTAATATCTCTTTTGATGACAGGCCTCCTCCGGTTTTGGGAGGTTTCCCATAATCACGACAATTGGCAGGCAGGTTGGAGATCGCAGTTTGGTGGTAAAATACATAGAGAACGCTACTGCTCGTTCTCTAGTAAGTCTCTTAATCGCCTCTTATGACACTAACATTAAAAAATTAAATTTAAAATTTAAAAAACCCCCGACACAAAAACCTAATTTCCCTTTAAAAAGTAAAAAATAATAAAAAATAACTCAATCTTAAAGTACCTAAGAATGTATTAATAATTCAAAAAAAAACCCTGCGTTGGGGGACCGCTTCAAACCTAACAATTTAATTACCAATAGTCTTATTACCTAACTAAGCAGTCAACGACGTCTGCACTCGCGGAGCGGTCCCCCAACGCGACGTTTTTTTTTTGAATTATTAATACATTCTTAGGTACTTTAAGATTGAGTTATTTTTTATTATTTTTTACTTTTTAAAGGGAAATTAGGTTTATGAGTCGGGGGTTTTTTAAATTTTAAATTTAATTTTTTATTTTGTACTTTTTATAGGTATATACTTAATATAATGTAGAATCAAACGGAGCTAAGAACACTCTCGATTAATTCATCAATATTCTCTTTCAGTGCGCTTTCATTTGAGACCCCACTCGAGTATATTTGCTGACATTCGGTTACTCTTCCCCACTTTCCCCCCCACAACTTTTAAACGGCTCAACCGATTTTCATCAAACATGTCTAAGAACACTCGCAGATAAGTCACCTTTAATACATATTTTTTTTATTGAAATCGCATCATCCGTTCGGGAGCTATGATGCCACAGATAGACAGACAGACAGACAGACACGTCAAACTTATATTATAACACCCCTCTTTTTGCGTCGGGGGTTTAAAATAGGATGGGATGAAATCTTACATAGGGTGACGCAATCGGGATATCGGAATGAACTTAGCAATCTTCAGTTAACATCAAAAATATCGATTTATTATGTCATAAAAACCGTATTTCTTATAGCGTACGATTCTGTGCTAGCTACAAAATGATGAATGAATCAACTGTATGCGTTGGCACAATTCTGAGTCTCGTAACAATAAACGCTATATTTATCCTAATGTCATTCAATACCTTATGACATCATAAGGTCGATATTCAGGGCCTAGACGAGAGCAAAGTTTTGTAGAAGGATAAGTTGCCATGAGCGGCTTTTGAGCCGGCAAGGCCGTCCAAAAGCGCGCTGGGTTGACGATATTGTCAAGGTCGCGGGAAACGTATGGACGAGAGAGGCATGGAACCGAGGTGTATGGGGGAAAAAGGGGGAAGCCTATACCCAGCAGTGGCTGATTCCGGGCTGAGATGATGAGCGGCTTTTTAAAACAATTGTTAGAAACTTTTCGGTAGGGCTTGTGGCTAAATAATAGCAGCCACACGGTTTTATCGAGCAGGATGAGCTACCACGGTTGGTCCGTGTATGGGTCTGTACAGGCCGATATGAAAAAATAAGACCCCTCGGAAACCACGTTAAACCAACTGTTATTCGTGGAGTGTCGTAACAGGTGTTCAGAAGCCTGAAATTCTTACAACTTGTCTTACCAAGAGTTAATAACCCAGTAACTGGGTTGTGGAGGCAGTGGGTCGATATAGAACATTGTTATTCAGCTGTATCCGGTTAGACTGGAGGTCGATCCCAACAAAGTTGGAAAAGGGTAGGCAGAAAATGACCTGATAATTTATATTGAACAAAATTTGACTGTCGTTGCGACACGATATTAATAACTGTGATATTTGGGTAGGAGTTAGCAGAACAATGCGCAAGCGCAGCTTAATACGAGCCCTTCAACTATCAATCACGATCATCACTGCTGGACAAATGCCTCCCCCAATTTGGAGGGGGGGCGGGTTGCCATAATCGCTACGCTTGGCAGGCGGGTTGGCGATCGCAGTATGGTGATAAAATGTATAGAGAACGCTGCTGCCCATCCGCTAGTTAGTCCTTTAGTCGCCTCAACACACCCACGGGGAGAAATGGGATGGTGCTATTGTTTACATCCAGCACCACATAGAACCATCAATAAACCTTCTGCACCCATCTGTTTTGCATTAACAACTAGGGACGCGACATATCGAGGTCGATACTCGATAATGACATTGTTTATCGATCGTAGGCGTCTGTTTATCGATACAACGCTCGAGCCTCGATATGGCGATAATTGAAGCAATGATGAATGATGTTCAATGATACTCGCCGATATTATTGTTTTACTTTATTAATGGTATTCTTAATGTAGTGTGAGACCGCAGCGTTTGATTTTATCGGCTTGTCATCCCTTGTTTGTGGTGAATGAATGGTTTAAGACACTGAGACATCTCGATTTACTTATAAGGTGTGGATGTCTTGTGAAGATTGTGGCTCGATGACGTCACTGAACTGTCTCACATCGGCAACGATTAGTCTATTTTGGAAATGTGACATTGTAGTGACTTTTGCTAATTGTTTAAGATGATATCTCCCGTTATTTGGGCAATGTTTGCGTTGCCTTTCAACCGACAGTGACACCTACGTGCATTGACCGGCGGCGGTAATGGCGTAACAAACTAACATTAGGAACTGTCATTTTGACAGTTCAACAACGTACATTGCGTTTTTTACGTTATTGAGCAGACTAATTTTTTGAACATCTGAAGCAATGGATTAGTGATATATTTCAAAATGAATCAAATTGAGATTGATAGTGTGTTATGCAATGGCATATAAAGTAGGTAGGTACTCAGTTGTAGGTAAATATGACAATATTAACCTCTAAGTCCCTGAGATACCACATTTGGTATGTAAACAATCGTTTTTTAATTGTGCCTGTAATTACGGTACTTGACCGGTTAAGCTTAAGAAAAAGTTCGGTTATAGAGCGTCGGTCGGGTAGAGTTAGTTGACATCTAGCAATGATTGTATCGAAACTATCGTTGCGATGTGACAGCGTAAGCGTCGCGTTGGATAAACGCCTACGCTAGAATCGAAGACTACCTTACTTGGGTATTTACGATATATTTCATGATGCATTAAGTACCTATTGCAAAAATCGTAATACATCACGCTATTTTGCGTCGTTAAATACAAGGGCATCCAGTATATCCCGAACTTTCATTGTGGCGCCACTAGCAATGACAAACGTCACTTAAACGTCAAACTCAGTACTGTAACATTAGTGCCCTTTTCTGCCGCATACTAAGTGAAACTGGGTACCAATAAAATGGTTACAAATAATTTATGGTGCATAAATGTCAAAGTAATGAATTTTATTACCATAATAACACATTGTTTTCTAAAAGTAGATGCTAAATTACAGAATTATTTATGCGTTGTCGTAAAATTGTGTTATAAAATATTATTTTTGGTTACTCACGACATAGTCGATCTCGCAATTATGTTACCACTTTTGATAAACACTACCAGTTAATTTCAAAACTCAAAACCAAAACATTAAATTCAATTAAACCAATTACAGGTACTTTGGAATTGGCGGTCATTCACAAAGATGAAGCTAGAGAAAAACTGGCAAGAAACTCCATGAACACTCCTTTAATCCAAAATACTGTTATTATTGTGGAATTGATTTTATATTGTTTGGTGACTACATTTTGGTGACAAATCTACTATTTTGCGGGCAAACCCTATTATTTAAGAAACACAAAACTAATTAAATTGGCGACAGCTTAAATCATACCCTTACAAAAATTCATGATGGTGGGTACTTCACATCGCTATTCGGTATTCGCTTTTTTAATGTTTTTTATCGGGTTTTATTACGATTAAAAGGAGCGGAGCAGTAACGAAAAATGGACGAAAACTGGCAGGCAATTCGGTGCGACGGGAAGGGTCAGGGGAGCAAAAATTTGACGCGGATGAAGTCGCGGACAGAAGATTGTTATCTAAATGTTGGTGAAAACCGTGCAGTTAAGAAGAACATTGTAGTCACACAGACAGAGACGAAAAACAACTTTCTTAACATCATCATCATCATTTCAACCGAAAGGCGTCCATTCCTGGACACAGGCCTCCTTTAACTGTGGGGTTTCCATCGCAACGCTTGGCAGGCGAGTTGACGATCGCAGTATGGTGGTAAAGGTAAAGAGAACGCTGCTGTCAATTTTCCAGTAAGTCCCTTAGTCGCCGCTTACGGCATCCACAGCCAGAAATGGGACGTTGCTATTCTGTACATCTGACAACATACGGTACAACTTCGTTGTATAAGTACGAAATAAGATAGCTACTTGAAAACTACTAATGTGTTATTAAGATAACAAATCCATTAACACTAGAGCAACTCTTTAGTCATATCTTAATAGTATTTATTCATTAATTAATCAGTAGATACTTCAAACAGTAATAAGTGCCACTTTAATCGATATATTCAATCCTTCGACACCGGTAAAGGTCTTAGTAAACGCTTAAAATTCATCAGAAAACATATACATTCTTGCATTCAGGAAGCCATTTGTAATCTAGAATGTTACTCATGTGTTTTTAATTGGTATACTGATGTAATGTTTTTATTCTGTCATTGTGACAGCGATATCATATTATGGAGTACATATACACTGTAGAAGTATTTGATGAAAATGTAAGGAAATGTGATAAAAAAATCACGGTCTAGGACATGCCGTTTCCGTTTGTTTTCATTCAGCGTTTTGAAATTAAACACACAAAGTATGTAAAGCGCCTGCCCGGATTCATACTCACGACCTCACAACTTTTTTTTTTTTGGAGAGGGAAATCATCAAATGACTTCTCCCGCTCTGGGCGGAGCGGGATGTCAGACTTTTACTGACTAAAACCCACCCGTGTTCCTTCAGTTGCCTGTGACCCTGGCAGGCGACCTCACTCTCTACAAAAGCTATCATTAAACTTTAAATCAAAGTCATCTAATTATCACTTCAGCACATTTCAAGCGCATTGTATCATCATTCTGAATTCCATCACATTCAGTGCACACATTAATTGTTAATTCAGTATTTTACAGAACTATTAGCAGGTCTGACATCATACCGTATTCTTCAGAACCTTGAGCCTTGTTAGACGAAGTGGAAACTGATCACGTTGCAGACGAAACAATAATTCCGATGATGATATCAAGTTTGTCTTGAATTAATTGAATGTCACTGTGGTAGAGTCAGGGCAATTAATAGTTTAGCAAATTGACACTCAACTTAAATTGTCCGTGTATTAAAATCACAATTGTATTTTTTTGACAGTTGTATAAAATGGTTTTATTGAAAGAAAATGAAATGTTTATTTTTGTTAGTAGATATTTTAAGACGCTTTTACACGTGTACATTTTGTCAGTTATCATTTTAAAACCGCCGAAAAAACTGAAAAGCAACAAATAAATAAACCTCAAAATTTTAAGTCGGCGCTTTGAGTGATCTTGTTCATTGATTTTTAGCGCCAACTCAAAATTTTATGTGTATTTTTTTTTGTTAAAAAGGTTTTATTTTATCATTTTTTTGTGGCTTTAATGTATTAGTACATTAAAGCCACAAAATACTTGGTAAGGTATACCCTTTCCAATAAATAAAGAATTATCAAAATCAGACTACTTTGTATAAAGTATTAAAAAAAAAAAATATTACAATTAGTGAGTAAACAATCAATCATCCCCTGTTTTCCGACCTTAGGAGTTGGATTTTGTTTTCCAAATTTATAAGAGACCACCTTCCGGGTATACCCTTTCCAATAAAAAAGAATTATCACAATCGGACTACCAAGTAAAAAGTTGTGTGGTCAGAGCCTCCTCCGTTTTTTTTCGTCTGTTAAAAAGTAGAACGCATTGGCATATCTTAGCTACCTAATTCATGAGAAGAAATCACAAACTCAGAGATCGTGGTGTCTTTGGAAGTCCAAACAAAAATGTTTGGATTTTATGTGAGTCCCACAATGCAGGACTATGTTTTGAGGGGCCATTTGAAAAAAGCGCCATTTCAAATTTGAGCTGACTATATAACACGGCAAACTGACGTATGGTGTCAATGTGCTTAACGATTATTTTCTCTGACTCTATAATAAAAGCCAGCAGGCTGTAACGGTCACTTTGGATGGCTTGCATGACGAGATAATATCAAAACGTTCATTTTTAGGGTTCCGTTGCCAAATGGCAAAAAACGGAACCCTTATAGATTCGTCATGTCTGTCTGTCTGTCTGTCGGTCTGTCTGTCTGTCGGTCTGTCTGTCTGTCTGTCTGTCTGTCTGTCTGTCCGTGTATGTCACAGCCACTTTTCTCCGAAACTATAAGAGATATGTTGTTGAAACTTGGTAAGTAGATGTATTCTGTATACCGCATTAAGATTTTTACACAACAATAGAAAAAAAACAATAAATTTTGGGGTTCCCCATACATAGAACTGAAACTCAAAAATTTTTTTTTCATCAAACCCATACGTGTAGGGTATCTATGAATAGGTCTTCAAAAATGGTATTGAGGTTTCTAACATCATTTCTTTCTAAACTGAACAGTTTGCGCGAGAGACACTTCCAAAGTGGTAAAATGTGTGTCCCCCCCCCGTAACTTCTAAAGTAAGAGAATGATAAAACTAAAAAAAATATATGATGTACATAACCATGTAAACTTCCAACGAAAATTGGTTTGAACGAAATCCAGTAAGTAGTTTTTTTTTTAATACGTCATAAATCGTAAATCGCAATTTACCTTCCATTCAATCAACTCAAATATAAAAAAAAAACATTTAATTTCATAAACATAAACCTTACGAATAAACCGAGGATACCTACAGGTTTGTACGGAACCCTCGGTGCGCGAGTCCGACTCGCACTTGGCCGGTTTTTAGGGTTCCGTTGCCAAATGGCAAAAAACGGAACCCTTATAGATTCGTCATGTCTGTCTGTCTGTCTGTCTGTCCGTCCGTCCGTATGTCACAGCCACTTTTCTCCGAAACTATAAGAGCTACGCTGTTGAGACTTGGTAGGTAGATGTATTCTGTGAACCGCATCAAGATTTTTACACGAAAATAGAAAAAAAAAAAAATTTTGGGGTTCCCCATACTTAGAACTGAAACTCAAAAATTTTATTTTCATCAAACCCATACGTGTGGGGTATTTATGAATAGGTCTTCAAAAATGGTATTGAGGTTTCTAATATCATTTTTTTCTAAACTGAACAGTTTGCGCGAGAGACGCTTCCAAAGTAGTAAAATGAGTGTCCCCCCCCCCGTAACTTCTAAAATAAGAGAATGATAAAACTCAAAAAAATATATGATGTACATAACCATGTAAACTTCCACCGAAAATTGGTTTGAACGAGATCCAGTAAGTAGTTTTTTTTTAATACGTCATAAATCGTAAACCGCAATTTACCTTTCATTCAATCAACTCAGATATAAAAATTAAAAAAAAAAAAACATTTAATTTCATAAGCATAAACCTTATACATAAACCGAAGGTTTATACGGAACCCTCGGTGCGCGAGTCCGACTCGCACTTGGCCGGTTTTTATTTTTCAGTTATTCAATTTTTCTTTCGTGTCGAATCTATACTAATAATATTATAAAGCTGAAGAATTTGTTTGTTTGATTGAAGTGCGCTAATCTCAGGAATTACTGGTCCGAATTGAAAAAATATTTTTGTGTTGAGTAGCCTATTTATCAAGGAAGGCTTTAAATACGCTATATAACATCACGCTACAACCAAGAGAAGCGGAGCAGTAATGAAAAATGTTGCAAATTTTCTGGGTATTGATATTTCACTAAAAGAACGAATTTGTTTTATTTATTAATCACTTTATTTTAAGTTAACACTGGTTTTACAATATTATTTTATTTGCACACGAATTATGGTACTTCATCTTGGAAGCTTCTTACATAGACAACTTATATATATATTTTTTTTTTTTTTTAATTGCAGAGACGTCAAAGACATTGGTTTTTTTTATCCCTAACACCTTCTCCTATTTTTTTAAAAATTTCTTTTTTCTGATCTTCTGATTTCAAACCCAATATAATTTTGTGGTTGTTTACAAATCTTTATCATAAATTCTTTTTCTAAATGATATAGAATCTGTAATATTTTCTCCTTGTCTTTCGATATCGCCAAACCATCGTCAACGTATATAGCTATTATTATGGTCTTGTCTTCATTAGAAAAAACACACTGATCTGATTTTGTAGCTCTTAGTCCAAGTTTTCTCATAGTTTCTGTAAACTTTTTATTCCAGGTCATTGGTGCCTGTTTTAGTCCATATAATGCTTTTTTTTAATGACAAACTTTATTGTGCTGTTTTTCATATCCATCTGGGATGTTCATAAAGATGTCTTCTATTAGTTCACCATATAAAAATGCTGTTTTTACATCAAAAGTAATCATTTCATATTCCTTTGAAGCTGCAATTGCTATCAATGATTTTAATGCTGATTGACTTACTACTGGACTGTATATTTCTTGATAGTCAATGCCTTGTTGCTCAAAACCTCTCACTACAAGTCTTGCTTTGTATGTACCATTTTCTTTTATACAAAATACCCATTTATTTGACAGTATCTTGTATCCCTTTGCCTTTTCTAAATCAACTATTTCCCATGTATTGTTACTTTCCAGTGATTCCTTCTCCGAATTTATAGCCTTCTCCCAATTCTTCTTTTCAGCAGACTTCATGGCTTCTTCATAGGTAAGTAATACATAATCTTGCAGGTAAGCTGGATTTCTCCGTTGTCTTCTAGTATTTGTAGTTTCTATCTCTTCAGTGTTATTTTCTACATTTTCATTAATTTCAACTTCTTCTACTATTTCTGGGTCAAGTTCCCAGACCTTGTCTTCTTCTTCATTACTTTGTAGTTCCAACTCCTCTATCTCATAGTAGATGTCATCATTTTCTTCTTCTCGATTTATTTCTTCTTCAGTAGTACCTGGTATTATTTCCCTTATCACCAATCTTCTTGTTTCTTCTTCTTTTCCCTCATTATTCTTATTATCATTAAGTATGACAATATCCCTTGCTATTTCAATTTTTCCTTCTTCTTCATTCCATAGTCTATATCCATTATTAGTATAACCAATCATTATTAACTTTTTACTTCTTGGGTCTAGTTTCTTTATATTTGTATGTAGTTGTTTAGCATATACTTTTGAACCAAACTTGTGTATGTTAGATATATTAGGTCTTTTACCATGCCACATTTCATAAGGTGTTTTATTTTCCAAAGATTCACTTGGTAGTCTATTTATAATATAAGTAGCACAGAATATAGCTTCACCCCACATTTCTATATTTAATTCTGAATCGAATAATAATGCTCTGGTTTTATATAATAATGTCCGATTTAATCTTTCTGCCTTACCATTTAGCTGAGGTGTGTATGGTACTGTATAATCTAGTTTTATTCCCTTTTCTGTGCACCATTTTCTAAAGTCATTACTTGTGTATTCACCACCATTGTCACATCGTATGGTAGACACCTTTTCTGTTCTCTCTCTTTCTGTTTCTTCTATGTAATGTCTTAAATTTTCTTTCACTTCATTTTTATGCTTCAGCAGGTATATCTTTGTAAAATGAGTGTAGTCATCCATGACTGTTAAGACATAACTATAACCATCATATGTTTTATTTTCAAATGGCCCACATACATCTGTATGTATTAATTGTAATGGTCTACTGGCTCTGTTTCTTACTGTTTTAAATGGAAGTCTTGTTTGTTTTGCTTGTGTACAGATTTCACATGTATCTAATTGTTTTAAACCTTGTATTTTTATTCCATCTGCCACATCTGGTAATATTTCTAGTATTTTCTTCCCTGGATGTCCTAGTCTTTGATGCCATTCTAAGGCAGTGCCAGTTTCTTTCATTAACATTGTCTTTTCTTCTGTGTTTTTCCCATCTAAATTAATTTTATATAAGCTATTTTCCTTTTTTCCTGTCAATAGTAACTCTGACTCCTTATATATTTTTACAGTATCTTTAGTAAACACAACAGTTCCTTGATTATTAGTGACAGCATTCACGGACAACAAGTTCTGTGATAAGTCCGGAACGAACAGGGTATTATTTAAATTACATTTTTCACCTTTGACTTTTCCAATTCCCTTTACTTTTATCGTTTCCTCATTGGCAGTCAAGACCGATGATTGCTTATTTTCATAATTTGTCAATATGTCGATACTGTTGGTCATATGTGCAGTGCACCCCGAGTCTACTATGAATTCTTTATTTTGTGTACCCTATTTTTCAAACTTTGTAAAAATGCTTTTTCTGTTTTTTCCCTTTTTTTTTTTTTTTTCAGGATGGGAAATCATCAAATGACTTCTCCCGTTTTGGGCGGAGCGGGAGGGCGTGTCAGACTTTTACTGACTAAAACCCACCCGTGTTCCATCAGTTGCCCATGTGCCAGGGTCACGGTATCTCTTTCGAACAATCACGCGACCCCGGCAGGCATCGGTCCTATTAGACCCCTACGCTGCTGCTGACATCTCTTTGAGGCGCGCGTGGAACACTGCGCGCCGTCGACCCGAGCTTGGTCCTTACCGGGCGGCGAGCTACCCATTGCTCGCCACCCGCAAGCTCGCGCCTACGGTGGCCGGGAGTCCGCAATCGACTCCCGACGCCCGGGGCATCTCCTCCTGCGGCGGCTAGGGACGTGAGGGCGCAGAGACTGCCACTCCCTCACGCGCCCCGCCTCCTCCTTCGCGAGCATTACTGCTTCGCAGAAGGAGGTGACGGCTTCCCACTCCCTCTCGCTCCGTACCATGGCTCGCACCAGGGCCGGACGCGAGAGGTCGCCGCCGCCGATCGCCTCCACGAGGACACGGCGGTGCTCCGCCCAGGCAGAGCACACCTCCACCGTATGCTCCACCGTGTCCTCCAGACGATCCTCGCAATGGAAACACCCGGACGCATCCTCCCGCTTTATCCTGAACAGGAACCCACCGAAGCACCCATGCCCGGTGAGAACCTGCGTCAGGCGGAAGGTGAGGACGCCGTGGCGCCTCTCTATCCACTCCTCAAAGAGGGGACTTACCGCCGAAATTGTGGCGTGCCCTGCGCTGGGTTGCGACAATCGTACCCGCCATGTCGCCATGAGATCACACCGGAGCTCTGTCCGCCGAGCCGCGATTTGTCGCGGCAGCGGAGTTTCACCCCGGCGTTTCACCTCCTCGCGCCACTCCCACATGTGCGCGAGGACCTTTGCCTCCAGATCCCATGGCGGCACTCCGGCAAGGAGGCTCGCCGCCTCGCACGAGATCGTGCGGTATCCTCGGATTAACCGGATAGCCATGACCCTCTGGGCCGCACTCAACCGGCGCGCTGGGCGCAGCCTCAATGAGGGCGCCCACACCGGTGCCCCGTAGAGGGCCATGGACCGCACGACCCCCGTGTAGAGCCTCCGGCAGGAGGCGTTTGGACCCCCCAGATTGGGCAGGAGCCGCTTTAATGCAGCCCCAGCCCGCTCCAGTCTGGGAGCCAAACGTCGGAAATGTTCGACGAAGTTCCACCGGCTGTCGAGGACAAGTCCCAAGTACTTCATCGTCGACTCGACGCCGATGTGAACCCCTCCTACCGTGAGTTGGGAACCCGCAGGTGGCGCGTTCCGAGGACCATGAAAACCCATGATCCTCTCGACGATTATCGCAACCCCGCGTGTCATTATGTCGGCCGCCGTCTCGTACGACCTCCCCTGAGCAAGGACGAGCGTGTCGTCAGCGTAGCAAACCACGCTGACGCCGCTAGGGAGGTCGGCGCGCAGCACCCAGTCGTAACCGATGTCCCACAGATGCGGCCCCAGGACCGATCCCTGTGGGACACCGCACGACATCTCTCGCCGGTTCCACTCTCCCTGGTGACCGGGGTAGATTACGGCCCTATCCGTGAGATAGGCCTCGACCACGCGACGGAGGTAGGTCGGCATCCGGTGATACCGGAGTGCCTCCCTAATGCAACTCCAGGGTAGGGTGTTGAAGGCATTGGCGATGTCTAGAGACACCGCCAAGACGACCCCACCCCGGGCCACTGCATCCCCCGTCGTGAGGGCTCGCACGCGCATGATGGCGTCCACCGTTGAGCGCCCCTTGCGGAAGCCGTACTGGCCGTCCGACAAGTCCGGCCCCTCCCGCACCAGCCACCCGACGAGGCGGTCTGCAATCACTCTTTCAAAGAGCTTGCCCACCTCGTCGAGCAGCACGATGGGCCGGTAAGCGGACGGAGAGTCCGCTGGGCGCCCAGGCTTCTTAATGAGGACCAGTTTCCCCGTCTTCCAACGAAGTGGGAACTGGCCCCTCTCCAAGCATGCGCTAAGGAGCCCCCTGAGTCGAGGCCCGAGAGCCTCTGAGGCCAGGACCCATGCTTTGCCAGGCAAGCCGTCGGGTCCTGGGGCGGTATTTTTGGCATTTAGCCGACGTACTGCCACTCTCAACTCCACCCCGGTCACTTCTGGAGCGTTGTCGTCGTCATCGGTGGTGTGGTCCGCAGCCGCACCTTATCTGTTTCTTCTTTTTCTTTCTTGTTCTTATATTTGAAAAAACAATTTTCTTCTTTATGATTTGTTTTCTTACAAAATGAACATTGTTTATTCTTTAACTTACAGTCTTTTTCTTCATGGTTATTCTTTTTGCAAATACTACAAGCTTTACAGTCTTTCTTCATGTGCCCTGTTTTGTTGCATTTAAAGCATTTTATTGCACTTGAAGCATTTTTCTTTGTAGCCTGAAATGCCAACTGTTTTTCTGTTTCACTGGTTTTTAAAAGTCGGTTTTCCTCACTTAATATTCTGTTTGTTAAGTTAGTCAGGGTTTTCTTATCATCTGCCATTGATTCCCAAGCAGTGATGAAATAGTTTAGGTTACTTGGCAAACAGGATAATATTTTTGACATAACCATTTCTTCATTAATTTTTTCACCCAACTGATTTAGTCTAAACTGTAGATTTTCTATGTCAGTTATTAATTCTGTAAGTGATCGACCTTCTTGTAGCTTATATGTGAAAAACTCTTGTAATAGTGATGCCTTGTTTCTTTGTTCTGAGCCTTCAAATATTTCACATAACTTATTGTACATTTCTAGTGCATTTTTACACTTTAAAATGTGTCCTTTTAATTTTCTGTCTATACTGTTTATTATAATTCGTTGCACCTGGGCATCTTTTGTTAAGAATGCATCAGATTTCGTGTCTTCTTCTTTGACATCTGACGAAATTGCTGTAGTCAGATTTGCTGCCTTTATGTGGATGTTAAACTCGAATTTCCATAGCAAAAATGTCTCCCCGTCCTTCAGTTTTTCAATCTGAGCATCTGCTTTGTCCATTTTTCTTGATTTTAGATTTCCTTTGTTTCCTTTGGCTTGACCAAGCCACCGGTTTTTATTCGTTCTTTTACGGCGTCTCTGGTCCCATAACCTTTTCTGGGTATTGATATTTCATTAAAAGAACGAATTTGTTTTATTTATTAATCACTTTATTTTAAGTTAACACTGGTTTTACAATATTATTTTATTTGCACACGAATTATGGTACTTCATCTTGGAAGCTTCTTACATAGACAACTTATATATATATATATTTTTTTTTATTCCAGAGACGTCAAAGACATTGGTTTTTTTATCCCTAATAGCAAAAACGGGGAAAGTCGCACGGATAGGCGATTCGACGCGACGGGAAGGGTCGGGAGAACAAGAAATTTAACGCGGACGAAGTCGCGGGCAGAAGCTAGTTATTGATATAATTAAAAATTAATTTACAGTATGATAAGCAATCTGCCAGTACTGCCGAGACCCAGGGTCGCGAGATTCGTTCGAAAGAGATACCGTGACCCTAGCACATGGGCAACTGAAGGAACACGGGTGGGTTTTAGTCAGTAAAAGTCTTACACGCCCTTCCGCTCCACCCAGAGCGGGAGATGTCATTTGATGATTTCCCATCCACAAAAAAGACTACAAACAATTAAGAAGTATGTACGTAATATCACGCCTTGTTTTCCAAAGGGTTGGGTAGAGGTTTATTTAGTACACCTACATTTCGCCAGTAATGTTTAAGTACCATGTAATAGGGGCGAGCCTGTTGCCTTCAACCGGGTACACATCTGGACAGCACTTTGCCCGACCCGGAACCGTACCGTACCAACCGTTTTTCGAACCCAGTACCGTATGCTCAGCGTTTGCCACCACTAGATCAACGAGGTATGTATTAATACGTACCTAACCACCCGCCCAGAGCGGGAGAAGTCATTTGATGATTTCCCATCCAGAAAAAAAAACACTTATTATCTAAAAAAAAAAAATTGTCAGGAAACAATTTATTTAAGACCAAAACTAGTTTGTATTTAATGAGAATTTCCGCAAATATACCTAAGTATCAAAAACCATTAAGTTATACTTTAAAACAGGTAATTCTATTTCGCTTCCTTTGTAACTAAAAAATAAAACTGAAATAAAAATGACGGAATTTTTAAACCACTACATATTACTTTAAACAGGTAATCTATTTCGCTTCCTTTGTAAGTTAAAAAAAAAACTAAAATAAAAATGACGGAATTCTTAAAACTGTTTGGGTACAAAAACTTAGGTCATTGACCGCTGTGCTAAGCACAAGTCTGTCTAGACTACAGTGCCTATGTTTATGTCACGGTGTCAAACTTTTGTTCCAAAATAAGAGAACACACCTAATAAAAAATAATAAACGATTTGATGTTTCTTGTGTTGGATTTTTAACTGTTTGTGTTTAAAGAAACAAGAACGCTTGGAATCGTTTACAACTGGTTTCAGTGCAACATCATAAAATTACACCTGTATCTATTTCTTTGAAGGGTTAGTAGATAGATAGAGGTAGTACACCCCGATGTTCCCAATTTTGTTGTTGTTTTACGTTTTTATTACGTGATTGGGAACGTAGGATATTCGGTCATCATATCGGCATGCAACCTCTTTCTAGCCCTGCCAGGGTCGCGAGATTTGTTCGATAGAGATACCGTGGCCCTGGCATATGGGCAACTAAAGGAACACGGGTGGGTTTTAGTCAGTTAAATTCTGACACGCCCTTCCGCTCCACCCTAGAGCGATGATTTCCCACCCACAAAAAAAACCCTTTCTAGCCATATGATATTTTCTTAAATTCAGCATAAATTTTCATTGATTTATGGATTAAATAATAATAAAAAAATACCAGTTTAAAGCATTTTACCAACAATTTTATCATCCCACACCCATTAACGGTTAAGCCATTGATACAATTTGTTTCGAATTAGGAATAAAAAATATCGATCTTATTAAAATAAACAACACATTACATTTAAGTATTTATAATCACATTATTTATGATGTCTAGAACAGTTAACACAAATATTTGATGTCATCAATGGAAATAAATAGAATATCGTCTCCATTTCAGTGAAAGGCAGAAAGAAACACAGTTAAATAGTTTCACTCACGGAACCGTGATACGTGTGGTGCCGAACGTAAAGAATAGGAACATCCCATTTCTTCCCGTGGGTGTCGTAAAAGACGACTAAGGGATTTACTAGAGAATGGGCAGCAGCATTCTCTATGCATTTACCACCATGCGATCGCCCAACCCGCTTGTCAAGCCTGGCGATTATGGCTAACCCTCCAAATTGGGGAAGATCTTTGTCCAGCAGTGGACGTCTTTCGGTTGAAACGACGACGGCCAACGAGTCATTGATTTTTTTTTCTTGTGTAATTTGCAGCCTAGTGACAGGATATTTATTGAACATTTTATGCACTTAGACGGCTGTATTGATGATTCGAATGATTGTATCGTCAAGCATCGCATCGCCCGGTCGCGATATTGCTACCTTGTATGTTATCGTTTTTTCTGACTTTTTCTCCTTTACTTTCTCACCTTAATAGAGTCAAAGCGTGAAATTATTTCAACAAGAATGTTTCAGATCCTCCTGGATACTCCAGATGTTACTCCCTACATACAAACGAACATACAAAGACTTTTACTTCTATAAGATACTAGCTTCTGCCCGCGACTTCGTCCGCGTTGAATTTCTTGTTCCCCCGACCCTTCCCGTCGCGTCGAATCGCCTACCCGTGTGATTTCCCCCGTTTTTAAAACATTTTTGTCATTATTGCTCCTCTTGGTTGTAGCGTAATTTTATATAGCATATAGCCTGCCTAGATAAATAGGCTACCCAACACGAAAAGATTTTTTCAATTCAGACCGATAGTTCCTGAGATTACCGCGTTCAATCAAACAAACAAACAAACAAACTCTTCAGCTTTATAATATTAGTACAGATTAGTATAGAGATTACTAATGTTTCTATTCGATCACGAACTACAAGCAAAAAAGCTGTTACAGAGGGAAACTAATACAGTAATACAATAAAAAGAATAATTTATTATTATTTTTGTCTGACTCAAAGAGATCAATGATAATTTGCATAAATTAAATGCAGGTGTGAATCGTCTTCTAGAAAACTAGATTTTCAAGTAGTTCACAAAATTATGGTGTCTTTGGATATCTCTTTTAATTTTTTGTCACTGACTTGGAAATTAAAGATATTTTTACTTAGTACTGTATTTTATGTAAGTCGGTTTATTTTTGTTTGTAAAAAATATTATGATACCTACCACATACCAATTCGTGTACTACTACTTGCTATATAGACTATAGTGACAGGAAGTATTAGAACATTATCAAGGTACACAAAATGGATTAAATACGTATTATCGAAGCTAACGTAAAAATAAAGCAAGTAAAGTTAATAAATAACATTTATATGGAATTACCCTGCCCCCTATCTATTACAAAATGAATTTTCGAAATTGATCCACAGCTGAAACTGATATACAAATAGCAAAAATAAAAAATAATAGTATGGCGGTCTAACTCAGCGCATCCACCTTAAGCTGAATAACCAGAATCAGGAATTGGTGTTTGACATAGTAATCTGTCAGATGACAAGCACTGCCTTTATACTTTAGTTCCCTATTTACTATGACAAAGGATGCACTTAAATATGCAATCACAGTTCGCCACATAATTTCCGGTATCTAATAGAGTCATCTCATTCCGTCCCTACTAAATTAACTACACACATGACAAAGTTGTTCATCATGACATACAATACGTACTCTTTACTTTGTAAATACATAATAGGATTTTTTATACAGCTAAGCACATGTGGTTATAACAACGCCCAATACACGGCAATGCCCGGAATTCAACGTAGCTGAAATTTTGGACACCAGTCATAGTAGGTACACGACACGATCGAACTTTAGAGCGAGCCTAAACCTTCGAGACAGTTATCGTATTTCGAACTTTATTATACCGACTTAAGTAAAGTTCTTTAATAAAAAATTGACAACCTAACACCAGATAAAGTTAATAGTTTTGTAAAAGGAACTACATATATTTCGATTTCTGTTAGGTTGTTCAAAAACGGATCGACGGTTTGCAATAAGATCGTCTATGTTCCGAGAATAAAACTATGTGATGTCATCTTATAGCTCTTTAAATCTGATGATGTGGAAAATGAGTGAAACTTCCATATATTCAACAAGTTTTGTTTCTTCAAGTCTTCTTTGGTGTTTTTATCTAAGACCGCTATAACGCCAACATTTGCCAAAAAAGTTTGCCGTATAAACATAGCCAATATTGGAGCAGTGGTGCTGCCATTTTACATGATTGATGGCTCAACAAGTGACTTCACGACTGTCAATCACGTCTGACATTGACATTGATTGTAACCGGCAGGCAGTTATATAAATAAACATTGTAATAAAAGTTGTTTCAATACGTACAATAGTTGCTTTTATGTTCGTGACTTAATAAAGTATGTCGACGGTTAAAAGGTAATAGGGTATAAGCGACAAAAACCACATTGTTCAGGAGAGCGGTTAAATTTGAAATTGTAGAACAATTGACATAACTTTTTTGTTTATTATCATATCGTGAACATTTTAAAGACATCGTAGAGCCATGGGAGTAAGCGCATTCGAAAAAGCAGAAAATTTTATGTAGGATAGAATTCATAAGTAATTTTCGACCAAAATGGCCTTGTTACCTTTTAACGACGACTTTTTTTCGACGTGGAAACGATGCGATGTTTTGTCATCGTTTTTAAGTTCAATTTCATTTCGATTTAAACATAGATAAACTTAGGTACACAAGTTAGGAAGTCAATTGGGAAAACCGGGATGAGATTGAAAAGAAAAAGAAAGAGAGAATATGAACCTCAAACTCTAAGAATTTATGTACTTGAATGTTACCAAATCCCATTTTTGAACTGTCAAGGATTCAGTCCTCTACCAGGGTCGCGGATTTACTCGAATGAGTTGCCGTGGCGCTGGTAAAAGCAAATGAAGGAACACGGGTGGGTTTTAGTCAGTAAAAGTCTGACACCGCTCATCCAGAGCGGGAGACGTCATATGATGATTTTCCACGCAAATAAAGAGGATTCGGTCTGTCAGAAAGATTAAACTAGGTGACCATTCTAAGGCGTAGTAGGTTCCTATAGAGAAGAACGGGCAAAAAACTCCACTGATACTCTTCGTGAAGACGGGACTTGTATTGAAAAATCGAACTAATTAAAGATCCTCGTTTCTCCGTATACGAAAGACTGCAACACCCACATGCAACAGGTACTGGCTGATTTTGTAGCAGATAATGTCCCATACAGATTTTTGTTTGTGCTTTCATTTATGTTTGTTTTGTTTTCCATTTTCTATTCTATCAAATTTTTAGTCAAACTTTGTCATAATTCAAATTATATTCTAATAGTTTTTTTTTTTATTTATTGAGATTGTAAAATTTTCTCCAATTCTAATTTGATTTCTAATTCTATTTTAGTGCTTAATTTAAATGTTTAGCTTTGAACTTAATTTTAAATAATATAAATTTGTACAACTAGCGTAATTGACAAATAGACAGGGTCTCACATTTTCTGTAACCTGTTTTATGGCAATAAAGAAATGTATATATTTAGACTGTTAAAATAAAAATGAGTCATCGATATTTTTACTTTTTTTCGTAACATTGTTAATTAAAATATATATGATATATCACACCTGTTCTTGAACGAATTATAGTTTATGGCATATCAAGTTTTGATGTAACCGGTATTCATCTAATTCATAGAAATAAAAATAATTTTCTACTTTTTAGTTTGGTTTTCTATGATAGCGTGTTTTTTCCATTATTTTCTACTTTTTAGTTTGGTTTTCTAGTTTTTTTAAACTATTATTTATTTTCTATTTTTTAGGGTGTTTCGAATTTTGAGACTTATGTCAGCGTAGTTTGTTACGTATGTCTGTGTAGTTTTCGAAGACAGTTTTTTTGCTGTCCTGGTAACCCTGGCAAGGATAATGGCACAAATTTATAAAATTATTGCATTGTCATCGGTGTGACAGGTGCGCAAAGTTTTGAATGAAATCTAGTCGTTTAAAGTGGGTCAAAATCGCGCTATAAGGAGTCGTTTACAAACAAACATACAAGTGAAGCTAATATAAAGCGTGTAATAAGGTTTTACCAAGTCTTAGCCTGTTTCTAGTTTAACCAACCGATTGAGATTCTAAACTATGAATTGAAATATTTTGTTTGTGATCCTCAGGTCACGCAATTATTCCTCAGGAAATGTCAGTAACAGCTTGAGGGGTAGTTGCATACACACAGCAGTAAGAAGGGCTGTCATTTTGACAGTAAAACAACATTCATTGCGATATTAACGTTGTTGAGTAGACAAAATCAAACACATGAATCAATGGATTAACAATGTCCTGCAAAATGATTCACTAGCTTGACTGTGTGTAGCGTTAGGGTGCGGTTTTCAGTTAAAAGAGCATTCGATTTAAAATCTAAACTATGATTTTAAATACTTGTTTGTTATCCTTGTTTCGTGTGGTGTGTTATTTTTTTTTCTGGATGGGAAGTCATCATATGACTTCTCCCGCTCTGGGCGGAGCGGGAGGGCATGTCAGACTTTTACTGACTAAAACCCACCCGTGTCCCATCAGTTGCCCATGTGCCAGGGTCAACTGATGGGACACGGGTGGGTTTCGTGTGGTGTTGGACGTAAAAAAAAAAACAGCACCATCTCATGTTGGATGTAAAAAACAGCACCATCTCATGTTGGATGTAAAAAACAGCACCATCTCATGTTGGATGTAAAAAACAGCACCATCTCATGTTGGATGTAAAAAACAGCACCATCTCATGTTGGATGTAAAAAATAGCACCATCTCATGTTGGATGTAAAAAACAGCACCATCTCATGTTGAATGTAAAAAACAGCACCATCTCATGTTGGATGTAAAAAACAGCACCATCTCATGTTGGATGTAAAAAACAGCACCATCTCATGTTGGATGTAAAAAACAGCACCATCTCATGTTGGATGTAAAAAACAGCACCATCTCATGTTGGATGTAAAAAACAGCACCATCTCATGTTGGATGTAAAAAACAGCACCATCTCATGTTGGATGTAAAAAACAGCACCATCTCATGTTGGATGTAAAAAACAGCACCATCTCATGTTGGATGTAAAAAACAGCACCATCTCATGTTGGATGTAAAAAACAGCACCATCTCATGTTGGATGTAAAAAACAGCACCATCTCATGTTGGATGTAAAAAATAGCACCATCTCATGTTGGATGTAAAAAATAGCACCATCTCATGTTGGATGTAAAAAATAGCACCATCTCATGTTGGATGTAAAAAACAGCACCATCTCATGTTGGATGTAAAAAACAGCACCATCTCATTTCTTCCGGTGGGTATCGTAAGAGGCGACTAAAAGACTTATTAGAAAATGGACAGCAGCATTCTCTAGGTATACATTTTACAGCCATACTGCTATCGCCAACTCGCCTCCCAAGCGTGGCGATTATGGCAAACCCGCCATATATTTTTATAGGGTATGCCTATATCCTGCTGTAGACGTGTTTCGGCTGAAATTAGATTTTTCCAAAGGAAATCTCAGTTTCAGCCTGGTTAGTGGAAACTGAATCCTATATACCTATATGGAACAGCGAAATTTGGATGTACACTATGCCTACCCCTTTGAGAACATGTGTGATGTTACGCTTGTGTGACGCAAAACATTTTTGATTAATTCACGTAGTCTAAGGTTAGAACGGCTGATGTTTATGCAATAAACGACCTTAAGACCTGCTAATGTGTTTAGTGTTTACTTTATAACTAGGCAGACTGTTTTAGACGCAGCAAGAGGCCTTTTAAGACGCTTTGAAATACTATATGACGATCTAGGAAAAGGTCAAGTAAATTGGGGTAGGATTATTTATAGTAATTATTTCAGTAGGTCAAAGAGAAAAGTGATGCTGTTTGTTTGGTTAGTAGCTGAGTATAGATGTCTAAACACACCCACTCTCAATCTATCACCAAATTTTCATGGAAACCACAAACATATAACACGATTACACGACTAAAATGAAATACCATGTTAAAAAATTCAAAGACAAGAAAGTATTACTTAACGTGATGTAGTATAACAGAGATGGGTTTATACAATTTCCGTTCATTCATTTTTGGTTGGATTACTGATCAAAACATAGGTATACATATGTGGCACATTTGAACATATATCACAAAGGTTAAAGCAGTGGTGGCCCAGTGGTAACGGCTGTGACTTTCGAGTTGTATGTCGTAGGATCGAAGTCAGGCAGACACTTTCAATCAATCAGCAATCCAATCAGCAGTCCTATGTATAGCAGTTCACTGCTAGACATAGGACTCTCCCATGCTGCGCCACAACACCCTGTCCTCCACCTTTCGTATCCAGTCCGTCCCAGCCACCTTTTTGAGGTCGTCGGTCCATCTAGCTGGGGACACTTTACTTTGTGTAAATTATTTCAGCACCACTGCTCTCAAAATGGTGAAGGACAACATCGTGAGGAAACCGGCACGTCCTACAAACTAAAAATTGGAAGACATGTGACATCTGTCAACCTTGGTGCTTACTCTCGAATATAATTTCAATAGATTGACATTGGAATTGTCAGTCAAACGTCAGGGATTGGCTGGACTCACTGAGTCTAGCCAATCCCTGACGTTTAACTCAACCAACTGACGTTTGACTAATGTCGATCTATTGGAATTATATTCGATAGTAAGCACCCTGTACTGGGCCGGTGTGGTGGATAAAGGCCTACTTCTTCTCACCGAGAGGACGCCTGTTTCCTAGCAGTGGGAACATTATAGTCTAATAATTGAAGGTTATCATGAGTTCATGATGGTACTAGAGAATGGGCAGCAGCGTTCTTTATGCACTATACCACCATACTGCGATCGCCAACCCGCCTGCCAAGCGTGGCGATTATGGCAAACCCCCCCCAAATTGGGGGAGGTTTATTTCCAGCAGTGGACGTCATACGGCTGAAATGATGATCATGAGTTCAACCTTGGGTGGAGGTCTAAACTATCATGAGTCTAATTCCTGCAGGAAAATATGCAAAGTATAGACACTCTTCATTTAAAAGTGCTTGTAAGATTTTTAGCTTTCTCAGGTGCAATTTTAATTCTGATGATGAGAGTAATGAGAATGTTGGGAGTATTTTATTGCCTCGCCCAAGTATAAATTAGAGCGTTCAAAAATCTCCCAATGACTCAACGTACCTGATTTCATAGACAGAAAAAATCTGTTGAAGATTTTGAGTGGGTAATGCATAAAAAGTGGCACGCTTTTAAATAAATAATGTGAGCAAAAAGTTACACTGAAAGATCGATTAAATTGCCCATTTATTAGAAAAGAAAAGAAAACTGCTTTTGTTGTTTTTTATTCCGCGTCATTGGTCTAGAGCTAGTGCCGAATATAATGCTGGCTTCGACTTCCAAATCAGACAAAATTTTATTGAGATTCACAAGAGTTTCTCCGTCAGCAGCCTGATTCTGAATGTGTGCCCAGTTGATGGAAACAGGCTCGTCTCTATTAATAATAATAATAAAGCCTTTTATTCCGAAACCAGACAATTACACTAACAATAAATGGTTATAACAAAAATCACAAAATGTCTCGAATTTCGGTGTGCCTCGTGGCATAGGCCTCCTCTAACAATTTCCATTGACATCTGTCGTGAGGTACTCTCCGCCAGTTTGGATCTGCTGTCAGCTTTATTTCTTCCTCCCAGCGGGTAGGCTAGGCTGCCTACCTCGTTTTCTTTTGCCGACCCTTGGATACCATTCTGTCACTAGCTTGCTCTACTTGCTTGTAGTGTCTCGCATCGTCTCTATTACATGGGTCTTAATAAAAACTGGAAAATGTGAGTGTGCTATTGTGGGTGGGATATCATCAATTGCCTTCTCCCGGTTCGGGTGCAGGAAAACCCACCCGTGTTCCTTCAGTTGCCTGTGCCAGGGCCTCGGTGACTGTTTCAAACAAATCCGCGACCCTGGCAGGTGCAAATAGGTACACCTCTGCCTAAGCCTTGGGGAATTATAGGCGTGACGTTAAGAGCGTAGGGCTGTACTCCTACAATCTACCTCAAATGTCGATGTATTTTTTGTGTCCAATGATTGACTGTTTATTGATCAAAGATATAAAGACTGATCTATCTTAATTCATGATCTATTAAAAAATTTTGCCCGCCCTGAACAAAAAACGTAGCGCTACTGTTCATTTCCATATCTAATTAATAATAACTACTAAACGCACAAAAAACGTCCAATTAACAGGTGGATGATACAAAACGTGACCTTTAACAACTTAACATTAAAACTACTTTAAAATCCATACTAATATTAAAAATGGGAAACTGTGTGTGTCTGTTTGTTTGTCCGTCTTTCACGGCAAAACGGAGCGACGAATTGACGTGTTTTATTAAGTTAATATTTATGTTGTGCTTGTCTTACAACTACTAAAATGTGTTCATATTTTAGGCGAGGACGCTGGCACCCTAAACACAAGTTAAATCTTACATTGGGTGCCAGAGTTCATCGAAAACACTCACTCCCTTAGTTGTAATGCTGCATAGTATTTAGATAAGTGTTTTTGTACAACTGAAGGTAATAAAAATCTTTTTTTTTTTTTTGAAGATAGTTGAAGGGATGGAGAGTGACATAGGCTACTTTTTTTTCTTTCTTAAGTGGCTGGGGTAAACTTAGAAAAGTCGTGCTTTTCCCATGGACAATTGTATGTAGCATGTATCGTCTACAGTAGCGTATTAAAATAACATTATGTTCCGAGTTCTTTTCTGTGTTCTAAATCAGGAAAGGGGAACCGTGTAATGCGAGCGAAGCCGCGGGCAAAAGCTAGTCTACATACCTTTTTCCCAAGTATGTTAAGGTCGATGTTCAGTCTAACCCATGCACCTGAATACCATAATTTTATATGGACCGACTGCCTGACGGACTTATCCCTTGGTAAGACTGGTTCTCAGACTTTCGGGCTTCTGATAACCGAGGCCAACGGCTTAGCGTACTTTCTGAGGCACGGAGGGGTATAAGGGGTGTATACAATGTATGGTGACCCATCCACGGACTAGAATAAAACTTTTTACAAAAAAAAAAAAACAACCGACTTCCTTAAAAACACTACAAAGTGAAAAATAATTTTAATTTCGGAAGTCGGTGGCAAAATACCTTAAATGCAGACAGACTTTCGGGCTTCTGATAACCGAGGCCACCGGTTTAGCGTACTTTCTGAGGCACGGAGGGGTCTCGGTATACAATATATGGTGACCCATCCACGGACTAGAATAAAACTTTTTTACAAAAAAAAAAAAAACAACCGACTTCCTTAAAAACACTACAAAGTGAAAAGTAATTTTAATTTCGGAAGTCGGTGGCAAAAACCTTAAATGCAGATCCTAAGACACCGACTGCCGAAATTAAAAATGTTTTTTCACTTTGTAGTGTTTTTAAGGAAGTCAGTAGTTTTTTTTTTTTTTTTTGTAAAAAAGTTTTTGTTTTTTCATTTTTAGTTATGGTATCTATCCCACACTAATTCCAAACAAACAATGCATATTTATGCGATAGCAGAAATCGCGGTTGATTTGCTGTCATTTTTTAATGAGTTCCGGTGTCTGTCTCCGGAACTCATCATCAAATCTACATGAAATTTGTATGGGACCATTTCGGAATAAACCCCTTTCGAATAAAAAAGAATTTTGCAAATCCGTTTATATATGACGGAGTTATGGCCGAACATACATTAAAAAAAAGTATAAACATCCGAAATGAGAACTTCCTCCTTTTTGAAGTCGGTTAAAAATATTATGTACTAGCTTTTGACAGAGGTTTCAACCGCGTGGAGGTCGATATTTATCCCGCGGGAACGTACTACCGGGATAAAAAGTATCCTATGTTTAATCCAGGTTAGTTTTTGCGTGATTGAGTCACAAACATCTAAATTTATTAGTAGGATTGTTAAATAAATGGAATTCATTTAGGAACATTAATCAAACCTTTAAAAAAAATATAAACAGCAATGTTTTAGAGAACATTGTCCCATTTATTTTGCTCGCCAGTGTTTTAATGTACCTAATAATAAAAAGTGCGTTGACACTTCGATGGATGAGAACGAGTGCGTACAAAAATAACATTTCAATGGCCAGGTGTGTATTTATTTTATTGGCTTACTCTACTTTTGTTTATTTACGTGTGTATATTTTTGAAAGAAGGTTTAATATTGTATTTTTATTTTTGCATTTTTTCATGATATTTTTTTTAAAGTGTTGACTAGCAATACATATATCTAAATTCACACCCACTGGTCAATAGCGAATTCAAAAAAAGAATTATGGTGTGTAATTCTTTCTGTCACCTATTTTAGAATGATTAATTAAAATTGTTTTTTTTTAGCACTTAACTATAAGGCACATCCAGCATATGCATTGTCAGCCATGTTCTCATGGCTGCGACGCAGGACTTTGAGAATGAGTCGGTTGTAATCTACCACGTGGACCCGGTGCGGGTTGGTAGATGTTATATATCTTCGTACTACAACTCGTAAGTTGGGCTGATACCTAGGTTGCTCATCATCATCATCATGTCAGACGTCCACTGCTCGACCTAGGCCTCTCCCC
Organism: Aporophyla lueneburgensis; assembly: GCA_932294355.1. Lineage (NCBI taxonomy): Eukaryota > Metazoa > Arthropoda > Insecta > Lepidoptera > Noctuidae > Aporophyla > Aporophyla lueneburgensis. Next base: position 14,391,552 of record OW028735.1, read on the forward strand.
AATTCGAAAGGGTTTCCCACACTTGGCAGGCGGGTTGGCGATCGCAGTATAATGATAAAATACAATATCTGGTTGACCGAGCTTTGCTCGGTATTTTTTGGTAAATTGTGTTTAAAATAATAAGTTTATGTTCAAGTTGATTATCGATAACGTTGGTCATTGAAAACATGAATAAAACGACATTGTATAAAAATGAATCCTAGCTAGATCGATTTATCGCCCCCGAAACCCCTTGTATACTAAATTTCATGAAAATCGTTGGAGCCGTTTCCGAGATTCAGATTATATATATAAGGTGTATCTATTCATAAACGAAATATTTTAAGAGCTACACCTGTAGCTTGCTCGTTTAAAGGTATAAGATATCTAGAGGACGCTGCTGCCTATTCTGTAGTAAGTCCCTTAGTCGCCTTTTACAACACTCACGGGAAGAAATTGGATGGTGCTATTTTTACGTCCGGCACCACACGAAACCTAGGTTGGTATCCACAAATATTTTTTTTTATGTAAGGTTTTTTTTATTTGTGTTTGATCGTAAAAAATCAAGTAGGTAGAATGTGGTATCATTCAACTAATTAGCATTCTAGTATTCGAAGGTAAAGCTAGTTAAAGATGCGGTATGAACAAACGCAAATAAGTGTTAATTGTTCGCAAACAGACAGCTGTTTGTTTAGTCAATATTTTGCATAATAAGCTTACTAATAGCGACACGCCTTTTCGGTGAATATATGAGTAAGTTTTAAGAAGAAAGAAATAATCAAATTAAGAATGGTGACTTCTTTCTGAAGGAGCAGCGTCTGAGAATATTGCCATAATTCCCACTTCTGCGATGCTGAGTACAGTTTAAATCCTACCAATATTATAAATGTGAAAATTTGTATGTTCGTCCTAGTACGAACCAGCACCCTAATTGCGAAACGCACAATTTATCAGAATCTGAATGGGATTGAAGATTATTTCTAAACCATTGCGTCATTTGTTCGAATAAATGGTAGCTCAGCAACGTAAATAACGCAATGAATGTTGTTTAACTATGAATATTAAACCAATTCCTACCGATAAAAAGTTCCGCAATTACCCCTCTGGTCGTTTCAGAAAAAAAAAATATATTTGAAAAATGGCCAGGAAAACTGAAAGCGCTTTTCAATGGAAGTTTTGTACGAACGGTCAGCTTGCACCTACTTCTGTATTATCAAAAAGTAAAATATGTGAGTTCGTATGTAGGGGGAAACCTGCAGAACTTTTCACACGACCGTCAAGAAGTCACATTTCTACGAACTTTTGTTTCTATAATATCCCAATTTCCTCACAATGTTTTCCTTCACCGCTTTAGAGCGTCATTATCATGGTAAATGGTGATGATGCTCCCAAACTTTCGCTCTGTTTTGACGGTGAGAATATTTTACGGAATAGGTCTGTATGTAGATCTCTATAGACAGCACAACGGTGACCACTCAACATGAGGTCAGACAGTGGTCAAACGCGTGTCTATTAATTATAAAAAAATAATGACTCAGTATAATAAAAATGCAATTTAAATTCTAAATAGCCTGTGACGTCACTCAGTCATAGCCGTTTCTGATGACGTGATCTTCACGTAACAACAATCAGCAGTGTTGCGCAACACATCGACAATGTCGTTGAGTGACGAATACGCTTAAATGTCACTGTCACTTTCAATTAGTGGTGGGACGCTCAAGGTTAAAATGATATCGATACTTTGTTTTTTTGCTAGTTTTTTTTTCTTACGAATAGTCGACAAAGCAGATTGCTTTAGTAAAATCTGATTTAATGTCTGTGTTAATTGAGATTTCAAGATCAACATAATTTAAGCCAAATGACGTCCACTATTGGACATAGGTCTCCCCCAATTTGGGGGGGTTTGCCGTAATCCCCACGTTTGACAGGCGGGTTGGCGATGCCCCGATGGCAGTATGGTGGCAAAATCCATAGATTCATTGATTCTCTAGTAAGTTTTTGTTGCCTTTTACGACACCCACGGGAAGAAATGCGATGGTGCTATTCTTTACGTCCGGCACCACACGGTACGGAATGTTAGTAAGGACTAACATTCTGTTCCGTGTGGTGCCGGACAAGGGTCTATTGAGATACCAGGCCACTAAATCATAAGAAAATTATTTTCCATTACGAAATAGTTTTTGATTTATGCATCCATTTAATACTAACTGCCCTTTTAACTGTGAACATGCCAAAAGCTGTCTCGTTCGTTTTGAATTACTGACGATGCTCTCAGGGGCATGTGGCTAAGTAATAACAGCTGCACGGGTTGATCGATCAGTTTAAGCTACGCTGGCCATGGTTGGTCTGTGAATGGGTGACCATCGTTACATACCAAGACCTCCCCGTGCCTCGGAAAGCACGTTAAGCTGTTGGTCCAGGTTGTCGTTCGTAGATTGGTGATAGTCGCTACGGGTCGTCAAAAGCCCGAAGTCTGTTAACCAGTCATACCAAGGGGTGTTGTATTACCCAGTAACTGTGTAAAAAAGCGCGGGGTTATTTTTGAGGTATTTTTATAGATATCAAGCACCCCACGCTTTTTTTCCATTATTTTCTACTTTTTAGTTTGGTTTTCTACGGAAGCGTGTTTTTTAGTTTTTTAAAAGTATTACTTATTTTGTTCGTATTTCGAATTTTGTGACGTGTGTTTTGTAGTTTTTTTAACGAATTTTGCTATGTATTTCAGCGTAGTTTTCGAAGACAAGTTTTTTTGGTATCCGGATTACCCCGGGCAAAAATAATGGCACACATTTAAGAAATTATTGTACTGACATCAGTCCTCGGTAAGCCTACAAAGTTTGAATGAAATCTGGCCGTTTAAAGTGGGTCAAAATCGCGCCCAAAGGAGTCGGTTACAAACATACAAACATACAAGTGAAGCTAATAGAAAGCGTGTAAAAAGGAAAAGAAAACAAAGCAAAAAAATCCTTAAATATATCTGCCGATCGATTCTGTAAAAATGTCACCGTGAACAGTTAGGTGAAGTGAGCTTAGAGTGAGCTGTCAATGGTGTCAGTCCATGGCATTAGTTGGAATGACAGCTCACTCCACCCTCACTTCACCTAAGTTTTCACGGTGAGATGGTTAAAGAATCGTACTACAGTAGTGTCTACTAAAGTTACGCAAATCGGATGTTACTCTAAGCCCATCGGAAAATTTCATCTGTTGTAATCAAGGTGACATTTTCTCCATGAAATATTACGGTGCAAATATGACATTAAATGCCATAATCCATCATGACTCTCCAAATGATGGATAGGTACACTGCACCTGCAGTTATTAAGTAGACAGATTGATAAATAGGTCGCGATTAATATTAATAGCTCACATGATTGATTCGAGCGAAAAACATTTGCACACTTATTTAGGTCAGGGCGATGTGATTGATTCGGCGAAAACATCTTTCGGCTTAAACGAATGAACCTTATTTACTCATTTGGTGAAATGTAAACGGCTTTTTCAGTGTTATCATTTTTTATTGTGTAAATATTAGTTTTAGCGGCCTACAAACGATCTTTGAAGGCTACCCTATTTCTTTTTTAGTGTTTTCTTTCTTCGTTGTTTTAGGTCATTTCGTCTTCGTTGTTTTTCAATGGTAGGTAAGTACTGTTTAAAGAATTTGCAGTAAAGTTTACTTGCTTAACCAGGAGTCTCCATTTGTGCCCGATTAATGATAATAGACTTTACTAGAGAATGGGCAGCAGCGTTCTCTATGCATTTTACCACCATACTGCGTTCACCAACCCGCCTGCCAAGCGATTATGGCAAACACTCCCAAATTGGGGGGGCTATGGCCAGTAGTGGACGTCTTTTGGCTGAAATAATGATGGTGGTGAAGGCTTTCTATTACACGGGACTAAACATTATTCAATCTGCCTAGCCTTGTCCCAGATATATTGGGATCGACTTCCAGTCAATCCTGAGGTAGCTGAATACCAGTATTTTACAAAGAGCTCCTGCCTATCACATATCGACAACTCTGTAACTGGGTAACACGATACCCCTTCGTCGGACTTTTGGGTTGCTGATTACCAGTCATCATAATCAGCTTATTGTTCCCACTTTGGAGACACAGTCCTCATCTCGGGGAGAGGGAGTGGGCCGCTATCTATCACGCGGCCCCAGTGCGGATTGGTAGATGTCACATGTCTTCGAATTTTTGGTTCTAGGACATGCCGGTTTCACCATGTTGAAATTGTTTGCCGATGTTTTCTTTCACCGTTTTGAGAGCAGCCCAAGTAGCATGACCGCCATAGAAACGGAATTTGTCGACGGAAAAGAAGACAAAATGATAGATTGTATCGTAGAAAAATTGTGTAAAACTGAAAAGAAGAGATGTTTCTATTCTTCAGTCGACAACAGTACGATCTCAAGTATGATGACTATTTTTCTGACGCGATAGAAACATTTTTGCAAAATTAAAATACGTGAGGAACTTTTTTGTTCTTGGTAGAATAGATATAGAATTGGTCATGCTACGCCGGCTGTGGTGAGGAAATTATTTACACAAAATAAAGCGCCTGCCTGGGTTCGAAACAACTCTGGGCCACCACTGCTGACTACAACAACAATTTTGATAATTCTTTTTGTGTTGGATAGGGTATATCTTGCCAAGTATTATTAGTACATTAAAACCACAAAAAAATATAAATTAAAAACTTTTTAACAAAAAATTAAACCGCCGAAAAACTGAAAAACATAAAATAATACTTAAACCTTAAAATTATGAGTCGGCGCTTTGAGTGATCCTTGTTCATTGATTTTTCAGCGCCGACTCAAAATTTTAAGGTTTAAGTATTATTTTATGTTTTTCAGTTTTTCGGCGGTTTAATTTTTTGTTAAAAAGTTTTTATTTTATATTTTTTTGTGGTTTTAATGTACTAATAATACTTGGCAAGATATACCCTATCCAACACAAAAAGAATTATCAAAATTGGACTACCCTGTATAAAGTTATGCGTGTTTATACATTACAATCAGTGAGTGAACAATCAATCATCCCCTGTTTTCCGACCCTTAGGGTTCGATTTTGTTTTCCAAATTGATATGGGACCACCTTGGGAGTATACCCTTTCCAATAGAAGAAGAATTGTCACAATCGGACCACTATGTAAAAAGTTATGCGTGGTCATACATAAAAAAAAAAAAAAAAATATACGCGTCGAATTGATAACCTCCTCCGTTTTTTTTCGTCGGTTGAAAAACCATTGTTTCGATACCAAATGTGGTATCTCAGGGACTTAGAGGTTAAAGTGCTTTCCGAAGCACGGAGGGGTCTTGATATGTAATGATGACGAATATGATCCCATCCAGAGACCCATTCACGAACCAAAGATATTAGGCGAAATATGTATTAAGTTATATTAAAGTTTGTTTACATTAGTAACCAAGGCATTGACGAGTTATTTAAAGCCACCATGGTAGGTACCAATTCTACAATCAATTCCTATTAACCCTGACATGTTTGGCTATGTCATTTTTATTTGGAACTGTTTACTTATTCCGTAATCGTACAATCGTAACTATTGCTTACCAAAGGGCTTCCGTGTGTCGTTAAAATTATTGTTGACATAATGTTTTTTATTGTTCACGGTCAATGATTTTGAATTTACATACTACATGTACCTACATACACATAAACTCATGCTATCTTTGCCACCTGCGACGATCCTTACATATTCCTTTAGCCTTGATTACGTCCATATATCAGAAGGCACATAATGTATAGTGTCTTTCTTATTGGTGATGTTCTTCAGAATGGTCAGGTGCGTAGCACTGGTAACCGGCGCGCGTGTGTGACTAGATGTACGAACTTAAACGAAACAACGTCTTCTGTTCTGCAGTTTCTGCCTTCCCTCATGGGAAAAAGGAGTGATTTTATATACTTATGTATGCACATCAGAAGGCCAATTCTCACAATTCAAATCGTTCAAAATGTAGTCGTAGTCTCATCTCGGCGACAATCAAATGTCAAGAACTTGTCAAAAATGTATTGAAACTCGAGGTATTTTTGACAGTTTGAGACTGAGATCAGACTGTGAACATTCTCAAAATTACCAGAATTGCCCCTCAGATCTTCGAAAGTCCTTACGAGTTATCAGAAGCCCGAAAGTCTGACAACCAGTCTTACCAAGGGGTATCGTATTATTCAGTAACTGGATTGTGGAGTTCAGCTAGGCAGTCACTTCATCGGTTAGACTGGAAGCCAACCCCAATATAGAAAAAGGCAGGCAGATTATGACATCCACATTTATACGAGGGTTGATTAAGATTACGTAACATAATAACAGTAGGAACAGCTTTCATTTTGACAGTTCAACAACATACATTGCCTTATTTACGTTGCCTAACAGACAATTTTTTCGAACATTTGAAGCAATGAATAAGCAATTTATTCCAATACTAGCTTTTGCCAGCGGCTTCGCCTGCGTGGAGTTCGGAAAATATCCCGCGGGAACATATTACCGGGATGAAAAGTAGCCTATGTCCTTTCTCAGGCTCTAAACTATCTGTGTACCAAATTTCATTTAAATCGTTTCAGTAGTTTTAGCAGGAAAGCGAGATAGACAGACAGAGCTACTTTTGCATTTATAATATTAGTGTGGATGATTCGGATTCTGATAGACAGTGTGTTACGCAAATAGGGTCCTTTTCATACACACACGCCGGTTTCGAGTACTAAGCACATGACCTTTCTGAAGAACATCACCAATAAGGTCACTATAATGTCCTCTTAGGGCGTCTTCTACCGGCGTTTCCACTCACATCTGCCTTGTACAGACGCCAGCACACAAAGCTACAATGTGTCTTTCTATAATAGATTTTCAACTTTATCGCTAAAGTGTAAGGTTCAAGATTGATTGGGAAAATTTTACAGTTTCGGGTAGATTGATGTGCTCGCGTTTGTACCTTTTGTTAGTAGGTGACTACTTTTAAATTTATGATAATTTATTTATATCTCTCACAATGTGACGTGTTTTATGGGCATAAATAAATAAACAAAATTGTTTTGAGCGCTTGATTGGCGCCATGTTGACGGAATAATGGGCGCAGTGATTTCTTGCGCGGTAAAGGCCGCAGGTTCAATTCCAGCTGCCTGAATGAATATTTGATAACATCTGCTTTATTGGTCTAGGGATTAAAAGGTAATAAATATACTTAATTACATAACATAACATCACGCCTTGTTTTCCCGAAGGGTTGGGCAGAGGTGTACCTATAGAACACACACATTTCGCCTGTTATGTTTAAGTCCCATGTAATAGGGGGCGAGCCTATTCCTGAGATTAGCGCGTTTAACCAAACAAACAAACTCTTCAGCTTTATAATATTAGTATAGACTAGCTTTTGCCAGCGGCTTCGCCCGCGTGGAGGTCGGAAAATATCCCGCGGGAACATACTACCGGGATAAAAAAGTACCCTATGTGTTAATCCACGTTATAAACTAACTGTGTTCCGAATTTAGTAGGATAGATATATACTATTGTGGACTTTTTTGTAGATCTTTTTTGTTCTTCTTTTTTATCTTTTTCTTTTCTTTTTTCTTTTTTTCTTTTTCTTTCTTTTTTTTCTTCGAGTAAAACATAATTTTGGTGCATGATCAACGTATGCGAGGATAAAAGCTCGAAAGCGCATTATCATCCGACTTGCTTCAAACTTATCGTCACTACTCAGCTCCTATTTGTCTTAGCGTTATGTTATATAGCCTATAACCTGCCCAGGTGTATGGACTACAATCGTACCAAGTTTGGTTGAAATCCCTTCAGTAATTTTTGATCCTTGCGTGCACATACAGACAGACAGACAAAAAAATTACTGATTGCATTTTTGGCATCAGTATCGATCACCATTCATCCTCCAATAGGTACTAATTTTGAATGTATATTCAATGTACAGAATTGACCTCTCTACAGTTTTATTATAAGTATAGATATAGATAGATTAGGAAAACACAAAATAAGTATTCTTATTATACAGATAACATAGTAAGATAGTAAGTAACTATTGTTGAACGCATCATTTTCTTGGGAAATAAAACCTAAAACGATAAAGGATGGATCTTTTTTTAAGTTTTGTTTTAAGCAATTTCCTGTCAAAACAGCCTTATCTTGATTCGTGACCTGTATTAGTATCTAACTAATTGGACTAAACAGTTCATTTTTATGTGGCATAATATTCGTTCTAAATTCAGATTACACCAAATCATATGCAAAAAAAAATAATATATCGAATAGAAGATTTATATTTTCTGACATTTACGGGTTAAAATTAAATAAATTATAATAAGTATAGATGTTATCTTTTATTAATTATCTTTTTAGTATCAAACAGCTGAGTAAAATTATTAAATCTCTGATTTTATTAATTACTAGCTTTTGCCAGCGGCTTTGCCCGCGTGGATCTCAATAATTAAAATTATAGCTCAAAAGCGCATTTTCATCCGACTTGCTTCAAATTTATCGTCACTGCTCGGCTCCTATGTGTCTTAGCGTTATGTTATATAGCCTATAACCTGCCCAGGAGTATGGACTACAATCGTACCAAGTTTGGTTAAAATCCCTTCAGTCGTTTTTGACCCATGAGTGCACATACAGACAGACAGACAGACAGACGGACAGACAAAAAATATACTGATTGCATTTTTGGCATCAGTATCGATCACCATTCATCCTCCAATATTAATTTTGAATATTTATTCAATGTACAGAATTGACCTCTCTACAGTTTTATTATAAGTAGGTATAGATTATTTTGTGTGATAGGTAATATGATTTTTTGCTCTCCAATCATACAAATGTCAAAACTGGATTAGTAATTAAAACGTTTGTCGTAAATCAAGAATGATATTTAAAATAGCAAACCAAATGCCACCTTCCCATTAGTTTAGTTATAGGAAATCACTTTCTGAAGATAGACATAATACATGGTCACAAAATAATAATAAATATTCTGTTATCCTTTTGTCTACTTATGGAGTCAGTACCTATGTTAGCTTAAATTGCATGACTTATTTGTATATCTCATACTAGCTTCTGCCCGTGACTTCGTCCGCGTCAAATTTTTGCTCCCCTGACCCTTGCCGTCGCATCGAATTGCCTGCCAGTTTTCGTCCATTTTTAATTGCTGCTCAGCTCCTTTTAATCGAAGCGTGATGTTATATAGCCTTCCTCATAATTAGGCTACCCAACACAAAAAAAAAGATGAGAACATGATTTGACTTTTTAAAGATTTCTATTTGGACTTAGTTCCTGAGATTACCGCGTTCTACCAAACAAACAAAATAAACTCTTCAGCGTTATAATATTAAGTATAGATTTAAAGTGAACTATTCAGGTGTCCTTCTTTAAGAGAATAAATTCATTAAACCGAAATACGACCTTATACTCCGGATTATAGTACCATTAAATCCTACCTACCTAATCAAATGTAACAAAACGCGTAACAAAACATTTGTAGTCAGAACACGTCAAGTTTTATACAATGTTACATTGTGACTACACTGGGTTTTGCCCGCGACATCGCTCATGGGGATTTCTTTCAATAATAAATCAATAAACGAAGGTATGAGCGTATTGTAGTCATGTGCTTTCTGTCTCATGGTTAATGGAAATGGGGTTTTTTAATGGCAAAATTTTAAGTAATGGCGTTAATTCAGCCGAAAAACGTCCACTGCTGGACCCCAAAGCCTCCTCCAAACATCGCAACTTCGAACGGATCTAACATCAGGCGGATTCCTGTGGTCTTCACCAGGTCATCGGTCCATTTTGTTGGCCTTCCAACGCTACGTCTTTCGGTACGCAGTCGTCACTCCAGAACCTTCGGCCCCATCGGCCATCTGTTCTGCGAGCTATGTGCCCTGCCCACTGCCACTTAAGTTTGCCTATTCTTCGGGAGTAAATAAAATATAAATGTATTCACTGAATCCCAGATTCAATAACCTAAACCTAATGTAATTAAAATTCCTACGTCTAATTTCGTGATTCACGACAAAATAATTAAATACATTCAACTTCATCAAAGAACATTAACGATTAATTTGAATGAATATGTTTCTAGTAATTATTCAGTCATTCATTGAGATCATTAAGAAACATTATTGATCAATTCAATTTGATTGGACTACTAAGATATAATTAAGTTTACTAAGCCAAAGTAGGCTATATCCTATTTCTATGACGTAAGACTAGTAACTACCTGCCAGAGTCACAAGATTTGTTTCAAAGAGTTACCTTGGCCCTGGGCAACTGATGGAACACGGGTGGGTTTTAGTCAGTAAAAGTCTGACACGCCCTCCCGCTCTGCTGAGAGCGGGAAACGTAATTTGAAGGTTCCCCCCCCCCCACAAAAAAGACTAATAACTATAATAATGTTATAATTAACAAGAAAGACATTAAGAAATTAACAACTACATGATTTGACTAACTTTTGCCAGCGGCTTCGGCTGCCTCTATGGTCTAAAATGATACCAAGGGAATGTGCTCTGGGACTTTGTTACTCCTTATAACATCAGCTATCGGCTAGTGAAAGTCCCGTCAATATCGGTCCACCCGTTTCTGCGATTAGCCGGAACAAACAGACAAAATAAAATGTTTTGTTGTTATTTATACAATACTTAAAAAATTAAGTCATTCCCAAATTTTACAAATCTATGTAGATTTGCTGCCATACTTTGCTTCTAGCAAAGCAGAAAACAAAAGTGTCAGAGTAATATTTAAACGGAAAAGACAAGAAAAACTGTCTTCATATTTACCAGACAGAAAAAGACAAAGATAGAACCACAACAATGCATGTCCACTATGTCCACCTCATCTGTACAATACACAGTGTGACTGTGTATGTGTGAAGGACATCACAAGGATAATGTCGTTCAAACTTGATTCTGTAATCGTTCCACTTTAAAAACAATAAAAACATGCTCCTTTGTTTAGTTTGCTTATTTAATAATACCTCTTCGAACTCTGTTAACCGTATAGTATTTAAAATCAACGTACCTAACGAAAGCTTAAAAGAAAAAGAGTGGCAGGGATGGTACCTCCCACACTCAATCAATGGAGATCTCTGTCCATCAACGTCATATCTAATCTGATGTTTCATCATTTCAGCCGCAACATGTCCACAGCTGGACATAGGCCTCCCACAATTTGGAAGGGTTTGCTATAGGTAATCGCCACGGTTGACTTATTAATAAATAAATAAATAAATATCTCAGGACAACCAATACACCGTTATCTGATCCCAAACTAGGCAGAGCCTGTACTATGGTAACCAGACAACAGATAAATATACTTATATATTTCTAAATACATACATATTATAGATAAATTACACCCAGACACAGAACAAAAATGATTGTCGATGATTGTTGATTGTCATTGTTTTTTGTTGTTGAAGTCTCTTAGTCGCCTTTTACGACACCCAAGGGAAGAAATGGAGTGATGCTATTCTTTACATCCGGCACCACACGTAAAGGAAACGGTATGATACCGAAATTCAACGAACGAAATAATCTACTTGATATTTTTCATATATCGCACACCTAGATCTAAAGTAAGACAACTCAAAAATTGTGTTCGTAGTAATTTGTATTCACAATGATAACTCAAAAGTCACAATTTGCGTTGTTGTGCGTTTTTTGAGTCGTCTTACTTTAGATCTAGGTGTGCGATATATGTAACTAACTAAAGTATATGCATGATGTGTCGATTGATGCGAATTTCTTAGACGTTAATAGAGTGGGTGTGGTAGCTGATAAAGCACGCTAACAATATGTAGGTGGGTCGGATCTGTTATGATGAGTATGCACTAAAAAACGTGACACAAGTGCTTCTGATTGGCGTTGTGTGGAGTATGCTGTCGAAATGGACCATGGATCGAGTCATCCATAGTGCTTGTTGAGCCGATTCGCGACAAATACTGCCCTAGTAATGTCCCTAAAATTGAGTCTTAACAATAACCAGTATGGGCATAATATAAATGAGTGTATCCCATCCACCCCGGTCGTCCCGGCCCGTTAACGGGGCAGTTGGGAAAAATTGTTGCATCGACCCCGGTTGAGCCGACCTGTCGTTTAACGGGGTGGATGGCACAGATCTAGTCGCATCTACCCCGGTGTGTTTCTAACGAAGCGGACAGCACAGATTGAGTAGCATATGCCCCGGCACTGTTTAAAGAGGCGAGAATAGGAGTAATGTGTTTAGCAAAAAATTACGTCTTATGAATAAAAAAGTAAGAAACGCGAAATGTGTTATCATCATATCGAAATCCACGCGGTGACGCGAATAAAGATAGAGTAATAAAAATCGAACATTGTGGAAATTCTTAAGGCACTGCATATACTCCGGTGACGGCTCTTAATACGAAATTATATCGCAACAAGTTCAAAGCTTATCGGAATCAACCCAGTGTAATCGTTTACAGAAATCTTTACTTATGTACAGACGCCAACACATCAAGCTACTACAATCTGTCAGATTTCTTTGATAGATTTTCGACTTTATTTCTAGAACATTAGGTTCAAGGTTCATTGGGAAAAATTGACAGTTTCGGGTAGCTTGACCTGGTGGCGTCTGTACATTCAACAAAAAAAAAAGAATTAGAATGTACGGATGGCAAATAACAATATTACATTTCCTGGAAATGCTATGATATAAGTGATTTTACTTAATGATTGAACTACTAAGTATTGCATTATTTTCAATAATACTGATTTTTAATGAAGACTGATCAATGGAGAGTGAATGAAAGTTATGAAACGAAACTGTGATTATCATAAATCAATTGAATTATTTATAGGTGTACTATTAGTAGAAAGTACTTATGTTCCAGTATTTGTTTCTTAGTGCTTACTAGTGATGAACATGTTGGTCTCTAATTTTAGATGGTAAAATTCATTGTTAATAAAAAAATATGTAATAAAAAATCAATTAAAAATAGAACATAACATTTTCGAGAATATTAAAAATGATAAAATTACACTTTATATTTATTTTTATACCAATAACTAGCTGATCCAGCGAACTTTGTACCACCTCATAATCAATAAATGTTGTAATGAACCTACCAGGTTTGACAACCTCGTACTTTGAAGGCATAAAGCGTTTTCTAGCTGACATTCCTTTGTTTGGTAAGCTCCTGCCAATTTATGATAACCTGGTACTTCAAAGGCATACAGCGTTTCCTAGCTGACACTCCTATGTTTAGCAAGCTCCTACCCAGTTATGACAACCTGGTACTTCGAAGGCATAAGGCGTGTTCTAGCTGACACAACGGGTTAGATGAGCTCCTGCAGACTTACCTACCTGGTACTACAAAGACATAAAGCGTTTTCTAGCTGACATACAAAATGTGTAAGAAAATGAAACATCTCTTTAAACACTACCGGGGCTTAAGCTACAGCTACTCAATCTGTGCTGTCCGCTTAGTTAAAAACACACCGGGGTAGATGAGACCTAGATCTGTGCCATCCACCCCGTTAAACGACCGGGTCGTCACTACCGGGGTCGATGCAACAATTTTTCCCAACCGCCCCGTTCACGGGACGGGACAACCGGGGTGGATGGGATGCACTCATCATCATCATCATCATCATTTCAGCCGTAAGACGTCCACTGCTGGACTCAGGCCTCCCCAAATTTGGGGGGCTTTGCCATAATCGCCACGCTTGGCAGGCGGGTTGGCGATCGCAGTATGGTGGTAAAATGCATAGAAAACGCTGCTGCCCATTCTCTAGTAAGTCCCTTAGTCGTCTTTTACGACACCCACGGGAAGAAATGGGGTGGTGTTATTCTTTACGTCCGGCACCACACGGTACCACGGTACGGATGCACTCATATAAATGACTTATTTCTCTAATAATCCCGTATCCCGTATCTCAATTCTACGCCGACTGTAGATATACCTGACATTACGTCTTATATCCTTTGTAGAGGATTCACCATGTATATGTCAGTCTTTCCGTCTTTATCCACACCTCTTACCGATATGCCAAAGTTGATCAAAAGAGGTTAGCACAAAATCGGGACAAACTAACTCACTTTCACAGCTGCCATGTTTAAAGAGATCTTAGGTTCGTTCACCTTGGATTAAAACCGTATAAATGAACATACATTTGCGGTTTTATATTAGTTTGTAAAGATAATAAAATGCGACGCGTGTATGGAATATCTTACTAAAGTCGATAACCTTATTTTTTCGTACATGGAAACATCTGTATTCTGTGAGATAACATCTTAAGTCATTTATTCTGCTGGCTGAACAGCCAGCACTTTTTGAATGTCAAACTTACAGACAGTCTGCCAAACAGACCGGCCTTCACCACTTTTTAGTGCTTTATCTGGGAATAAGAAGTGGCGCAACAAAACTCCCCAGCAGCACAACAACCATTTCTTCCCCTACATTTATCCCTGGAGGAAGCCTAGCGATGAGTGATGACGAGGATACCGGAGCAGCATTTGAAAGAGACGGTAAATATGATGACGATGACAAAGCTAGACAAACGCAATGACTGAATGAATTATCAGTTTTTCTTTCTTCTTTTTATTTTTGAATGACATCACAAAAAGAGACTGAATTATAGCGTGACGGAAGCCAAGGAAGAATGAAAGACGATGACGTATTGTGCATACTCCAAGTGGACAAGGGCAGGAAGAAGGTGATGACAATGTTAGAATAGGGCTATAAACGAACTTTACGAGTACCGGACATAGCACGACTTCCTCAACAAAACATGTTTTCTGAGTGACCGGTAAACAGTCTTCTAACATTAACATCCAAGGTAAGAGGTTTGTTTTAAATGCAGTTTTAACTAGGCATTTAATTATAAATAAACTATAAACCAATATGTGCACGTGGCGTTGACCGGTGCCAATTCAATAATTATTATATTGGCACTCAGTTGAATGTCATTGCCTACATTCCATTGTTAGCTCGCGGGACTATAGTTTATTTATTTCATAATTTTAGGAAAAGTAGATAAAAATTTGCGAGGCTTTTTCCATGCGCTACTAGACACAAAGGATTACCCGGAAGAAAAGGAGAAAGCAGGGAAAGAAGTGTGGGATTTAGCCAAGTGGCGGGTGTTGTCCCTCTCACAAAAATCCAAAAACTGGGCTACCAAAGAGAAATTCTAAGGGCAAATCCAAAAATAAGCTATCTTACTTAGAAATCTAACTACAGAGACCAACGCCCAAAGCGTAACATACCAAAGAGGTAGCTTCTCTAAGTCATCTGTAATTAGAACCAAAACAAACTGATATAAAAAGTGAAACTTGACTAAACAAATCTTCATAATACTAATAGTGCCCAAAAAAAAATAGCGTTCGTATGAGCTGGCAAGCGTAAATAACAGTAATTTGCCAAGACCACTTCGAAAAATGACGAATTTAAAAAACGTACACCTTTTTATAATGATGCAATTCTGTATTTGCTAAGGTGTAGTTTGGCACCGTGACACACGTCCAAATGACGTGATGCAACTGTGGCCCTGTGAGTAACATTTACGTATATTATCCAAGAATTTCACAATGATACATTCTTCGTAAGATTACCTATAAAGGAAATGGAGATTATATCATACGACATCCTTATTATTTCGCCACTAACTAGAGCATAGATTGTTAGCTTTATTTTGCCCACATCCGGGATAGGTCTCTGTCGCGAAATTGAAACAGCTGTTGCTACGACTATATTTAAACCTGTAATATTATTATGCATATTCGTAAGTCAAGACATAACACCTATCCTATTTCTGAGTTTAAAGAAGAAAGTCTCTAACGTCCACGAGGGGGTGTATTTTCTCCATCATTTTGATGTAGCACTCCTAAAGGTTGTGAGCAATAGCGAAGTGCATGAATCAAGAACTGGCCAAAACATTGTGCAGGTCAATGCATGTTGCAAGCATCATGCAAACATGTTGCTGCTGCGATCGATATCTTTAGGTTTGTATTTTAGTTATTACTGCTGACTTCCGAAATTAAAATAAGGTTCCACTTCGTATATTTTTTGGAAGACGATGTTTTTTTCGCTCTTTATGGTACACCATACTCCAGTTCCTATACTTGCGATGTAAATAACAGTGACAAGAAGCATTAGCACCATCAACATCAGTGGTTAAAGTACGTGTAATCGAAGCTAACGCAATAACTACCCAAGAAAATTTAATAAACCTTATATGGGACCAGCCCTGAAGCAACCTTACGCATTAGAATTTTCGAAATCGATCGAGATTGAAGATGTCGGCTAACAACATAAATAAATATATAAGGTGTATCTATTCAAACACGAAATATTTAAAGAGGTACACCTGTAGGTGGTAAAGAAGCTACAGCAACGAAAAAAAAAATTCTAAATGTATTTTACCAAAATTTTATATTTATAAATTATTTGACGCACATGAGAAATACTGGCTCCTTCTTATTTTTTACGGCCCGAGACACCACGGCCATCGCCGGTCCGGTCGCCGCCCTCGCAGCGTCAGGCGGGCCATTCATAGAATTTGGAGTAAAGGTTTCATGCAAAACGTGTCAAGCAGTTTTAAAATTATAATAATTACGAAAATTCTAAACGCTTAGGAAAAAAATCTTTTTGCTTCTATAGCTTCTTTACCACCTACAGGTGTACCTCTTAAAATATTTCGTGTATGAGTAGATACACCTTATATACATAGAGTCAAACACTTTTTGATGTCAATTAAAAATACAACCCGCATTACCAGAAAAGCCACAGTTGGCATAATATTAAACCATGTGTGTTTTGTAATTTTGCCTATATTTATGTTGATTCCCTTTATTTATGCATGAACACCTAATGGTTACTCGCACTGACTCAGGATTCCCCGAGGCAGCCAATACAAACACAAATGAATTGGAAACACGTTTGGTTTCAAAACAAGTATTTCTAGCTTCATCTGATCGGATCAAGTTATGCTGTGATTTAGCCGTCCTTCCGCTTAATCATTTAGGTCTTCAGATTTACTAATATCAATATGTTTCCGTGTCGAATCGAGCATTAATCAATAATATCTGGATGACCGAGCTTTGCTCGGTATTTTTTGGTAAATTGTGTTTAAAATAATAAGTTTATGTTCAAGTTGATTATCGATAAAATTGGTCATTGAAAACACGAATTAAACGACATTTTATAAAAATGAGTCCCAACTAGATCGATTTATCGCCCCCGAAACCCCCTGTATACTAATTTTCATGAAAATCGTTGGAGCCGTTTCCGAGATTCACATTATATATATATACAAGAATTGCTCGTTTAAAGATATAAGATTATCTAAAAAGTCCTCTCAAAGCTGTTCCTAAATCAAAAACCCAAAATTGTCAAAGACCCTCATTTTTCCGACAGCTATTTGCTGTCGCGGGCAAGCCAAATTAGTTATTGAATACGTGCGATTTTCAATTCGACAACCTGTTGTATAGTTGTAAATTGCTATGCTGATCCATCTCCGGTGGTGTCAGATTGCCATTCCATCGGACTATGAGAGTGGCGTAAGAGAGAGTGAGAGACAAGGATATATTGCTAATACATTGCTTCATATTTTCGAAAAATGTGTCGCTCAACAACGTTAATAAAGCAATGAATGTAGTTGATCCGTCAAAATTAAAGCTATTCCTACTGTTACTGTGTTACGCAATTACCTCTCTGATAAATCAGAAGCAGTTGATAGTCGTACACAATATCAGAACACACCTCTTGAACTTATTGATAATATTTCAAACATTAAACATATCTATCTATACTAATATTATAAAGCTGAAGACTTTGTTTGTTTGTTTGACTGAACGCGCTAATCTCAGAAACTACTGATCCGAGTTGAAAAAATCTTTTTGTGTTGGGTAGCCTATTTATCGAGAAAAGCTATGGCTATATAACATCACGCTACTTCCAAGAGGAGCGGAGCAGTAATGAAAAATGTTGCAAAAACGGGGAAAATCGCACGGGTAGGCGATTCGACGCGACGAGAAGGGTTGGGGGAACAAGAAATTTAACGCAGATGAAGTCGCGGGCACAAGCTAGTGACATATAAAATCATTTTCTATTTCTGCACCAAGCAGCTAAGAGTGTCTAGGTTCCAATTACAGGCACATGAGACTGCGTAACTGCTCATGTTTGTGTCTGAGTGACGTGCGTTAACCAATTAGACATCGGGCATCTCCTGGACAGACATGACCTGAGGTTTTGCATTTGTATTTGGCAGAGATTTAACAGATGGACAGGATCTTTATTTTAGTGCCCACCTAAATGGTGGGCACTAAAATAAATATACATCCCTAACTTTCTCGGGTCTGGGCAAAGGTTTAGCTAAAACGGAGGTGACTTCTTAGATGGTAATTAATATAGTTGTAGAATAAGAAAGGAGGATGATGTGTGACCTAAGGGTATATCTTCCACATATGTCAACATCACTCCATGTTTGTTTTATTTCTATGTGTGTGTATGTTGTTTTTATTGAAGCAAAACATGGAATATACTGTCTCAATAAACTTAGCCTATTTCAGTCCTCTGCTGGAGATAAGCCTGTCACATGCTACGTCCAACACCCTCCGTCCTCCTCATCCAGTCTGACCTAGCAACCTTTTTCATCTAGCTGAGGCGTCTCACACTACGCTTGACGATACGCGGTCTCGACTACAGAACTCGTCTGCTGCACCGGTCCTCGGTCCTTCGACAAGTATGGCCAACCCATTGCCTCTTCAATTTGCTTACTCTGCAGCATATTTGACTAACACCAGTTTTTTTCCGGATAACTTTAACATCGTTTCTGATTTTGTTCTGACTTTACTATCTGTATCTATCATATTATATACAACAAATGCTCACCTTACATGGAAAAAAATAAATGAAATTCTAAACTATAATAAATCATTCGACCTATTTCTTCTATTGTTCTCATATCCATTACAGTCCGAATCTGATGAATTGAAATAACATTGACACAATTTTTAACAATCTGGTTCGATTTTATTATATTCATTGCTTTGATATGAGGTATGGTCAGCCGACCATTGACGTCACTATTAGAATTTTTCTTTGTTATTGCTGTGATATTTGGTACTATCTAATTTATTTCTTGTGCATTATTTGGTCTCTATATCGTTTGTGAAAGTTATTTACTTTCGACTGTGATTGTGCTGTGAATGAATTTAGATGGAGTAAATGAATTTCACCAGTTATATTTAAGGTATGTGTCATAAGGGGCGAGCGATGCTATCGAACAGGTACAAATTCAGAATCTAAATATCTGGCGTTTAAGTAACATATATAAAAAATAACGAGGACTTGACGAAAAATGCGCACGAGAATTCCTTAGTAGACGGGAAGTACACTTTAAAACAGGACTGATCATTTAACCCCGTGTAGGTAAGGTAGATAATGACATTGCAAATAATTTTATCGTTAAAGAGAAAGTATTTAATCTTGTTTATTGATTGCTCAACAGTGCATCCATAGAGATAGGAGATATGGTATATGTCATCAGTCAGTAGATAAGGCGATATTTCTCGGTGATTCCCTTAAAAACTTCACAAAGGTCATTGTCACCTTCAGATACAAAGTCATCGCGAGCATTCTCAGTATCAAAAAGCTGAATAAATAAAATACCATTCTTCTTTATCGACAGTTCATTTATGATGTGGCTTAAAGTTAAGAATATGATAGTGAAATGAAATGTTTTTTCATGTAAGTAAATATTACAAGACACTTTTACACATCAATATTTTGTTGGTCAATATTTAAAAAAAAATCTAGATGGTGCCGGCAATTCCTAGCTGACTGTTCCCTGAGAAGAAATGCCGAAAAAAACTCAGAGTTCGTGTTCTCTTAATTAAAGTCCAACCATTATATTATCAGAATTGTATGTGATTCTAACAATGCAGGACCGTGTCATGAAGGGCCTTTTGAAGAAAGATCCTTTGCAGCTTTGAGCTGACCTGTTCCAACAGACGTCATGTATGTATCAGCCATCGTGTAGATCAACCCTATTTTATATAGAATGAAATAATTATATGCACATCTAATTGGCTGCCTATAGTTATATTTCCCTGCTAGAACCCAGGGATCCTCTCTGTGAGAGAAACTAGATCAACCACGCTCGCGCAGTCAAAGTTTTAAGTATTTGAATTTTTGGTCCAACAAAATGCCAGTTTACTCACGATAAAATCCTTTAAACGGTGCCTCAAGTTGAAAGTGGTAAGGTCACGGGTTCGAACCAGGGCCAGTGCGAGTTGGTGAATGTCACATATAGGTTTTAAAATTGTTGGTTCTTAAACGATTCCTCACGATGTTTTCCTACCCCGTTTTGAGAGCAGTGGTGATTAAATGAATTACACAAGGTAAAGCACCTGTCTAGGTTGGAACCTTACGACCTAAAACTCGTAAATAGCGACCCTTATGGCTGGGCCAGAAGGTGTATAATGAGATAGAAAATTTGCAATAGTAAAGAAGCATTGTATGAACTCGATACTTCAGAAGTATCGATAGTTCTTCAGATCGTCCCTCATACCTATGCGTATGGCGGCTTGCCAGCGATGTACCACCTGGGTCATATCTAAATATAAATAGTCATTAGCACGAATGCAGTTACACGGTAAATAAACTGTCATAATTGCATTGTGGTTTATGAAAATAACTTGCGGTTTCACGCGATATAATCCAGTTCGCTACGACTTCAAAGCGGTGTGGATTTAATGTTTTCAAAAGTGTCGGTCAGGTTTAAGAGCAGGTTTATTTTATGAGACTGGAAAACATTCCTAAGGTTGACTGGTAGAAAATGCCTATGGCATTAAGTCCGCCTTAGTTCTACTTCCGCTTGGCCGGGTCTTTTTTCCAAGCATGTGACAATAATTCCTTTTAAAAAACCAGAGAAGGGACGCTAAAGGAGCATTTGCAGAAAGGGATTTGACCTACGCAGGTGCAAATGCAGATCATGACATAACTAGTAAGTGGAAAACAGCTGCAGAGGTCTTTGACAGTACACATAAAGGGTGATACACACATGTCCAGCATTATTTGTTAAACTAAAAATCCGACCCGAAGCAATCATTACCCATATTCAGCTTTCATACGGCTTTTGATTATCGGTAAACTTTTTTTGACATCTACCCTCGATTAATCATTTTCGGGTCGACTCGGCACAATATGATCTAAGCCGAGCGTCTCTTTCTCTAACATATTTCGGATGAACTTGGATGTAGTAAACAACGACCTGAAGCAAGCCCAAGTAAATGACTCGACGAAACCAGAACCGAAAGCAAATCTGGCGAAGAATGACGAGGAGAGTCGACCCCAAATGAGATGGGAGCTAGGCAAAGAGAGAGTGTGTATCAGAAATATGTGGCCATATTTAAGGATTGATGCAGACCGTCAAACTGAGCAAGTTTTGTCCATGGAATCAACATCGGAATCGTGAAAAAACCATGCCAGCCATGCACTTGCTTTTCTGCATAAGTCGAAGAAGTTACTACTTGTATGAATGGTCAAGCATTATTTTAACAAAATTGCAAAATTGACCGAGCTCGCTTCATGGAGCTGAAGATGCACACATTGAAAAGAACCAGGCCCATGCCAAACCTACTACAATTAGGTCGAGTAGATATTGAAGTTTTGTATGGGACGCCGGCCGGCTGTGCCGAATCATTCCGTCCCGAACATATGTGTAACAGCCCTAAGATCGCACGAAAGATGAATCTTAACTAAATGGGAAACACATTCACTTACTAGACTACTGCTCGCTTTTACTGTGTCTAGACAAGGACTATTGGTTTTAAATGGTACCGCATTTACAACTATATTATTATACTTTCATCCCGCCATTGGCTTTCTTTACCAGATTATCTGTATTTATCTGTGTTATTTATAAATGTTGTTCAAGTCTTGAAGTAGACCTTGATGGCTCATGAATAGAGATAGAATTCATTAAAGAAAAGTTATCAGTTCATGTTTTTATTTCGGATCTATTGGGCTTTCCAATAAGACTTTCGCGTAAGCAGTCTGTACTATCTCTTAAGCCCAATGCTTCGTGCCACATGAGGATTATGTTCAGTCAGGGAATTTAATAAAACCGCACAGATTGAGTGTACCTGTCTATTCAATGCACGCATTTGTCAGTAATCGCGCATGTCAACTCAGAATTTAAGGAGCTCAACAAAATGAAACAAAAATAAATAGAACAACAACAATGTATAATTCATCAGATCGACACAATACGTCAACGTTCTGAGTTTTAGCAATGTACGAAACATCGTAGAACTGCCAAAGAATGACAGTTCTGATTCGAAATTTTGAATTCGCGATAAGTACTCAAAATTATTCCGAAGATTTTTTGTCTTTCCTCTTCCATTAGAACCTACTGCGCCAACTAGCTTCATCTTTGTGTCTGACTTACCCCTTGCCTCATCTTTGTGTCTGACTTACCCCTTGCCAACTCAAAAGTGCCTGTAAGTAGTTTTATTGCAATTTATCCGTAGTTATACATTTCCGTTTACCATTTCTTTGAACATAGGCATAGGCATTCGTCAAAGTTGCTACATAGATTATTCGTGATAAATTACTTTATGCAAATCCTCTCAACCTTGAATCAGTTGTACTCTTTAGAGCATTGGCCCTGAACTCTGAATTTATTTGTATTACCAATCAATTGTTACCAATTCACTGTTTGATCTTGACATCTGATTGAGTCGTCATATGAAGTCGACATACAATGGAAGAGTATCAATCTATGTTTGTATAGTGATGTGTTTGCTGATATAAGTATACTTAGAGTAAATGTCTAGTGTTCTTTGAGTGAAATTATGCCATGGAGTCCACTGTTCCTTGTTAGTTTCTAATTAAATTATATATGATAATGACTGTCGTCTAGGTACGCAATAATTGTTTCTTTGATCATTAATGTAATTGGTGTTGTACCACTTTAATTAGCTTAGAGTACGCTAAAACCGGACTAAAAGAATAGCACACTCCATCTCTCCCGTGAGTGTTGGAAAAGGTGACTAACAGAGTTATTAGAGAATGGGCAGCAGCGTTCTCTATACACAGTAACCTTACCCGCATTGTGCCTGTTTGGTGTACACTCTCACTCACACCTACAGAGAGCGTCCCGGCAGTCGCAACAGTAGGTACTGATAGGTTAATTTTAGGGTGACATATTTAATTGTTCTAGAAGTCCATTAAAAAAATATAAACAGGTATAAAGCTGGTAGTTCCGGACCAACCTAATTCCATTTCCCAAGCAATAAATAACCTCTTTAAAATGAATATAGGCTCGCAACACCTGCTTTTCAACAATTAATTGCCTGTTGAAAAAAATAAGTGTCAAAAAGTACCAGAGTGCCATAAAATAAAGCAGGTTTAAAATTAGATTATGATTAGTCCATGCGCTGTGATTCAAGTGGGAACTGGGTTGAAAACCTCATTATTTTGCGAAGAATTCTTATGTGGCACTGTTTCGTAAACATAAGATATTTTTGTTTATATTGTGCGAAAGTTTTATAAGTAGGAATTAGAGTGTAGTCAGAGATTTGTAAACGTAATGTAGCGAGATAATAAATGTATTTGTGTAAGTTTTAGATGGACCATTTCGAATTGATTTTTTTTTTAAGTGTCTCTCCTGTTCGATATATTCAGTCGTAAAATATTTATGATAATATTTTTTATTTTATTTTCTGTTTGATTGTTCTAACAAAATATCTATTCGCATCAGGTGATTCAGAAAACCCTATTAAAGTATACACATCAAAGTTCTTTCCGATTTTACATCCTAGAATTTGTAAAGAAGATTTTATTTATTTATATTCAGAAAATTTTGAAGCGTAAAAAGGCATGAAGGCTTTTAACGGAGATTTAAAAAAAAACGCACGTCTATGACTAGTTGGTCTGGTAACAGTTATTTGAAGCGTATTTTCCCGCGCTTATGCGAAAAAACAAAATAAAAAGCACACGTATTCAATACACCGTATTTGGGCACCTACAAACGGTACAAAAAGAGACAATTTTCGAGCTAGTGTATTGAAAAAAATATTGTCTCTTTTCTATATACTATGTATTTTATCGATATTTAACTGTATACCTAATATGTAGTAAAAAATCACTTACCACTCATGACAGTCTTGAGTAACGGTTTCACCAGGTCCGTAGTACTTCCCCCTGTATTTGCAAACTTGTGTGTTGGGCAGAGGATCAATGTCAACAATCCCCAGACACACCTGAGGGTAGTCTGGACAGCAGTCGTCATGCCCTAATGTCCTGTTACAGAACTCGTCACAGTAACATTTGCTATCTGAAAAAATAAGAAAAAAAAGAAATAAAAACATCTTAGGGACAACCAACACACCATTATCTGATCCCAAACTAGGCAAAGTATGTACCACGGTAATAGATATTTTTACCGTGCCTGTACTATGGCAACCAGACAATTGATAAATATACTTATACTAGCTTTTACCAGTGGCTGCGCCCGCGTGGAGGTTGAAAATTATCCCGCGAGAACGTACTACCGGGATAAAAGTACCTACCCTATGTGTTAATCCAGGTTATAAACTATCTGTGTGCCAAACATCTAAATCCGATCAGTAGTTTTTGCGTGAAAGAGTAACAAACATTCATCCATACTCACAAACTTTCACATTAATATAATTAGGATTTCTAAATACATACATATTATAAATAAATTATACCCAGACACAGAACGAATAATTGTGCTCATCACACAAAGATTTGTCCTAGGTGGGAATCGAACCCACGACCTCTGTCTTAGCAGTCAGGGTCACTAACCACTAGACTAACAGGCCAGTCAAGAAATAGAAGAAAGTAAAATATTAGATGACTATTTAATTGTTCTAGTGGTCGTTAGCGCTATTGCTGACCAGCTCGCGTAGCATGACCACCATAGAAAGAACTTTGTCTATTCTTGGTAGAATAAAGATAGAATTGTCATGCTACGCCGCCGGTTCATAAAACGGTACAAATCTTTCTACAATCTTTAATTCTGTAATTTTGTCTATTCTTCCGTCGACAAAACCCATTTCTATGGTGGTCATGCTACGCGTGCAGGAAGATTCGTTTTCCAGATTGGGCAATTTTGTAGAAATTGCTCAGTAACAGCTCGGAGTCTAGATTTGTGAGAACCTACCTAGAATTCTATGTGAGCAGGCATCCTGCCGATCCCTGCAGCATTGTCCTGTGATGCCACAGTACGGACCCGGCGGTAGGTCAGGTCCGGAATACGCTAGACCTAAGCTCACTGTCCCGCAGATCAGTAGTACAATTGGTAATCTGGAACAAAAGAAACGGAAAATTAATATAAGTGATTAATTTGGTGCCTAAGTTATTTATGTCTTGAAATACCATTTCTAAAATAAGATAAAATGCTGCCATAGCATTTTTTTTTTTAACTAAGAGTTGAGTGCTTTAAATATTTCACCACTGCTTAAAACTTGGTAGGTTTTGTAGGTGCCGTTCGTAAAGTGAAAATAATATTTCTAAATTACTCCTCCGAATAGCACTTAAAAAATTGTTTCATCATCTCAGCCGTAAGACGTCCACTGCTGGACATAGGACAAAAAATTGTTTCGGTGCCGTAAATGGAATAGCTTAGGTGTAGTTCGATCAAGCGCCGTTAACATCGGTGTTTTAAGTGGAATATCTCGCTTCTTGATATAACTAGACTAATGGAAGCACGACTGCCAAGCTGGGTCCTGTCCTGGTTTGTTCTGCTCCCTGCAGCCATCAGCTTGATAAGCAGCATGGAGTCCGAACTTATGCCAGGTTGTTTTTTTTTTTCATTATTAATCAAAGACTATAACAAATGTAAGAGAAACATCACAATCATCTCGAAATGTTTGTCCACTTGTTGATTTTTTTTTTTGAGTACCTATGTAATCAAGTTCTTTAAAAAACTGGTCAAGTGCGAATCGGAATCGCACAAGGGTTATATATCACAGTACAATATTTTTTTTAAACACGTTTCTTTTATAGTATTCCCTATCCCGTTCAAGTATTTAGTTTATTTATTTGTATTATGAGCAATAGAAATACACACTGTGAAAAATTCAACTATTTACCTATTACGGTTCATGATATACAACTCGCTGACAGACAGACGGACGGACGGATAGCAAAACATTAATAAGCGTAACATAATAAAATAATTGCAATAAAAACGCCCATCAGAATAACGGTAATAGGTACGCGAAAAATACTTCCCATTGCCAAAACTCCCAAGAGGTCAATGTCCTTCAACCATTTTTTTTTTTCACCTAAAATCTCAATAATCGTAAAAAATAAAACTAAAACGTTCTAGAACTATAAAGTAGGCATGGAACACCAAACCCATTGGCAACGTTATCTGAAACATTTGTATGAAATGGGTCGTCGTACGCAAAGAGTTCATAGAATATTTGCAGAAGCGACACGTGTTTTAAAACAAACTTTTAAATCAAATCAAATCATATTGTTGATAGGTAATAGAGAATTTGGAACAGTAGATGATTAGGTAGAGCATTGAGTACCGCGTCGATGAACTGGTCACAAGAGCAATGGGCACAGAGTTCGATTATAAGGTCAGGCAAATTGTTATTGGGGTTTTTCCATTAGGGATTTTTCAGTAGCAGCTCGTAGTGTGGATCTCTGCCTGATTGATGACACCTCACGCCCTCAATTATTAGAACTTAAACATAACTGGTGAAATATGGGTGTGCTATAGACAAACCTGTGCCTTATTCTACGGGTAAAAAAATGGTAGAATAGAAAAGCTTTTCATTACAAGTGGTGTACCCATAAGAATTACACAGATATAAATGTAGAAGTTTTATATAGGGCGCCGTTGTGATGTTTTTGTTTTTTGTAGATATTACTTTTATGAATTTAAATTAACTTGCGTGTATTGTCGCTTCTGCACTATTTTACAACTATTTATGATATTTTTTTTTTTGTAGATAATACTTTTATAAGCATACATTAACTTTCGTGCACTGTCGCTTCTGCACTATTTTACAACTTTTATTTTACAACTATTTATGATATATTTTTTTTTGTAGATAATACTTTTATAAGCATACATTAACATTCGTGCACTGTCGCTTCTGCACTATTTTACAACTTTTATTTTACAACTATTTATGATATTTTTTTTTTTTTTTTTGTAGATAATACTTTTATAAGCATACATTAACTTTCGTGAACTGTCGCTTCTGCACTATTTTACAACTTTTATTTTACAACTATTTATGATATTTTTTTTTTTTGTAGGTAATACTTTTATAAGCATACATTAACTTTCGTGCACTGTCGCTTCTGTACTATTTTAACATTTATTCTTTGGCTCTCCGTCTTTACGATTTATAAATTGCTTCCATCGTAGAGTTAATGTTTTCATTTTGTTTTTGTTAGTGAAACCATTAAACCTCCTTCGGTGGTTTATGACTGCGCTAGAGTTACAGCCGGCTTCATCTGTTTATGTGAGTCGAGTGTAAGTAATAATTTATTATCTCCAACAGATTCATTTTCATGAGTTAGTTTATGCGTTTTACTACATCATAATTCTAGGAGTTTCGTGGCTAATTAATAACAGCCGCACGGGTCGATCGATTAGGGTAAGCTACGCTTGCTGTGGCTGGACCATTAATGATAATGAGTGGCTGCTATCTTTAGATACTAAGACAAGACTCCTCCTTGCCTCGGAAAGCATGTTTAGCCGTTAGTCCAAGGATGTTAAAAATCCTTTGCCATTTAATAGCCCATTTCCTTAGGTTACGTTATAGGCTATCCAACATCACGCTACGGTTCTTAGAAAAACTTGAAAATGAAGTTACCGCGGGCGAGGGATGGGATACACCGCGGCGGGTCGGAGTCAAAATTTTCACGCGGACGAAATTGCGGGTGAAATACTTTATATGCAATAAAAGTAAAATAACATAACAACTGCAGTCCATCTGGAAGGCAGAGATTTTTGGTTGGCTGGCGGGTTGGCGATCACAGAATAGTGGTTAAATGTATAGAGAACGGTGCTGCCCATTCCCTAGTAAGTCCCTTAGTCGCCTTTTACGACATCCACGGGAATTGATAGGACACCCACATTTCGCCAAGCACCTATAATAATAACCGTAATTGTTATTACGATTTTTTAATTAAAAAGTTGTGAAATGTTTTTATGATTTTATGTTATGTTAATATTTAAAAATATAATTTATATGTTTGTAAAATGAAATAAACGATAACCTTAATTAGAGGCTTGTCCTTGTTTAATAAAGAGTGTCTAACGAGTCTCTGTAAGTTGGCTTAGACTCTTGGTACGCCTTCCAACCACAACTCTGGGACCCTTGTTGTCCCGAGATATGTCAAATATATTTTTTAATAATAACAATTACTTAATCAGAATAAAATGACGAATGCAAACGGCGAGCCTATTGGCATCAGCCTAACTTCAAAGTACTAATAAAAATTGAGCAGACAAACCCGAATAATTTGTAGGATTTAGGGATCGAACCTAGGACCCCCCCCCCCCCCCCCCAGTTAACTCGTAGCTGCATTTTAACTGTTAACCCCGATTACATTTATATCCACAAATTAAAATAAACCCGTCCCATATTTTTAAGTGGCAACAATAGACATTACGTCATTCGTCACTTCATAAATTGTTAAAAAAAAAAACAAAATACAAGATGGCCGTGTGAATTGGTTCAATTTACTTTTTTATTTTAGAAACAATTGGTGGCATAAGTCACACATGTCATAATATTGTGACCTTTTATTACTTTGGCATTGGGTTTAAATTTATTTTAAACGTGTATGTAGTTATTATATTTTGCCTGCTTAATTCTGTTAAATGTGACAGGCGGGAAAAAAACTGAGCTATGAAGATACAGATGTTGAAATAATTTTCATGTTGTTTGGAAATTTATCATTTTAAATGTAGCGATCAATGAAAGACTAATTTTACCTAGCAGTTATTTTAACCGCTGAATATATTTAAATAAAAATAAAAATAACACTGAATGAACATGAAAAAATTTCATTTCAACACTTGAAACTCGAACATTTCAAATCACAATACTAACATGTCGTGCCAAAATTCATCAATAACTGTCAAACAGTTTCGTAGTGATTGAGCAACAAATAAACAAACACTGATTTATTATGCTAGTGTAGGGCTGCCATACGTCCCGGTACACCGGGACATGTCCCGGTTTAAAGCGTTGTGTCCCGGTGTCCCGGTCATCAAGTTATCTGTCCCGGTATGCACACAATTCGCAACCTACCCCTGTGTAGTTAAGTACTACGTCTGTGATCGGCGAGTTATAGAAGTGGAGCGGAGGCGTGCGCGCGCGACGGCGACTGCCTAAGTAAGAGTGAGTTTCGTTCGATGATAGCCCGCGTCCCGCGCCGCGCGCCTCCGCTCCCGCGCCTCTCCGCCCGCGCGTCTCGTTTAAGTCGTTGCAGTGTTGTGTTTAGTTGCTTTAGAGAACAACGTGTGTAACGAACCTACGCAACCTACCGCGCTACTTGCGCTGCGCACTGTCCTGTACTTTGAAGTTTAGTTTATTGCCAGTATTTTGCTAAAGTCATGCCAAAAAGAAAGTGTTTGTTTTCTGACGATTATACTAAAGAGTGGTCATTCATTAAAAAGGGGAGAAATGATTATGAAGCCTTTTGTTCCATATGCGGCTTGCATATATCTGTTAGTCATGGCGGTAAGTCTAGTGTCAAAGACCATATTCAAAGTAAAAATCACAAGACGAAATTATCAGTTGCATCAACTTCTAAAGATATATCGACATTCATGATCAAACAAAATACCACCGAAGACATGTTAATATGCGCTGCCGAACTGACCACTGCTTATAAAGTTGTAAAGCACCACCAATCGTTTAGTTCTTTAGATTGTACGACAAAACTGAATGCCGTAATGTATCCTGATTCAAGTATCGCGGCAAAACAATCAACTGCAAGAACAAAGGCTACTGCTATCATTAAACACATTTTGGCTCCACATTCGATCGCGCAAATTAAAACAGAAGTTGAAAAAGTTCCTTTTTACGGTATTTCTACCGATTCCAGCAATCACAAAGCGGAAAAGTTATTTCCACTGCTGATACAGTACTTTACGGAAAAAGAAGGATTGAAAATTAAATTACTGAAATTAAACTCATTGCCGAATGAAACATCTGATACAATCACTTCATTTTGTATAAAATCGTTGCAGGATCAAAACATCCCTGTGCAAAATATTGTTGCTTTCAGTGCGGATAACACCAACACTAACTTTGGAGGAAGAGATAGGCGTGGAGTTAATAATGTTTTTGTTAAATTAAAAGAGGTTTTGTCTAAAGACATAGAAGGCATCGGTTGCCCAGCGCACATTCTGCACAATACAGCTTCCACTGCTACCGATGTGATGTCGATTGACGTGGAGTCTATTGTTCTGAAAATTTTCAAGTATTTTTCCATATTCACTGTAAGAGTGGAACGCCTTAAAGATTTTTGTGAGCATGCAGAAATAGACTACAACAATATACTCTCACATTCCAGAAGTCGGTGGCTTTCACTACTTCCAGCAATTGAACGCATACTAAGGTTATGGCTGCCACTAAAAGAATTTTTCGCTAATGAAGCAAATGCCCCAAAAGCTGTAGTCGATTTTTTCGCTAATCCCTTATCAGAACTTTACACTCTTTTTGTGCACAGTCAAGCATTTCTGATTGAAAAACAAATAAAAAAGATTGAAAAATCAGTTATTACTATTGTTGAAGTGAAAAATGTTTTAGAGGATACAAAAAAACAGTTGAGTGACAGATTATTAAATAAATATTTAGGCAATCAAACAAGACAACTTTATAATAAACTAAAGAATGAAGGCACAATTAATACAAATCAATCGGAAGCATTTGACAAACAAACGGGAGATTTCTTTAGCACTGCTATCCGTTATCTCGAACAGTGGACAGAACCGATGACAAAATTTGATGTTTTCGCTTGGATGATTTTAAATGATATTCCCCAATGGCAACAAGTAGAAGAAACTACAAGATATTTAAATGAAAAAGATATAGCAGTAGATGATTCAATGTTTGAAGAATTTATGTACTTAAAATCGTTTATGGAATGTGAAATGACCGATGAATGGAAAGCTAAAAATATGCAAGAAAAATGGAAATACTTTTTTGAAAAAACCGAAGAACTGGAAAGAAAAGCGAATCTTCTTAAAATGTGTCAATATATATTTGCAATCCCTGGCCACAATGCTCATGTGGAACGAGTGTTTTCGTTAATTTCAGCTCAGTGGACGAAAGAACGAAATTCACTCAGTGTAAGCACAGTGGAAAGCATCATTCAATGCATTTATAATTATAAAATGACGTGCGTAGAATTTTATAATTATGTTAAAGGGGAAAAGGAGTTATTGACAAAGGTCAAATCTACTGAAAAATATGAGTGGGCAAAGAAAAGTGTAGTATAAGAAGACTTCGTTTTTTTATTATTAAATTTTCTTAAATATTACTATTGTGTTTTTAATAATCCATGGTTTGCCCTATTTCTGTTCTAAATGTCCCGGTCGGCGTCTCCGAATTAATGGCAGCCCTATGCTAGTGGGACTTCTCTTTAAGCTTACGTAGATACGTGCATATGTATATTGCCCTTGTCCAAAGGCCTAACAAAGCCTTAACAAACAGAATATAAATCATTTAGCCACTTACTGTCGATTCTATACAAAATTTACGATACGGGACTCGGACAAATTTATTTTTGCGGTTATAAAAGTACGAATTCCAAACAACATGTTTGTGAAGGTATTAAAATTAGGTGGTGTATTTAAGTTTGTATTTTGTTTATCTCGAGTTTCTATTTGCATAATGTGAAGGGATAAAGGTCTTTTGTTTCAAATGTCGGTTGACTGATTTAGAATAGATCTATGTGTGTCAAACGCGAACCTTACCACAGGTAACTAAGAAAAGTGTAGGGTAATTGCGTAAGGGGGCATCCATTAATTACGTGAGGCATTTTTGAGAATTTTTCGACCCCCCTCCCCCCTTGGTGTGATATCGTAAGATTTTACTCAACTCTCCCTCCCCTAATCTCACGCGAGATTCTTCAAAACTTCTATTTGGGCTATAAACATGTTGGATTATTGAGAAAAAAAAAAGAAAATAGTTCTTAGACCAAGAATAATTTCTTAACTCAAGAATTTATTCTCTTGACTCAAGAAAACCATTTTCTTCTTCTTGGTTCAAGATTTTGGCTCTTGAGTCAAGTATTTTTTTTTACCCGTGTACTATTCTCTCAGATTTGGCCATATTTTATTGTAGAAATAATTTTTCACGCAATTTTACACCATTTTCTGCGAGAAAAATAATTACGTGATATTTGCCAAGATTGGGGGGGATCTTGGATCCCCCCTAAGTGAGATTTGGAAAGATTTAGCTTGATCCCCTCCCCCCCTAGAACACCTCACGTAATTAATGGACGCCCCCTAATATATTATTTCTAGGACTTGGTATTATTTTGACAGTTCAAAAACATCCATTCTTTACATACATTTGGGTATCGTATATTTTCGAAGGTTGTGGTGGCCCAGTGGTAACGGGCGATTTACGAGTTGCAGGTCGTGGGTCCGAGCCCAAGCAGGCACTGTCATCAGTCTCCTGCTCTTATCTCCATTTATTTGTTGTCGGCGCAACATGTATTTTACTCCCACACTTCTCTGTTAATCGTCATCTCAGTAATCACCCCTTTTCTATCCATATCATAATTCACACAGTCCATCCATCGTTTCTTTGGTCTCCCTCTACTCTTAAAGCCATCGACATTCAAACTCAATACTTTCCTCACGACATTTATTTTGTGTAAATTATCTCATCACCACTGCTCTTAAAACGGTGAAAGAAAACATCGTGAGGAAACAGGCATGTCATAGAACTCGCGTGGTGGATTATGGCCCACTCCCTCTCACATAAAAGAGGGTCTGTTTCCCAGCAGTAGGAACATAACAGGCTGCTATATTCAGATGATATCTTCGGTGAATTCTTTGTTAGGTCTACCAAGTTTCCTCTTTCATCTGGTCCTTTTCATATTGTGGCTTTTATAAACCTTCGGTCCCCACCCTAAGAGCTCTGAATCTGAATCATTTTGAGGATATTACCAATCTATTGCGTCATATGGTCGAAAATTGGTCTACTCATCAATGTAGATAAAGCAATGAATATAGTTGAAATGTCAAATGAAAAGACATTTTTACTGTTAGTGTGATAAAGAAGAAAAGAAAGAACGAAAATTTTGTTTATTCTACACAATCAAAACGCACATTATGGAAACTCTAAAGATACATTAAATGCACACATACAACATAGCCAAAAGCCCCGTATTTAAGTCAGTAAAATAACAGTTACGCAATTACTCGTTATTTTTATGGGTGGGATCATCAAATGTCGTCTCCCGCTCTGGGTGGAGCGGAAGGGCGTGTCAGACTTTTACTGACTAAAACTCACCCGTGTTCCTTCAGTTGCCTATATGCCAGGGCCACGATATCTCTTTCGAACAAATCTCGCGACCCTGGCAGTACCTAATAACTCCTTTGATGTTAGATTTGTGTACCGTTTATAGCAATAGTTTATAACTTGTTTCTGGCGAAATGTGGGTGAAATCTCTGCTTATCCCTTTACCAAATACAGGCATGATGTTACTCTTTGTAATATTACACGTAAAGACTTCTTGGTCATGGCCTATGCGTTATGACGCAAGCATACTTACATACCATTTATCATAGTGATGTTAATTTCTTGCCATAATACGGTATTCGTACCAAATCTATCCGGTTTTCAAATACATAGTTTAAAAATAGAACGACGTTATTTTATATTATTTCTACTGAATAACGTAGATACTAAACGTGATATTAAGCTAAGATTTTGGATCTTCCTTTTTTGAACCATTCCCTGGCTGGCGGGTTGACGATTACATTATGGTGGTAAAATGCATATAGAACGCTGCTGGTCCCTTAGTCGCTTTTGCGACACCCACGGGATGTAATAGGCTGGTGCTATTCGTTTAGTTGCCAGCACCACACAGAACTTCAAATAAAATTTCAAGGTTTTTGATAAAAATTCTTAGTCCAAGGAATGGACTGAGAATTTTTTATTTTTTGAGGAATCATAGGTTCGAAAAACGCGTCTGGTCAGGAAAGTATGTAATGCAATTAATGTTGTTGAACCGTCAAAATTAAAAGCCAAGTATAGTGTGTTACGCTGTTAGCCCGTGGGTTTCCTGGG
Source organism: Aporophyla lueneburgensis (assembly GCA_932294355.1). Lineage (NCBI taxonomy): Eukaryota > Metazoa > Arthropoda > Insecta > Lepidoptera > Noctuidae > Aporophyla > Aporophyla lueneburgensis. The sequence goes on from OW028735.1 coordinate 14,425,829, forward strand.
GTCTTACCAGGGTAGTTCACGTACAGGGTAAATCAGGATGAAAGGGAGGTGGGTAAAGTTTAGAACATTTTTCGCCTATTCATAGTCATGAAAATTCAAAGTCATAATTTAAAATAAACTGTTAAACGCTTTATGCAACAAAATATTTTTTAGTCTCTCAAATACTACAGTAAATAGGCTTTTTAACTAGCATTAATTTCTTTTGGTGCATAAAGCGCTTAATAGTTTATTTTATAATGAAAGTTAAAAGTGCTTAACATAACAAAACTTTAACGAATTTGCCCAGTTTGATGATTTTTTTTTATTTGACTTGGTATTTTTTTTTCTTACTATTTTAGAATAGATGTTAAGGGCGATACCTAAACTTCACATAAACACAATAACATGACGTCAATAAATACTTTGAATTTTCATGAGTATGATAGGCGAAAAATGTTCTAAAATGTATCCACCTCCTTTAATAGTTACACATACCATGGTAAACGCAAATTCGAATGACACTTCACTACGGGTACAACTTCGGTAGTTATCTAACCTATACCTTTTTATTACAGGAAAAAAATTTTTTTTTGTATGTTTGTTTGTTACGCTTTTACGCTGAAACGGCTGATCGCATTTGAATGAAAGGCACATGGGTAGAACATGACCTGAGTTAGGACACTGGATACTTTTTATCCCGATATTCGAGATCGAGGCTTATGCAGGTGAAGCCGCGGGGTACAACTACTAGCTAGTAAGATATATGAACGCATATACAAAATTGGAAGATATCATCAATAAACAATTGATAACACTGACACAACTAATGCATATCGGAATGCACAAACAAATGATAACGATCTACGATTGGCGCCATCGATAAAAAAATGTCGTTGATTAAAATAATGCATTATAGAGCTAATGCAGTTTTTATCGAAAGTAAAACAAGTGCACTGATAAAATTTAGCATTTGTAGACAGATTACATAATCATGGAGTAACCATTTCCTAACTATCAACATAATTCAAAAGGCAAGGCAGGTAATGATAAATACAATATGAAAAAAAAAATGAAATCGTTTCAAGTAAATCAAAATATTTTTATTTCACATAAACCTACATGAGCACAATATGAAACGTCAGAAGCTAGGTGCACGGTTCCAAATAGTTGATTCCTATGGAGAAGAGCCGGCAAGAAACTCCACGGTTACTCTTTTAAAAATAATTGGTTTTTACAATTGTTTCAAATTACAGTGTTAATAGGTATGAGAGGACGGTACAAGCTACCAGATACTGAATTCGACGCGTATATTTTTTTTATGTTTTTAGTTTTTTTTTTATGTATGACCACGCATAACTTTTTACATAGTAGGTCGATTGTGATAATTCTTTTTTTATTGGAAAGGGTATACTCCGAAGGTGGTCCCATATAAATTTAGAAAACAAAATCGAACGCTAAGGCGCGAAAAACATAGCTCGCCGCCCGGTAAGGACCTAGCTCGGGTCGACGGCGCGTAGTGTTCCACGCGCGCCTCAAAGAGATGTCAGCAAAACTGAAGGGGTCTGATAGGACCGATGCCTGCCAGGGTCGGGAGATTGTTCGAAAGAGATACCGTGACCCTGGCACATGGGCAACTGAAGGAACATGGGTGGGTTTTAGTCAGTAAAAGTCTGACATGCCCTCCCGCTCCGCCCAGAGCGGGAGAAGTCATTTGATGATTTCCCATCCAAAAAAATGGTCGAAAAACAGGGGGTGATTGATTGTTCATTCACTGATTGTGATGTTTAACTACGCATAACTTTATACAGAGTAGTCCTATTTTGATAATTCTTTTTTTATTGGATAGGGTATACCTTGCCAAGTATTATTATTTATAATAAAGAATTATCACAATCGGACTACTATGTAAAAAGTTATGCGTGGTCATACATAAAAAAAAAATATACGCGTCGAATTGATAACCTCCTCCGTCTTTTTTCGTCGGTTGAAAAATAATAAACCTTAAAATTTTGAGTCGGCGCTGAAAAATCAATGAACAAAGATCATTCAAAGCGCCGACTCATAATTTTAATGTTTATTATTTTTTGCTTTTCAGTTTTTTCGGCGGTTTAATTTTTTGTTAAAATGTTTTTTTCACTAACCTAACCTCGTATCATTTTTCTAACTATGTTGAAGTCAGCTTCCAGTCTCATCGGATGCAGCTGAATACCAGTCTTTTAAACAGAACGCCTGCCCAGCTGAACTCCCTACCCAATAACTTGGTAAAATTATTTGAAAATACTGTTTGTCAGAGTTTTGGGCTTCTTTTGGCTCAGACCTTTATGAAGATCCACAAATGACAGCCGGGACCCACGGCTTAATATGCTACAGCTAATGATGAATACAATATCAATTAAAAAATTTAACCGCCGAAAAAACTGAAAAGCTAAAAATAATAAACCCGTAAAATTATGAGTCGGTTTTTTTTAAATTTTATTTTATAATTTTTTGTGGCATTAATGTACCTACTAATAATAATCTGTCCAATAAAAAAGAATTATCAAAATCAGAGTACTCTGCATAAAGTTATGCGTGGTTATACATTACAATCAGTGAGTGAACAATCAATCATCCCTTGTTTTCCGACCCTTAGGGTTCGATTTTGTTTTCCAAATTTATATAAGGGACCACCTTCGGTGTATACCCTTTCCAATAAAAAATAATTATCAATCGGACAACTATGTAAAAAGTTATGCGTGCTCATACATAAAAAAAAATATATACGCGTCGAATTGATAACCTCCTCCGTTTTTTTTTCGTCGGTTGAAAATGAAATCATCCCACAACGACGTTGTACTTCGGTACTCTGTATTTTCACTCATCTAACGGCTGGTCATGCGTGGCGTTATTCCCTGAATACCAGTATTTTACACAAAGCGACTGCCCATAGAGCTCCACAACCCAGTTACTTTGTAAAACCATTCGAAAATACTGTTTTTCAGACTTTTGGGCTCCTGTCTATCCATAACGACTGACAAATATCTACGAATGCTCAACAGCTTAACGTACTTTCTTCGGCACGGAGGAGTCTCAAAATGTAAGGGATGTGCACCTATCCACGAACCGATGCCTCAATCGTACCATGATTATTTAGCCTGATGATAAATGATCGAAAAATGAAATGAAAGGAGGAGAGGAGATGAAAGTCCTACATATTTTTGTTCGGTGTCATGCGAAGTATATGATAGCAAAAATTAACATTCACTAGAGTGTAACGTCTGTTATCGGCTTTAGGTATTAGGAAGATAGTGTTATCAATGCCATTTCTAGTCAGGGTTCTAACATCGACCCAAACATGTGCGGATGATTCATCTGTATATCTTAGTAGACAGATATTCCGCCATTCCTAACGTTATCAAATTCGGACCGTTTTGCCGGCGTCCTGAGATTTAACACATTATTATTATTTAGGTCACAAGTGCTAATTTGTAGTCACGCTCTCTCGTGTCATGAAGGGGTTGTGGCTAAGAAATAAAGACGCACAGGTCGATCGGCTAGACTTGGCGGGGATCGTCCGTAAATGGGAGTCCATCTTTACATACCAAGACCGAAGTTACGGGTTGTCAGAAGCCCGAAAATTTGATAAACAGTCTTATCGTATTACCCAACTAGCTGTGCCCGCAGCTTCGCCCGCGTGGTGTTCGGAAATTATGACACACAGGGATCTTATGGTGACAACGCCATCTATTGGTAGCGATTAGAACTTGAAGATCAATACAAAATAGGTAGGTACCTAAGTATTTCTTTTGGTTTTGCCATTTTATTCATTTGAAAAAATATATATGTATATTTGGTTTGGTTGTTTATTTTCATTGTTTTTTAAATTATTTTTTTTTTGTTCAGGTGTCATTTTGTGCAAATTTTTTGTATAAATCTTCGTGTCTATTTTGTTTAATGTTTTTGTGCAATTTTTGTGAAATAGTTGTTGTTTTCGGAATCAGCGTCCCGATAAACCATATAAACGATACCCCGTTGATTTTCAGAATTTGCTCCCCTTTTCCACGTTTTAGGGGTTGAATTCTGAAAGAGCCTTAAACACATGTTTACTCATTTATTGATAGGAGTACTCCTGTTAAATTTCTAATAAAATAGTTCAACTAATCTTGTTTCCCCATACAAACTTTCAAGCCCTTTTTCACCCGCCCTAGGGGTAAAATTTTCAAAAACCCTAGGACACGTAATTGTTTATTTCTAATTGTTAACCTAAAACAAACGTTTCAGTCTTCTAGCTCTAAAAATGACGGACTTTCATACAGAATTTCAACCCCTTTTTTACCCCCTTAGGGGGCGAATTTCCAAAAATCCTTTCTAACGGATGCCTACGTTATTACAACTATCTTTATGCCATATTTCAGCGAAATCCGTTCAGTAGTTTTGGCTGTGCGTTGATAGATGAGTCAGTCAGGTTTGCCTTTTATATACACGTAGCCATCCGTTAGAAAGGATTTTTGGAAATTCGCCCCCTAAGGGGGTAAAAAAGGGGTTGAAATTTTGTATGAAAGTCCGTCATTGAAGGTGTATATGAAGTGTATCTATTCATACACGAAATATTTTAAGAGGTACACCTGTAGGTGGTAAAAAAGCTATAGCAACGTAAAAAAAAAATCTAAATGTTTTTTTTTTTCAAAATGTATTACTTATAAATTATTTGACGCACTTAATAAATACTGGCTCCTTCTTATTTTTTACGGCCCGAGACACCGCGGCCATGCTCGTGCCGTCCAATCGCCGCCCTCGCAGCGTCAGGCGGGCCATTCATAGAATTTGGAGTAAAGGTTTTATGAAAAACGTCTCAAGCAGTTTTAAAATTATAATAATTATGAAAATTCTTAGATAAAAATTTTCTTTTTGCTTCTATAGCTTCTTTACCACCTACAGGTGTACCTCTTAAAATATTTCGTGTATGAATAGATACACCTTATATAGATAACTGTGTTGTGGAGGTCAGACAGGCTGGACAGGCTCCATGTTAATTACTAGTATTTCGGAGCATTCGGTTAGACTGGAAGCCGACCCCAACAAAGTTGGGAAAAGGCGATTGATGGTTAACATGGTTTTAAAGAGCGAGACCATTTTCATTTGGTAATCATCGAGATAAGACCAGGTTTTGAAAGATTTTTAATAGGAGAATTGGCCGTAGAGGTCATTTGTCAAATTAAATTACTTTCAAAACCATCCATCGGCTTCTTACTAAACTTCAAATTTATTCGACGATCCTAGTTACTTAACTCTTTGGTGACCATACATTAAAATAAAATGTGTGTTTGTGAGTGTATATTAAAAAAAAAAATTGCCTTGTTATACCGATAGGAATTTCAGACGAACGTAATACATATACACATGAGGACTATTTCAAATAGAAGACGAATGATTCCAAGAATCGGAACCGACCTAAATAACTGATTGATTCTATGAATCACTTATTAGCTCCCGTGGTAATTACATCGGCTATTTCCTTTGTATTGGATTCACATTCCTCTCCTAAGATTGTATTTATAATGTAGAATCCATTTACATTGAAAGGACGGTATTGAGTGTTGAATGTCTCGTACCTATGTAGGTATGTGTCGCAGGTTTTTCATAAAATTAGGTTGTTAATCAAAAATCTAGGATTTTGATCAAAAACCGGAAGATGACACATTTTAAACTCAATTTCATCATAAACCTGTAACAATCCAGATTTTTGATCATAAACCTGAACTAGTTCGGGTTTATGATGAAGTTCTTGTCAAAATCACGGGTTTGCTTGGTTTTATGACAAATAAATATATTTAAATAAAATAAACAAAATAAACCATCATCATTTGCAACTTAGTAGAAAGAAAACAATATTTTTTTTTATCAAAATTTTACATCCATGATCCAATCAATATTCTCCACCTTCAATCCAATTATAAAATGAAATGTTTCAATGTCACGTACCTATATTAATCTGATTTTGATAAGCCGCGAAAATGAAATTTCGTAACAATTAAATACGACTAAACTGAGTCAAAATTAAAAAAAGAGTAAAAATGTAATAAAGAAACGTTTACCACGTGCTTGCTTTTTTAAAAATCTGCTAGTATGCTTAATTTATTATGACAGTTTGTTGACTTGTGACATCTAGAGTTGCATAAAATTTTTCTTTCATTCACATCGATTTGTCTTGCAGCGCACTTTAGATTTTTCGCATGAGCATTTCTTAAAACCTTGGCCTCCAAATGAAGACATCTTTGAAGCAATTCCACGCAAATTCAGTTCATTTGTTGATACAGGTTCGTTAAAGGCAGTAGTTGATATTTGAATAGAGTTTCGAGGCAGCCAGTCTTTTAGAACCCCAGCTGCCGGCGTAGCATGACCAATTCTATATCTATTCTACCAAGAACAAAAAAGTTCCTTATGTATTTTAATGCTGTAAAAATGTTTCTATCTCATCAGAAAAATAGTCATCATACTTGACATCGTACTGTTGTCGACTGAAGAATAGAAACATCTCTTCTTTTCAGTTTTACACAATTTTTCTACGATACAATCTATCATTTTGCCTTCACTTCCGTCGACAAATTCCGTTTCTAGGCGGTCATGCTACGCGTGCTGAAGTACCTATTTTGAATAAATCGTTCTTCTTATCAATTACCTTTCCTATAATGTTACTTGCATCCAGTGGCCCTCTATCTATGTAGCACCAATATCGATTTCTCCAAATATAAATAAATAATTGTTTTCTTTCTACTAAGTTGCAAATGATGATGGATTGTTTTATTTATTTCATTTAAATAGATTTATTTGTCATAAAACCAAGCAACCTCGTGATTTTGACAAGAACTTCATCATAAACCCAAACTAGTTCAGGTTTTTGATAAAAAATCTAGATTGTTACAGATTTATGACGAAATTGAGTTTAAAATGTGTCATCTTCCGGTTTTTGATCAAAATCCTAGATTTTTGATCAAAAACCTAATTTTATGAAAAACCTGCGACATATATGTATAAATACTAGATATAGAATAGACTGGCCTGTGAGTCTAGTGGTTAGTGAACCTAACTGCTAAGACTAAGGTCGTGGGTTCGATTCCCACCCTGGACAAATATTTATGTGATGAGCACAATCATTTGTTCTGTGTCTGGGTGTAATTGATCTATAATATGTATATATTTAAAAATACATAAGTATTTTTATCAGTTGTCTGGTTACCATAGTACAGGCTCTGCCTAGTTTGGGATCAGACAACGTTGTGTTGGTTGTCCTAAGATATATTATATTCAAATTAATAATAAATTAATAATAACTAATAGTAGCATGCGATATAATATTCTAAACAGCAGAAGACTTAAATTAGATTTAGCAGCGGGTCCCAAACTAGGCACAGCCTGTATCTTGGTGACCAAAAATTATAAATAGGTATTTAGCATAACTTGCTTAGCACAATCAGCTTATGTATGATGTGCCCACTGCTGGTACAATGGCCTCCTTTCAGTGACAGGGAGTGGATATCCACCAAGCGGGTCCAGTGCGGGTTGATAGATGACACATGTCTTAGAATTTCTGGTCCTCATGATGATTTCCTTCACCGGTTTGAGAGCGATCGTTTTTTTTTTGGGTGGAATATCATCAAATGTCGTCTCCCGCTCATGGTGGAGCGAAAGGGCATGTCAGACTTTTACTGACTAAAACCCACCCGTGTTCCATCAGTTGCCCATGTGCCAGGGCCACGGTATCTCTTTCGAACAAATCTCGCGACTGGTCAGTCTTATGACACGCAAGAGACGAAATGGAATGGTGCTATTCTTTAATACCGGCACTTAGTAAATTAAATATCAGATCATAGTCCAATAGCAGAGTTCGAACGCAGGGTCGATTCACATCTGACGGAAGATGCGTCGCGTATGATCGGTCGCGTAACGCCAGAACAGACAATTATTTGAGAAATTATTCAACCTTTCACACTTAACCGATGATGTGTTAGTGCGTCGAGCGTACAGCGCTGTTCCGTTTCCGTCAACGCATTGTCGGCCGACGTAAAGAGCGGCTACGTCGCGCCACGCGTATATTGACTGATGCATTCAGACTAGGTGTAACATCAGCGGAGATCGTTTGTGTACTGACCGTTCGAAGTTTTCATGCATTGAAAATGTTTGATACAAAACGATTTATCACGGAAATGCAAAATTACGCCCGACGCATCTTCCGTCAGATATGAAAACACACTATTTGACCGAATAGACGCAACCGATGATACGCTCGACGCATCTTCCGTCAGATGTGAACCGACCCTAAACTCGATAAGCATTTCGATGCCAAACCCATTGAACTAAAACCGCTTCAGTACCTACATCCTACCCACAAACAGTTCAATAAATCATAATTCATAACTAAAAGCATTTTCAATAATAATGCATCATTATTAAGGGCCCCATATCGAGAGCTCAGACAGTCTAAATTAAACTTTATTGCAGATAGATACAGTTTGAATTGCATGGTAATCGATTTGCATTGGTCACCACGATCGATGTAGGTGATTCAAATTGATAGGAATTGTGATTGAAGATGCAATGTGGTGTGTTTCGAGTTGTGGTGTTTATGAAGCCGATCTGAGTTTGACAGGAGAAATCTGTTGCAGTATCAAAGAGGGAGCTTTGCTTTACATTAAAATTAATTAAAATCATAGATGTAGTTATAAAAGGGGTTTGTGGCTAAGAAATACTAATAACAGAGACACGAATCGATTATTCAGGTTAAGCTGGTTTGTATATGGATGACCATCTCAACATACCAAGACCCCTCGAGTGCCTCAGAAAGCACATTCAGCCGTTGATCCCGACTGTAATTTTTGGATTTTTGACAGTCGTTACGGGTCGTCAGAAGTTCGAAAGTCTGACAACGGATCAGTCTAACCACAGGGTAATGCATTACCCAGTAACTAGATTGTAGTTAAAATTTTAATTAAAGGTATTTAGCAACAGTTTACTTATATTTTTTTTTGTATATTTGATATGATTTTGGTTTTTAAACCGTTTTAAACTTTGGAACGGGTTTCAAGCCACGTATTTTGGTATAAAAACGGTTTATTAACAACGAAGTAGGTATAGCCACATATGTTTCTTGGTACAAAGATGACAATGACCTATTTTCCTCTTACAAAACTACATACATATACTGTTTATTTTCCGTATGAATAATTAAATAATGGAAGTATTGTGTTTAATACGTGTCTCAATTTTTTTGTTGACGCAGTTGTAAACTACTCTAATACTTTAAATGTTATTGTGGTACATTTGTAAGCAAAATGAGCACATAATTTCTTACATTTACCTTCCTTTTAAAACATTTCATTGTTTTTCACGTATTACAAATTCTGTCCAAAATAAGTTATGGTTTTTAGGGTTCCGTACTCGAAGGATGCCCGGAACCATATTCTCGAACCATAGTCTCCAGTGTCCATCCGTCTGTCTCACATGAACCTCATAAACCGTGATAATTAGGTAGTTGAAATTTGCAGGTAATTCTACATGTAGACATAAAAAGGTTTTTTTTAATATGTATTGTTAAAATTTTTTGTTGTTAAATATTAAAGGGTACCCTACCCTTCGTGTGGTGTCAACCAGACAAAAAGTTTGAAAATTGTTTTAAGTATTTTATTTTCTTCTGAATTTAGTAGAAACCTGTTATTTTGACATTACATACAGACACTTTAATTTATTTGACTGGATTTACTTTGCAACTTATATTGAAGCTTTAATGTCATTCGGTTTAGACTGTGGTGGGAAGGCTGGGAACCGCCCAGCAAGACACGTTGATACAGGATATGGCAACCTGTTGAAATATGTCTAAGTTGAACATGTCCCACGCACGTTTGCCAATCAGCGGAATGCAGGCGGAACTGACAGCGGCTAACTTGAGTGGGACGAGTAGTACCTACTTAGTCCATTTTGGAATAATGACGAATATAAAAAAGTCTCGCCCCAATTGGATTCATTTCCTATCAAAAATGAATCCAATTGGGGCGAGACTTTTGCTAGGGTTAAAGGAGACACCAAAAGAAAGGCTGTTTTAAGGTAAACACACACTAGTCTACGACAGAAGAATCGACCGCGCTGATTTAAAGAAAACCTTCCGAATTCTTCGGCGATTTGTCAAATTCGGTGTGAATATATCTGTGAGATTTCGTAGAAGTGTGTAATACGATTCTTTAAAACAATTTAAAGCAGTTATGACCTAACTTATAAATAGGTACTTAGCTTTGATATATCTGTATATCAATACGTGAAGCAAAAACTTTGTAAGTAGTCCTTTCTACGAAAATTACGCGAACGGAGCTGTACAAAATTTGTCACAGTTAAAGTTTATATGAAGAAGAAGTGCAGAAAGCATATACTTTAAAAAAACTATTTCAATGAATTATGGTTGAATTTCGACCGCTGGGCGACCACTAGTTCCATTTCAAAAATCGAATTCAATATTCGAATGTATCTTGCTCATTCTAAGAGATCGATTTGTTTTATACTCCAACAGTTTTCTCCAATTTACTGAAGTCTTTTCTACTAATGAGAGAGCAGTCAAACTTTCGGTTTACTCAATGTCACTGGCTGAAAATGATTTGTCAGAAAATAACAGCATGTTCTTGCAGGTTTAAGCAGCATCGCATTAACCTTCATTGTTATCTTCGTTATAGCTACCAAAATCTTTATGGCGTCCTGTGTAATGTTGATACATTGAAACAAAATATCTCATTCTACTATACCATACAAGATGTCAGGGACATCAACGCGCAAACTGTAACCTAGATCTCGATAAATATATCATTCTAGGCAAAAAAAAAGTCGCGCTCTCAATCAAAAGTGGGATTACCAACAGGGTCAAACAGTATGGGAATCGCTTCTTAGCGTGTCGATAGCAATCTAAATATAGTTCGACCAGAGTTTTGCTATCAACTTAGCACTTTCAGCAGCGGCCATCAGCTCCTGAAGCGTGCAGCAAGACACGCTGGACAAGATATTAAGTGCCACATTGTTTGTGGGACAGCACTACAACTACTGTTTTTTTTTTGTAATTTGCGTTTTGTTTGTACAGAATAAACAATTTTGCTTTCTTTTTAACCCCCGACACAAAAAAGGGGTTTTATAAGTTTGACCGCTACATGTGTCAGTCTATATATCTGTCTGTGGCATCGTAGCTCATAAACGGGTGAATTGATTTGGGTATGGTTTTTAGTTAAAAGTAGGCGTTTAAGCAATGTTTCTTAGACATGTTTTATCAAATTCGTTTTTTTGTTGTTTTTTTTTTAAACAACTGTCGAAACATTTCTTTTGTGTGTCAATGTCCCTGACACCCTGTTTAGTACATACTAATTCCATGCGTTCTACTTCTACAAATTAAGAGGTGTCATTCATGAGAACTCGGCAATAAATCATTGTTGTCAGCGGTTGGACTGTAGACTAAACAAACCAAATGACAAGCGGACGAAAACAATACGCGTCACATTTGACACGCACGTTTTCTCATGTTGCAACACTGTTACGCTTGAAAGGAATTTGTTGTTACGGAAAGAGGTTTAGTTACAGGAACTATTGTGTTATTTATGTTCGATGATTTGAGCTTGGAAGGTTTAATGTTGCCAACCATTTTCTTAATGGAAGTAAAAATGTAGGGTTTTTTTTAACCCGGTGTTAGCATGGTAGAAAATAGGCACAAGAACTGCATGGTGGGTCATAATTACCCGGATTTTAAACCGTAGCAGATTTTTACAATTTCAGTGACATTTAGAGCAAATTTGTATTCAACTTCAAGAAAAGTTCTTAAATTATAATATTTTGGAGACAAAATAAAAAAATAAGTTATATAAAGATCTTTTTATGTATTTAAGAAGTCAGTATAAAATTTACAACAAAAAATTCAACTCCTAGAAACTTATTAATAGAAAAACGAAAAAAATACTAATTAACACTTATTTTTAACTATTTGGAATGACAAATGTGAGATCTTTAAGACAGTATATGTAAAAATTATAAAGAATCTTAGAGTTAATAATTATTAGCACCGTCATCTACGCAACCGCCACAGAAAGAAATTATATATTCAGGGCAGATGAATTTGTTGCATCTTTGACAGGTATGGGTAGATTTCCTGTTTTTTTTAGCGGGACATATCTGGCATCGTTTACGAACACCACGAAATTTAGCAGGGGGAGTCCCCTCTGATGTTTTTCCTGTAAACTCACTTATTCTTTTGCGCATCTTGGTACATGAACTACGTCCTTCCGAGCGCTCAAGTGCTCATTTATAAGAGCAAGACCTAAGTTTTTCAAGAATTTACACCGTTTGAGATTTTGTAAATTATAAGTCTTTGTAAATTATATACATATATGCATTTATCGCTGACATATTCAACATGGCGCAACATGGTCAAAGACCATTTTTTTGAGTTCCGACAGACATTGTAGGTAGAACAGAGTTCGTCCGCGACGTCTACCCCACCCTTTGTCACATTATAAAATGTATTTATTTCTGGCCTTTTCTTTTCTTCAGAATACTCGTCAATTTGTCCGTTGTGATGTAAACATGACATAAGTAGGACTACTTTTTTTTTTTCAGAATTCAGATAGAAATCGCTGCCTTTTGCGCTCCTCTTTATTCATTATTCAAATATAACCGAAATATAACAAAATATAATGTATAGTATACGTAATGCCGGTACAAATAAATAAACGAAATAATCAGATAATGAACTCAACGTAATTGGCACGAAATGGTATCATCGAATGTATAGTTGGGTCATATTTACCTTTTTGTTGTTTGACCGAGTTTATCTTCCTGTGCAGGCGCACACCGTCTAAGTTGACATAAGAAACGAGGGAGGCAGGGCACTAACTGCAGCTACTGAGAAGCGTGGTAACGTTACACTATTATTTTCTTAAATACCCGTTTTTAAAAACATCACGGGTCATTATGACCCAACCTAGCAGACGCCGGGAGCGTAATCGATTTTGTTCTTTTTTGGCTGATTGATATTTCAGATGTAGTAGGTTACAGGACATTTTACATAATATAGGGCCCTTTTTATCCATGTATATTCTTGTTTATATTTCTTTGTCTTTACTAAATATAAACAGCTGACAAGATTGTTTGTTTGATTGACTGAACGCGCTATTCTCTGGAAATCCTAGTCTAACTCGAAACAATGATTTGCTTTTGACAGCCCAATTAAAAAAAAGTTATAGACTACTAGCTTTTGCCAGCGGCTTCGACCGCGTGGTGGTCGGAAAATATCCCGCGGGAACGTACTACCGGGATAAAAAGTACCCTATGTGTTAATCCAGGTTATAAATTAACTGTGTTCCAAGTTTCATCCAAATTCGTTCAGCAGTTTTTGCGTGAAAGAGTAACAAACATCCACACATCCATACTCACAAACTTTCGCATTTATAATATTAGTAGGAAGTAGGATTTAACATCACACTACAACCCTTAGGAGCCGAGTAAAAAGAATAAAATCAGAAAGAACGCTAACGATGTGGTGGGATGATGGCCGAAGGGGTTTTATAAAAATGTCGTAGTTTATTTAATATATTATTTATATATCTAACGACTTTTCCCAGACAGAAGCTAATAAATTAAATAATAGGTACATAAAATTAAATATTTAAATTCGGGGTATCGTACTCCCCAGTTACTAGTAACCGGGTAATATGATACCCACAACCCAGGTTGTGGAGGTCAGATGGGCACTTGCTTCATGCAAAATACTGGTACTCAGCTACATCCAAGACTGCAAGCCGATCCCAACATACTTGGGAAATGAGAATGGGATCAAATATTTAATATACGCATTACAAACCTAACCTACATCTAGCGTAAAAAAATATCAAAGTTAGAAAAAATAACACGTTTTGATTGTTGACATTTCGTCTGACTGATCCCCTCCGTATCTTTATGTTCTTAGATAACGGACTCTGTATGGCGAGAAGCGCTAATTGCTGCAATCGACCTTGGCATTCCTTCATCATGGACTAGTTACAGACAATTTGTGTGCTTTAAATCTTGGTATGTTTGTTTCCATGGTGACCTAAAAAAGAAGCTGTAATTTTTCAGATTTGAAAACAATTTGTACTTTCTGAAGGACGTTTTTTTTAACATTATTAACCTAGATGTTACGTAATTAACCAATAATATATTTACCCATTTAAAAATGGAGATAGTTTTCTACACATGTACCCGTATAGTCTTGATAAAATGATCTGCTTTGTTAAAAAAGGAACCTGAAAACGACATTGTTTCCCTTAACAAGAGAAATGTTGGCTAACAAATTAATTTCAATAACGTTTTTAATTATCGCTTTCAGCCTACTTTAAATCAAGTACCACCTTTTAAAATTAATATGAGTACAACCAATATAATTAATTAACTGTCAACACTAAAAATGGCCGACACCATACTTTTGGCGCCGGATTAACCCGTTAATCCGACAGCGCCGGCGCCAGATCATTTAAGTCCGGTTTTTTGACGGTAAATATAGCGAAAAACGTTTTGGGGTTAAGTAAAAGTGAACTCAATCGTCGAAAAGTATGTCAGAGGGAATTAAAGAAATAATTCGAGAGTGTGTTACAGTTTTATTATCTGTGGCAGCGTAAAGTAGGTAATCTTGTTTAGGGTTCCTTTCCTCAAAGGAAAAATTCAGACCCCTTCGTTGTCCGTATCGCTGTCAGTCTCTTAAGATTCGTTTTCTTAGGGGAGCGTAGATCAAGTTGAAATTAAATACAATTACGTAAGTCTATAGTCTCTTGGAGATCTAAAAAATCAAGGCTCTTAGTCAACGCAATAGAGAAATACGATCATTTATGCGACATATTTTGAAACCCGCAAATAAATCACAACCTTTTATAGAGTGGGAACTTCCCGTTGAGCGAGAATCACTAAATTTGGCAAGAAGCAAAGTATCACAGCACAAATAACTTAAGCAGCCGAATATTATTCATTTATTTTGCGTGGTCCGACACGCACTTGGCCAGTTTTTTATAGCGCACTGGAATTTCAACTCTTGGTAATGAATGACCCGACCATTAAAAATCCAACAGAGCGCATCCTAGCTCATCAGAAAAACACACTTTTGGATTTTCGACTCTCGGGACACACAACTGAGTTAAAAATCCAGTGCAACAA
The DNA here is from genome assembly GCA_932294355.1 of Aporophyla lueneburgensis. Lineage (NCBI taxonomy): Eukaryota > Metazoa > Arthropoda > Insecta > Lepidoptera > Noctuidae > Aporophyla > Aporophyla lueneburgensis. The sequence continues at coordinate 14,440,985 of OW028735.1, forward strand.
GAAAATTTCCGGTGTGGGTATGGGATTAGTATAGCTACAGAATCTTTTGGAAATAACAGCGAACATTTCGCATAAACATAGATATCAACGACAAAACCATAAAATAAACACGATAATAGTGAAGCCCTCTTAAAAGGACTTAAATACGTAACACGCATCAAGTATTAAATCTGTGTAAAATTGTTGATGAAGCAAATTACATCATAGATGTAAATGAGGAGATTTAAGAGTTCTTAACATACACCTTTATGTATATGTACCTATGTTTGTGGAAGAAACACGATATTTCATGCATTATTTCCCTTGAAGGGTTTTAAAACGAGCAAGCCATTAGTGCTTCAGACACACTTGAATACATTGCTGTGTACATTGACACCTCATGCAGATTTGCAGTGCTCTTAAATAAACTACTTGTATTACTCAGAATGAAGTTCTAGGTGAGACTTAAAGTACGTATGGTAATTATAGCAAAGTGGTCAAAGAATAGTACATTATTTGCTTAGGGGATAAAACAGTGTCAAGTTACGGGCGCTATATTGAATCCCGAGCTATTTCCTCAAGTTATTTGCTATTTCATACATAATCCTATCTTTATCCCATTTTGTTTCGAAGTTGGCCCAGCATGCATACTTTCTTTGGTCTTCCCCTACTTTCATAGCCATTCATATATGTAAGTGTAGCGTATCTTTAATGTTGTAATACACAGTGATAAAAGTATTTTTACACTATACAACATCCTTTTTAAGGGACGTCATCCAAAAATTTAATTCATAATCTTTGTTAATTTATTAATTAAAATGTTGTTAACCATTTTTAAAGTTACTTTGTAAAAACGATTAACTTAAGGGTGGTCTGTCACAGGTCTGTAAATGTTGAACCGTAATAGCTAGACCCTCGAAATTTAAACGCAGTGTGTGTTACCATCATCGCTATAATAAAAACATGTAATGTTAAATATTGTACGGTGGTACGGCACCCTTCCTCTGCAAGTTAGACTCGCTCGATGAAAAAAAATTTTAACAAAAAATGAAACCGCCGAAAAAACTGAAAAGCATAAAATAATAAACCTTAAAATTATGAGTCGGCGCTTTGTTCATTGATTTTTCAGCGCCGACTCAAAATTTTAAGGTTTATTATTTTATGCTTTTAAGTTTTTTCGGCGGTTTCATTCTTTGTTAAAAAGTTTTTATTTTATATTTTTGTGACTTTAATGTACTAATAATACTTGGCAAGGTATAACCTATCCAACAAAAAAAGAATTATCAAAATCGGACTACTCTGTATAAAGTTATGCGTGGTTATACATTACAATCAGTGAGTGAACAATCAATCATCCCCTGTTTTCCGACCCTTAGGGTTCGATTTTGTTTTCAAAATTTATATGGGACCACCTTGGGAGTATACCCTTTCCAATAGAAGAAGAATTGTCACAATCGGACCACTATGTAAAAAGTTATGCGTGGTCACACATAGAAAAAAAAATAAAAAATTAAATATACGCGTTGAATTGAGAACCTCCTCCGTTTTTTTTCGTCGGTTGAAAATGGTAAAAGTGGCACAAATGATCGCTTCTTCATTTTCATCATAGTAGGAAGGTACAGCAAGAATCGAAAGGGATAATCGGAATATTTACGTATTTCCCCGACTATGACGCGTCAGTTAAATACATGATAATGTTCTATAACAAGTCATCTGATAGGAATGTGTTGACTAATCTGTACACGTAATTGAGACTAGCCCTAATTACGTATTCACGTTTTGATTTACAACCTTTGCATTTTGATTGCAGATAAACATTTTCCGTTATATCCACTTAAGAACAAATATTTTGGTAATTTTTGGTATTTTGTTACGTTGAAGTTCAGGGGCATGTGGCTAAGAAATAACAGTCGCACAGTCGATCGATCAGCTTAAGCAACGCTCGCCACAGTTGGTCCGTGGACCATCTTTACATACCAAGACCACTCAGTGCCCCAGAAAACACGTTAACCCATGATGCAGATTACCATCATCGACCGTGATCTGCAGTGGTCTATATGGAAAGCTATCAATCGATTGCGTACCAGAGTAGGCCGTTGTACACACAATACTGTCAAAGTGATTATAGACTTATCCGACACCCAGTGCGACTGCGGTACGTCGGATCAGACCATGACCCACCTGCTGGAGTGTCCCAAGTGCCCGTTCACCTGCACCTCAGATGATCTCAAAAATGCCACTGATGCCGCAATAAGCGTGGCCAGCTATTGTGCTCAATCGATATAGTAAAAAGTGTACGAGTACCATCGACACGAAAGAAGAAGAAGAAGATCATATGCATCATCTGCCAAGCCTTTTCGCAACTTTGTGAGGGGTTGGCTTTCAGGTCTTACCAAATGTAGCTGAAAACCAGTATATCATGGATGCATGCGATTGCCCATCTGATACTCCTTGATAAGACAAGTTGTCAGAATTTTGGGCTTCTGACGACCCGTAACGGCTGCAAAGATCGACGAATGTCAACCGGGACCAACGGCTGCATGTGCTTTACGAAGAGGGGTCTTGTTTTGTAAACATGGTCACCCCTCCACTTAGCAACCGTGGCAAGCGTTGCTTTACGTGGTCGATAGAGACCCTGAACTTCAACAATGCGTGCGTAACAAAATATAGAGATATTATTTATGACGTTACATAACACAAACTATTATACATTTGCATCGCATAGAAGATTTAATCTATTAGATATGACCATAAACAATAATCATAGTTTTTGTCCTTTGGTATAAAATAACAAAGCTTAGTTTTAAAAACAAAAAGTATTTTTATTACAATTTCACGGTTCTCGGTTCCTACCGTGGTTAAATCGGTTAATGTTCGTTTTGTGTATTTTTCTTTTAAGTTTTTGTATCATGGCCGATGTGATGTCATTTTTAGTATACAATGTATTTAAATGGTTTTGTTGTTGCTGTAGTAGTATAACAAACAGTTGAAGAATAACAATTGTGAACCTCTATGGTACACAACTGATATTTTTCAACTGTTTTTTTTATTTTAAGATAAGAGAGACGTAAAGAATAGCACCATCCCATTTCATCCCGTGGGTATGAAGAAGAAGACGACTAAGGGACTTACTACAAAATGGGCAGCAGCATTCTCTATACAGTAATACTACTATACTACTACGTATCTGTCATAGCTGGAAATAAAAAATGTTTTAAAAAAAGCAGTCGTACATTTAATAAGTAATATCACTAAGCATGAAAACCATAACCCTCTAAATTCCTACTAAAATATTGTCAAATAAAATTATTAAATTTCAAAACTTCAGCTTTTCTTTTGTATATTAACTCATTTTTAAGTTTTTAGGAAGCTAAACTTTGTGTAAAATTGTGTCTATGTTACAAGGTATTGGCATTTCGCCGTTGATTCGTAGGTAAGGCATAGGATAAAGCACAAGAATGTTCATTGATCTTAGTAACCGGTACCGATTCAATGCAACTTTCACTATCCGTTATTGGATTCGTATCGAATCCTTTTCCATTTTTAAACCGTCTGTCAACCGTTTTTTTTTTAGTTTTGCTTGTGTTCTATTTTTAATGGCGTCTGAACTATAGCTTAATAGAGAGGGATAACTTTTGTGAAATTCTCATTTGGCGTATGCAAATTTTAAACTAATTTTAGAATTCTAGATAGAAATCTAGGATTCTAAGATTAGTGTAAAATTTGTAAGATGTTAATTATCTGTCTTTCACGAGAATAAATAAAGATGTATGCCCAGACGTATGCACCGTGTGGTTCCGGACGTAAAGAATAGCACCACCCCATTTCTTCCCGTGGGTGTCGTAAGAGGCGACTAAGGTACTTACTAGAGATTGGGCAGCAGCGTTCTCTATGCATTTTACCACTATACTGCGATCGCCAACCCGCCTGCCAAGCGTGGCGATTATGGCAAATCCCCCCAAAAATTGTACCAGTCAAATTGGCGGTGCTTGGGGGAGGCCCATGTCCAGCAGTGGACGTCTTGCGGCTGAAATGATGATGATGATGATGTATGCCCAGAGTTTTCTGATTTTTCGCCATCTTAAAGAACCTTCATAGAATACTATGTCATCATACAAGATTCTTCATATGATTCTTCGTCATCTTAAAGAGCCTGTATGGGATTATAAAATAATATTTATACTATTCTTCGTAATCTTACAAGAATCATCATGGAATTCTTAGTCATCTTAAAATAATCTTCTTGGAATTCTTCGTTATTTCAAAGTAATCTTCATAGGATTCTACGTCATCATAAAATTAGATTGGTTATCCTTATGGGTAGCCACGCCATAATTGCAAACACTCTTTCTTTTTTTTTTTTTTCTTGATGGGAAATCATCAAATGACTTCTCCCGCTCTGGGCGGAGCGGGAGGGCATGTCAGACTTTTACTGACTAAAACTCACCCGTGTTCCTTCAGTTGCCCATGTGCCAGGGTCACGGTATCTCTTTCGAACAATCACGCGACCCCGGCAGGATTGCAAACACTCTTTGTTTCACATTCCGAAAGTTTTAACAGATATTCTTAATCCTTTTCCTGATAACTTCGTAAGTTTGAAAAATTTAATCTGATCAACAACGTAAAAAACGCAATTAGCGTGACGGAACTGTAAATATGAGAGACATTGCCATCGATTGCTATTGTATCCTATGTGCTACGTAATGACCCTGCAGGTTCTTCTAATAAATCATACCTAATATTCTTATGGTCAAAGAGGTGGATGCCTGTGGCCATTCCTGGGACACAATTAGCTTGGTCAACTTACGAATTACGATACTTACCGGAATAGATTGGTGGACTATTTCTAGGCATGGACTGGTAAAAATAGCTTCGTCGAAATAGCACAATTAACATGAAGCTCTAGAAATAGAGATTAACATGTTATAAACGAAGGTTGTTCAGATGAATGTAGACTATTTCAGATAAGTAGGAGAGGTAAAAGCAATCGCATTTAGTATGCCTACTCAAACAGATACATTTCAGATCGACAAGAATTTATTTCATTATCTACAGTTTATTTTTCAATGTTAGGCTACAATTTCAATGCATAATATTGTAGATACACGTACGCATAAATACATTATAAATCGAAGATAATTAATTTAAATTTTATGTTTGATCTAATGCATTATTAAATAAAAACCGGCCAAGTGCGAGTCGGACTCGCGCACCGAGGGTTCCGTACAAACCTGTAAGTATTCACGGTTTATACATAAGGCTTGTGTTTATGAAATTAAATCCTATTTTTTTAATTTTTATATTTGAGTTGATTGAATGAAAGGTAAATTGCGGTTTACGATTTATGACGTATAAAAAAAAACTACTTACTAGATCTTGTTCAAACCAATTTTCGTTGGAAGTTTATATAGCAATGTACATCATATATTTTTTTTAGTTTTATCATTCTCTTATTTTAGAAGTTACAGGGGGGGGACACACATTTTACCACTTTGGGAGTGTCTCTCGCGCAAACTATACAGTTTAGAAAAAAAATGATATTAGAAACCTCAATATCATTTTTAAAGACCTATCCATAGATACCCCACACGTATGGGTACGATGAAAAAATTTTTTTTGAGTTTCAGTTCTATGTATGGGGACCCCAAAATTTATTATTTTTTTTCTATTTTTGTGTGAAAATCTTAATGCGGTTTACAGAATACATCTACTTACCAAGTTTCAACAACATAGCTCTTGTAGTTTCGGAAAAAAATGGCTGTGACATACACGGACAGACAGACAGACAGACAGACAGACAGACAGACATACAGACAGACATGACGAATCTATAAGGGTTCCGTTTTTTGCCATTTGGCAACGGAACCCTAAAAATATAACTTTCTGCTCTCGTTCCTCATATGGTAAACTGTCCCAATTTTTATACGCCTCCAACCGAAGTATCGTCAAAGTGTTTGCTTCACGTATTTATATATAAATTCTTATCGATGTACCTTTGTTTAATATAATATTATAGAAGGTAACTAAACGTATTAGTAAGGCAGCTGTGAGTTCGAGACATTTTTATAAATTAAACTAGTTCACGGATCATCCAAAGATTAAGTTTGTGAAAAAAAAAACAGTAAAAAAATGTGTTGCTTTCTTTTTACAACAACGAATCATTTCGAAACCGAAATACAATGTGAATCGCTATTCCCTTTACCATGACCTCATTTAAGAAAGAACAATATTATACAGAAATAATCTCAAAGATATCTCTCATCTCAGTGTTTAATATAATAAGGATCAATAAACAATACGTTTTAAAAAAATCAAACCAATCTCCAATAATTTATTAAGAAAACATTCTAAGAATCTTCAAACGTAAATATATTATCAACATCTTATCATCGATTTTGACGTGAAAAATGTAAACAAAAGTTCAAAGTATTCTCAAAAAATGTAAACACAAGTAAAAATAGTTTTTTTTTAATATAAGTTTACGATAGTTTTACTCGAGGCCTAATAACCGTAATTGCTCCTTACAACCAATGTAAACAATTTGTAAGTTATAGCATTTCAAATGTTTTGATTTAAATCTACGATGTTCTCGTCTATGGTCTAAAAAAATAACAATTTATCAGCTGTTTGTCAAAATTCCCGCGTAAAATAGGGCTAACGAAATCGAAAGTGTGTGTTCTATTTTTAAACCACAATGGGTCTAAATTCCCACACATACCTATATGATAATGTCACGGATTTAATATAGTATAAAAATGTTATAAAATAATTAATTCTGCCGTCCAGACTTCCGCGTGGCTTGAGGAAACCAAGTGTTTGTTTACTACAAAATTGCAAATAGAGTTCATTATTATTGGCTTTCTGCATGATCGCGTATTGATTATTATAGACAAATGTCTACCAAAATAAATGATGACAATCGGGCTTGTCTATTTTTAACCACAGTGACCTAATTTTAATCAAAACGTCAGAATACCTAAATGCTAATCATCACATAAATATATTATAGAATTTTTAAGGTTCACTACTCTAAGAATGTCATCGGGACCGTATTACTAAAATTCCGCTGTCCGTCTGTCTGTCTGTCACATGGCTTTTCTGAACCGTAATATTAAACTTAAAAATTTCGCAGAGCGTGTTTTGTTTTTTTTTTTTCAATGAGTGAGGAATTTTACTAAAGACGCTATTTAACGAATAACACATAAAAACGCTTATAAGTAAAGGGGAGAGAGGGTTCCCTATACAAAAAACGTGTTTTCATGTGCATTTTTTTACTAGAGCATTGAAAAATTAGAATCATTTAGTGTTAATTAGTAAAATAATATACTAATTAGTAGCAGATTAGTGTTATTGTCCGGTGGTTCGTGTGCTAATCCAACTCACACGCCGGTTTTTATAAGCTGTGTTTGTAAATTTCAAAGCCTGTTCACCAACAATAAAGCCTCTTAACATTCAAATCAGGCCGTTTGTCACTTTAATCGAAACTATTTAGCTGTCAAAATCGATTTAGCAGAACATAAGATACGTAGTTTATTCGTCTAGACCAATTTACGTTATCTCTTTGGACTGAATGCTGGCTGATTAGAAAAAAATAGAGTACATATTTTTTCGATACATCATGGCGCCTAATACATTTTGTTTTTAATCTATAATTAAAAAATAAATCTGTCAAAAAGATCGTTAGCTGTCAAGAATAAAACAATAAGATAAGATGGAAGTTCCTTTTTATGACCAGATTTTCAAGGAAAGGGTGAACACGAATAAATCGTGTTAGTCTGTTTGTATGTTGTGTAACTTCCATATTTCTACATCTTTACTTTATCATTATAATAAAGTCTCATCCTTAATGGGTTCAGTTAATAATTTATCTAGTTTATACACCTACTGTTTTTTATGAGTTCGTGTATTTTAAGGTTAACTTATATTTCTTATCATTATACGGGTTTTTTTTTATATTACTATAGCAAATAAATAAACCCTAATGTGTTGTCCTAAATTCGCAATTTTGGTTTGCGTCTCATATTTTACCCTTTTACAATTTCATTTTGATGTCCTGTCCTTTGAAAAATATTATTTAATGAAAACTTTATTAATTGGAAAATGTGCAAACGGTAAAAAATCGGAATAGGTCAACCTGTATAATTATGGTGAAGTATTTTCTCTGCACGTTGATTCGGGGCATTTAAAGTAGCAAATAGATTTTTATAGGAGAAATTTAGAAAGATTGAACTTGTGAAACAAAAGAATATGTAATGGCACCTCTTCACAATCCGCGATCATAGTCACTGGCTTCCTCGTCTTTAGTCGTTGATCTTCGTCTGTGCTCGGCATATAGTCGCAGCGATCCGAGAATTGTCGGTTTTTCGTACACGCATCATAGGGAATTTCGTCTAGACATACGTGCCCGTCCATCAAAGACGACCATTTGGACGTTCGACGATGCTCGTCGAACAGACGATCATGGTCAATTGTGAACAGTAGCCATAAGAATCGTAGCAGATACCGCTATATAGTTTCGCCTACCGCGCTGGAAAGAAAGCGTGAGCTTATGTATTTTTATGTGTACATAATCAGCCTATAATATTCCCACTGATGGGCCATAGGCCTCCTCTCGGTGAGAGGGAGAGGGCCATAATCCACCACGCGGGCGCAGTGCGGGTTAATAGATGTCATATGTATTCGATTTTTTTGTTCGAGGACAAGCCGGTTTCCTAACGATGTTTTACTTCACCGTTTTGAGAGCAGTGTTAATGTAATCTTTTACCTAAAAAAAATTGTATGAAGTTAGGAAAATTTAAAATTACTAATAGATTTACACAGGATCATAAACTCATGGATTGTATCTCACTATCGCAGTGCCTACGAATACAGTAGCACAACAGATGGAATTAATCGAGGTCCTAAATAGGTCAGTGTTTCCAACCAGTGAGGTCTACAACAAAACACAGATTATCAGGCTCTTATCATTCTGGGCTAGTTGTTAAGCGCAATGAAGGGAAACGGTTAGTAACCTTTCTAGTAATGTAGTAGTTTTGCAAATAGCTGGCTAATGCTATGGAGTTTGTTGCGCCACTTCTTTTTCCCGGCTAAAGCACTAGGAGATGGTGAAGAACTGTCTAATGTAATTTGGTCGAACAATAAGCTGGTTGTCAGCCTGGTTTAAATTGATGACTTTTGAAATACATAGTATGGTCGACCCCCTAGTAACTACCCTAAGGCTAATATATATTCTGTGCCTACGGATGAATGTCACTTGCACGTCATTAACGGCAAAGTCTGCAGCCCATTCTCAGTTGTTTTACATCATCTATATTTTGTGATCCAATTATTATAATTCTTAAATAGCATGAAAAAGAATACTGTACGACAATGAATCTATACTATCTATACTATAATATCATAAAGCTGAAGAGTTTGTTTGTTTGGTTGAACGCGCTAATCTCAGGAACTACTGATCCGAATTGAAAAAATCTTTTTGTGTTGGTTAGCCTATTTATTTAGGAAGGTTATAGGTTATATTAAATTACGCTACGTTCAAAAGGAGCGGAGCAGCAACGAAAAATGGACGAAAACTGGCCGGCAATTCAATGCGACGGGAAGGGTCAAGGGAGCAAAAATTTGACGCGGACGAGGTCGCGGGCAGAAGCTAGTTCGTAAATATTTTAACCGAACCAATGGTATCCGCCCCGACTTATAAGTTGTTGGTCGTGAGTTCGAACCCAGACAAGCACTTTACTTCGTGTATTTGATCTCATCACCTCAGCTCTCAAAGCGGTGAAGGAAAACATCGTGAGGAATCCGGCATGTCAATTCGAAGACATGTGACATCCACCAACCTGCAGTGGGCCCTGGAGATGGATTATAGCCCACTCCCTCTCCCAGAGAGGAGGCATGTATTGCAGCAGTTGAAACATTATAGGCTCATTATGCAATAGCCACCAGCACGCGTAGCATGACCACCGTAGAAATGGGTTTTGTCGACGGAAGAATAGACAAAATTACAGATTGTAGAAAGATTAAAGACAGAATTAAAGATTGTAAGGTTGGACTTTTAATCCTTTTCACTAACTTGACAATTGGAGGGATACCAGGTTTTGACAAAAAAAAGATAGTGAGGTGGTGCAAGAATGAATGAAATTGAATGAACTTGAAATAATGTATGTAGTTACATGCAAACTTTGTAATTTAAACTTAATAACTTGTTTTAAAACAAGATGTGTACTATATCGATATACAGGGTTATTTGTAAAACACCGGTAACCTCTCAAGACTATGTTACTAACATCATAAGTAACAACTTTTGTTCTATGACTTTTAAAATTTCATCATATTTTATATCATCAGATTTTCATACAAAAATAAAAATATTTAAATTGAACGCTCTAAATGTTACGAAGTCTATGGAAAGCAAAAGAAAGGGATACTACTTTAGCGAGGGGAGCGGGGTTACGGCGGTGGGGGCGCTTGCACTTGACCTATTTAGAGGCGGCCGACTTTTGTTTGAAAATCTGATAAACTGAAATATGATGAATTTTTAAAAGTCATAGAACAAACGTTGTTGATTATGATGCTAGTAACATAGTCCTGAAAGGTTGCCGGTGTTTTACAAATAACCCTGTATATGTAGTCTATGGCTGTCAGAGCAAATAAAATGACTATAGTAAAAAATTAAGCAAAATGACATGATTTTTATATTTAGTTTTGTTTCTATCAGAAGAAAATAAAAAAGGAAATAACTATTATTAAAAATTATTAATTATTCTTAGAATCCACACCTAAAAACGATTTTTCAAAGTTTTATTTAATTTAAAACATTTTTATCATTCATTCTTTGTGCGAAATCGTTCACTACCCCGACACTATTAGTTTTAGAATGGTATCATTATTTTGCATTGAACTGTCAAGTTAGTGAATAGGATTAAAAGTTCAACCTTAGAAAGATTTGTACTGTTTTATGCTAGCGTAGCATGACAATTATATCTCTATTCTACCAAGAATAGACAAAGTTCATTCTATGGTGGTCATGCTACGCGTGCAGGTCAAAATAACATAACACGGATAAGAATAGGCGCCATCATAAAACCGTGATAACTACATTTTAATGTTTTATTATATTTTCAGTTGTTAACAAAATTATCATGACAATTGCTGTGTGTGTGGTATATGACGCATACCTATTGTGATGTTATGAAATAACCTGCCTTGACTTTATGTTAAATTTCTATTTATCTATTTTGAACAACAAAAAAAAAACATAATATATAATCTCGCCTGGATTCCTCGAAGGGTTAAGCAGGGGCTACCTTTGGCTCACCCACATTTCGCCTATTATGGGTAAGTCCCATGTAATAGAGGGCGAGCCTATTGCCATCAACCGGGCATGGATTTAGACGTTTTGTATGAAACAGGGAACAACGAAAAGTTCAGGAAAAAACTATCATAATCAGCATATATTGTTCCCACTGCTGGGACAAAGGTTTCCTCTCGGTGAGAGGGAGTGGGCCATGATCTACCACGCGGGCCCAGTGCGGGTTGGTAGATGTCATATGTCTTCGTTTTCTTTTTTTTCATAATTTGGGCCTAGGATCCTGTGCCGAATTTATGGTAACACTAGCTTTTGCCCGCGTCTTCGCCCGCGTGGATGTCGGAAATTAACGCAGGTATTTTTCTAAAATAAATGATTTTTTCTAAAAAAAACTTTTTACAAAAAAAACAACCGACTTCCTTAAAAAAAACACTACAAAGTCAAAAATAACTTTAATTTCGCAAGTCGGTGTCTTAGGCTCTGTATTTAAGGTTTTTGCCACCGACTTCCGAAATTAAAGTTATTTTTGACTTTGTAGTGTTTTTTTTAAGGAAGTCGGTTGTTTTTTTTGTAAAAAGTTTTTATTTTTTTGACTTTTTAGTTGTGGTAGATAATCCGCACGAATCTAATTGCGTTATGCGTTCATTTGTCGCGCAAATACGTAATGAAAATTTAAGACTTATATGGTTTTCACATGGACCCCATTGTCCAAATAGAACCAAATTAAAATGAGACCATTCGGAAAGCACCAGCATTCAAATAAAAAAATAATCATCAAAATCGGTTCACCCAGTCAAAAGTTATGAGGTAACAAACATAAAAAAAAAAAAAAAAATACAGTCGAATTGATAACCTCCTCCTTTTTTTGAAGTCGGTTAATAAAAGTAGCCTAAGTTACTCCTTATAACATCGTCTATCTGCCAGTGAAAGTCCCGTCAAAATCGGTCCAGCCGTTTCAGAGATCAGCCGGAACAAACAGACAGACAAAAAAGTTAAAAAAAAAATTGATGTAAGTACCGTATATACTTTCATATGCATTTAGTGAAAAGCTGTTAATTTGAAATTAAAAACAGACACGTCAATTTTATTTATTTGTATAGAGTATAGATGTATAGATTATATTTTAGTAGGTACATTATAGTCAATGTCGACACATTAGTCGCAACATAATTATGTACTTCTCTAACTTATAGAGAAGTATGGAAGAAAACGACAGTTAACCCCAAATAAATTGGTATAAGAGCAAAACAATGATGATATTCAATGTCAACAACATAAATAAAATATATGTGTTCGTTTTGTACTTTCCGATACTATTACAATAATATGCTTATCGGTAGATAAGGTCCTATCGGATTAAAAGCAGGCGCCTTTGATTATTGTCGCATACAATAATCAAACGCGCCTTTCTACTACTGCGGAGTTCTCCACTTCAATTATTAGGTAAGTAAAATGTATTACTAATGTTGTTTATCTTATCAATCAATCTATCTATACTATGTCGGGGTCAGCTCCTAGTCTAACCGGATGCAACTGAATACCAGTATTTTACATGGAGTTGCTGTCTGTCTGACCTACAGAATTTAGTAGCTCGGTAATACGATACTTCTTGGTAAGACTAGTTGTCAGAGATTCGGGCTTCAGATGACCCGTATCGACTGTAAAAGATCAACTAAAGACATCGGGAACAAATAAATAAGTATTTTATTCTGGTAATTCCTCATTCATCATCTTCTTCCTGCCCTTCTCCTATTTTAGGGTCGGCGAAACACTTTTCCTCCTTCAACACTGCCCTGTCAACCGTCACAATATCTTTCAGGTAAGTAGTTAGAATTACCATTTCATTTAACACTTTATAGGACGGCTCATACAATGTGGCCAGTAAACCGGACAGTCATTTCAAGATACCTAGGACCTTGTAGTGGACGGTCACTTCTTCACTATTCACTGTTCAGTTTACTGGTCAGTTTATATGAGCCATCAGGGTGTTTACTCTCGAATATAATTCCAATAGATCGACATTGGTGAAACGTCAGTTGGTTGAGTTAAACGTCAGGGATTGGCTAGACTATGAGTCCAGCCAATCACTGACGTTTGACTGACAATTCCAATGTCGATCTATTGGAATTATATTCGAGAGTAAGCACCCAGGACGGCAAACAGTGAAGAGTGAAAAAGTTACCGTCCACTTCAAGGTCCTAGGTACCTTGAAATGACTGGCCAGTTTGCTGGCCACTTTATTTGAGCCATCCCACAAAGGGTTAAATGCTTCAATCAATTTCTGTCCGTTTTTTATTGCCCTTTCCGAAACTAGTATATATCGTTATAGGAGAGAACTTAAGCAATTTTTTACGAGTTCCTATTGCTAGGAATCAGGTTTTCCAGACACTCCTACACGTCAATCATATTTTTTAAATTAGATGGGAATGCGTTTCCTCACTTCTCAGAGAAGCAAGGCCGTAACAAATTCAGAGGTCAGTCTCTTTTAAAGTCCAGATATACTCTTAGTCGTATCATGCGAAGACCAAAGGATTGGTGTCTAAAATTAAATATTTTGAGGAAAGACCGACCAAGTAACCGCCCTCACTAGACTCTTTATTACGATCGCCATGGCAGAAGCCGAGAACCGGACTAAGTGGAAGAACATCATAGTAAAGCCACAAAGGCCTTTCAGGGACACGATCTTCCGTAATAAAGTACGCGACCAAGAAGAAGCTAACGGACTCAATCTGGTAGGTAGCATTTCTACCGAGGTATAAGGATAGACAGGCATGTTAGCCTATCGCAGTCTACAGCTGGACACGCGCAGGCTGCGCGACAACACCCTGTCCTCCACTTAGGAATACCTATACTATACTAATAATACTGATAAAATTTAACGGTACAATTTTTTACTGCGATCGCCAACCCGCCTGCCAAGCGTGGCAATTATAGCAAGCCCTCCCCAAAAATGAACCGGTCAAAGAGGCGGTTCTTGGGAGAAACCTATGTCCAGCAGTGGAGGTCTTTCGGCTGAAATGATGATGATGATGATTTGATACTATCATCCAAACTTTTGTGATATCATCGTATTGTGATGTGATTATGTAAACCGTTCGGAGGTTTTTTTAAACTAATTAAATGTTAATGACATAAACAGTTTGAATCAAGGACTAATAAGGGTTTTTAATTTTATTATGGCCTTAGTCCCAAATTAATTTATATATCTATTAAGGTATTTAAATATTTAAAGTCTGGCAAAACTAGATACACTTAGAGGGGATGCGCCAAAGTGTCCGGCAAAATTTTAATTTTTCGTAAAAAAGTAATTCAGTAAGATTGCTTTCTTAGAGGGTTGTATTGATGATTTATATGCTTATTGTTCTGTAAAGCCATATTTATTACAGTGGCGAATCATATTTTAATCAACATTTACTTCGACATTTACCTGCACATTACAAAAAACGTACGTAAATGGTCTTTTCACTGCCAGGGTCGCGAGATTGTTCAAACGAGATACCGTGGCCCTCGCATATGGGTAACTGAAGGAACACGGGTGGGTTTTAATCAGTAAAAGTCTGACACGCCCTCCCGCTCCGTCCAGAGCGGGAGAAGTCATTTGATGATTTCCCATCCAAAAAAAGGGTATTTTCAGGCTCTGGATTTATTCTTGATTTTATTCATTGTAGATACAAATGAAGTGGTATTTTTAGACCACTGTTTCAAAAGAGATTTCACGTTTGAGAATAATCTGATACAATTTGATTCGCATTTTTTTTTCATTTTATCGGAAAGAGTAAGATAACCTAGATATTTAAGGTATGTGCTGCGAGATAAATATTTTTCTTGTTATTTTTTTTTTAATGTATTGTTTAAACTATGCAGAACACCATAATTATTTTGTGCTGATTTATAAAGCAAACTTCTGTCTCAAATTTGGACAGGTTTAATGAATATTAAAATAAATCTTTAATTGTTGTTACGATTTAGTTTTATTAATAATTCGCTTTTAAATGTTTATTTTTATGTAATTGTAATGTTTTTTGTGATGTATTTTTATGGTGAACAATAAAGTATATATAAATAAATAAATAAATAAATTTTTATTTATTATCTCAACACTAATCAATATTTTTTATTTATCTTAAAAAAGTACAAGAATACGACGCGCTACGAACATTAAAATTCCATAGTACGTTTAACACCAATTTCATGGTTATATAATATAAATATAATAAAAATAAAAAGTGTGGAATTTAATACTTACGTATAAGCCATGGCACCTTATCACTAACACAGCCTTAGAGACAAAAAAATGCAAAATCCTCTCTTTACTCAAAACACAAGTCCGACAAAAAAAAACTAAATTAAAAAAATATTAACTGCCCATTTTGTGTCTAACTAGAAAAAGCACAGGCTTTAAAATATTTATTTATTTAAAAAAGGAAACAAATAAACGTCACTTTTGAATTTCGTATTCGCGCGGGAAAATCGAATGTTGCTCGCGTTCGGCCCGTACGGATGTCGCAACAAGACTACGATCCGGCGCCAACCAACACCTGATTTAAATAGCAGTTGTTATATTTGTATGTATAATACATTATAATAAGTATCACATTCGCGTGTCTTTTTAGGTGATGATTATTATAAAAGGTGATTACGCACCCCTTTTTGTGATCCTTCATTCATCCAACGCATCCTGTAAGATGCAGGGCGCGCGCGGGATGCATTGACAGTTGACAGCGGTTTGCAAATAATATCAGACATAACAGGAAGTCTTTTTCTGGAGATCAATTTGTAATCATTTTTCTTTTTTGCTGAAATGCTATATTAGGTACATCATTTAATTTAGAATTTTTCATGTCAGTATTGACGGGCTGTTGTCTCGCGGCTATGTAATAACAGCCGCATGGGGCAGTTGATTAGGTTAAGCTTTTGCCGCAGTCGGTATGTGGATGGGTGATTATATTTATATACCGAGATCCCTCCGTGCCAGGATGCGCTCTATTCTATTCTATTTTTTAACACGAATTTATTAGCTTGGTATGTATGTATATGTAATGGAACATTTGAACGTGATTTTCACCCCCTTTAAAACGTCGGAATAATTTGAAACTTTGCACGCTTGTCAAGGACCGATGACAATACAATAATTTTATAAATTTGTGCTATCATCCTGGCCAGGATCACCAGGATAGCAAAAAAATCCGCTTTTGTAGCTAGCCGAACTAAAAAATAGAAAACAAATAATACTTAAAAAAAAAAACCTAGAAAACACGCTTTCATAGAAAACCAATCTAAAAGAAGAAAATAATTTAAAAAACGTGAGCAGCTTTTTGAGGTATTTTTTTATTGATATCAATTTTTAGTTTGGTAGATGGCGAACAAAGCCGATTTCAATTACTCTGCCAATGTCTAAAGTGAATTGGAAAAGCAAGTGTGCGTCGATAAATAATGACAAAAATAAAATAATGAAGGCTCAATGTGATGCTATTTGTTAGGGGGTTAGTACTGGACTGAAACATACAAAAAAAAACATACATATTATAACTGTTAAATATGCGCCACATCCACACACAGAGAAGTAAATCATAATTTTATATTATCAAGACGGATGAAAATCATCAGCGCCACAAGCAGTTCAGGAGAGGAATAAGTTAGAAGGGAGGGGAAAATAATCGGAAGAGGGATCTTAAAATTAGTGAGACAAATGTAGAGGTGGGACATTGTTAGAACATTTAAAAAATATGTGATCTAAGGTGAAATCCCCTTCCACCCCACATTTGCAGAGAGAGGGGTTGCGTGCACGGATTTTGTGTAAAAAGAATGAATGCAACATAAAACTTAAGCGGATTGGACATATAACAGATATGACAGTTTTGGATAAGTTTTTGTAACCGAAGAACCACGGTTTTGATTAAATAAATGAAATTAATGAAAACTTAAAAATCAGAACGATGAATATTTTATTTGGAACACGCACAGGAAAAAGGAAATTAAGTAAATCTAAAAAAAAAACATGAAAACAATAACAAAAAGTAACATTAAAATTTTAATTTTATGTAAGTTTAAAAGTTAAAAATAAGTGAAAACAATAAAAAATAGGAAGAGGTCAAAACGGCTCCTGTTTCAGCAAATACAAGAAAAGACTACAAGTAGAGGATGAGTTCAGGATCCAAATAATCGACGTCAATCCAAACATTACAACTTTGGTTGTAAAAAGGTAACACCAACCATCATTAGAATTTAATAAGCAAAGTAATACCAATATGAATAAAATAGGCCTAAGTAAATATCTCTGTATCTAGATATAAAAATACAGCCTTTTACTTAATGCATATCTATACATATATGTACTATAATATTAAAGCTGAAGAATTTGTTTGTTTAGTTGAACGCGCTAATCTCAGAAACTACTGGTCCGAATTGAAAAAATATTTTTGTGTTGGGTAACCTATTTATTGAGAGCTATAGGCTATATAACATCACGCTACAATCAAAAGAAGCGGAGCAGCAACGAAAAGTGGTCGAAAACTGGCAGGCAATTCGATGCAACGAGAAGGGTCAGGGGAGCAAAAATTTGACGCGGAAGAAGTTGCGGGCAGAAGCTAGTACATGTATATACAGTACATATAACATATAGCAATAAGTTTTGTTTGTATGTCTGTTTATATACAGTTAATCTCCAAAATGGCTGAGCCGATTTTGATGAAATTAGGTATGGGAATAATTTGAACCCTGACGTACATAGACGTACTTTTTATCGACATTCTACGAAAATGTCCAAATAAAAGTAATAAAGTCATGTCATTTATTTCATAACAAAATACTTTGTGTTGAAACATTTTAAGTATATCATAGATCAATTAATAAAATAAATAATATTAAAAAAATACAACATACTACAACAAGCAGTGTTTCTTCTTTTATTTTTTGGGGTCCGCGAATCACGGTTAGGTTGTGCAAGAAGTCTGCCGTCCCATTCGTCTCCGCGCTTCGGGAAGTACCTGCATCGTATAGGCAGGGAATCCGACACTCGTTGTCACCACTGCGTCCATCATCGGGAAGACACGGCGTGGCATACGCTTGCAGAATGTGCAACCAGAGAGGAGCCGTCCCGTGCCTCGTATCAGAAGTCGGAGCCGACCTATCGCTGCCGACCGTCGCTCGTTCGATGTTTGGGACCACTGAGTAGTAGTGGAATGAGGTGATCTCCTTCTATGATACTGTAATCTCGCAGATGGCTGCGGAGGGGCAGAGGAAGATTGACACCACTCTACCAATCCGCAGCAGGCGCACCGGACGTCGGGAGAGGTCATGTTCGTGAACGGGTGCCATCAGAGATGACCAGTCCCTAACTGGTCATCTCTTAGCTGCCAAGGCATATTTTAATTTCTGAATTGTTATATAATTTGTGTTTTAATTGCGGACACTTTTAATGTGCACGTTTTTTTTACATCGTTAATGATAATTTCAGCAAAAATGATCTAGGTAACCAACTTTTAGGAAGAACATTTTTGATTGCAAAGAGTGTTGATAGAATGGGTAAATACCTTTAGAATGGGTAAAGACTATTTTCATTTTTCTGAATCACCGCAATTCAAAAGTGCCTGTAATTGGTTTATTTGAAAAAAAAATGCTTTGAGTTTGATTTATTTGATAATAAGTTCTTCCGCCCCCCAGAAATACTTATGTACAATTTTAATGGAATATGTTTAAGTAAATTTTGCTTTTGACTGACCTCATTACGTTTAACAAAACAATTGCAATTATAGTTCTATGACTAAATACTCTTGATTGTTTAATTACTCAGCTACAGGAATTAACTAACAAATACATAGTTTTCCTTAAATAAATTACGAGGAAACCTTCTGAAAATATATACATTCAGCTTATTCAATAAGATAAAAGTAATGAATTATTGTTTACGTGTGAATTAATAATTAAATTAATAAATTAATGACTCACCCAAATGATGCAAAGTCCATGACAGAAAAGTTATTTAAAAATAGAACGTCGTAATAGAACCATTCCTCCCGTTGGTGTTGTAAAAGGCGAATAAGGGACTTTCTAGAGAATGGGCAGCAGCGTTTTCTATGAATTTTAACCACCATACTGCGATTGCCAAACCGCCTGCCAAGCGTGGCGATTATGACAAAGCTCTCAAATTGGGGGAGGCCCATGTCTAGCAGTGAACGTATTACGATTGAACTTAATTGAACAGTTGTTTTACCTTTGACAACAGCAACTATCAATGCGATAGTGACAAACTTGTTAGTGGCGGCCACTGAAAAGGAACCTTATTGGAATTAGAACTGATTTTTAACAGGCTTTTATTAGATTCACCTGTATATTTATATGAAACTATAATTGTAATAGACTCCTTTGGACTCGTTTTTGACCCACTTTAAACGGTCGGATTTCATTTTGACTTTGTAGAGTTATCGAGGACCGATGACAGTACAATAATTTCATTTAAAATTGCCATTATCCTTGCCAGGTTTACCAAGATAGCAAAAACAAAAAAAAAACTCTTTTGAAGCTAGCGAAACAAATAATAGTTTAAAAACTCGAAAACACGTTTCAATAGAAAACGAAACGAAAATGTAGAAATTAATTTGTAAAAAAAATCAAAATAAGGATAGAGTGATTAATAAATGAAATCAAAATCAAATTAATGTAAAAAAGCGTGGAGTTTGTCGCCCATGTTTGCTGGGAGCCTTGATGCCATCTGAAAATAATTATTTTCGTAGACCCTGCATTCTACGCTATAGCGTAGCATCGCTTTCGCTTGTGCATTTCGACTACGCGATGCATCTGAAAAAAGTCTTATTAATTTCGCAGACCCTTCGTTCTACACCAGAGCATAGCGTCGCTATTTATTTTTTTTATTTAGTTATCTTTATTTCAGGCACATGACCCATATTTTCGTTAGTATTACTTAAACTATGTTAGTATAATCAATTATTATACAGGTATAAACAAATTAGGCACAATAATTGACACTAAAAAGTAGATATGTGTAAAGAAAATAGGTATAGTATTCCTCAAGTTGCTTGGTATACAATGCAACTTAAGGAACAAATATCTGGTTGACCGAGCTTTGCTCGGTAGTTTTTGGTAAATTGTGTTTAAAATAATAAGTTTATGTTCAAGTTGATTATCGATAAAGTTGGTCATTGAAAACATGAATAAAACGACATTGTATAAAAATAAATCCTACCTAGACCGATTTATCGCCCCCGAAACCCCTTGTATACTAAATTTCATGAAAATCGTTGGAGCCGTTTCCGAGATTCAGATTATATATATATATACAAGAATTGCTCATTTAAAGGTATAAGATATATCTCCTGCTAGGGTCGCGATATTGTTCGAAAGAGTTACCGTGGCCCTGGCATATAGGCAACTGAAGGAACACGGGTGGGTTTTAGTCAGTAAAAGTCTGACACGCCCTTCAAAACAGGAACACTGTATCTACGTACATTATGGCATATTCTGGACACACCCGGCAACAATATATGCACTGCGCACAGGTTTCACCCATAAGACGGCCCTCAGTTTTGCTAGCAATAATGCAGTAGCGTCGCTATGCAATTCAATTATGCAATGCGCCTGAAAAAATGCTAATCATTTTCGTAGACCCATCTTTCTACGCCATAGCGTTTTGTTGCTTGTGCTATTCAATTAGAAGTAGTTGTGATTCGCGGATTCTGGCGCAAGCGCCAGAGCCCGCGCTTGCACCAGAGCCCGCGAATCTGTAGCACCCATCGTAAAAAAAAAAAAAAAAAAAAAAAAAAAAAAAAAAAAAAAAAAAAAAAAAAGGTTTTGGTGTGCTCTGATCTCAAATCTGCGGTCCATTTTAGCGTAGGATGCGTGGTTCTGGAGTTATGCAAATCAATTAACTGTTATCTCATTGATTTCCGGTGGTCCTGCACCCTCATTAGCATTCCATTGTTCGCCTAATCCTTTTATCTATTATACTTCGAACACCTCATTACGTTGCGCCAGAACCCACGAATCTGTTGCCCTACGGTTGATTTGGCGTTCTTATCTATTACTCATTGTATGTCTGCTTTTCTATGTCATCAATAAAACACATTCATTTTTATTTCAATATTTTATTACTTTTTTCTACAAAATATGAGCGGAAGATCTCATCCACAAAAATATCATTGTGCAGTGTGTTCCCTGTAAATATGTTCGTAAAACTATGCATTGAACATCCCTGAAACTTAAATAGCAAATACATTAAGCAATATTCACCACAAACTGAAGTCCAATCATTCTGAATCCTATCAACATTCCAGTCCCATCTCTTACAATTCCTTTTCAAAAACTGGAGATGATATCGCTCAGGTGTTCGTCCATATGAATCAAAATATTGACCGATACCATTCGTATCGATATGTACAGCTACCCAGTGTGAACCTGGTTTATCATCCGCATCCAAATTGCATATTATATACGTTGGTACATGTGTATA
This sequence comes from Aporophyla lueneburgensis, assembly GCA_932294355.1. NCBI lineage: Eukaryota > Metazoa > Arthropoda > Insecta > Lepidoptera > Noctuidae > Aporophyla > Aporophyla lueneburgensis. The sequence continues at coordinate 14,462,734 of OW028735.1, forward strand.
CATAGGTAGTCTATTAGCAGCATAAACATTATTTTCTAGACTGGGATGAATCTTTTTCATATGTTTTTGTAATTCTAGTGTATCCATGATATTACTGTTATTAGCAGATTATTACAGTACCAATCTATTCAATGGTTGTCATAGGAATGTTCAATTATAGTGATTTGTAAATATTAAATCGCATTCTTTGTGGGAGTCACAAAGCTTAGGATTATCATTTTGCTGCAGCTAATTTAAAGTTTGTTATATGGGTCTGATTATATTAAATAAAACACTTTGAGTACATAGACATTTTTAATTAACTGATCAACACAATAATTATTAAATAAATAAATTAAATACAGACATATTATTATCAAAATACCATTTTCTAATACACACAGCATTATTCAATGCACAATTCAATTTATGGTTCACACAATTAAAATCAGTTTTATTTTTACAGAACTTTTTTTTTAATGTCGCAAAATTAGGACATCCCTTCTCACCTATGTCAATCACTTCACAGTTTGCACATAACTCTTTAATCCACGTAATCTTTTCCAAACCCTTTGTCATAATTTTTTTATTTTCTAAATATGGTAAAATAACACGTTTAAACTCTTTGTAGTCTATGTAGCCTTCACTCCAGTAAATTCCTCGATTTCTTTCTAACCATCTCACCTGCTTTTTTTCTTCTAGTGTTAGGTAATGGAATGAATATGGTGGTTTCACCAAGAACGTCTGTGTATGATCATGACTCGCAATGGCCAATTCTTTGATAATAAAATGATTTAAAGAATCTTTAAATCCTTGATAGTATATTGCATACAATTTGTTTTATTTAATTTTATAATGTTATCTTTAGTTACACACACACAAAATGCATTAAACATAACACATATATCTAAAACACAACACACATTATAATCCTAACTACTATAGTCTACAGTAACATTTCTATTTTTATCTATTTCAATAATATTATCAAACTCAGCATAAACAATACAGTTAATTGTTTGTATTAGTGAGGATTCAAATCGTACTTCTAATCTTACACTACCATGCTTTATGAGATTCCAATGGGCTGATGAGTTAGCTGATAAATCAGGAGTTAAATCAAATGCTAAAAGACAGTAACCTTTGGCATACTGTTCACGAGAGATTGCATTTCCTTCATTAAGAAAGTGAATACCAGTCCCCGAGAATAGAGTATGATATGCTGATGTAAATATATTATTATTAAAAGATGGTTGCAAAGCTTTGGAAGGTATTTGTTGACCATCAATATATAAGCTGAAAGAGTTAATACCATAGTTTTCAAAGTTAAATGGATTTTTAGTAAGTGAACCATTAAATGCAGAATTATTCACAAAACCAATAATACATCTTTTGGGTACCTGTCCTAAGAATATATTATCAAGAGTTTTTCCTTGAACACCCGATGCAATTGTTAAAACTTTAACTTCAGCACGAGTAATAGGATATTTAGCAGTGGTAGAAGCTAAAACTTTCTGATGTGCGAGTAATACACTTGGATTAATTCGTGCTCTTCGAACAATAAGAGTTGCGTCCGTAATGCAAACTTTAAACTTTACATCATTTGACCCAGCAATTAAATTAAAACTCTCTCTTGACCGAACTAATTTTACACTCATTTCAACGCCATTAATTAAAAATTTATCTTGATTGAAAATGTCACCATGAAGATGACCAATCATTTCTATTTCCCTGCTTTCATTAACTAATTCCTGTCTTTTAACAAATCCTATGTTTTTACCATCTGTGGAATCCATTTTTCCTGCTGTATCATCATACCAAAGACTACAAGTAAGATGAGATTGTTTAGCAGCAGGAGCATAGTTTAAAAGGGTTTCCATGTATGCTCGATAGGCATAGGTATTATTAGGTGGTGATACAAGTTTTTGGTTTAAATAAACATCGAGTTGACTAAAAAGTGAATGCAACCAATTATTTACAGGTGCTACTGCTGTAGCTGATATCAAGTTTGTTGAATCTTGATTTAATACTTTTGCCTTTATGTGGAGTAATGTATGAGACAAATCTATGTAGTCATCGCCTGTTCCAGGAACTTGAAACTCGATAGGTCCATCATCAGCAAGAGATGAAATTGGTTTATAGTGAATCCACAATCCATTTTCAATGCTTGTTTGTGTAGACGGTAATGCAAACAAATCTAATTCTGACTTAACGCACTCACAAGAATGATTATGAAGGAAAGACATACTTAATTTGAAAATATATCTTTGATGTTTTTTGGTTTTAGACCAAGTTTTTTCGTAGCTTTCACTTTAGCTGTTAGTGGTGGAATGAACGAGGCCAATCGTTTTCTTTTACTTATATACCCAGATCCTGTCATGTTAAATCGATCAATTTTGTCATCAGCCTTTCGTTTTAAGTTTGTACTAACTTGCTTTAGACGATCTTTTATTGAGGCTTCCATAGGACGGGCTTGAACCATATCCGATAAAAGTCCTACTCCAGCGTTTAATGCCTCCTTACCAACCACTCGAGCACCACTTGAAAGTAAAGGTAAAACTGATCTAAATAACCCTCCTAAGAAGCTCCCAATACCATGACCGCGTTGGTATGGTGAACCCTTATAAATTACTCCAACTCCTGATCCAGCTTGATGTGAATAATAATTTTCATATGGACATTTATGATGATCATGAGGAGAATACATTATTATAATTTGCGGAAATGTAGTTTAACACACACGGTTCCAAACTGGAATGGTATTTTTTGTCCTGTGCTCGATCTTATATCTATTTCCAGCGTATCGAACTCTCTTCGCATAACAGGTAAGTAGTGAGGTGGAGAGAAAATGTACATTTTATTCGCACCATAAATGTATTTTGAAGGATCTAATGAAATGACTCTTAATAGTGGAGTCATAACATCACCCACAATCTGAGGATCGATAATGTCGCAATATAGAAATAGTTGAGATGGTAACCCTAAGTGTAAATTAGCAGGACACTTCCCAAAATTTCTGTCTAGGAGATTTGTATTTGGTTCATAACCTAGTTGTAAACTTAATTTGGGTGATAATGTTACGGATGTTATATTTTTATCCAAAACAGAAACAGACACAAATTTTGTTATTTCATCATAACGAAATTTCAAGCTCTCTCTGATACCATTTAACGCTCTTAAAATATGTTCAACGTTATCGTAGTTGGTAGCGGGAATATGTTTTTTGTAGTACACTGTTGATGGTTTATCTTCATTAGGCATTAACATGGTTTTTGTGATGTATACAACATTTTCATGATCTTGAACAGTAAACATGGTGCATGGATATTGAAACTCGACAACTCCAACCGCCCATTCACCTTCTAATTTCATAGCTTTTGGTAATTTTGTTGAAAAATTTGTGGTCTTGTTATCAGGAAAGTATTCCATTGAACTATTGCTGAGTAAAGTTAAATAAAAACTTTCTTTATTCATATTTCTTTTAAACTAGAAGCTAAAATCCAACTGTTAAATTTATCTGGATAACCTTTCCACTTCACTAATACTTCTTTTCTGTTACCCGAATAACGAGTGCCAATTATTTTATCTATTTTATATTGTGAGGTGGGGTTGTAAGTGACCTTCTGTAATTCTCTTTCATAAAAAGTACCAACTATTGGTTCATTTTGTAAATCTGTTATTGTATAAACAACCCATGGAGATCTATCAATTATTGAAGATATAATAAATATTTCATCACTCCAATTTGATTCATATCCTTTTTGGAAAACATGTTTATATTTAGTTATTCGAACATAATCACCCACGTTGAAATTTGGTTTTGGATTTTCTAGAGAAAGTTTGTTTGACCCTCTATCATAAAGATTAGTCCAAACTGTCATAATATTGTTGGAACTTACATCACATGGGCACATCTTAATACTCGAGTGAATGCTGTGATTATAAGAGTATATTAAATCTTGTAAAACATCTATATATCTATAAGTATTATTATGAGTGAAATAACGCCACATTTTCATTTTTAGAGTTCTTTGAAATCGTTCAACAATACTAGCCTTAATATCAGGATTGTTAGTGGTATAGTAATTTATCTTTTTGGATTTAAAGTATTTTTGTACATCTTTTGAAACAAATTCTGTACCTTTATCAGATTGTATGTGAGTAGGTGTTGTATTACTTTCAGTAAATATACTTTCAAAACATTCTTTAGTTGTTTCTGAGTTTTTCTTTTTCATTGGTCTTGCAAAAGCATATTTACTAAATACATCAATAACACAAAGTATGTAGTTGAAACCATCATTATATTGAGAATAAGTTCGCATATCACTTAAATCAGCTTGCCACAGCTCATTAATATTTGATAGAATGTACTTATTACGCGGGAATTTTTTCCGAATGGGTTTATGTAATGTATATGTTTCTTGTGATTGTAACCATTCCTTTGCTTGCTTTTTATCCATTTTACCCTTCATAGCTTTTGATAATTTATCAATACTACCAAAACCAGCGGGGTTAGATGGATCATAATAAATCCTGTTAATTTCTTCTAGTACGGGGTCCATTTTTCCCAATCGATCTTTTTATGTATTTTAGTTATAGATCTTTTATCTCCACTGCTCGGTGTAGAAAACTCTTGAACTTCAATCTCAGAGGTTTTGTTCAGATCTTTTACTTGAAGTTGGTTAATAAACTCACATCTCTTTGGATTTCCAATATAAGTAAGTGGTACTTTAATATCTTTTAATGCTTTAGCAAATCTATCCCACCCTATCGGATCACTTTTTTTTAAGGGTCTAAGTGAATCATTTATTAAATCAACAATATTACTTCCTGGAATTTTTTCATTATCAATTATGACTGTGCCTTCATTATCCCAACGTATTTTACTTTTACTTGTTCCAATTAAGTTTAATAATGACTCACCTTTTTTATTATAAGTTTTTGGTATTAAACTGAGTATTTGTGTTGATGAATACAGTGGATTTGCCTCACTTTCTATACTTTTAATAGATCCTTTCTCCTCCAACAAAGATTCAGCATCAACTGAACTTTTTAGATCTCTATCTTTATTTTTAAAACCAATTTTAGACCCATTTGAATCTTCATTAGATGTATCAGAATAAATTGGTAATCTGAGTGGTTGACGATCCTCTTCGGTAAAGTGAAGGTATCTTTGTAGTGTTTGTAAATATAACATCCACTTCTTTCGGTCTTCCGTCTTACTATTCATAATATTTTGCATTTCAATATCTAATCGAGACAAATTACTAGTAACCTTATTTTCTTGTTTTAATTTTTCAATCAATCCCGGTTCAATAAGTATCATTTTCTTAGCATTTTCCATGTTAACTGGCTAGTCCACTTACTAATCCACTCAATATTGCACCTAATATTATTGGTAAGAAAGCCCCTCCTTTTTGTATAATAATATTTTTTCTTAGTTTATGTTTACACTTATGCACCAGTTTACGGAGTATATTTTTGTGTTTATTCAATTTTTGTTTATCTTGATCTTTAAGAGGTATCTTTCCTTGTAAAACGTTATGAATACATTCACAAATACAATTTATTTCTTCTTCATCACACGTTTTAAGTAACGCTCTTTGATATTTTGGTTTAAGCGTATGCAAAGCGTTTAGCAAATGTTTATGCGTTGTGAGTCGACGATGCATCATTTAGAAATGATTTGAATTGTTTGATTCTTGGTGTATTTAAACTGCAAAGCGTTTAGCAAATGTTTATGCGTTGTGAGTCGACGATGTATCATTTAGAAATGATTTGAATTGTTTGATTCTTGGTGTATTTAAACTCTTTCGTGGGGACGTAGACTGTGCAGTAACCATTAAATGGGAATACATTTGTCTTGATACGACAAAAATCATTTGTATTCTGTTTTAAATCTACCATTAAATATCCATGCGCTTCTAAAGTTGCATCCCTGTAGGCGTCTTCAATGAATTTTGGGTTATCTGGTGACACTTGTCGTGCTAAATATCTTATTTGAGTTTTATCTCGAGGGTTTTTAAAATAAATTATATAACTTGAGTTTAAAGAAATGTCTCTTTGACCTTTACCTTGATGAAATAAATTTTGTGTTAAATAAAATACACTAAGATTCCTGTGATGACTACCTTTTGTAAATATATCCACAATTCTTCCATCAGACTCTCTCATTAGATCATCAATAATAATAAGGTGTGGGTTTTCACCATCAAACATATTAAGATTTGGAATTCCTTGATGATAGTTAACATTTGGTAAATTATTTAAAGCCTGCATTTCATCAAAGCACCATGTGATCTGATTAAAATCACAATTACATATTTCTTTAACTGATTTTATGAAATTTGTTACAAAATTTGACTTCCCACATCCACTTGGTCCTGCCACAATAGCAGTAAACGGATGGATAAAGTGAAACATTTCACACGTCTAGAGTTTTAAAGGGATGAAATAAAAATGAAAATTTTGGTGTAAAAATTAAATATATATATATATTGCTAAAATTATATAAAACATGTAATTTGTGAAAAACAGAATGATCTGTATACTATTTCTAACACAATTAGTACTTATCAGAATTTCACAATCACCTCAACGTCAAATTTAAGCACACAAATAAAAACTACAATTATTTTACATTATTTACAATCAAACAATAAATTTTAAATATGTAATAAACTATTATATAACATTACAGTAATATCATAATTTTACAATCAGTACAAAATTTGTATATACACACAGAAATAAAAGTAAAAAGTATTACACTTAGCGTAATTTATAATGTCCCCAAGCCAATGTATCAATGTTGTTGTTCATAATACATCGTTTGGTATCATTATATGATAAAGATGTTTTATTTATTTTTTGTGTAAAAATAGTGTGTTTGATTGACTTAAATCGAAGCATACTACAATATAATACATTTTTATTAAACAAACACGATTTGTAATTTTCCATATTCATTTTTTTGGTAACACTTTTGTTAACCCCTTTTGCCTTTGCTATAAATTTATCTTCTATTTCTAAGGCATACATTTTTGATCGCAACCCTACAAATTCCTTCAATACTTTACCATTATTCTCATCTTTAAAAAAACCTAACTTTTTTTTATTTATTTTTGGATATCCGTAAATATTATTTTCCGGGTAATCTGATGTATCGAAATAGTGAAGTAGATCTGGTTTTATATCCTCATAAAAATTGTCTGTAAAAATTTGATATATCAAACTATCGGTATCGGTGTACAATAACTTAATTTTATTATGAAACTTTTTAATCATGTAGTTATAATGAAATTCATACATAAGGGTCTTAGATATATCTAAAATACAAAATCCTAAATAAATCGGCTTATCATAAATTAATTTTGTTTTGTGTAATTGTATTGCAACTAAATGTTCTGAAAATATTGATAAACTATGGAATTCTGGTTTTGCAATCCAATCCTGAGCACCTAAAACTTTACCACGATTATCCCAGTGAGTTAGTAGTTTAACGTTTACTCTTTTTTCAATATTTTCCATAGTCTTACCGAAGACAGAATTGTTCATTAATTTAAAAAAGTCTTTTTCAAAGTTTGATGTAGCTAACGTTCTCAAACTAGTATTTAAGTCTATGTATTTCTTTAACCAAGAACTCTGTTTAAATTTTAAAATTCTATGTACTTTAATTAATTTAATCCCCATTTCAATGCATTGTTTTAAATTCCTGTAGTGAATGATGTATTTATTTTTATTATTTAAATTAGGAACTAATTTAGTTTCTTTAGTATTACCCACACATATGTTTTCAGGACATAACGGAAAGTCAGAATGCAAATTATGAAGTTCATCAGGATATTCCAAATCAACTTCTAAAACATAACCGAAATCAGAGTTATCCGACACATTATAATCTGTATTAGAATCTATCCATTCGAAACCACCAACAGGAAGAGATTGAGACATTGCCCAACCATATAAATTATTCGCATCAAAATATGTTAGATATGAATTAGGTTTTTCACTATCATAATCTTCCATGAATTTATTATTTGCTCTAGCAAAACGATTGCTACACTGAGATACACCCCCTCTAATACCTTTTCAAATTAAGTATGTCTTTCCTTCATAATCATTCTTGTGAGTGCGTTAAGTCAGAATTAGATTTGTTTGCATTACCGTCTACACAAACAAGCATTGAAAATGGATTGTGGATTCACTATAAACCAATTTCATCTCTTGCTGATGATGGACCTATCGAGTTTCAAGTTCCTGGAACAGGCGATGACTACATAGATTTGTCTCATACATTACTCCACATAAAGGCAAAAGTATTAAATCAAGATTCAACAAACTTGATATCAGCTACAGCAGTAGCACCTGTAAATAATTGGTTGCATTCACTTTTTAGTCAACTCGATGTTTATTTAAACCAAAAACTTGTATCACCACCTAATAATACCTATGCCTATCGAGCATACATGGAAACCCTTTTAAACTATGCTCCTGCTGCTAAACAATCTCATCTTACTTGTAGTCTTTGGTATGATGATACAGCAGGAAAAATGGATTCCACAGATGGTAAAAACATAGGATTTGTTAAAAGACAGGAATTAGTTAATGAAAGCAGGGAAATAGAAATGATTGGTCATCTTCATGGTGACATTTTCAATCAAGATAAATTTTTAATTAATGGCGTTGAAATGAGTGTAAAATTAGTTCGGTCAAGAGAGAGTTTTAATTTAATTGCTGGGTCAAATGATGTAAAGTTTAAAGTTTGCATTACGGACGCAACTCTTATTGTTCGAAGAGCACGAATTAATCCAAGTGTATTACTCGCACATCAGAAAGTTTTAGCTTCTACCACTGCTAAATATCCTATTACTCGTGCTGAAGTTAAAGTTTTAACAATTGCATCGGGTGTTCAAGGAAAAACTCTTGATAATATATTCTTAGGACAGGTACCCAAAAGATGTATTATTGGTTTTGTGAATAATTCTGCATTTAATGGTTCACTTACTAAAAATCCATTTAACTTTGAAAACTATGGTATTAACTCTTTCAGCTTATATATTGATGGTCAACAAATACCTTCCAAAGCTTTGCAACCATCTTTTAATAATAATATATTTACATCAGCATATCATACTCTATTCTCGGGGACTGGTATTCACTTTCTTAATGAAGGAAATGCAATCTCTCGTGAACAGTATGCCAAAGGTTACTGTCTTTTAGCATTTGATTTAACTCCTGATTTATCAGCTAACTCATCAGCCCATTGGAATCTCATAAAGCATGGTAGTGTAAGATTAGAAGTACGATTTGAATCCTCACTAATACAAACAATTAACTGTATTGTTTATGCTGAGTTTGATAATATTATTGAAATAGATAAAAATAGAAATGTTACTGTAGACTATAGTAGTTAGGATTATAATGTGTGTTGTGTTTTAGATATATGTGTTATGTTTAATGCATTTTGTGTGTGTGTAACTAAAGATAACATTATAAAATTAAATAAAACAAATTGTATGCAATATACTATCAAGGATTTAAAGATTCTTTAAATCATTTTATTATCAAAGAATTGGCCATTGCGAGTCATGATCATACACAGACGTTCTTGGTGAAACCACCATATTCATTCCATTACCTAACACTAGAAGAAAAAAAGCAGGTGAGATGGTTAGAAAGAAATCGAGGAATTTACTGGAGTGAAGGCTACATAGACTACAAAGAGTTTAAACGTGTTATTTTACCATATTTAGAAAATAAAAAAATTATGACAAAGGGTTTGGAAAAGATTACGTGGATTAAAGAGTTATGTGCAAACTGTGAAGTGATTGACATAGGTGAGAAGGGATGTCCTAATTTTGCGACATTAAAAAAAAAGTTCTGTAAAAATAAAACTGATTTTAATTGTGTGAACCATAAATTGAATTGTGCATTGAATAATGCTGTGTGTATTAGAAAATGGTATTTTGATAATAATATGTCTGTATTTAATTTATTTATTTAATAATTATTGTGTTGATCAGTTAATTAAAAATGTCTATGTACTCAAAGTGTTTTATTTAATATAATCAGACCCATATAACAAACTTTAAATTAGCTGCAGCAAAATGATAATCCTAAGCTTTGTGACTCCCACAAAGAATGCGATTTAATATTTACAAATCACTATAATTGAACATTCCTATGACAACCATTGAATAGATTGGTACTGTAATAATCTGCTAATAACAGTAATATCATGGATACACTAGAATTACAAAAACATATGAAAAAGATTCATCCCAGTCTAGAAAATAATGTTTATGCTGCTAATAGACTACCTATGTATACACATGTACCAACGTATATAATATGCAATTTGGATGCGGATGATAAACCAGGTTCACACTGGGTAGCTGTACATATCGATACGAATGGTATCGGTCAATATTTTGATTCATATGGACGAACACCTGAGCGATATCATCTCCAGTTTTTGAAAAGGAATTGTAAGAGATGGGACTGGAATGTTGATAGGATTCAGAATGATTGGACTTCAGTTTGTGGTGAATATTGCTTAATGTATTTGCTATTTAAGTTTCAGGGATGTTCAATGCATAGTTTTACGAACATATTTACAGGGAACACACTGCACAATGATATTTTTGTGGATGAGATCTTCCGCTCATATTTTGTAGAAAAAAGTAATAAAATATTGAAATAAAAATGAATGTGTTTTATTGATGACATAGAAAAGCAGACATACAATGAGTAATAGATAAGAACGCCAAATCAACCGTAGGGCAACAGATTCGTGGGTTCTGGCGCAACGTAATGAGGTGTTCGAAGTATAATAGATAAAAGGATTAGGCGAACAATGGAATGCTAATGAGGGTGCAGGACCACCGGAAATCAATGAGATAACAGTTAATTGATTTGCATAACTCCAGAACCACGCATCCTACGCTAAAATGGACCACAGATTTGAGATCAGAGCACACCAAAACCTTTTTTTTTTTTTTTTTTTTTTTTTTTTTTTTTTTTTTTTTTACGATGGGTGCTACAGATTCGCGGGCTCTGGCGCAAGCGCGGGCTCTGGCGCTTGCGCCAGAATCCGCGAATCACTACTACTATTAGATATGCGGTGCGCCTGAAAATTATATTATTATTTTCAAAAACTAACATTCTAAACGTCGTCATAACTATTTATTAGATGCCGAGAAGTTTTTAACCGACGAAAAATAAAAACGGACGTGGTTCTCAACTCTAAACGTATATATTTTTTTATATATGACCACGCATAACTTTTTACAGAGTAGTCCGATTTTGATAATTATTTTTTTATTGGAAAGTATTTACCCCAAAGTTGGTTCCATATAAATTGGAAAAACAAACTCCAACCCTAAGGTTAGGAAAACGGGGTGATTTATTGGTCACTCATTGATTGTAATGTATGACAACGCGTAACTTCTTACAGAATAGTCCGATTTTGCAAGCAAGTAATTAGTAGATATAACTAAAAAAAAATATTAAATAAAAACTTTTTAACAAAAACATTTAACCGCCGAAAAAACTGAAATTAAAAAAATAAAAGCCTAAGTAATTTTGAGTCAGCGCCAAACTATCAATGAACAAAGATCACTAAATTACCTCAAATTTATAGAAATAACCAAATCAAATTAATTAATTTGCTTGTTTGGCGCTGACTCAAAATTACTTAGACTTCTTATTTTTTGCTTTGCAATTTTTTTGGCGGTTTAATTTTTTGTTAAAAAGTTTTTTACTAGTCTTTAGTCTTTTAAACAAATATTTTTTAGGAAACGAAGCACGAACGAACGAACTTTATGAAAAACTTAAATAAGAAGACTCAAGCCTTATTACATAATTAGCCTATTGTGTTCCCACTGTTGGGACTCAGGCCTCCTCTCAGTAAGAGGGAGTGGGCCGTGATCCATCACACGGGCCCAGTGCGGATTGGTAGATGTCATATATCTTCGAATTTTCGGTTCTAAGACATGCCGGTTTCCTCATGATGTTTCCCTTCACCGTTTTGAGAGCAGTGGTGATGAAATAATTTAAGCAAATTAAAGCGCTTGTCTGGGTTTGAATTTTTTACAGCAAGTAAAGCGTCTGTCTGGCTTCGAACCTGCGACCTAAAACTCGTAAGTCGCGGCCGTTACTGCTGGGCCACCACTGCTCACTAAACCTTATTATTACCTGCCAGGGTCACGAGATTTGTTCGAAAGAGATACCGTGACCCTGGCACATGGGCAACGGGTGGGTTTTAGTAAAAATCTGACACGCCCTTCCGCTCCACCCAAGAGCGGGAGACATCTTTTGATGATTTCGCGACAGCGACAGGCCTGTTGGTCTAGTGGTTAGTGACCCTGACTGCTATGCCGGAGGTCGTAGACTCGATTCCCACCCAGGACAAATGTTTGTGTGATGAGCACGATCATTTGTTCTGTGTCTGGGTGTAATTTATCTATCCCATCAAAAACATAAATGTGAAATGAGAGCCAAGTTCAATATTATCATATATGCCTTGGTTGTTGACTTCAACGACAAAAGAAGTGAGATCTAAATGGGTGCCAAGTTCAATGGTCAGTCCTGACTTGGCTAGTTCTCATATACGAATTATTATATTTGATGGCTAGTTTCTACCAGCAAGCCAAATTTTCGGAATAATAAAATAAGAACGGACAAGTAACAGATTTAAAACTAGCGAAGGCTATAATATAATTCGTATATGAAAACTAGCCAAGTCAGGACTGACCATTGAACTTGGCACCCATTTAGATCTCACTTCTTTTGTCGTTGAAGTCAACAACCAAGGCATATATGATAATATTGAACTTGGCTCTCATTTCACATTTATGTTTTTGATGGGATATCATTACTTTTTGTACATAAATTATTAGTAGGTACTTATTTATAACAAATTTATAACAAAATTAATACCAAATGGTTTTTGTTACAAATGTTCCTAATAGAATCAATTAAGTGAAAAATTATAATAAAATGATAAAAATTTACCAGTTTCTGATTTATTCCTTTGTATTCACCTAATTACCTATCTGCATGCCAAATTTGAACTTTCTAGGTCATCTGGAACTGGGTTAGAGTTTTGATCTATAGGTCAATCAGTGATAAAAATGACGATTTTTGGACGTTAATATCCAAATAACCGTTTGAGATATGTTTATGAAATTTGGAGCACATATGTATCTTGCAAGTTTCACTATATGAGCTAAATTTGACACGTTTATGTCAAATAGTTTTTGAGTTATGAGGGGGTCAAAAGTGGCTCCAAATGGTTCGTGTAATATTACACACGGTGCTGCTCGCCAGTTCTGTTACTTGAACTTGGCTTGACACGCTGCCGCGTGTCTAGATAATATGTATGTATTTAGTAATATATAAGTATGTTTATCAGTTGTCTAGTACCCATAACACAAGCTCTGCTTAGCTTGGGACTAGATGGCGTTGTGTGATAGTTGTGGAATATTATTATTATTTCCCACCGACAAAAAAAGCCTTTTTAATACTTAATATTAGAATTTGAATTTGAAAGAGTAATTTTTTTTAGCTTTCCATTAGGAATTAAATGTTTCAGTAGCTCGGAATTTGAATCATCATAGCACGTCATCCTACCTCTCATTTGCGGTATACAATAAATATGCTTTAATTAATACAAAGAATATGACACAATAAGCGTTAAGCCCGTTAAATACTTCAAAATGATGACACAACAATCAATTAACAAAGTTTATTCTCCGAATTAATTAAAATGCACTTCTTAATAACATATGACAGCGTTATTCATACTCTTATGAAGATGAGTTCAAATGACAGTGTCAAATATGGCTTTAGATCAGATACTTGAATACTCATTAAAGAAGGGAATTTATCTTTAAAACTAGCTTCTGCCCGCGGCTTCACCCACGTGGGTGTCGAAAAATATCCCACAGGAAGGTACTACCAGGATTAAAAGTACCCTATGTGTTAATCCAGGTAAACAATGTCTTATCGCACTGCTTGCTTTGTCTTATCTGAACCAGAGAATAAAAAATGTCACAGAAAATTCCACCCCCACTTCACCCTCTGAGGGATGGAATTTCAAAAAACCCTTACTTAATGGATACCTACTCTTCACAAAGAGCACACCCCAAAAAAATCATGTATCTAGGACCAGCAATTTAGGCTGTGCGTTCAGATATCAGTCAGTCACTCAGGACTTAGAATTTTATATAGGTATATACTAACTGACCGTACAGACGTTGTCCTGTTTCCTAGAACTCGACAGCGGCGCCACCTACCGGGTCCAATAGTGAATCTAAACCATCCAGGGCGCCACCCAAACGCATACAAAAAAAATCATTCAAATCGGTCCAACCGTTTAGGAGAAGTTCAGTGACATACACACGTACCTACAGTAGAATTATATAAAGGTATAGATTATTTATAAGATTTATGAATCGCATTAATCTAGTTAATTCGATGCCTAAGTAGTGGCGGGATTTTTCGAGCACCGGATCTTAAACGTTAGTGTTTAGAGTCTAGAGTAAAAAATCGAACAGTGTTTTTTAAACGCGCTGCGACTCACATACGCTGCACTTTGTTGGATTCTCAATGCTCGGTTCAAAACAGAGAGTTGAAAATACTGTGCGCGATTAAGTCCCGCCGTGATTTATTACATGTGTGTGGAAATCAACTTACGAACCGTGCACCCAAATGGATCGCCCACTGAATAGCTTACGAACTTCCATATAAACTTTCATCACCTATTAAACCCCATCAGGGAATTTATTTTGAAAAACCTTTCCTTAGTGCTCCCTTCCTACATAAATATGCCGTAGATTATAAAAGTTGAGCGATAATAGTCTCTCAATTGATAATTATGGTACTAAGGCTAAGTTCAGATGAACGCGCGGCGACGCGCGGTTGGCTCGGCGCGCGGTTTAAGATTGTAACAAATCAATGTTGTTGTGTACATGACCGCGCGTCGCCGCGCGTTCATCTGAACTTAGCCTAAGGTGACAGCAATCCACGTGGGCGGAGTTGAGTGAGGGGAAGTGACTGCAAGACGAGGCAGTCTTGTGAAGACAACCAATGAATGCGGACTTCCACTTCTACGCGAAACTGTCGGCTTGCCCGTACTGAAACCCGCTCTAGATGTCTAATAGACGTCGTAGGACCTACTTCTTAGAAAAACTCCATCACACAGAGCCCTCATCATCACTGCTGGACAAAGGCCTCTCCAATTGCACACCATTCAGCTCGATTCTCGGCAACTCTCATCCATCTGCTACCAGCCACCCTGCGAAGATCTTCGTTCCACCTAGCCTGAGGGCGTCCTACCTTCCGTTTGCTGATTCGCGCTCTCCACTCAAGAACACGTCTACCCGAATGGTCATCGGTTCTACGGCTAATGTGGCCGCCACATGTGCGTATCTATAGTATACTCATATTTTTCCAGATACGTTTAAGTCCCATGTAATAAGAGGGCAATTATTGCCATCAACCGGGCACAAATAAAGAGTCCGAGCTGCTACTGAGAAATTCTATATAGAAAAACCCAATAACACTTTGCCAGACCTTGGAATCGAACCCAGGACCTCATGCTCAGCGCGTTTGCGACCACTACACCAACGAGGCAGTCTCGTCAAATAAGAATAAATAATTACAAAACTCATTGAGAGCTATGACGCTATAATGGATACCGCACTGCACTTGAACGTGAATACATAGATATTAATAACGCGTTATAAATGTTGTTTAGAAAATATACAACATTCCTGGACTGTACGGTCTAATCATGGTTGTTAGATCATTCACTATACTAAATATAGCAGTTACATTCACTGTTTGTGGTTTCAAAGTTCTAATTAATTTATTATTGCATTGTGTTAAGTTATTGTGCAAGTAAGTAGTCAAGAGAAGTGCAAAATGTTTTGTTATATTGAAACAAGCTGCCAAAGTCTATTATATAAGTTTTTTAGAATTACCGAACATCTTTTTCAAGTCGTCTCTGTAAAGGAGCTTGTCCAGGGGAGTATCTCCTACCGTACTGTATCTGAGTGACACGTGGCTAAGTAAAAAACATTTAAAAAAATAACAACCGAGTTCTTTAAGAAAAACACTACAGAGTGAAAAATAACTTTAATTTCGGAAGTCGGTGGCAAAAAACCTTAAATACAAATCCTAAGACACCGACTTTCGAAATTAAAGTTATTTTTCTGTTTGTTATTTATGTAATTTTTTTTTAAGTTTTTATTTTTAGCTTTTTAGTTATGGTATGTACCCCGTACTAATCTAATCGCATTATTCGTCCATTTGTCGCGCACATAATGCAAATTAATGCAAATTTAAGACTTACATGTATGGTTTCCACATGGACCCCACTGTCAGAATGGAACCAAATTAAAATTGGACCATACGGTAAGTACCTACCAGCTTTCAAATAAAAAAGGAATCATCAAAATCGGTTCACCCAGTCAAAAGATATGAGCCAACAAACATACAGTCGAATTGATAACCTCCTCCTTTTTTTGAAGTCGATTAAAAGCAGCCGGACGGGTAGATTGGTTGGGTTAAGCTACGCTTGCCATGGTTTTTCGTGGGTGAGTGCCCACCTTTACATAGGTACCAAGACCCCGGCAACAAAGTCCCGGCTATCATTCGTAGATCTTTGACAGTCGTTACGGGTCGTCAGAAGCCCGAAACTCTGACAACCAGTCTTATCAATGAGTATTGTATTACCCAGTAACTGGGTTGTGGAGGTCAGATAAGCAGTCGCTCCATGTAAAATACTGGTATTCAGCTGCATCCGGTTAGACTGGAAGCCGACCTCAAGATAGTTGGAAAAAGGCTAGGCAGATGATGTGTAGAATTATTGTTCAAGTAATTATTCAACAGAAGTGCAAAATGTTTTCTAATATTCAAACTGCACTCTAATTACGTAACACACTTTTTATCAGAATCTGAATCATTTTGAAGCTTATTTGTCATCATGTTTTTGTTGTTCGACAAAATTGTTTACTTAGAAATACAAACAACGCCATGAATGTTGCGGCATTGTCAAAATAAAAGCGATTTCAAAGTCTGATAAGTAAGCTATGTAAAATTATATAACAACTTCTTCTAGTCTTCATTGTCAATGAGCTTGTCCAGGGTGTATCTACTACCGTACTATATCTGATAAATATTGTATACTAGCTTTTGCCAGCGGCTTCGCCCGCGTGGAGGTCGGAAAATATTCCGCGGGAACGTACTACCGAGATAAAAAGTAGCCTATGTGTTAATCCAGGTTATAAACTATGTTCCAAATTTCATGCAAATCCGTTGAGTAGTTTTTGCGTGAAAGAGGAACAAACATCCACACATCCACACATCCATACATACAAACTTTCGCATTTATAATATAATATAATATATATATAGTAGGATACACAGCTGAAACTGAGTGGAACCGCACGATTAGTGAAAAATACGTGCACTGACTGGACAGGTCCACTCAGTGTGGTTCTTTCCTCTAAAGACCATTTCAGACAGCTATCTACATAGTCTTCACATAATTTGACCAAGATTATGTCTGGACTTTAAAAGAGACTGTGACTTCTGAGTTTGTTTCGGCTTTTCTTCTGACAGTAGTCAGATAGGAAACACCGACCTCATCTAGCTCAAAAAAATATTATTGACTTGTAAACGTGTTTGTACAAACCTACTTACAGAAATAAAATATTTTATCATTGAAACCAAAAGAAGTAAAAACTACCTTTCTAGACATATACCTCTAAATCACAAAAATAACTTATTAAATTTTATGAAATACATACTTTAATGTAGCCAGAAAAACTATCTATCGACCATTTAAAGCTATATTAGAATCGATCGTATAATTTCGGAGAAATGATCAACTAAAAACAGACATTATCAAAACAAAGATTTCACAGTATGTTATATGAGGGAAACTGTAAATCGTCAGTGTCTTGAGCTAAAAATGATTTAGTGCATTTACAATAGCTCTTAAATATGTCGTTTCACCTGTTAGTCGGTTAACGAGCAGAGTTTAGTTGCCAAACCGACGCGGACGCCACTATAAATGAACGCAAGCCAATGGAATGCGCTGCGCTAACTTTTGTTTGATATTCCGAATACATATGACGCACATCAGGTGTTTGTTCACCAGTTATTCTGGAGATCTGCACGAGTCACTGTGGGTTAAACAGAAGTCAAGGGCGAAGAAAATACCGAACCGAACCGATATAATCTTTAATATCTGAATTCTGATCCGGCAGCGAACCAAAATTGTCGACATAACTGACCGAAAAATCAACGACAACAAAGCGGCAATGTGGCAGGCATATTAGCCGTAAAACCAATGACCATAGGGATACATGTATTCTTGGGTGAAGATCGCGAATCCGCAAACGTAAGGTTCCCTTTAAGCCAGGTGGAGCGAGGTTCTTCGTAGCGTGGATAGAAGCAGCTAGGTGAGAGATGTCGAGAATCGAGTTGAATGGCGTGTATTTGGAGCGGTCTTTATCCAGTAGTAGATTGCTATTGGCTGTTAATGATGATAGGACTGTGTACCTAAAGCCACTGCCGTCCGTGATCCAAATCTTAAGCTAGTGTTAGATTAAAACCTAGCATTACAAAGCAGGAAAAGATGGCGTGTAAACGCTTCAAGGAGATAATGGTGGCCAAAGGGAGGTTGGAGATGTTGTATGTCAAATAGGACACAACTTTATAAACGATAACTATAAAAACTTTTTTGCAAAAAATATAACCGGCTTCCAAAACACACAACAAAGTGAAAAGTCGGTGTCTTTGGAATTGCATTCTAGTTTTCTGCCACCGAACTTTAAGTTATTCTTTACTTTGTTGTGTTTTTTAGAAGTCGGTTGGATTTTCTTACAAAAATGTTTTATTTTCACTTTTGAGTTATTATTTCTACCCTTTGTTATTAGTTTGTCTTTATCTCATACTCGCTTTTGCCAGCGGCTTCGCCGACGTATTATACGTATAAACCTTTCTCTTGAATTACTCTATCTATTAAAAAAAACCGCACCAAATTCCGTTTCGTAGTTTTAAAGATCTAAGCATACATAGGGACAGACAGAGAGAACCGACTGTGTTTTATACTATTCAATGATAGACACTCAAAAACTAAACATTTTTCCTATCTTTTTATTAAATACATACACGTGAAGTGAAATCCTTTTTTTTTCGATCAACACTAAAGTCTGGAAGTGTTAACGGCTTTTTAAATTTTAACGACCCTTTCTTCATTCGGCGCCAAACTCAATTTGAGAACTCGTAAAAATGCTTTCAAAGCGCGGTCACATAAGTCCGTGGTTCCTGGAGGTGATTTATTTTCGT
Organism: Aporophyla lueneburgensis; assembly: GCA_932294355.1. Lineage (NCBI taxonomy): Eukaryota > Metazoa > Arthropoda > Insecta > Lepidoptera > Noctuidae > Aporophyla > Aporophyla lueneburgensis. Next base: position 14,482,078 of record OW028735.1, read on the forward strand.
TTTGAGTTCAAGACCCTGAGAATTTGAGGGCATCGAAGTGATATATAGGCGAAGGTTATATCAATTCCTTTGAATCCACCATCTAAGTTGGTAACAATTTTTTCTAGTAGGTAATGCTAGTCTATATTATCTATCCTAGTCAAGGATTACAATTTTTCGACTTTGTTTGTAGTATATTATTATTTTTAACCGGCTTCAATAAAGGAGGAGGTTCTATGTTTCACTGTATATTTTATTTTTTGTATGTTAACCGATTTCTCCACAACTGTTAACCGATTACAAAAATACGTATTTAATTCACTTTGTTTATTTTGTTGATATTCTAATACTTCTTGTCAGTGTGTACAAAGTGCGGCGTGGATATCATAACTAAAAAGTGAAATATAAAACGTTTTTGCAAAAAAAAACACTAATTTCCAAAAAAAAAACAGTAGGTTCGAAATGAAAAACAACTTATAGGGTAATTAATAGCAGGTAAAGTATTGAGAATATGCCCCCAGAGCCAAATGTAATGAATTTGATATTATTAAGTACGCTGCTCATTTGCATTACTATTTATGCAGTTTTTGACTGCCTAGCTCTTGCTGTCATTGAGTAACCTTGAAAAATGTCCTGATAACAGACAATTTTTTAAACTTTTCGTTCTCTAAAACTAATACGACTAGGAATTTGATTCCAAAGCCAAATTGTAGACAATATTATGACAAATATTACGTATATCAATCTCTCACTACATTTGGCTCTGGGGGCACATTCTCAATAATTAACCTGCCCTACACCCTTTCGGAAGTCGATGGCAAAAAACTAAAATACATGTCCAAAGACACCGACTTCCGAAATAAAAGTTATTTTTCACTTTGTAGTATTTTTTTGGAAGTCGGTTGTTTTTCTTTTGTAACATTTCCAAATGCTATTCAGGCCTTGTAGTCTCCTGCAAACATTCTGCAAATAGAAGGTGAGTCTCATGCAGAAAATTACTTAACTTTCCCTGAAAAAAGGTCTTTAAACTCATCTGTTCCAGAAACCTTGTTCACAAATTGGGTAATGCTTGTTATAAATAAATCAACTTCAAGATCTTACTCACACTCCTAAAATATTTTAGGGCTTACTCATACTTGTAACTTTAGAGCCTTGTGGCTATGTAATAACAGCCACATGGATCGACTGATCTGCACCCTAATTGCGAAACGCACTATCTATCAGAATCTGAATCATTTTGAAGATTATTTCTAAATCATTGCGTCATTTGTTCGAATAAATTGTGGCTCAGCAACGTAAATAACGCAATGAATGTTGTTTAACTATCAATATGAAACCAATTCCTACTGATAACAAGTTACGCAATTACTCCTCTGGTTTAGCTTCGCTTGCCGCAGATGATATCCAAGCATGGCTGACCACCATTACATACCAAGACTCCTTCGGGTTTCGGAAAGCACGGAGGAATTTTGGTATGAAATCAAAGTCAAAATTAAAATCAAAAGTCATTTATTCAAATTAGGCTGAGGTTCAGCACTTTTCGAACGTCAAAATTACAAAAGACAGTCCCCAAAAACGCTCACCCGTCACCACTTCCTAGTGCTTTAGCTGTGAAGAAGAAGTAGCCAAAAAACTCCCCAGCAGCACAGCTGTCTGTACAGTTAGAAGAACTATGTTAAAGGTTGTCCCATCCACAAACTAACTACGGGAAGCGTTGGTTACCCTGATCGATCGATCCATGCAGCTGTTATTATTTACCCACCAACGACTGTTATGTTACTGACAAAAAAATATTGTTTCACGAAAAATTACAAAAACAGCTAATCGGCAGTAGAGTAAATTATTATTCTTCGTTGGTCCATTTCGAGCTCGAGCCGTGTTTATAGGCTTTCCCATAAGTAATTTGTCTGAAGTAGCCCGCAGTCTGGTCTTGTGCTCGGTTGATGGCAAATGAAATGTGGATGTACTATAGATTACGGGCATCGGGATGGGCACCTTCACCCATTGAATGATAAAAAAAAAATGTACCATTCGATTTCTATATTCGATACCTAACAGGTGGGTAAACTATTACTAGCTTATTAAATCTGCCCCTGTATAGTCTGCCTTGTTGGTATTGAGCGCAAATGCTGAGCATGAGATCCTATGTTCGATTGCCAGGTTGGGCAAAGAAGGAAGAATGTCTCAGTAGCAACCCTGGAGTCTTCGATGCAGGCCTGGCTCTCTAATAGGCTCGCCTCCTTTTAGATGGGACTGGCAAAACTGACTGGCATTTTGACTGCTTAGGCATTGCACTTCGGACTCCCGTCCACCGTAGGCGCGAGCTTCCGGGTGGCGAGCAATGGGTAGCTCACCGCCCGGTAAGGACCAGGCTCGGGTCGACGACGCGTAGTGTTCCACGCGCGCCTCAAAGAGATGTCAGCAATACTGAAGGCGTCTGCTAGGAACGATGCCTGCCAGGGTCGCGAGATTCGTTCGTTCGAAAGAGTTACCATGGCCCTGGCATATGGGCAACTGAAGGAACACGGGTGGGTTTTAGTCAGTAAAAGTCTGACACGCCCTTCCGCTCCGCCTAGAGCGGGAGAAGTCATTTGATGATTACTGATCCAAAAAGGCATTGCACTTTTCTATGAAACAGCTGTTTTTATTTACATCCGACGAAAGTTTTCTGGAATTTTCTGTTCAATTTCAGATTAAACCACGATGTTCCCGACATCCTGTATATTATACACCGTGACATTATAGTCGCCTTACAAAGGTTGTCCACTCAATGTATCCGACATAATATACCTCTAGGCGTGATTAAAAATTGTTAACATTAATTACGATAAAATTCTGGGTCTATGAAAAATAAATAATGTAGGTATTAGAATTATAAAACATCCTGGTAATAATATTTATGTACCAGACGATAGAGATCATACCTATCCATAGTCTAGTCAACACGTTCAAAAACGTTAAAAATAGAGATAAAGGTCCTAAAAATATGAGCGATGGCTCATTCGATTCGGAATCAACTCTAGAAAAATGTTTTTGAAGGATTTTGGTGCAGGTAAAAAATTGCAATTGTTATTAACAAAATAAGATGAAAAAAAATGATGTTTGTTTTTTGTTAATAACTCGAAAAATATTAAAATTTAAGCAATTTTGAAAAAATATCGTTAAAGAAGAGGAAATTTCAAATCAAAAAGTCCCAACTCCCGGAACTCTATCTCCATTATTTATAATTTTAATTTGACGTTGAAAATAGGGCTCCGCGTCTGTTACGGCTTGCGCGCGCCGCCGCTAAAGAGAGTTGAGCAATAAAAATATTTTTTTATAGCATAAAATGAGACTTTAAAAATTTGAAAAAAATCTAGTATCTTCTTAACACTTGAAAGAATCGAGCCCTGAAGAAAAAAAAAGTTTAATCAGCATTTTTCAAAAAGTTATTCAATTGTTAACTAATAATTTTTTTCCCAATCTCCATTGGCATAAATAACGGGATGAAAGGTATATTGGCCTATAAATTTTAAACTTCGTGGAGCCCTTTTGATATATGTAATTTATAAGATCCTGCGATAAATCTATACTAATATTATAAAGCTGATTTGTGTTGGGTAGCCTATTTATCAAGGAAGGCTATAGGCGCGGAGCAGTAATGAAAAATGTTGCAAAAACGGGGAAAATCGCACGGGTAGGCGATTCGACGCGACAGGAAGGGTCAGGGGAACAAGAAATTTAACGCGGACGAAGTCGCGGGCAGAAGCTAGTTTTCATTAAAGTTTATTAATTTGTTAATTATGATTTTTTATAACTATTGAAAAATTAAAAATCTAAAAAATGTTGACAAAAATTTTAATGTGGAAACAGGCATAGCTAAATATTAATTGACATCGCAGGATCTTATAAAATACATATATCAAAAGGGCTCCACGAAGTTTAAAATTTATAGGCCAATTATTTATACCTTTCATCCCGTTGTTTATGCCAATGGAGATTGGGAAAAAAATTATTAGTTAACAATTGAATAACTTTTTGAAAAATGCTGATTAATTATTTTTTTTCTTCAGGGCTCGATTCTTTCAAGTGTTAAGAAGGTACTTGATTTTTTTCAAATTTTTAAAGTCACATTTTATGTTATAAAAAAAATATTTTCTTTGCTGAACTCTCTTTAGCGGCGACGCGCGCAAGCCGTAACAGCCGCGCGGAGCCCTATTTTCAACGTCAAATTAAAATTATAAATAATGGATATAGTGTTCCGGGAGATAAAACTTTTTTATTGTAAATTTCCTCCTCTTTAACGAACTTTTTTCAAAATTGCATAAATGTTAATCATTTTTGAGTTATTAACAAAAAGCGAAATATCTTTTTTTTTCATCTTATTTTATTAATAACAATTGCAATTTTTTACCTGCACCAAAATCCTTCAAAAACATTTTTCTAGAGGTGATACCGAATCGAATGAGCCATCGCTCATATTTTTAGGACCTTTATCTCTATTTTTCACGTTTTTGAAGTTGTTGACTAGACTACCAGCGCGCGAGTCAAATAGATCATTCCATCTACATTTTTCATGAGACAAAATATCAATTTCAAACTACGTCGTGCATCATGATAATAAATAATATTTTTATTTTTTAGTTATGCAAATGTCCATTATTTTTGTTATAGATGTGTAGTAGACATGTATACATGAAGTGGGCTTCCGTTGTAAGACGATTAAAATGTCACGGTGTATAGTTTACCGCCAATCCTCGTTATCGACTGTATTATCTAGCCCACTTCAATGCCTCTTCTCAGTAAGCTAAGCTTGAATAGATTAATTCTACACAATGTGACCTATTTCAACAGCACATCATACATGTATTTCAATACACTAGTGATCGCCCATTGATCGAAATTCAACCGTACTTCATTTGAATAGAAATACATTATTAAATGAAAAAATATATTCTCGATACGATCATAGATTTTAAAAATTAAATAGGTTATATATCTATAAAATTTATTTATTTCCTATGGTTATAATTGACATTCAGTAAGACTATAGACACAAAATATTAAAGACAGATATTCTCGATTGGACCACAGATTTGGACCATAAACAAAAGAATATATATATGCATGTATGTATTCAATACACGGTAATGAATAGTAGTGTGTGTAACGTGTTATTTATTGAAAATAATTTACTTTTACGCATAATTTAAAAAAAATATTAGTATTCGTCACTTCTTCTCTGTATAAACTATAAGTATGCGAAATTTCATACTCCTCCGTCCGCCCAATTTTCGTAAAAAGGGATACAAAGTTTTCGCTGCACGTATTAATATATAGATTCTTACAACTGCTGTAGGCTACGAACACCTGCCAGCAGACAGTAAGCCGTTTCCTGGCCAATATAAATGGCTATAAAAGTAGCGGGAGACCAAAGAATCGATGGATGAACTGTTTGAATGATCATATGGATAGAAAGGGTGTGACTACTGAGATGACGACTAATAGACAAGTGTGGAAGGAGAAGACATGTTGCGCCGACCCCAAATAAATTCGGATAAGGACAGGAAGCGACTATAATAAGACTGCCAGGCTAAAATGGGATTGGGCGGGTCACACCAGCCGAATGCACAATAACCGCTGGGCAATAGACTACACACAGTAGTTCCCTGAGGATGGACGGCGCAACCGAGGCCGGCCCAAGAAGAGGTGGCGAAATGACCTACAGTAGCGCTCAAAAATATTTTGACAAGCATATTTCCGTTAATATCTCAATGTCGCGTACCCCTAGGTAAACAAATTTTATTCTACACTAATCTGTCCAAAGAGCCTGCAATTATTAATGAAAACAAGTTGTAACTTGTTTGTTAACTTTCCGTATATTCTTAGAAATGTGTTCATATTCAGCTCAAAAGTATTTTGACAAATATTGTGTTCTTATTATTCGCTGACAGAGTTAGCCCTAGCTATAATTTTTTTATTTTCATAATATCGTTATTATCTATTAAACATGTCTATGACAAAAGAATATTCAAGTGATTTTAAAAATGCTGTGATAACTGCTTTGAAAAGTGAAAAGACGCAAGCAGAAGATGCTCGAAACTTTAATGTGTCTCGGCAGCTAGTCAGTGCGTGGAATAAGGTTTATACTAAACGTAAGACAGTAGAAGATAAGCCTCGAAGTGGCCGTCCCCAAAAAACGACTCCGCATGAAAACCATTTAGTAAAAAAGTTATTGAAGAGTGATGTGCAAAAATCGGCTGTGCAAAAAAAAGATTAACTTCAAGAGTACTATAACGTGAATGTACATGTTTCTACTGTGAAACGTCGGCTAAAAGCCTTCGCACTACATGGACGACGTCCGGCCAAAAAACCTCTGCTTTCTGAAAAGAACAAGAAGCTGCAGCTTACATTTGCAAAACGGCATAGATCCTGGACTAGCTCAGAATGGTCCAAGGTGTCGTGGAGTGATGAAAGTAAGTTTAATTTGGTGTCATCTGATGGAATACGGTATGTTCGACGTCCGACAAACAAAATATTTGATGTTCGATACCAAATACCCACGTTGAAAGATAGAGGTGGTAATGTTATGATTTGGGGATGTTTTTCTCGTCACGGAGTTGGACCTTTATTTAAGATAGATGGGACTATGGATCGTTTTAAATATGCTGAGATATTAGAGAAGCAAATGTGACCGTACACTCGAGATAATATGCCTCCTGGTTGGTACTTCCAACAAGATAATGACCCGAAACACAAATCTAAGCATGTAAATAACTTCAAAACTCTCAAGAAAATCAAATTATTGGAGTGGCCAAGCCAAAGTGCTGATTTAAACCCGATAGAACATCTCTAGGAGCAGCTGGATCGTCGCGTGAGATGTTGAAATTATTCAAATAAGGACGCTTTATATGAAGCACTATGGCAGGTATGGAGCAAAATCCCCATCTTCCAAAAATCAACTTACAAAAATTAGTACCGTGACCCTGGCACATGGGCAACTGATGGAACACGGGTAGGTTTTAGTCAGTAAAAGTCTGACACGCACTCCCGCTCCACCCAGAGCGGGAGAAGTCATTTGATGATTTCCCATCCTGAAAAAAAAAAGGGTTGGATCAAGGTGGCCCTGGAAAAGGATGCCTGGAAGGATTTGGGGAAGGCCTTTGCTCAGCAGTGGGTCAGCGTAAACTAATAAAAAATTAACAAGGACAGGAGAATGATGAATGATGATGATCTTCAGGCGAAGAGTTGATCGATCAGAATAAGGTACGCTTGCCGCGATTGGTCTACGGTGATCTGCTGGTACCAGCTTCATTCATGGATCTTTAACAGTCTTTATATACAGTCCCGAAAGTCTAACAACCCGTATTAACCGGGAACACCCAAATACTCCGAAATATTTTATTCCGAATTTCGATGTTCCGATTTTCAAAAGTCCGAATTTCATAATACCTAAGAATTATAATGTCTATTATTAAAAATCACGAAATTTATTTTACCGAAAGTCGTAAATGCGATTTGTTAGTGTTCCGATTTTCATACGTTCGAAGAATCAAATCGAAGTGTTCTCGGTCCGAAAAACGACATTCCGATTTTCAATACTCCGAATAAACTAAAAGTCAACATGTTGTGCTACAAAATTTAGTGACAGAAACGAATCGCAGCAAAACCGACTTCACGCAGTCTTGTCTGCCCTACCCCTAGAGTGTAATTTAAACCCGCGTAGGCGCGGAGGAGTGGGGCGGCCCGCGAGCTGAGGAGCAGGTGGTTTGAAGGCCCGCCGCCGCGGCTGAGGCTGGCCGGCGCGGCGCAGCCGGCCAGCAAGCCGCAGCTGCGGTGGTGAGACCATCTGCGACGATAAGCACGCGTGGGGCCGCCCAAACCCCGCAGCGCCGGAGCCGTGACAGAAACAATGCTTGCTGCATCCTTGCTTGGTTGCTGCATCCTGCTTGCTTGCTGCTTGCCTGCTTGCATGCTACATACCTGCTTGCATGTTGCATGCCTGCTTGCATGCTACATACCTGCTTGTATGTTGCATGCCTGCTTGCATGTTGCAAGTTTGCTTGCATGCTGCATGTCTGCTTGCACGCTGCATGCCTGCTTGCATGCTGCATGCCTGCTTGCATGCTGCATGCTTTCTTGCATGTTTTTTAATTCTACCTCCTCATACTAAACATAATATTACCTATACTTCTCTCTGACGAACAATTATGTGTTTATTTGTCTTGTATTCGGTTTTACAAGGCGTTTTTATTTCGGAATTGTATTAATCGGTATTTTAATAATCGGAATTCGTATTTTTGATGTTTCGAATTATCATTAAGTCGGACTTTTTGTTATTCGATCTATTGAAATTCGGTATATTGAGAATAGCAATTATAAACGTTAGGAATATTGAAATTTAGGAATTATAAAAATAGGAGTAATGATAAGTCGGAGTTGTTATATTCGGAATTTTAAATCATTCGGAATTATGAAAATCGGTATTTTGAAATTCGTATTTGTGACTGTCGGAATAAAGTTTTTCGTATTTATGTAGCCAGTAACTGGATTGTGGAGGATATATAGGCAGTCCATGTAAAAAACTGGTACGCAGCTACAAACGGTTTGACTAGAAGCCAACCCCAAAATAGTTGTGAAAAAGGTGACGCAGATGATGCAGATGATGATCATAACTAAGTCGGAAGACGTCTACTGCTGGACATACACCGCTCCCAAGCTCCCGCCACTTTGGCCAGTTATGTGCTTCCCGTATCTATCGGATTCATGCGGTCTTAACAAAGTCATCTGCCTACCTTGTGGGACGCCTTCCAACTCTACGTCTTCCAGTACCATTATAGAAGCAAGCAAAAGAAGTGTTAAATAAATATATATTATGTTAAATACGTACATAAAAGCCACTAATTCCCGCGTCCGCACACCGTTTTCCTACTTCATATTTGTACATCTGCAGAAAACTTATTGTTCATATGTACAAACAAACAAAACACACACACACACACACACATACACACCTGTGGAAATATAAAAATACACTGTTCTACTTAATTTCAATAAAAGTAGGCCATCAAAAAGTATTTTAAACCTATACTTAGAAATAAATAAAAACCTGAAAGATTTATACTCAGCTGAAAACGTGACGCATTTCTGAAATAAGGTCAAATTTCAAATAAACATGATAATAAGATGGATGCCACATTTACGAGTAACAGACAATTATTTACCTTCAATAACATTATACGTTCCAAGTATTTCAACAGGTTGTTTCCTGTATTCTTTGAATAATTTATAAAAAGGTGGTCGGTCATATATAACGTAATTTGTGGAAATACAATGAACCGTTTTAGTTTTTAGAAGTGAATTATTATTCTTCATTAGTCCGTTTCCAGGTTGAGCAGTATTTATTGACTTTCCCATATGGAATTTCTCTGAAGCAGCCCGCTGTCTGGTCTTGTGATAGCAATAGGACATATTACTGTCGAAATGTGGGTGTACTTATAGTACTTATAGGTACACGTCTGCCTAACTCTTCGGGGAAAATAGGCGTGGTGTTATGTTATGTAAATATGTAATGTAAAAAGGAAAACTTCGATGTGTCTTTCTTTGTCTCTGAAACAGCAACACGTTTGTGATGTCATCGCAGAGACCTGCAATAAGACAAATGTCCTACAGTAACCAGATATTCGGTACGGGTAGTAAGATAAATGTCCTGCAGTAAGACAAGATTTGTATACACCCTCTTGTAGAGGTCTTCTAGTGAATAATAATACTGGTTTACTTCCAAACACGCCTTTATTCTCACTCCGGATCTAACCTACCAATATCTCCCTTTTTGACAGCTATAGAGGTGTCCATCAAACAACTATAAAGATAGAGATGTTCCACACTATAAATCCTACAATCCCTTCCTTTCTTTATAAACAAAATAGCAATTAATAAGCATAATGACTAGCCTTAAACAAAAACAAATTAAGTACGCGATCAACACATCAGACGCCCACTAAACCAAATGGTGCCTTACATAAGTACACATTCAATAATCAACACCTCGAGCACTAATACAACTAGCCTCAAACAAGTATGCACGAAGTAGTCAACACATCAAGCATTAATATAATTTATCTTTAAACATGTAAATTGAGTAATCAACATAATTCAGTCATTAATACAGTTTAATATTAGGCTTAACACAAAGTCTTTATATTTGGCAGGAGCCCTACATTCTCTTGAAGGTCTGTCTGTCTTAGTCCCAATATTAGCATCTGTCAAGTTCAGACTTTCCTTATCTTTGCTTTTCTCCCTCTGCCCTTTATCACTCTCATGGCTGTCTCTTAAATCTGTTTTCTCTTTTTCACATACCCCAGTTTGTTCACTGCTTTGCATGCTAAATCTACTCATATCTCTTCTCTTGATAGGTTGAAAATAGGTAGAATTTCTTCTCAGTATTTTTCCATCTGGTGATTGAGTTGCCATTGAATTTCCTGTTTTCCATATTACTGTATGCTCTGTAGGTGAGAAGTCTGTACTCAGTTTATTCTGCTTCATCTGTTTTACTAATACTTTATCTCCTGGTTTGATATCTGTAACTTTGCTGTGTCTTCTCTTGTCTGCATACTGCTTCTGTATGCCCTTCTGGTATCTGTCTCTATCTCTGATTTCCTCATCTTCATAATTAGTTTTTTTCAGTTTTGTTATTTCTGGTATCTTTGTTTTTATAAGTCTGCCTCTAAACAGTTCTCCTGGTGGTACTCCAGTAGTTCTGTGGGGTGTTGTGCGGTAAGCAGATAGATATGTAAGTAGTTCTTCTTTCCAATCCTGTTTCATTGCCTGTGCAATCCTTAATCTTCTTAAAACATTACGGTTCTGTCGTTCAACTTCTCCGTTGGCCTGTGGCCATAGGGGTGTGCTATGCTTAAGCTTGATGCCATACGACTTCAGGAATTGCACAAAACGATGATCAATAAATGCTGGTCCATTATCACAGATTATATTATCCATGATACCCTCTCTAGCTATAATTTTGTTCAGGATATTTATTGTGTTTTCAGCTGTTGGATGTTTCACAATTTCTACTTCATAGAATCTGCTGTAATAATCCACAATGAATAACAGGTAATGTCCTGATGGTAATGGTCCAAGATAATCAATTGCTACTTGTTCCCACACTTTACTTGGAAGCTCAGTTGATACCAAAGGCTCAGGTGGTACAGCCTTCCTAACCAACCTACATCCATCACAGGTGTCTGTCCAATACTCAATATCTTTATCCATGGTCCGCCACCAAACCTTTGACCTTAATTTACTCTTCATCCCATTTGCAGAGATGTGCCCCTCATGTCCTATTTCTAGTATTTTGGCAGTCAGTTCCTTGGGTACTATGATTCTGGGCCCTCTTAAAAGAATTTCTTCCACAACACATAACTCTGTCTTTATAAGTTCATATTTCCTCAATTCCTTTGGCCATATGTCTTTTTCTATTGATTTCTTCACCTCTGTTAAATCTTCATCTATTAAAGTAGCTTCTCTCACTTCGTCCACTGTCACTGCAGGTGTAGTTATTTCAATCAGGCCTAAAAGAGAATTTTCCTCTGTTTTATCTTCAGATGATTCTGGCTTCCTGCTGGTGTTTAATAGTCTTGATAACGGATCTGCAATGTTGTTTTTACCTGGCTTATAGATAACTTTAAAGGTATATGGTTGCAATCTTAACACCCATCTTTGTATCCTAGCGCTTGGCCTTGACCTTGCAGAATAAATTATCTCTAACGGTTTATGGTCAGATATTATTTTAAATTCTTTACCCAATAAATACATATAGAGATTCTCACAAGCCCATATAATAGACAGAGCTTCTTTTTCTGTCTGAGAATATCTCTGTTCAGTTGGTGTGAGAGCTCTACTAATATATTTGATTGGCACTGGTTGTTTCTCATTGTTAATATTTTGGTGTTGGATCAATACTCCTGCAATGCCTACAGGACTAGCATCGGTTACTAATGTAGTACTTGCATCCTTGTCATAGTAGCCCAATGCAGGTGCCTTTGCAATAATACCCTTCAGCTGCTGGAATGCCTGCTGGTGCTTGTCCTGCCATGTAAACTCTGTGTCTTTCTTTGTCAGGTCCCTCAGTGCCTCAGTGATGGTGCTAAAATTAGGTATAAACCTTGCTGAAAAATTCACCAGCCCTAGAAAGCTTCTCACTTCTGCTTTACTTTCAGGTGCCCTAAATTCTTGAATAACTTGTTGACTGGTCAGTGTGGGTTCAATACCCTTAGCTGATAAATGGTGTCCTAGGAATGTGATCTCCCGCACTCCAAATACACACTTGTTTTCATTCAGGGTGATGCCATTTTCTTGCAGCCTCTCAAGGACCATTTTTAGCCTGATATCATGCTCTTCACGTGTTTTACCTCCGATTCTGATATCATCCTGGCTGTTTGCCACACCTTCGATGCCTTGCAGCAGTTGGGAGACAATTCGTTGAAACATTTCACTTGCGCATCGAATACCAAAGAACAATCTTTTGTATCTGAAGAGTCCCACACTACAACTGAACACTATGATGTTCCTGGAGTCCTCGGAGAGTAAGATCTGATGGTACCCCCACTTAATGTCAATTTTAGAAAAGTACTGACAGCCATTGAGGTCATCCAGTAATTCTTCAAATGTAGGAAGTGGTACCCTTTCACGCAACACAGCTTCATTTGCCATCCTCATGTCGACTACTAGTCGGTGCTGCCCCTTCTCCTTCTTCTGAACGATGTGTGAAGGTGAGACACAGGGTGTCGGTCCTGTCACGGATTCAATAATATCATTGTCAAGTAGTTCCTTAATTAAATCTTTTTCTATCTGTCTCACATTAAATGGTTGTCTTCTGACAGGTTGAGCAACAAGTGGTACTTTAGGGTTAATTGGTATTTTAAGTTCAAAATTTTTCAACTTGCCCACTCCTGTGAATATATTGGGATACATTGCAGTTATTTTGTCCTTGGTTAGATAACTGTTGTTGGGCTCTGTATATGCTGTCATAACCGTGGCTTCAGGCCCTACTCGCAATAGTCCTAACTGAATAGAAGTATCTCGGCTTAACAGTGCTGGCCCCTTGCCATCATACACTAACACAGAAGCTGTTACATTTATTTTTGTGTCTGGTGAATACAATTTTATTTTAAAAATTCCTAATTTAAGAATTTCCTTGCCACCATAGGCACAATATCTTTGAGACTTACTGTTTACTAAATCACATTGTAAACCACACCTTAACAATTCTTTAAAAAGCTTTTTGTCAATTATATTGATCATCGCACCAGAGTCTATAATAAACTTATGATTTTGTCCACAAATCCTAATGTTACATTTATTATCTGCAGCACACATCACCGGATATATACAGACTGCACATAACCTTCTTCATCACATTCACATTCATTGTCTGATTCACTTTCACTGTTTGATTCTTCTTCTACTACATATTTTACATATCTTTTCTTGTTTTTCTTTTCATTCTTCCTTGATTCCTGTGTCTTGCATTGTTTCTTAAAATGACCTTTCAGCCCACACTTTTCACATTTTTTGTCCATAGCGGGGCATGATGAATCTTTAGCAAAATGCCCTGTATATCCACATCTAAAGCATTTTTGATTTCCCACTTTAGGTTTCACTAAGCTTACTTCCTTCTGTTCCAGCGCTTGAGACTGAGTCTCAGCAGATTTGCATGTCACATTAGACATTTGTTTTTCCATTTCCAATATTCTTGCTACTTCTAGCAATTTATGTAGCGCTAACTCTTTCTTTAAAAACTTTCTTTTTAGCTCCCTGTTGTTACATTTTTCAATAATTTGATCACAAATTGCTTCTTCCTTGTTGGCAAACTTGCAATATTTTGCCTTTCTACGCAGACGCACGCAAAAACTGTCAATTGTCTCTCCCTCCTCCATATTCAGGCTTCGAAATATCTGCCTCTCATAATTTAGGTTAACTTTAGGTTCAAAATATCGGTTCAACTTGGCAACCGCTTTTTCAAAATCGTCTTTTCCGACATCTTCCTCACGGTCTTCTAAGCTCTCAAATATCTCCTGAACTTCTGGACCAGCCTGATGTAAAAGTCGTGCCACCTTTTGTTTTGTCGACAGTCCGATCTGTCCCTCCAAATAATAGTTAAAATTTCGCATCCATGACAGCCATCTTTCGTTCACGGAATCTGGTTCCAGGTAAGGCTCGAATTTAGGCCCCGCAGCGCCAACCGCATACTCGGCCACTGCCATCGCCATGTCTTCGTGGTTTTTTTTTTTTACTCGTCGCCAATAAATCTGTAGAGGTCTTCTAGTGAATAATAATACTGGTTTACTTCCAAACACGCCTTTATTCTCACTCCGGATCTAACCTACCAATATCTCCCTTTTTGACAGCTATAGAGGTGTCCATCAAACAACTATAAAGATAGAGATGTTCCACACTATAAATCCTACACCTCTTTTTAGGGTTCCGTTGCACAAATGGCAAAAAACGGAACCCTTATAGATTCGTCATGTCTGTCTGTCTGTCTGTCTATCTGTCTGTCTGTCTGTCTGTCTGTCCGTCCGTATGTCACAGCCACTTTTTTCCGAAACTATAAGAGCTATGTTGTTGAAACTTGGTAAGTAGATGTATTCTGTGAACCGCATTAAGATTTTTACACTAAAATAGAAAAAAAACAATAAATTTTGGGGTTCCCCATACAAAGAACTGAAAACTTTTTTTTCATCAAACCCATACGTGTGGGGTATCTATGAATAGGTCTTCAAAAATGGTAATGAGGTTTCTAATATCATTTTTTTCTAAAAGAATAATAGAGACGAATAGTTTGCGCGAGAGACACTTCCAAAGTGGTAAAATGTGTTCCCCCCCCCCCCTCCGTAACTTTTAAAATAAGAGAATGATAAAACTAAAAAAACACCGAAAATTGGATTGAACGAGATCGAGTGAGTAGTTTTTTTTTAAATCGTCATAAATCGTAAACCGCAATTTACCTTACATTCAATCAACTGAAATATAAAATTTAAAAATAGAACATTTTTTATTTTTAAACCGAGAATACCTATAGGTTTGTACGGAACCCTCGGTGCGCGAGTCCGACTCGCACTTGGCCGGTTTTTTATTGGGTGGGAAATCATCAAATGACGGCGCTCGTACAGGGTGGAGCGGAAGGGCATGTCAGACTTTTACTGACTAAAACCCACCCGTGTTCGTTCAGTTGCCTATGCCAGGGCCACGGTAACTCTTTCGAACGAATCCGCGACCCTGGCAGTTCTATACACCCATGTACCTACACACTTACTATATGGGGACCCTTGCCATTTGTTAAATACCTAATCAGTACACAATAGATCAATGACTACAATAGATATCTGTGGGTTTATCGAATTTCGCTGGATCTAAATCTACTTTTATCGAGAAATAACGAGTCAGCTATCAATTGGTCAATTCGTCGATGATTCGCCAAATTCAACAGTTATGTCCTCTGCGGGGTTAAACTCACAAATAGCGCTAATCACCTCCAATTTTCCCATAAAAGTTTAGAACAATGTAAGTTTCGGGACAGTCTGATTCCCACGTAGATCTTAGAAACAGATAAATGTGTCTAGACCTAATTTCCGCAACTGTTCTGTGTTTTTAGGAATTCCTTTGATGTTTCGCTTTTATATTTGTTTGTTATTTTTTTGTTACAATGCATTATTTCGTATGCAATATTTTTCATGCAGTGGGAGCATTATAGGCTGCTGCTGATGACGGCATCCATGCGAACGAATACGAGTGCATAAGCTAGTAAAATAAAATTTGATATTCTAACTTTATTGTTAACAATCAAGGTGTTTTATTTTATTGAGAGCATTTTGTGGTACCCATCTGATAGTAACAAAAATCCTATCCTATCCTCCTATTAAATAAATAAATAAATATACCTACAGGGTAAAATTAAATTAACGAGCAATACTTTACTTACATGTTGGGTATCGAAATAGAAAACGAATGAAGCAAAAAAATCCTCATTCGATGGCTATAGGCCAGTAAACGATCACCTGGTTTTGATAGATATTATTCGTGTGAATTTTTTGTATGATACCCACCATTTGGGTAAAAGTATTGTAAACTCATTTAATTTTACTCTGTAAGTATCTATTGTGTGATAATCTAAACTAAATTACTGCCTCTCAAAAAGCACATATAAATAAAACGAAGTACTTACTAAGCATTTGAAAACATTTAAAGCTTACAGTGAATGCTTTGATCTTCAATTTTAAGATATTGGAGTCAGTCAGATAAATTGGATTCACTTTAATTGATTTATTGTTCAGAGCACTTGTTGGGATTGGCACCCGTTGGGTTATTCCTCTGACAAATAAATAAGAATACAGAATGACCTTTATAATTGATCGGCGGCAGCGACCTCTCGCGTCCGGCCCTAGTAAGAGCCATGGTACGGAGCGAGAGGGCATGGGAAGCCGTCACTTCCTTCTGCGAAGCAGTAATGCTCGCGAAGGAGGAGCGCGGGGCGCGTGAGGGAGTGGCAGTCTGTGCGCCTTCACGTCCCTAACCGCCGTAGGAGGAGACGCCCCAGGCGTCGGGAGTCGATAGCGGACTCCCGGCCACCGCAGGCGCGGACTTGGGGGCGGCGAGCTATGGGTAGCTCACCGCCTGATAAGGGCCCGTGTCGACGGCGCGTAGCTTTCCACGCGCGCCTCAAAGAGATGTCAGCAGCACTGAAGGGGTCTGCTAGGACCGATGCCTGCCGGGGTCGTTTTATTTCACATAAGCCTACAAGGGCACGCAAGCACTTATGAAACGTTAGAAGCTAGGTGCACGGTTCCAAATTGTTGATTCCTATGGAGAAGAGCCGGCAAGAAACTCCACGGTTACTCTTTTAAAAATAATTGGCTTTTACAATGTTTTCAAATTACAGACACAAACAGTTCAAAAGAGACACTGTGGCCCTGGCACATAGACAACTGAAGGAACACGGGTGGGTTTTAGTCAGTAAAAGTCTGACACGCCCTCTCGCTCCGCCCAAGAGCGGGAGACGTGATTTATTTTGATGATTTACCACCCCACAAAAAAAACCCTTATGATTGGAGTAAGTTTTGTTTAAGGTGGATACGCTAAGGAAGCCGGTGAATCAAATTTTCTTCCGTTTTCTGCAATTTACAGATCAATGTTAGGCTATATGTTAATAGAGGTATGAGGAAAAGGGTGTAAAGTTCACTCATCCTCCGTTGAATAGGTAGGATCACCCGACCAGACGAGTGTTGTATCGTATCTGATGGTCTACTGCCCGACGACTGATGTCGGGACGTTGTGATATTATGATAAATCTGCTAGTTGCGCGATGCAGGATTTTGCGCGACGTCAGTACGATGCATAGTTTGCATGTGGCGATGTTGATGCCGAATATGATTCGCGATCATAACACGAATGTAATAATAGTATATAATAATAATATAAATCATCAATACAGTCCTCCAAGTCCAGTTAATCCCAATAAAATAAAAATTTAATACAACCCTCTGAGTTAATTAAATAATAATTGCCTTTATTATATAATTAAAATCATCAATCTAAGTTCATTTAATCCCATTGAATTAAATGTCATGAAAAAGTCCTTCAGTGGCATTAAATGAACTTAAAGGGTTGCGTTTTTTTTTATAATCTTTATTGGGTAAAAAAGGCTTTAATCGGTGAGCGATTATGCCAGCCTCGTAGATTTACAAAATATGTATAAAGTAGGTTTTATCTAGGATCTTAATTAATTTAACAATCACATAATATAACTTAATAGCTATTTTGGATGTAGGTTTAGACAATATCAAATTACACATGCCAACATCCCTTAACCTAATTCCTTATTCTGATTCCAAAGTTCTCCATTCTGTCCCACCCCGAGCACACTCCACCAAAGCGTGGTAGGTGTCTCATACTGCAGATCACACAGTTTGGCGTGTCAACAACCTTCATAAGATGCACAAACGCATTCAACGGAATGTGCGCGGATCGCAGACGCATGCTTGTTACCAACAATTGTCTATTCATCCGTACTTCAGAGAACCAAGGAATCCTTGGTGGTTCAGACTGAATAATTCTGTACCATAGACCCTTCTCCTCAGATCTTTTGTCAAAGTATTCTTTCCACATCTTATTGCAATTTGTTTTAACTTCTCTTAATAAATCTGTGTAGAAGGCTGGATGACTGACAGATATTCCTTCATAGGTTCCTGTTTTTGCCAGCTTATCTACTTGTTCGTTTCCTATCAGAGTCACATGTGATGGAATCCACTGGAATTTTTTTTTTGCCTTTTCCCCTCAAAATTAAATACAACTCTAGTATGGAATAGGCAACGGGCAGATCTCGTATGAAAAGGGTTGTGTTGATGTTTTATTTTAGTCATATTTGTTACCTTCGCGAATCATATTTTAATCTATACTAATATTATAAAGCTGAAGAGTTTGTTTGTTTGTTTGTTTGTTTGTTTGTTTGTTTGTTTGTTTGATTGAACGCTCTAATCTCAGGAACTACTGGTCCGAATTGAAAAATTCTTTTTGTGTTGGGTAGCCTATTTACTGAGGGAGGCTATAGGCTATATAACATCACGCTACAACTAAGAGGAGCGGAGCAGTAATGAAAAATGTTGCAAAAACGGGGAAAATTTATTCCTTTTGAGAGTTTCCGTTGCGTGCGCTGCGTAAACGGTTAAAGTAACGCAAAAATCATATATGACGGAATTGTTCCTTTTAAAAAGTTCTAAAAAAAAGTCCGCGAGAGCATATGTCTATCTTTTAAGGTTGACTCGCTATAACTCAAAAGGAGCGAGCAGCAACGAAAAATGGACGAAAACTAGCAGGCAAATCGATGCGACGGGAAGGGTCAGGGGAGCAAAAATTTGACGCGGACGAAGTCGCGGGCAGAAGCTAGTCAACATATAATCTGACACTGAATTGCAAAAAAAAGAAATACATTTAATTTTATGGCTACCCTGGCGGTTTTCCCTTAATGTATCATCAAATTCGTTTGAAGAGACAGGAATAAACAAAATGCAGCTGGACTCAGTTGTGATGGTATCAGTTAGAACGAAAAACCGGCCAAGAGCGAGTCGGACTCGCGCACCGAGGGTTCCGTACAAACCTGTAGGTATTTTCGGTTTAAAAATATATATATTTTTTAATTTTTATATTTCAGTTGATTGAATGTAAGGTAAATTGCGGTTTACGATTTATGACGTTTTAAAAAAAAACTACTAACTCGATCTCGTTCAAACCAATTTTCGTTGGTAGTTTACATGGTTATGTACCTCATATATTTTTTTTAGTTTTGTCATTCTCTTATTTTAGAAGTTACGGGGGGGGGGGACACACATTTTACCACTTTGGAAATGTCTCTCGCGCAAACTATTCAGTTTAGAAAAAAATGCTAATAGAAACCTCATTACCATTTTTGAAGACCTATTCATAGATACCCCACACGTATGGGTTTGATGAAAAAAATCATTTTTGAGTTTCAGTTCTATGTATGGGGAACCCCAAAATTTATTGTTTTTTTTTTCTATTTTAGTGTGAAAATCTTAATGCGGTTCACAGAATACACCTACTTACCAAGTTTCAACAGCATAGCTCTTATAGTTTCGGAATAAAATGGCTATGACATACGGACGGACAGACAGACAGACAGACAGACATGACGAATCTATAAGGGTTCCGTTTTTTGCCATTTGGCAACGGAACCCTAAAAACGGTGTCCTAATTGTCAAACAAATTAAGCAAACGTCATTGTGTTAGGGGCGAAATTCAATTGTCAAAGAATGACACTTGTGATTTGAATAAAATTATTTACGAAAAATTTAAATTGCACTTTGCTTAAACTTTCCCAAACTCAACAAACATTCGCCTTGTTTTTCTGAAGGTTAGGCTGTAATTGGTTTATTCAAAACAATATCTGGATGACCGAGCTTTGCTCGGTATATTTTGGTAAATTGTGTTTAAAATAATAAGTTTATGTTAAAGTTGATTATCGATAAAGTTGGTCATTGAAAACACGAATAAAACGACATTTTATAAAAATGAATCCTAGCTAGATGGATTTATCGCCCCCGAAACCCCCCGTATACAAAATTTCATGAAAATCGTTGGAGCCGTTTCCGAGATTCAGATTATATATATACAAGAATTGCTCGTTTAAAGGTATAAGATATACTTTGAGTTTGAGATTATACACATGAATTTTGTCAGTTATATTTAAGTCCAATCATGTACTAGGGGGCAAGGCTATTGCCATCAACCGGGCACAAATACAAACTCTGGGTTGCTACTGAGAAATTCCAGATGGAAAAACCCAATAACACTTTGCCCGACCCGGGAATCGAACTCAGGATCTCATGCTCAGCAGTAGCGCTTGCTACCACTAGACCAACGAGGTAGTCTTTATTGCATGTCGGCTTTTAGAATAGAATATAATTTTATTTTGCAAATATCAGTACTACATAAGGTTGGACTTTTAATCGTATTCACTAACTTGACAATTGGAGGGATACCAGGTTTTGACAAAAAAAAGATAGTGAGGTGGTGCAAGAATTAATGAAATTGAATGAACTTGAAATAATGTACTTACATGCAAACTTTGTAATTTAAATTTAATAACTTGTTTTAAAACAAGATGTGTACTTTATCTTTATATATGTAGTCTATGGCTGTCAGAGGAAATAAAATGACTATAGTAAAAAAAATAAGCAAAATGACATGATTTTTATATTTAGTTTTGTTTCTATCAGAAAAAAAGGTAAAAAGGCTATTATTAAAAATTAATAATTATTCTTATAATCCACGCCTAAAAACGATTTTTTAAAGTTTTATTTAATTTAAAACATTTTTATCATTCATTCTTTATGCGAAATCGTTCACTACCCCGACACTGTTAGTTTTAGAATGGTATCATTATTTTGCATTGAACTGTCAAGTTAGTGAATGGGATTAAAAGTTCAGCTATAGTAGAATTAAAGAAGGCCTTGTGGCTAAGTGAGACCAGCCACACGGATCAGGTTAAGCTACGCTTGCCGTGGTTGATTCGTGGATGGGTCACCATCTCTACATACTAAAACCCCTCCATACCTCGGAAATCACGATAAGCCAATGGTCCTGACTGTCATTTGCGGATGTTGGAAAGTCGTTGTGTGTCGTCAGAAGCCCGAAGGTCTGACAACCAGTCTTACCAAGGTGTACCGTATTGCTCAGTAACTAGGTTTGGAGGTGAGATAGGCAATCGCTCCATTTTAAAATACTGGTACTCAGCTGCATACAGTTAGACTGGAAGCTGACACCATATTTGGGAAAAGGCTAGGCAGATGATACAGTAGAAATAAAATTGTAAGGTAGATAAGCAACACAAGAGAAACCGCTTGAAATTCTTTACGTGGTTTTAATACGCTGGAGAAATCTTGGCGTTAGTCCAAAACAGTAGCTCTGTAAGTATCTATTATTTGTTTAGCTTCTTTGACCATACAATGTTAACTGCTGGTTTTGTCTGTTTTGAGAGAATCTTATACCTTTAAACGAGCAATTCTTGTATATATATATGTCGGAGATGGCTGTCAAATATAAATTGAGGGTAGTCCGCATAATTTGCTATCCTTTGTTTTTATTATCATTAATTTAGGTGATGTTTCTATCAGATATTGACTTATAAATCAAAACATAATTTATTGAGTACTTGGTGTACTCACTAATTCATTTTTGGTAACTTATTTTGATAGTTGTAACCCACAGTGTTTCCACAATGAGGGGAAATTCCCCTTTTAAGGGGTAATCAGGGTCCAGAGGGGAAGAAAAAGGGGAAATACTATAAAAGGGGAAATTGTAGGAAATCATATATTAAACCTCGCTTGAAATGTTGCATAATGAGGGTTTTTGCGTATGAGAAATCCACTAGATATCAAGACGTAGGCTTGTGGTTTATCTGCTACGTGATTGGTGAATTTTGACATATCTGACAATGTCATGTCGAAAAAAACCAATCATGCTGCAGTTGGAACTCACGCCTACGTATTGCCATCTAGCGGATTCTTCATACGGGAAAACCCTCATTATTTATGGACTAGCATGTTACCGTTACCGTATAAAAGAAACAGTGACAATACATGCATATGTCGCATACCTACCCTTATTCCCATTCTGTTTAAGGCTTAAAATATTATTCTGTGCTTTAGCATACTGTATACTGACTTGGAATAAAAGGTAAGTAATGATGTGCAAAGTCGACAAATCTTGTCGATGATTTTGTTGACGTATTGTATTTAGTGTAAATAATATTATTATAGTTAGAAGGCAGGCTTTGGAAGAAAAATGATATAAACATTTTTTTTCTTTTAGTTACTACACTAGTGCCAAAACTACAGCAAAATAATTTTTGAGGGGAAAAAAGTCCTTAGAAGGGGAAATCGGAATTGAGGGATGGGGAAAGGAAATCATTATAGTGGAAACACTGTTCCGTGTTGTAACCGGTAGTTTTGTTCAAAACAATAAATGACTTGTCACTTTAAATTTTAAAATGATTCACGTTGTGAATTCATCATTTGTTTATTTACGACAATTATTCTGATATTATTTGATTACTTTATAACGTAAGTCTTATTTTGTTTAGAATACTTTGTGTTTTGTATCAAGTAAACACGTGGCGTACTTCCGCGCACCATCGAACAGAGTTGTCATGGATATTATGGCGGGACATTGTCCTATAAAAGAGCTTGCACTCAGTGAGCAAGTCAGTCTATCTTCGGATTAGACTCAATACAGAGCTGTATATTTACATAGCTGTATTGACTAGCTGATAGCGAAAGATACACTTTGTATTTGGGTGGCTTAGGCCTCTATACGAACTGCAACCTTAAGAGTTTGTTCGTTGTACTGTATTGTTATTACCTACTTTATCTTGTAACCGTTTTATTCAAGTTCTTCTAACTTAACAGACAGCTGTGCTGCTGGGGAGTTTGTTCCGCCACTTCTTCCCAGCTAAAGCACTAGGAAGTGTCGAAGGGGGGCGTTTTGGGGGACTGTCTTATGTAACTTTGACGTTCAAAAGTGCTGACTCTCAGCCTAGTTTGAATAAATGACTTTTGGTTGTGTTTCTTTTTTATCATTTAATTAATATTGTAATACAACTTGGTAGTTGTTCATGATATTGTTTGTAGTTGTTAATAATATTGTTTATCCCAATAAAATGGGAACGCCAAACCCTGACAATATATACCGCTCGGCACTCCTCACTCCTCCTGCGGATCCGACTTATATATATAATCAGAATCTCGGAAACGGCTCCAACGATTTTCATGAAATTTAGTATACAGGGGGTTTCGGGGGCGATAAATCGATCTAGATCGATCTAAATGTCGTTTTATTCGTGTTTTCAATGACCAACTTGAACATAAACTTATTATTTTAAACACAATTTACCAAAAAATACCGAGCAAAGCTCGGTCAACCAGATATTAGATCATAATTCACCACGGGCCCAGTGCGGGTTAGTAGATGTCACATGTGATGATCACCTCACGCACTGGACAGTTCATCAGACTACTTATTGCTAACCCGAAAAATTGAGTACTAGGTTCCTTCGTTCAATGAGTACATCCTATTATCCTACTTAATCCTACTTCCTACTAATATTATAAATGCGAAAGTTTGTATGTATGGATGTGTGGATGTTTGTTACGCTTTCACGCAAAAACTACTTAACGGATTTGGGTGAAATTTGGAACACAGTTAGTTTGTAACCTGGATTAACACATAGGCTACTTTTTATCCCGGTAGTATGTTCCCGCGGGATAATTTCCGAGCTCCACGCGGGCGAAGCCGCTGGCAAAAGCTAGTATTATAAATGCGAAAGTTTGTATGTATGGATGTGTGGATGTTTGTTACTCTTTCACGCAAAAACTACTGAACGGATTTGGATGAAATTTGGAACACAGTTAGTTTGTAACCTGGATTAACACATAAGCTACTTTTTATCCCGAAATATTTTACTACTATACTACTATTATACTTTTATACTTTTTATGTGAAACGGCTATATCATCAGCTGCCTAGCCTGTTTCCAACTATGTTGGGTTCGGCCTCCAGTTTAACAGAATGCAGCTGAGTACCAGTATTTTAAATGGAGCGACTGTCTATTTCACCTCCACAATCCAGTTACTGGATAACACGATATCCCATGGTAAAACTGGTTGTCAGACTTTCGGCCTTTCTGACGACCCGTAACGACTGCCAAAGATCCCCGAATGACAGCTGCAGTCGGGACCAATGGCTTAGCGTTTTTTCCGAGGCACGGAGGGGTCTTGGCATACAGTAAAAATGGTCACCCATTCACAAACCAACCGCGGCAAACGTACCTTAACATGATCGATCGAACCGTGCAGTTGTTATTATTACTTAGACACAATCCCCTTCGTATGAAATGGCTATAATACGGCATATTGACGAAGGGTAACAATTAGCTTAAACATTATTTGCTCTGACTGTCTGCACAAATTGCTTTCTCAAAGACACTAAAAATAAATTGAAATTACAACAAAACAAGAAACGTACAAAATAACAAACACACCCACGGTGTTTGTTTTACTTGTATTATGTTAATTATAATATCCTTGGCATACACTATCTGGTCATCCTCATACCCTCAGAATTAAGAAGCAAGAATGAGGTGCCATCTTTGGCCCTAGTATAAGTTCCTTTAAACCAACTCGATCTAATGCATCGCCCGCGTTCTTCAATCCGATTGGTCCTTCACCAAAACAGGGCCAATCGGAGCGCCGAACGCACTCGATGCGTTCGATCGAGTTGGTTTAAAGAAACTTACACTAGGGCACTGTTATTCATTCCAATCTAGCCTGTTCCTTGCTGCCAGCTCTACCAGCAATGTCCTAAGCCACGAACAACAAATCTCGCGACCCTGGCAGGCATCCGTCCTAGCATAGTTCTAGCAGTAGAATTTGCACCACGGAGGTTTCACTACTCCACAGCTCAGTTAATTGGTTGTGCAGATCAGATAGCCACCCCTTGGTATGACTGGATTACAAAATATATTTACACTAGCTTCTGCCCGCGAGTTCGTCCGCGTTAAATTTCTTGTTCCCCCGATTCTTCCCGTCGCGTCGAATTGCCTACCCGTGCGATTTTACCCGTTTTTGCAACATCTTTCATTACTGCTCCGCTCCTCGTGGTTTTGGCGTGATCTTATATAGCTTATAGCTTTCCTCGATAGGTAAATTAGCTACCCTAAACAAAAAGAATTTTTCAATTCGAACCAGGAGTTCCTGACATTACCGCTTTCAAACAAACAAACTCTTCAGCTTTATAATCCATACCATACTAATATTATAAATGGGAAAGTGTGTGTGTCCGTTTGTCCTTCTTTCACGGCAAAACGAAGCAACGAATTGACGTGATTTTTTAAGTGGAGATAGTTGAAGGGACGGAGAGTGACATAAGCTACTTTTTGTCTCTTTCTAACGCCCCACTTTCCTAAAATGGGGGGTGGAACGCACTAATCTCAGGAACTAGGTACTGGTTTGAATTAAAAAAATCTTTTTGAGTCGGGTAGTCTATTTATTGAGGAAGGCTATGGGTTATATAACATCACGCTATGATCGAAAGGAGCGGAGCAGCAACAAAAAAAATTATGAAAACTGGCAGGCTGTGATGCGACGGGAAGGGTCAGGGGAGCAAATATTTGACGCGGACGAAGTAGCGGGCAGAAGCTAGTATTTTATACTTACAAAAATAAACATGGATACCAAATCAATTTCCTTACGATTAAACGTTTGATGACTAGATGTATGAACTTAAATGAGGCAAAAGGAGTGTGTAAGTTTCGTAGCAGATGGCGTGCTGTAGTTTCTACCTACCCCCATGGGAAAATAGGCGTGATTTTATGTCTGTATGTAAACGTTTGAACCGTTCTGACAGCACTTTAAAAACCGTCTAAAAATGAATCTACAGCTTCGGGCGGGTAATACGCCCGTCGCCCAGTTTAAATTAAATAGGCTTCCAATATTCCGGGTCCGACAAGTCGTACAATATATACTTAATATTATAAAGCTGAATAGTTTGTCTGTTTGTTCATTTGGTTGAACCCGCTAATCTCAGGAACTACTGGTTCGAAATAATTTTTTTGTTGGATAGTCTATTCATCGGGGAAGGGTTCCCTCTATCTGGCAGAAACTTGATGCTCCGAATTTTATTTGGCATAACACACTTTGCATAATCTTCTTTAAACGAATATTTGTAAGGCATAAAAAATGTTTAGCATAATCATTGTTTGGCCGAATGTTTATAGGTATGTCCGACTTTACGTTGGCATACTTTTAAGACAGCAGAATTTTATTTCGCATAATTACCTATGGCATACTTAAAATTTCGCATAATTTCGTTTAGCATAACATTTATTTAGAGCGACGATTATTTGGTATAATTTCACTTGGCATACTATGAAGATGGCAGAATTTCATTTTGAATAATTTTGTTAGGCATATTTTCATTTGTATAATATTGCTTTTTGACCTTAAATTAAAACTAAAATAGTGTCTCAATAAGTCAATATACAAGATTATTTTTAGTATATGCGAAACCTGAATATAGTTTGTTCAGAATCAGTAGCTGAATCGATTCCAATAATTTTTACACCATGTTATATTTTGTATACCAAAAATATTTAATTACGCTTCTAAGTCGCGGGCCTTAGTGTTTTGTTTCGATTTTAAAATTATCATGTCTTTCTCGTACTCAAACGTCCATTACACGGAGATGGTACGTACACTAGGTGTTTGTGGTGATCTGCATATGTTTTTGCGTGGACAACCAGGTAACTTATCAAGCTTATAACTTTGTGATTATTAATGATACAGTTTTGAAATTTTTTTCATAGATTCTTTACATAAAAATACTAGACCCGTGTTTCGGGTTTCGCATAAACAAAAATTAATGTTGTATATTGTGCTACAGAAGTTATTGACAGAAACGAATCGCTGCAGAACCGACTTCACGTAGTCTTCTCTGCCCTACGCGGGCTTAAATTACACTCTAGGGGTAGGACAGAGAAGACTACGTGAAGTCGGTTCTGCAGCGATTGGTTTCTGTCAATAACTTTTGTAGCACAATATATATTGACTTTTTGAGACACTATTTTAATTTTAATTTAAGGTCAAAATGCAATATTATACAAATGACAATATGCATTGACATGCATATGCATGACAGAAAGCATGCATGCTGCATGTTGCATGCTCGCCTGCATGCTGTGAGCTTGCTTGCATACTGCATGTTGCAAGCTCGCCTGCATGCTGTGAGCTTGCTTGCATGCTGCATGCTTGCTTGCATGCTGCATGCTTGCTTGCATGCTGCATGCTTACTTGCATGTTGCATGCATGATGTATGCTTGTTTGCATGTCTGAATGCAGCGTGCTAACTATGATTTTTCTGTAATGTAATATATGAGTGTTTCAATTATTATGGATATGAAATGTATGCCAAAAGGTGATTCTAACTGTAAAATTTCTGAGATACGCTAGTTCTGCCTTTCAATAAGTATCGATATGAAATTATGCCAAGAGACGATTCTGACTGCGAACTTTCTGCGATATGATGGTTCTCCCTTTTGATTATTATGGATATAAAATTTATGCCTAAAGATGATTCTGACTTATAAAATTATGCGTTGTGAATGTATGATAAATGAATGTATGCCAAACGATTTTCTGCGAAATGAAGTTTATGGTATCCGCTGTTATGCAAAATAATATTATGACGAAAAAAATTCTGCCATAAAGGGTGGGCCCATCGGGGAAGGCTATTATAGACTACACCTTTAGGAACCGAGCAAAAAACCGAGCAACAAATTTGACGCGGACGAAGCCGCGGGCATAAGCTAGTATATCTATAAATTCATACAATGTTCCGTCAACAGTAATTATTGGATCGGGATATGTTTTGTCGTTCTGAAATGCCCGGCATACAAAACTAAGGCACGTTTCTGAACTTTGCATTCGATCCGGTATTCATAGATGAATGGCGGTCGTATAGCTTTATTCAAAACGAATGGTTCAACGGGTACATAACGTAACGCCTATAGTCTTCAAAAGTGTATGCAGAACAATATAGTATACATTCGCTACAATATTCAAGGAGTCTATTGCAAAAACGGGCGAGTACAAATCCAAAATCTGCGGCGACTACTTCTGTTCATTCCGATCCAGCCCGTCCCTTGCTGCCCTCTACCAGCGATACCCTAAGCCGAAGCTTATACCCCACATGGGGTACCCTTAGCGAATAGTCGATCTAGTTTTAAGTTTTTCTTAAGCCCTGGCTGGAGGCCTTCATTTTTTAAGGTAGCCACAGGCAAGTCCGGTTAAGCAGCCGACAACCTCATAGGTTAACCAGAGAGATGTCATACAAAATTGTCATGTCAGATTATGTGGCCCCCCACATAATGGAGAGTCGACCCAAATCTCACAACATCTCACCATGGGGGTTCGGAAAATCGCCAATATCAATATCGCCCGTATCCTCATCAAAATTAACGTCCTATTTTAGTACCTATATGAAGACGCTAAATACATACTTCACTATCAATTGGCATATCCCTCTCATTTCTTTGCTCTAGGCACACACCATAAATATTAGTCTTGCATTGATCTGCCACCTGGCAGTGCCACGTGGCCTTCATGAATGAAAATTGTATTGCTGTGTCGCATAATTTGTGGTACTGGTTTAAAAACATCTTAAAGTTATACAAATTTTACAGGATAACAATGTTATTATACATATCTATTTTTATTTCTAATATTTCATAACGTAATTAGTTAAGGTAAAGCCCCATTATTGTTGTTGTTTTCCTTGTCCTACTTTTTTTAAATGGTTTATTTAAGATCAATTCGCAAGCAATAATACATAACAATTCCAAATAGATTTCTTCAACGGTTTTCCCAAAAACAACAATAAACACTAAACAACAGGTAATAAAACAGTACCACAGATAAAATAAGAACATAAAAACGCACCACAGACCACACTTGAAATTGTTAGAATTTTTAATATGATAAACTAAGGCGTCCGTCTACCCACGCATCCACTGAAAATAGCTATTGATTTCAAACACCATTCCTTTGGCATTTCAGTCTCTGGTTATTACGCTATTGTTATAGATGGAAAAACAATTTATGAGTTGTAAATCGTCTGCTATTTATTACAATACGTGCATTGGAATAAATCTTCTTTTGATCTGTCGTTGCTCAAGAATACTTCAACTACCGGAATTCCCACGCTTATTGAAAAGATGGGCCCCAGGTGGATTCTCGATGTCATCTAAACTAGATACATAAACGTCTGACACCCGGATTCAATAAGGTCATAATGAAGTATCTTAATGTTTAACGCTTTGCTTTGGTGTCCCACCAAACGCTCGCAGACTTAATTACAATAAAACTTCTATTGTGTCTCATTCAGTGTAAATGAACCGATGAAACATCATACCATACTCTTCATAAATTAAAATAAAGTCGCTTTTCGTGTATTCAAGTTCAACTGCTTACACAATGGATTTAGATGAGGTGTTCACCATCATTTAGAAAAATGTGAACAAAAGAGAGGGGCTCGTGGCTAATTAATAACAAACGGGTTGATCGATTAGGTTATGCTACGTTTGTCACTGATGACAATGATAATGATGGTCAGTGATCAACGTACCGACGACGTCCGTTAATGGGTGATATCATTACATACCGAGAACACTCCGTGCCTCTAAAAGCACGTTAAGCCGTTGGTACTAGCAGTTATTCTTACAAATACAAATACAAAATTTTATTAGAAATAACTTTACAAACTTCTACAGTATTTAATCTTACATAGAGGTCTCCTTTTAAGTATACAAATACCTGTGCTAGAAGACCCCGCTCTTCTAAAACTAGAAACAATAATGTAGGAGTGTACATACAATGAAGTCAACTTATATCTAAGAAGGCGTGTGTGTGTGTGTGCGTGCGTGTGTGTGCGTGTGTGTGTGTGTGTGTGAGAGTGAGTGAGTGAGTGAGTGTCGCTTTATGTCAAATTATCGCATGGTGTTCAATAAAAGTGTTTCAATGTCATCGTAGCTCTTACATTTTAGCCAGCCATTCTTGTATATTTCTTTTTTATTCCGAAAGTCTGACAACCAGTCATACCAAGGGGTATAGTATTACTCAGTACCTTGATTGTAGAGATTAGGTAGGTGGTCACTCCTTGTAAAATACAGCAAGCAGCTAAATACCGATTCAGCTTAATTCAGTTAGACTGCAAGCCGATGCCAACATAGCTGGAAAAAGGCTAAATTGATCTGTACAAACACATTCAAATTTAAATCTCCTTGTTTTGACATATCAATAAATCAGCAGATTACACCCGTGACATGCAGGATTACAAATTAATCTGACTTTTATAAGAACAGACAGTCAAATCACTTAACATACGATTAAACAATAGATGAAAATGCTTTCGAGAGTACCACTTCGTAAACAACTCTCACTCACCTCGGCCTAAAAAACATTGCTAGAAATTGTCTTCTAACTGCATGGATTCTAGTATAGCAGTTGCCTAAAGTGTCCTTGTTTTGTCCTTGCACCTCTAGGGCAAGATTAAGTAGTTCGCACTATGACTTTAATATCTTTACTTTACGGTAAGCGTTGAGTAAGTAAGCTATAAAGTTTATTGACGCAACTTAAGACTCAAGCTACTTCCGTAAGTATTTTGGGTAAGGTGTCCTACAGGGTTGCATGTTGTAGCCTGCCTTGCGGCACGAACGAAGCTGCACGATAGAGGAAGAATGAGTTACAAATTTTTATAAAGTTGGTGCAATAAAAACAGTGTGAACACCAAGCATAACACATTATCTGGACGGCTGACTAAAATTGGGGGAAGTCAAAAGAATCGACGGGTGGCCCGTGTCAAAGATGCTAAGGTTAGAAAGGGAGTGACTGCTAACATGGCAAAAAATAAAGAAGTAATTATGGAAGCAGAAGAAGTCATGCTGCACCGACTCCAACATTTGGTTTAAGGACAGAAGAAAGACAGTACCGACCGAAATAAAGATAATAAAAAATAAGAGAACAACATTAATTTAACACATTGCGTTCAATCAATAATTTATAATAGCACCCGTTCCAGTTTCAAGTATTTTCATTGAGGAACGGCCTTAACCGATATTGATACTGCAACCTAAATACCTGCCTAGAACGATTTTAATAATGATCATAGGCGTCTAGCCAAAATCCTTTCTAGTTTGATAGATGGCGCGTTCTTTTAGGGTTCATTATGTACATATTGGATGAAGAATTGCCAAACTTTTGTGGCAGTGGGCAGGGTACATTGCTCGTAGAACAGTTGGCCGATACGGGTGAAATGTTCTGGAGAGGCGATCGCGTGCCTCGAAAATCAAAATCATCTTTACAATACGATACTAGTGACGCGATGTGTCAGGGGCCGATTTTTAACTAAACGGCGGATGAAACTGCCATCTACAGCTTGTAATATAATAAAGCTAATGAGTTTGTCTGATTAAACGGGCTAACCTCTGGAACTACTAGTCGGTTTCCAAAATTTACCCATTTTTTAAGGAAGCCACGCTACGACCCTTTTGAGCCGATTAAAACTAGAAAGAACGCTAAGCGAGAACGAATTTAGTGCGGTGGGCCGTCTAATGGGGGGCGAGGAAGTTCCATGCAAACTAAGTGACGGACGGAAGGTTTCCTTTCACTAATAAAGAAAACGCCACAGATAAACTATATATTAGTCAAAGATGTGATTTCTCTAAATATCAGCATAAGGATTTCTATGCTTAAAGATATTTTGTTTTTTTTTCATTTGTTGCACATGCTATGCCTTTTTTATTGAACAATTGTCTTCATAAAAAATGAGTAAACCATACTTATTTAAATGCCAGCAGAAAATAATAGCCACGGAACCAAACTTATCGCTCAGCTTGACACGGGTTTGATAGGTTCTAGTTTATTACTATTAAGAGTACATTCTAGTGGCATTTTATTTGGCACCAGCCACCTCCATAATTCACGTATTGGGATCATTACAATGCTTTGTAAGATTACTATTATTAAAATCGAAATAAAAATAAAATATTTAAAGGAAAGTCAAAAGTGATGAAATGATAAAAAGGTAAACCTTTAATAAATTACCTACAACAAGTTAAAGTTAATCTGTTGTAGTTGATCTTTATATAAAACTAGCTTCTGCCCGCGACTTCGTCCGCGTCAAATTTTTGCTCCCGTGACCCTTCCCGTCGCATCGAATTACGTTTTCTGGCTTACACTACTCTTTGATAAGCTCATACCAAGTTATGACCACCTGGTACTTCGAAGGCAACGTTTTTGTCATACCACGTTTTATAGTAATTTGTATGTCAAATTTTATAATTTTCCGCGTAATTTTTTAATTTTTTTCTTTCATAAGAACCTTCTCCTGAGACTCCTGACAATAACAAACAAAACAACAAAAAAAAAGTGAAATCGGTCCAGCCGTTCACGCGTGATGGTGTGACCAAGGGAAATAGGGATTCATTTTTATATATTAGATATATAATATATAGATTATAGTTAAAACATCATTTACATCATCATAACCATAATTTCTGTCTATCATCAAATTAACAATCAAATCAGCCTATCGCAGTCCACTTCTGGATAAAGGCCTATACCAGGCTGCACCACAACTCGTTACCCTCCAGTTTCCGCTTCCAGTCCGTCCCAGCCACCTCTTTTAAGGTCAACGGTTCATGTAGCTGCGGGCGTTCCACACTACGCTAGTCGATACGTTGTCTCTTCTCCAAGACTCATCTGCTCCACCGACTATTCGTCCTTCGACTAGCATGGCCAGCCCTCTGCCACCATAGCCTACTTCACTGTCTATCGTAGCCATACATAATCTGCTAATCATAGCTAGTCTTAGGACTTCAAAGTCTCATATAAAGACTAAAAGTTCCTTTCAAAACATGTTTGCAAAAGCCTGAAATGGAAATAAAAACTTTTTTACAAAAAAAAACAACCGACTTCCTTAAAAACACTACAAAGTGAAAAATAACTTTAATTTCGGAAGTCGGTGGCAAAAATCTTAAATACAAATCCTAAGACATCGACTTCCGAAATTAAAGTTATTTTTTTTGTAAAAAAGTTTTTATTTTTAATTTTTTAGTTATGGTACACGCACCGCCCCGCACTAATTCCAAACAAACAAAGCATATTATGCGATAGCAGAAATCGCGATTGATTTGCTGTCATTTTTTGAAGAGTTCCGGTGTCTGTCTCTGGAACTCATCATCAGATCTATATGAAATTTATATGGGACCATTTCGGAATAAACCCCTTTCGAACAAAAAAAGAATTTTGCAAATCCGTTTATAAATGACGGAGTTATGGCCGAACATACATAAAAAAAAAAAAATATATAAACAACCGAATTGATAACCTCCTCCTTTTTGAAGTCGGTTAAAAAAGTGCATCTCAGCTTGCCAGGTTGCGTGGCAATGGCAACAGCCTCCTGAAGGTGATAGCTGACAAGCCTGATGAGAGCCCCATAATAGAACACCTCAGGTTATAAGATATATTGTTGCTAACATCTTTAAAGTAATTTTATTTATTTACCTTTGGCTATCTGTTAAATAAATAAATAATAATAACAAAACACAGCTCTCAAAACGGTTAAGGAAAACATAGTTAGGGAACCGGCATGTCCTAGAACCAAAAATCCGAAGACATGCGACGTCTACCAATCCGTCGTGGGCCCGCGTGGTAGATTACGCCTCACTCCCTCTCGCCGAGAGGAGGCCTGTGTCCCAGCAGTGGGGACAACATACTCTGATTATGATGACTGGGAATAGCGTACTGTTAGGACAACGAACAAAAACTTTCAAAAAATAGCAAAAATTACGATAATAACCACCATCTACATTATACCATTCATCATAATTAATTTCACCTTTAAACGGATACTTCATCTCTGAGCTAAGGGTTATATTTAGAAACTGAAAATAAACGTCTGCAGCATCGGAATTTTAATCGGTTCGTTTTGAAACCGGTCAAGTGGGAGTTAACGTGTTTTTTTCGGTTGACGCAATCAGACTTTACGGCGCCAGTTCATATATGGCGTTTATATCTTACGAACTGAATTGACTTCAGCACTTCAGTAGTCAGCCGTAACGTACATCGTTTTCGGTCCTTGGGGTCTGCTCTACAAGATCATCAACAAAGAAACGGGCGCAAAGGTAGTTGAGACACATCTAAATAAGTGTCATATCCTTTTTTTCTGACTGGAGTTCATATCGAGCATATGGAGACCTGTCAAATCGTGGTGTCATTCATTCTTTGTTCTGGCCCCGAGCTAATCATGTGCCCGTCTGGTATACCATGTAGAAATGCCCGGTACTTTGGCCAAAACCATGCATTGCGTGTTTCAGCAATAATACCCCCTGATACTGCCACCATACCTTCCTATTTCTACCGTCAAGCAGCGCTGTTGTGACCGGCTTTGCTGGCAGCTTTTCTCTTGGATGGCAACGCATTTCCGATAACACTGGTTTTGCAAATGTTCAGACACGTGTCTGGAAACTTAATTTATATTGGGCTATAATCTGCCATGCGGCCTAGGGCGGCTTGGTAGATCGATGTCACATTTCGTTTCTTCTTTTATTTCAAATAGTCCTAGAATCAAAAAATGTAATATATGTATGTGAAATCAAATAACATGCCATGGACCTGCGCCGCGAGGTAGTATACGCCCAATCCCTCACACAGAGAGGGGACCTGCCTATTGGTAACACTGGGTACGTTATAGGCTGAGTAAGCCTAGCATTGGCATTGTTTATCATTGTAAAATACTTGAAGACCCTTTCAAGCCCCTCTCCTATTACTTATTTTTAAGCCGCGTGCACGAAGTGAATTCCCTTCGGCAAAAATGACGAAGTTTCATATAAACTTTTCTCTCCAATTTACCCCCTTTAGGGAACTATATTTTTTTAAATCCATCCTCTTTGGTCTCTTTCGGTGCATAACGACCTATTGTGCAAAATTTCAAGCTTTCTAGACCCAGCCTGTCAGACAGTAACTTAAAGATTTTAATGAAGATCACATTGTCAATGGAAAAAACTAACTTCCTTTCAAAATAATCTTGATAGGAAGGATACCTAATAGCAAGTTGACCTCGGGTGACCTTCCATAGAAACTAACCGTCAGGTTATGGTACCGGAGCCAATCATAAATCGCTGATGACCTGAAGGTCAAGCTAGGCTTTGCTACAATACTCCGACGATCTACTTTCACTGGAAGTTATGATTATACGGGAGTAAGCTTTGTGCTGTAACGCTGCTTCATTGAGTTGATAGTCACAAAGTTGAGTTTTGAATACAGCTCCATAGGTGCTGCTTATTTAGTTGCTTTGAGAACTATTTGACGCAGTACTGAATATTGCATTACCAAATTTTTCTTTTACCTACATAAAAAGCTACATATAATATTTTCAACCGACGAAAAAAACGGAGGAGGTTATCAATTCGACGCGTATATTTTTTTTTTTTTTTTGTTTATGACCACGCATAACTTTTTACACAGTAGTCCGATTGTGACAATTCTTCTTCTTTTGGAAAGGGTATACTCCCAAGGTGGTCCCATATCAATTTGGAAAACAAAATCGAACCCTAAGGGTCGGAAAACAGGGGATGATTGATTGTTCACTCACTGATTGTAATGTATAAACACGCATAACTTTATACAGAGTAGTCCGATTTTGATAATTATTTTTGTGTTGGATAGGGTATACCTTGCCAAGTATTATTAGTACATTAAAGCCAGAAAAAATATAAAATAAAAACTTTTTAACAAAAAATTAAACCGCCGAAAAACTGAAAAGCATAAAATAATACTTAAACCTTAAAATTTTGAGTCGGCGCTGAAAAATCAATGAACAAGGATCACTCAAAGCGCCGACTCATAATTTTAAGGTTTAAGTATTATTTTATGCTTTTCAGTTTTTCGGCGTTTTAATTTTTTGTTAAAAAGTTTTTATATTTGAATATCTTTATTTCCGTAGATTTGTTTTTATTAGCTTATGATTTATTAGCTTAAAATGAAGGTCAATGATTCGATTACACGGGTTCATAACCTCATTAAGTTTATCTCTCAAGAAATAGAACTCATGCTCTGCGTGTGAGTTTGCGTCATCGAATTAACCATCATAAAATTACTCTATCCATCCGTCATCCTTTAACGCCGTAATAGCTGAACGATTTTGATTTGACACCTAAGTTCACCATGATCTGTAAGGGCTAAGGAGATAGGATCGTTTTGATCCCTATAGTTCGTTCCCGTAGGAAAAATTACGACCCCCACTCTGTCTGTCTGTGTCTGTCTGTTACCTCAAGCCTGAACTACTTATTAAATTTATCAGATAGGCAGCCTAAGCCCTAGAGAAGGACATAAGGTATTCTTCATTCTGGTTAACTATTAAGGATATGGAGACAAAATCGCAGACCACAGTTATAATAAAATAATAAAACATTTATTTTCAGGTTACAATGACCCATAGACAACAACAAACTAACATACATATGTATGTATTATACAAAACGTGTGTTATTAATATTACCTTAAACTATGTTAGTAGCACTTCACTTTTAAGTTAGCTTGTCCGGGAGCTGTCCTGTGGCACTTGTCCGCGGAAGCGACGGAACACCACGTCCTGTGGCCAAAAGTCTTCGTCCATGACGACGGGCAGACAGCAATTCGATACACGCACCACAAACGCCTTGAAGTAGCAGTAGTAGTAATTATGTAGTTTTTTAATAAGACTGCGGACCAGTCTCAGATTAAATTGCGTATGTTTTCAATTCAGCCAGGCATAACTGTTCCTTTCTATTTACGCTATTAATATCAGATTTATCTGACGCTTTTATGATCCTGACATAAACGTTCTGAGAATAATATTACTAAATAAACTATCTCTAGACATATATCTCGGCTATAGTCGATTCGCACAAATTGGGGGAATGAAAACTTTTAAATTATATATTATTTTTGTGTGTTAATCGAAAATTCTAGAAATATGTGTAAAGCGAATAACATGTTATGAAATGTATGCAATAATCGGACATTAAAATTCAAGACGGGAATCCTAGCCGTAGGCAAAAAGGCTGCCAAGCTAAAATGGGACTGGGCGGGTCACACCAGCCGCAAGCACAGCGACCACTGGTAATTGTCTCCACACAGTTGGTGCCAGAGGATGGACGGCGCCACGGAGGCCAGGCCAAGAAGAGGTAGCGAGACGACCTAGACGCGCACTGCAAGGGTTGGATCGAGGTGGCCCTGGAAAAGGATGCCTGGAGGGATTTTAGGTAGGCCTTTGCTCAGCAGTGGGAAAATTTACGCTACTAAATAAAAATAAAAAACAAGATGTGCCAATTGCCTGAACCATATTTCTGGAGATATTGTTCCGCTACAAATAAATTAACTTTGTGCGAATCGCCTATAAAAAGTAATATCTCTATATATTATATATAATTCTACTGTACGGGACAACGTCCGTACGGTCAGCTAGTATTATATAAAATGGTCGATTCCCCCAATTCGGGTGAATAAACTTGCGATACATGTATTAAGTCAAGATATATGTCTAAAGATAGTTTATCTAGTAATATTATTCTCAGAGCGTTTATAATGTGCATTCGCCTAGTTCGGGCGACTAAATTCGTGCGATTATATAATAAGCCCGTATCTCGTGTTAAAGACATAAATCTAAACGGTATATCTTTGAGTTGAGACTTTACTTCTGCTTTTCCTGCAGATGGTGGGGCAGTGGTAACGGCCGTGACTTACGATTTGTAGGTCGTGGGTTCGAACCCAAGCAGGCATTTAACTTTGTGTAAATGTACTTTTTGTAAATTATTTCATCACCACTGCTCTCAAAACTTTTGCGCAGAATCCTTACAAAAGAAGCTCCTTATAAAATTAGCCATCTACTAGTAAAAGTCCCGTTGAAATCAGTCCAACCATTCCGTAGATAAACCAGAATAACGCACAGACAAAAAAAAAAGTCTACTCAACAACATAAACAACGCAATGTATGTTTTTGAACTAACAAAAAAAACCGACTTCCTTAAAAACACTACAAAATGAAAAATAACTTTAATTTCGGAAGTCGGTGTCTTAGGATGTGTATTTAAGTTTCTGCCACCGCCTTCCGAAATTGAAGTATTTATAGTTATGGTATCTACCTCACACTAATTCCTATACCATTTCCTATTCCTATACTGGCCAGGTGACATTTAACACTTATATGGTTTTCTCATGGATGCTATTATCAAACCTGGACCAAATAGAAATAAGACCACACGGGAAGCACCAGCTTCCAAATAAAAAATAATTATCAAAATCGGTTATCCCAGTCGAAAGTTCTGAGGTAATAAACATAAAAATTTTAAAAATATATTTTGATGTTTAAGTTTGATTTTGATATAAATTTGAATTTTGGCTTGGATTTGAATTTTGATTTAAATTTCAATTGCATCTTGATTTTAATTGTATTTTGATTTTAATTGTATTTTGATTTTAATAGTATTTTGATTTTAATAGTATTTTGATTTAAATTGTATTTTGATTTTAATTGTATTTTGATAACAATTCTACTTTGATTTTAATTGTATTTAGATAGCAATTGGATTTCAATTTTAATTGTATTTTGATTGTTGTTTTGATTTTATGAACTCATCTAATTTTTGAGTAGTCACCCAATTTCTTTCAACAAATAAGTGATGCATGTTGTGCTTACCTGTAAGAAATTGGTACACTAGACCATAAGTTTCCTTAATGTATTTCATGTCATTGTATCAGTGTATTCAATTGTTGGTAAGCCAAATAAATAACATAAAAAAATAAAATAAAAAAATTATAGGTTGGGGAAAAAGTTTCTTCGC
Organism: Aporophyla lueneburgensis; assembly: GCA_932294355.1. Taxonomy (NCBI): domain Eukaryota; kingdom Metazoa; phylum Arthropoda; class Insecta; order Lepidoptera; family Noctuidae; genus Aporophyla; species Aporophyla lueneburgensis. The sequence goes on from OW028735.1 coordinate 14,521,043, forward strand.
ATTTTTTAAGAAAATTCAAAACATTTTTTAATAAAGTTTATTTACATTTAACTAAAGTATCTAGGTACCATTTTGTTCGATAACTTTTTGCCATCTTGTAGGTAGGGACATGATCCCATTGCTATATAAATTTTGGGACTTCTGGTCAAAATACCGCGACAAGTGGTTTTGGCAGTCCTCTCGTGATGTTAACCTGACACTGCCTAAAGAATTCTGAAGAGACCGAAACAGGTGGAAATCTGAAGGTGCAAGGTCAGGACTATACGGCGGATGCATTAACATCTCCCAGCCAAACTCTCTTAATTTTTGTTGGGTGGCTAAAGATGTGTGAGGTCTAGCGTTATCATGATGAAAAACCACACCCCTTCTGTTGATTAATTCCGGCCGCTTTCTCTCAACTTCTTGCTTTAATCTCGTCAGTTGTTCGCAGTAGAGTTCAGAATCGATGGTCCTGCCTGGTGGTAACAGCTCATAATGAATAATGCCCTTCCAATCCCACCACACACACATGATTTTGTTTGATACATGCCGCGCATTGAGTAGGGTGCATATGATTTGAGTTTCGATAGATTTTAATTGATTTTTTTATTTTATTTTTTCCAAATTTTTGTTTTTGTTATTCTAGTATGAAAATGTTACTTTAAATGTATAGTATTTATTGCTAGATCAATTTCATTACATGTTATTCAAAAATAAAAATAATAAAATTTTCTATGGCAAAAGCTTCTACTACGTTCACCTATTACATACACCCTTTTTTTTTTCAAGACGTTAAATAAAGTCACCCGGTATAAGCCCAGGGTATGAACATTTATGAGGAGTAAAATCAAACTTTCTCGATTACGTTACGAGTTACGTTATGTTATGCGTTACGTTACGTTATGTTATGTTAACTAATCGCTATATTTTTATAATCTTTCGTAAGGAGTAAACTCTAGTCGTGCGTCGGACCCACGGGTCGGACCTGACACACACATTTATTTTTTCAATTAAATAAGTATTTCGTTCAGTCCAAAATCAAAAAGTCCGTATAGGAAAACTAATAAACACACCAATTAAGAAACTAGTAGATATGCCATTAATTATTACTTAATAAACAATTCTACTATCCTTGTTCCTACTAAGTATATAATTTTATAAATGTCAAAGTTTGTATATTTATTATTTAATCACGCAAAAATGACTTCACAGAATTGGATACAATTTGGCACATGGATAGTTAATAACTTGAATTAACAGATAGAACAATTACCTTTCCTAGCCTGTTCCGGTGGTTGAAACCGTCGAGCTTTCACGCTGGACGTGAGAACTCCTAAAAACATCTTATAGTTATAGCATAGGAATAAGTACGTAGATTAGGAGCGAAATGGGTAGAACATAACACAAAGTATAGACATTCATATCCATATTCATATATCCTACTTATAGAACAATTAAGGGTCTCTCAAAGTAACTCAGTCAGTCTGTTACGCCTTCACGACTAAACCTCACAACCAATTTTAATGAATTTTGGTATAAAGGTAAATATGACCTAGGAGATCAAAAAAAAAGCTACTCAAAGTACTAACCGTCCTGCCAGGGTCGCGAGATTCGTTCGAAAGAGTTACCGTGGCCCTGGTATATGGGAAACTGAAGGATCACGGGTGGGTTTTAGTCAGTAAAAGTCTGACACGCCCTCCCGCTCCGCTCAGAGCGGGAGAAATCATTTGATGATTTCCCATCCAAAAAAAAGTACTAATCGTGCGCAGACGAAGCCGCGGGCACCAGCTAGTTTATTATATAGCAAGTCATAAAGCCTGACTGTTCCTATATATCATGAATTCATGACTAATAAATTTAATAATAATTTAAGTTCAAAATGTCGTCACGCAGTCTAGCTGTTGTTGATCTCTAAGCTAGGCATGACTCAGAGGACTCAGCATTAAATATTATTACCGTATTTGCATTACTCATTTCAACAATATATATAGAAATATTGTCACGTTAAATTAACTAACATTGTAGATAGCTTCAGACACATGCAGAAGCACGTAATCCTGGGAGGTATATTATATACTAGATTCTGCCCGCGACTTCGTCCGCTTCAAATATTTGCTCCCCTGACCCTTCCCGTCGCATCACAGCCTGCCAGTTTTCATCAATTTCTTTGTTCCTGCTCCGCTCCTTTTGATCTTAGCGCGTTTATATAGCCTATAGCCTTCCCCAATAAATAAATAGGCTACCCGACTCAAAAAGATTTTTTCTATTCGAACCAGTAGTGCCTGAGATTAGCACGTTCCGCCCCCCATTTTAGGGAAGTGGTGGGTTCGAAAGAGACAAAACGTAGCCTATATCACTCTCCATCCCTTCAACTATCTCCGCTTCAAAAATTACGTCAATTCGTCGCTCCGTTTTAACGTGAAAGACGGACAAACAGACACACTTTCCCATTTATAATATAAGTATGGATATTTATAAGGTGTATCTATTCATACACGAAATATTTTAAGAGGTACACCTGTAGGTGGTAAAGAAGCTATAGCAACGAAAAAACAATTTCTATGGGGTTTTTTTTTTAAATTTAATATTTATAAATTACTAGCTTTTGCCAGCGGCTTCGCCCGCGTGGAGGTCGGAAATTATCCCGCGGGAACATACTACTGGGATAAAAAGTAGCCTATGTCTTTTCTCAGGCTCTAAACTATCTGTGTACCAAATTTCCTTTAAATCGGTTCAGTAGTTTTAGCAGGAAAGCGAGACAGACAGACAGACAGACAGAGTTACTTTTGCATTTATAATATTATATATAAATATATAATATATATAATATATAGTATATTATATAGTATGGATATGGATTTGACGCACATAAGAAATACTGGCTCCTTCTTATTTTTTACGGCCCGAGACACCGCGGCCATGCTCGTGCCGTCCGGTCGTCGCCCTCGCAGCGTCAGACGGGCCTTTCATAGAATTTGGAGTAAAGGTTTTATGCAAAACGTCTCAAGTAGTTTTAAAATTATAATAATTACGAAAATTCAAAAACGCTTAGATAAAAAAAATCTTTTTGCTTCTATAGCTTCTTTACCACCTACAGGTGTACCCCTTAAAATATTTCGTGTATGAATAGATACACCTTATATATGTTACCGGCCAAACCCGATTTCAGGACAAACTAGTTCTAGATTTACTATAATGTTTAGACTGGACGACACCAGTTCATCCTAGAGTGTGCGTATTTATATCAGGATCAACTGGTTTAGCCTAGCCTAAACTGGTCTATCCTATCGGGCTTAGGAAAAGTTCATTTGGACTAGCCTAAACTGGTTTATCCTATCGGGCTTAGGAAAAATTAGTTTGGACTAGGCTATACTAGTTAATCCTATCGCGTATAGGAAGAACTAGTTTAGCCTAGGCAAAACTAGTTTATCCTGAAATCGGGTTTGGCCGGTAACATAGGTATTTACTTAACAAAATTCAATGCGATTTTCTAAATTTAATAATTTTGAAAATCGCATTGAATTTTGTTTTGGTTCTCTCTCGACTCGTTCTTTTACCAAAAAAATGTGCATTGCCATTTAATCTTCTGGGCATTTCCGGATAGCAGCGATGCAGAAGACCTGGATGCATAAGCTCTCTTTTGTTTATGTACTTATTTGTATGTACAGAAGTCATGTAGGCTTTTAATATGGTAGCTAATAAATAAATAGTGCGTCGTTTTATTATGTAGTTTGTAATTTAATTTTGTTTCCTTACGTTATATGAATAGTTGTTTCGGAAGATATTAAGTCGTTATGACGTTTTGACTCGACAGAGCTACCATGACCCTGGCAACTGAAAGAACACAGGTGGATTTTAGTCAGTAAAAGTCTGACACGCCCTCGCGCTCCGCCCAGAGGTGGGAGAAGAAATTTGGAGATTTCCCACCCAGAAAAAGGCGTTACTACACCTGTTGAGGCATAGCACGGTCTGTGACGAGCATTCCCACTGTTGCGGTTTTTATTCAGTGCTCAATAATCGATAAAAAAAGCTAAAAAAAATATGTTTACGTGCTGTGTGGTACGGGCCAACACAGGCACCCCCGCGCTGCGTCACCTACGCTTTTGAATGATTGACTCCTGTCGGATCAATCGGGCGATGACTGGTCAGTGGAGGCTTCATCGGATGTGACAGTTCCTACGACCTATTGGCCTGGCTTGGCGTGGGCTGGCCTGTGAAATAGCGGGCCTGAGAACTTGGCATAACGCTTCAGCACACTCCGCCAGGCGGGCAGTCAATTTATTGAGTAAGGCAGGTGCACAGATATTAGATAATGGGCCTCAATCAAGCGCCTTGATTTTTATTTATTCTCAAAAATCTGTGTGACACTACGACGCATTAACATTATAAACCCTGAAGACGCAGTGACTGCATTCGAAAGCTGTGGTAGAGAACCCAGGTGCCGTTCACACCAGGCGAGATCTGAAGATTCTTTCTTTTCAATGAAGGAACGGTATCAACACCACCTAAGCGACACATTATTGTTTTCCGTCATGCACACGAACGAAGTAGCGGGCACAGCTATTAGAAAATATGAAGAGTGATGTCACCACATACTCGAAAGTCCTCGATGCTGTCCGACTATCAGCTTGATAAGAATTAAATTTTAATAGAATAGAAAAGATAACATTGACGATATTGCAGCACAAATTGTCAAATACATCACATTGATAGGTTGTGTAAGTGAAACAGGTGAAAAGTGTAATCCTGTGGAAAAAGACCTTTTTAGTTTACAAGCTACTTTGGATGAGACAGATTTTCGCAATAAAAACCGAACAGTTGTAGACAATACAATGAATAACCCATCGACACACGAAAAAGATGATAAAGAGCGAATCGTAGAAAAAGCAGAACATTCACAGAGTTCTGTAGACAAATTAATTATTGGAGACGAAACATTCGATGCAAATGATGATATTGATTCAAAGAGAAAACATCCTTTGGTCACCACCAGAACTTTACCCAAGAAAGCGACGACATATGAGCTTGAGACCTTTGACAAACATGCACTGGTTATTTTTAATCAGAAAGAAATTGATGGTCGCCAATCCATGCTTGGCACAGAGAAAGACGTGGAAGCTTTAACGAGGACCTTCAAGAATTTCGGTTTTGAAGTTACATCACACGACAAGTTGACGAAAGATGTCGTTTTTGAGGAGCTCAAAAAATGTAAGTGATTCGTTTACCCAATTTATTTGTGGTCGACGCAACATGTCTTTTTCTTCCACACTCCTCTATTAGTCGTTATCTCAGTAGTCAGCCCCTTTCTATCCATATCGTAATTCACAGCCACAGCCCATCCATCGTTTCTTTGGTCTCTCTCTCTACTCTTATAGCCATCGACATTCATACTCAATACTTTCCTCACGACATTTTCCTCATTCCTCCGTATCACGTGATACCGCCGTTTAGACTTCCTCTAATATACTCATTTCTTATTCTTTCCATTCGTGTATCACCACACATCCCTCTTAACATTCTCATCTCAACTGTATGCAATTGCCTTTCATTCATCCCTTTTGTGGCCCAACATTCTGACCTATACGAGACAGCAGGTCTGACCATGGTTTTATATATCTTCCCCTTAAGTTTAAGGGAGATGTGTTTTCTAGCAGTATGTTTTGCGCAATGTTTCGCTAACGGCTATGTGATGAGTCTTTTTACAGCCTATGTAATTATCTAGTGATGATAAAACAAAGAACCTAGAAAATTACGTACGATATGGGAGTACAGCTGCAATCCGGCTCTTGTTTGAAAGGCTCCTTTATGTAACATAAAAACTTTTTACAAAACAAAAAACAACCGACTTCCTTAAAAAAACCCTACAAAGCCAAAAATAACTTTAATTTCGAAAGTCGGAGTCTTAGGATCTGTATTTAAGGTTTTTTGCCACCGACTTCTGAAATTAAAGTTATTTTTGGCTTTGTAGTGTTTTTTTTTTTAAGGAAGTCGGTTGTTTATTTTTTGTAAAAAGTTTTTATTTTTAACTTTTTCATTAGGGTAGATACTCCGCACTAATCTAATCGCGTTATTCGTTCATTTGTCGCACAAATACTTTATGCAAATTTAAGACTTGTATGGTTTTCACATGGACCTCATTGTCCGAATGGAACCAAATTAAAATGGGACCATTCGGAAAGCACCAGCTTTCAAATAAAAAAAGAATCATCAAAATCGGTTCACCCAGTCAAAAGATATGATATAACAAAGAGAAAAAAAAAACACAGTCGAATTGATAACCTCCTACTTTTTTTGAAGTCGTGTAAAAGTAAGATTTTCGTGGAAAAAGTGTTCAAATTAGTATATTGTTAGAAACTTTCTCTAGAATACCTTCTTTCAAAAGCCTTTTTACATTAACAACCAATTAGATAATCAAAACAGTGGTACCAAAATTAGGTAACCAAGCGTCTGTGGTCTTAGGTGCGAACAGTGTTAAAAATAAATTCTGTGAAAATGGATAGGATGCAGTCCAGGTCACTGTGACCTCTGTCCGTTAGCACGTATTTTTTTTTTGGATAGACAGTCACGGAACGTAAGGGTTTTCATTTCATTGCAGTCAGCCAAAGGGACTTCACGGATTACGGATGTGTGGCCATTGCTATCTTAACACACGGCTCCAACTACGGCATGCTGAGGGCCAAAGACCAGCTCTACAGCGAGATTGAGGTCATCAACCAATTCAAGAACTACTCCAATCCTACCCTCGTGACCAAACCAAAGATTTTTATTATTCAGGTGAGTTTTGCAATCGGAGTAAGGGAGACAAGGTCTTCGCAGGTTGACTGGTTTGGTATGATATTTGGGAGACTTTTGTCTAGCAATGAAATGAGATATTCTGATATATCTTCAAATGTGTGAAATGTCATCTGTCAAGAGAATGGGTAGTATCTAACCTTGCAGCATCCTTTTGTGTTTACTTATGAAACCTTTAATTCAACGGTAGGCGCCGTTTTCTGTCGGTCATTTAATCTTTTACTGTGCTGTAGAGTGTGACTTTGTGGATGTTTTTTTTTATTAGCCGACTATGTTCCACTGCTGAGTAATAGTTATTTGTTATACAAGAGTGCAAAGTTGCTTTTTAACCGCGTGCTCAATTTTGATGACCGAGCAAGCGAAGGATTCTAAAATTGAATCACGAGCGCAGCGAGTGATTCAAAATTAGAATCCTGAGCGTTAGCGAGGGAATCAAAAGAGCACGAGGTGAAAAATCTTTGCACTCGAGTGCAACACGTAACTTTTCATTCCACCTCAGCGAGGAAAGAGTATTTTTAATCTTCAATATCTGAGTGGAAAAGCCGTTTTTATTCTCTAGAGGATAAAGTAAATTGAATTTAGAACATCGTGTGCACTATCACAAACTTAGTCTAAACCTCTATAACCATTCAGTGGATAAAAGGACACAGCGGTTCGCTTGGTAACGATGCCGCCGATGAACTTGCCAGAAGGGGGTCGAGCATGACACCGGTGGGACCAGAACCCATCGCGCCACTCCCCTTTGGGTTTCTACGCTCTCTGGTAAGAAAACGTACCAGGGATCTACACTTTAAGCAATGGGTGGACCAAAGTGATTGCAGGCAGGCCAAGGAGGCTTTACCTACCATCGATGCCCGCCTCACAAAACAGGTCCTTCGGCTAGACAAACGACAGCTGCGTATGGTTACAGCAGCAATAACTGGCCATGGGTCGTTTAATAAACATCTATTTGTCATAGGAGCTACAGACAGTCCGCTGTGCAGGGCCTGCATTGAGGACGACGAGACAGCAGCGCACGTGCTTCTAAACTGCCCGGCGATCGCCACATACAGGGCCAAGTACTTCGGTAACCCAGGTACCCTACGTGAGATAGTCAGCAACATCAAGGCGTTGCTGGCCTTTCTCGAGGAGCTGGGGTGGATCGAATAACCGATTTCCCACCCGTACGCAAAATACGCGCTCGGACGTGGAGTTGCGGAAACCAGCCCGTTCTACCTATTACCTATTAGGTACTACATTATGATAGGTAAGTATTACAGAATCGCCATGGGATCTGGAGGCAAAGGTCCTCGCCCACATGTGGGAGTGGCGCGAGGAGGCGAAACGCCGGGGCGAAACTCCGCTGCCACGACAAATCGCGGCACGGCGGACAGAGCTCCGGTGTGATCTCATGGCGACATGGCGGGTACGATTGTCGCAACCCAGTGCTGGGCACGCCACAATTGCGGCGGTAAATCCCCTCTTTGAGGAGTGGATAGAGAGGCGTCACGGCGTCCTCACCTTCCGCCTGACGCAGGTTCTCACCGGGCATGGGTGCTTCGGTGGGTTCCTGTTCAGAATAAAGCGGGAGGATACGTCCGGGTGTTTCCATTGCGAGGATCGTCTGGAGGACACGGTGGAGCATACGGCGGAGGTGTGCCCTGCCTGGGCGGGGCACCGCCGTGTCCTCGTGGAGGCGATCGGCGGCGGCGACCTCTCGCGTCCGGCCCTGGTGCGAGCCATGGTACGGAGCGAGAGGTAATGGGAAGCCGTCACCTCCTTCTGCGAAGCAGTAATGCTCGCGAAGGAGGAGGCGGGGCGCGTGAGGGAGTAGCAGTCTCTGCGCCCTCACGTCCCTAGCCGCCGCAGGAGGAGACGCCCCGGGCGTCGGGAGTCGATTGCGGACTCCCGGCCACCGTAGGCGCGAGCTTGCGGGTGGCGAGCAATGGGTAGCTCGCCGCCCGGTAAGGACCAGGCTCGGGTCGACGACGCGTAGTGTTCCAAGCGCCCCTCAAAGAGATGTCAGCAGCAGTGAAGGGGTCTACTAGGACCGATGCCTGCCGGGGTCGCGTGATTGTTCGAAAGAGATACCGTGACCCTGGCACATGGGCAACTGATGGAACACGGGTGGGTTTTAGTCAGTAAAAGTCTGACATGCCCTCCCGCTCCGCCCAGAGCGGGAGAAGTCATTTGATGATTTCCCATACTGAAAAAAAAATAAAAAAAGTATTACAGAATTATCTTTAAATTATTTCAAATAATACTTAGGTATAATTAAGAAAAATTTAAAGTATAGTTGCTACAGCTGCCTAAGTAGAGTGTAATATTTTTGTTAGTGACGTGAAAGGAAAATGGGGCGCGCAAAGTAAATTAAAAAAAAGTAAACCAATAAGGTTCCGAGTCTGAGTTTTTAACAAATTAGAAAAAGGTTGTATGATAAATTCGGCCCCATGGAGGTAGAAGTAAACAGGTATTATTCGATCACATCCGAATCCGATCACATACACATCCGTAGTTCGTAAATTAAAATCACAATTGTATACCAAAATAAAATATACAGTTAAAAAGCTGAAATAAATGAGATTTTTTTTTAAATTAATTTTGAGGGTAGATGTTAGTTATGTTCGTTCTGGGTACTACAGTACCCCTTGGCGCTCTACAGGCTAGAGAATAAAAACGGCTTTTCCACTCAGATATTGAAGATTAAAAATACTCTTTCCGAGATGGTGGGATGAAAAAACCTTTCTCCAGGCACCCTTTTCGAGACCCACCTTGATCCAACAGTTGCAATGCGCGTCTAAGTTATCGCGCCACCTCTTCTTGGGTCTCCCTCAGCGGCGCCGTCCGTCCTTAGACTCCACTGGTATTCGACTGATGTGACCCGCACTGTCCTATTTTAGTCTGGCAGACTTTTTACATACGTCTAGGATTCCCGTTTAGAACGTAGCATGGTATTTCGTATTCTGTCGGTTCGTTTCACGCCTAAAATGCTGCTCTCCATTGCTCTTTGACAAGCCCCAAGGCGGAACTTTTTCGACTCCCTGAGCGACGAAGTTTGAGCAGCGTAAGTTAACACGGACAGGGTACACATATCGAATCGATACATAACCCTTCATTAACGTCTTCACGGCCCAGTAGCTTTTTCAGGTATTTTCGATGCGGCGATGGATTTCATTATCTTTTATTATAAACCTAATTGACTCATTCTAAAGAGAACCATGAGTATGACTGAATTGTCAGACTCTTAGAGTGGCTTCCAGCCTTGTGACCATTGTCAAGTCTCTCCAATGATAGCCTCGATATTGATAAGAATACTTGAACGATTTGTCGAATCGTTTGAACAGACCGATGGTCCCTATTAACAATGTCGGTTATGCATTTTTACCAATATACACTTTTTTATATAAATCGATGGTCCCTATTAACAATGTCGGTTCCACAAAAAGACTACTGTTCAGTAGAGCAGTTCAAAGTTTGTTTTGGCGATTTAAAAAAATATAAGACTGTGGATGTTCAAATTTGCACTGATCGTTTTATGTATTACTAGCTTTTGCCAGCGGCTTCGCCCGCGTGGAGGTCGGATATTATCCCGTGGGAACATACTACCGGGATAAAAAGTAGCCTATGTCCTTTCTCAGGCTCTAAACTATCTGTGTACCAAATTTCATTTAAATCGGTTCAGTAGTTTTAGCAGGAAAGCGAGACAGACAGACAGACAGAGTTACTTTCGCATTTATAATATAATATAATTAATTAATTAATTTATAATATAATTAATAAATTAATATTATATTATAATATTATATATATTATAATACCTTTAAACGAGCAATTCTTGTATATATATATATAATCTGAATCTCGGAAACGGCTCCAACGATTTTCATGAAATTTAGTATACAAGGGGTTTCGGGGGTGTAAAATCGATCTAGCTAGGATTCATTTTTATACAATGATGTTTTATTTATGTTTTCAATGACCAACTTCATCGATAATCAACTTGAACATAAACTTATTATTTTAAACACAATTTACCCAAAAATACCGAGCAAAGCTCGGTCAACCATATATTATAATATTATATAAGTAAATAAGTAATAAGTATATAAGTATGAAAGTATGGATATGGATTAAAAAGTGACTATTGGTAAAAATGCATAACCGACATTGTTAATAGGGACCATCGAGACATAGACCAAACTTAAAATGTTTCATCGATTGAATGAATTAAATTGGTGTTTATTAATTTTTGATGTATTTAAAAAGTGGAACTTGGTTTTTTCTGAATGCCACTATTTTATTTACAGATATTTAATACGATAAAGCGACATTTTGCATCGGTATTGTGTAATTTAGGTTAACGAGTCCTTTTGCGTTGTTAGTATGAGTGCCTAAGCATGCTGGTATCTATACTCCAGGTAACTCCAAATACTCTATTACAACTATTTCAGGCGAGCCGAGGTCCTAAAATTGGTGCAAGCATTCCTGTCTTCCAGACAGGCAAGATTCGTGAGGACGATGCAAAAGAATTGGGGCCGTATTACGTCATGCCCTTGGAATCTGACATGCTAGTCCTTCATAGTTCTTCTCCCGGTTGCGTTTCGCACAGGTACCTATTACACGCTTTATATTAGCTTCACTTGTATGTTTGTTTGTAACCGACTCCTTATAGCGCGATCTCAAAATTCGAAACATCCTAAAAAAGAGAAAATAAATAATAGTTAAAAAAAAACTAAAAAACACGCTTCCATAGAAGAAAAGCGTGTTTTTTTAGTTTTTTTTTAACTATTATTATTTTGTATGCTAACTAAGTTGTCGAAATAATTTCATTAATATTGTACTATACAAAACCTGTCCGTTAATATGGCACATCGAGTTTTACAGCCCGCTTCAAACTTTAGGACGGTCTGAAAATGGCGAGGGCTTATTAGTGTCAGCACGAATTTATTGGCCCGTATTGGGCGAATCGTAACTTTTAAATCTATACTATAATAATATAATATTATAAAGCTGAAGAATTTGTTTATTTATTTGTTTGGTTGAACGCGGTAATCTCTGTAACTAGTGGTTCAAATTGAAAAAATATTTTTATGTTGCGTAGCTTATTTATTGAGGAAGGCTATAGGTTATATAGCATTACGCTACAATCAAAAGGAGCGGAGCAGCAATGAAAAATGGACGAAAACTGGCAGGCAATTCGATGCGACGGGAAGGGTCAGGGAAGCAAAAAATTTACGCGGATGAAGTCGCGGGTAGAAGCTAGTAACATTATATTTCCTATAGGCTAGGCTTCCAGTAGGGAAAAAACTTTATGCGAGTCTCATGAAGTAACTTTTTTTATGGGCGAATCGACAATTCCAGAAATACATAGGTATCACGTAATTAGTATGTAATCGGTTTGTATATTAAGAATGCCCGAGTATATAACGTAAAAGATCAAATACGATATTATCTGGAATAGTGGAATTGGAAAAAAAAACTTATTTGTTCATTTTGGCTTATAATACTATAGGAAAATATAAAAAGAGTCATCATCATTATCAGCTCTGTGCACCACATCTGTGCTACCTGCCTCCAGCGGATTTCTGTGACCTTCACAACGGGTCCACCCTTTATGGCAGAATTTTTTTCGTCATAATATTATTTTGCATAACAGCGGATAACATAAACTTCATTTCGCAGAAAATCATTTGGCATACACTCATTTGTCATACATTCACAACGCATAATTTTATAAGTCAGAATCATCTTTAGGCATAAATTTTATATCCATAATAATGAAAAAGCAGAACCATCATATCGCAGAAAGTTCGCAGTCAGAAACGTCTCTTGGCATTATTTGATATCGATAGTCCTTAAAAGGCAGAACTATCATATCTCAGAAACTTTACAGTTAGAATCATCTTTTGGCATACATTTCATGTCCATTATAATTGAAACGTTCATCTATTACATTACAGAAAAATCATACTTAGCACGCTGCATACAGACATGCAAACAAGCATACACCTGCAGCATGCAAGTAAGCATGCAGCATGCAATCAATCATGCAGCATGCAAGCAAGCATGCAGGCGGGCATGCAACATGCAGCATGCATGCTTTCTGTCACGGCACCGGCGGTCCCACGCGAGCTCATCGTCGCAGACGGTTGTAACGCTCGCCGCCGCAGCTGAGGCTGGCCGGCTTGGCCGGCGTTACAACCACCTGCTCTGAGAGCTCGCGGGCAACCTCGCCCCTCCGCGCCTACGCGATTCTAAATTACACTCTAGGGGTAGGGCAGACAAGACTACGTGGAGTCGGTTCTGCAGCGATTCGTTTCTGTCAATAACTTTTGTAGCACAACATATATTGACTTTTTGAGACACTATTTTAATTTTAATTTAAGATTAAAATGCAATTTTATAGAAATTAAAATATTCCTAACAAAATTATTCTAAATGAAATTCTGCCATCTTCATAAGTATTCAAAGTGAAATTCTACAAAATAATCATCGCTCTAAATAAATGTTATGCTAAACGAAATTCTGCGGAATTTTAAGTCTGCCAAAGGTGTGCCAAAAAATGCTTGATAAAATTCTGCCATCTTAAAAGTATGCCAGCGTAAAGTCGGACATATAAACATTCGGCCAAACAATGATTATGCTAAACATTTTTTATGCCTTACAAATATTCGTTTAAAGAAGATTATGCCAATTGTGTTATGCCAAATAAAATTCGGAGCATCAAGTTTCTGCCAGATAGAGGGAACCCCTTCACAAGGCCATCGTTACATCCTTTGGGAGGCTTTCCTACTCTACGTTTTCGGGTCGCCACTCCAGAACCTATGCGCCCCATCGGCCACCTGTTTAGGGTGAAATGTGCCAAGCCTACTGCCACCTAAGTTTGGCAATTCTTTGGGCTATATCACTTACGTTGGTTCTCCTGCGGATCTCTTCATTCCTCATTCCATCACGTAGGAAAACTCCAAGCACAGACTTCTCCATTACCCTCTAGGCGACTTTTACCCTTGGATGCTTTTACCTGGAAAGAGTGGATTTAAACTTTCTTTGGTCTCTACAAACTTCTGCTTGCCAGTATCAAATTACTTGGGGCCTGCAATTTTCCGCCTAAATTCTTCCCCATTTTGCTGTCACTATGGTCTCAATAAACAAATAAATAATATTCTACTTACTGCAACTTTTTTTATCTCAAACCTTAATCAACCCTTGAATTCTTCCAGAGACGAAATGTACGGCTCTTGGTTCATCCAGACACTGTGCAAGAAAATTGACACCCTATCCTTGACGCAGGACCTTGAGTCCATAATCACAGAGGTGAAAAGAGACGTGGCAATAAACAAGCAACATGAGGAGTTCAACCAGAGAACATTTGAGATGCAAGTCTCCAAACAAATGCCAGTCGTGACGTCAACTTTGATTAGGAAACTATACTTGAAGAAGTTTGGGGAGCGAGCCTTGGAAGAGATTTATGTGGACAAATCGAAGTTGCACTGTGAGTCCAGGCTTGCAGTCCAAGACGTAGTGAGAAGGTCGCTTAGAACGCCTCTACCCGTTCAGTTTGAACCATACTCTAGCTTCTTGGAACACTACACTTATATGACAAACTGTTTGAGGTAAGTTCTCTTTAAATTGGCAGCATTTAATTGATTTGTTAAACTATACAAAATGAAATGCTGATCGTTGACAAGTGTATCACTGTCTGTCCCACCAAGTGTCTGTCGGACCATGCAACATGGGACCATGCATAATTAAGGAATCCGTAGTTGGAATTATTAGGTGTATGACTTAATTTTTACAGATTTTTTCTTGGAGCTTAAAACTATATTTAAAACAAAAATATTTCGCGGTCTTTTGTAATTTTATAAAGATCTCAAGAGTTTAGAACACCAAACGTCAAGTCTATACAAGTTACATAACCTCTCAGTATAGTAAAGTTTACGATGGCAACTGTTAAACAGCACATTTGGCACTACATTTTATACGAATTCCAACAAGGAAAAAATGCTTCTCAAGCACGGGAATCAATTTGTGGAGTTCTTGGTGACGACGTTGTATCTTATGAAACATTTAATTAATGGTACAAAACGTTTTAGAAGTGGTAATTTCGATAATAGTGACCAGCTGCGCCCTGGGCAGCCTTGTAAGTTTGAAGATGCGGATAGAACTCAACCTTGGTCGCCGTATGAACACATGTCTTTCACTGCTTGCCCGGCAAGAAAAAAGGACTTCGTGAAAATTGGAAAATTGTAACGGGTGATGAGAAATACATTTTTTCTATAATCCTAAACGTAAAAGTCGTGAGTAGATCCCGGGCAACCCTCTACATCGACGCCGAAACCGGACAGCCACGAAAAGAAAGTTCTTCTGTGTATCCGGTGGGACATGAAGGGTGTGCTTTATTTTGAACTTCTATAAACTGGTCAGACGATCACAGCGGAAGGCTACAGTCGACAATTGAATAAATTGAGCGAATAGCTGGATCAGAAAAGGTCATTTACTGGACAAGGAAGCCGGCAAGTCATACTGCTGCATGACACCTCACGTTGCTCGCGCGACTCTAAAGACCCTCTTGGATTTGGGATGGGAAGTTCTCCCGCACGCGGCATATTCGCCAGACTTGGCCCCATCTGATTTTCATTTGTTCCTGACCGGAACAAATGAAAATCAGATGCAGCATGACTTTGAGGATAAACAATTCAAGATGCTGGATGATATGCGTAAATTCGTCTATGATTTTATCACCTCGAAGCCTGCAAGTTTCTTCCGCGACGGCATCCGTATGCTGCCTGATAGATGGCGTAAGGTCATTAGAGCACGATGGACAATATTTCCAAAATTAAGTTCGATGTTTACTATTTTTTATAATCAATAAACCTACTTAAGAATCTGTAAAAATTAAGTCATAAAAATGTATACCAAAAACACTAAAACATTGAACATGATCATGAAGAAACTTAAAACATTGCCGTTGAAGAACATATTTTTTCTCTACATTCCAAATGCAAGTGCTCGTCTATTACTATCGTTATCTTGTAAAGCCTACGTAGCTGTGATACTTTTTCATAATACTGCCGTTTTTTTCACATGTTACGATAGATTTCGATTAGCATATCATGACGAAAACCAATTCCTTGCCACTGTTTACGATTGGTTAAATGAGTTTAAACGTGGTCAAAGCATACTCACTAATGATTTACGAGAAGGCTGTCCTTTTACGGTGACTACTGAAGAAAACGAGAGTGCTGTGCGGCTAATGACAGAAGCTGATAGAAGCATATCAACAGATTTGGGCAGCTCGCGCAGCTCGCCATGGCAATGCCGCCAGCCTTTTCCTATTGACAGCGAAGCGGACGAATTTCTTGATAACCTGTGATTCTTTTATTTTCCTTTTTTTTTAAATATTATTTCATGTCTGTTAGCCTAAACAGGTTCTTTAAAAGTGATAATTCATTAATAGAAACTGGAAAACTATATTAAATAAAAAGTTTTGTAATTTTTTTAGGTAGAATATGATTCAAAATAAGAGGCTGAATGAATCTTGTCCATTTGTGGGGGGCTCTTACACCCTGTATAATTTGACATTAGCGAGCTAATGGTGTGAGAAGTGTATTATCATTGAAATATTGAGTTGGCCATCTTCATAACACCTTGGTGAGATTAATAAGTGTTTACTGTAAACTTTCCAGGCAATTCGTTGAAGAAAACCCTGACGATGAAAAAGCGCAGGGCATGCTGGCACTCGCCGATCTTTACGAAGACAGCGACATAATCAATAAGTGTAAAGAGAAATTGTGCAATGTTATCAGCAAATACTTAATGGACAAAGCTCAAGATAGCCGAGGATAGTTTTACAAATATCTGCATTTCGTCGTCGTCGAGCGCAGTCATTAATTCAAGGAATGTCCAAAATGAGTCATCAGTGTCACTAAAATCATAATTTCCGCCACTTAATGTTTGTCTAATCGTTTTTTTTTTTTTTGTACCAACCTTATTAAGGCCCTTGTAAAAGTAAGTCTTACTTTGGACCCCACACCGTAATGAGTTAGAGAAATTCTTAAAATTCAAGTCTTAAATTTGTTTTTATACATTAATTGAAAATATTCGCTGCTTCGAGCATGTTTAGGAATGTATCGATATCACTTGCTACCCAGTAACCGATCATGGGTTCACTCCTTCACTCTTTCCCTACATTTTGGATTTCTGCGGACGAATTTCTTGATAACCTGTGATTCTTTTATTTTCCTTTTTTTTTAAATATTATTTCATGTCTGTTAGCCTAAACAGGTTCTTTAAAAGTGATAATTCATTAATAGAAACTGGAAAACTATATTAAATAAAAAGTTTTGTAATTTTTTTAGGTAGAATATGATTCAAAATAAGAGGCTGAATGAATCTTGTCCATTTGTGGGGGGCTCTTACACCCTGTATAATTTGACATTAGCGAGCTAATGGTGTGAGAAGTGTATTATCATTGAAATATTGAGTTGGCCATCTTCATAACACCTTGGTGAGATTAATAAGTGTTTACTGTAAACTTTCCAGGCAATTCGTTGAAGAAAACCCTGACGATGAAAAAGCGCAGGGCATGCTGGCACTCGCCGATCTTTACGAAGACAGCGACATAATCAATAAGTGTAAAGAGAAATTGTGCAATGTTATCAGCAAATACTTAATGGACAAAGCTCAAGATAGCCGAGGATAGTTTTACAAATATCTGCATTTCGTCGTCGTCGAGCGCAGTCATTAATTCAAGGAATGTCCAAAATGAGTCATCAGTGTCACTAAAATCATAATTTCCGCCACTTAATGTTTGTCTAATCGTTTTTTTTTTTTTTGTACCAACCTTATTAAGGCCCTTGTAAAAGTAAGTCTTACTTTGGACCCCACACCGTAATGAGTTAGAGAAATTCTTAAAATTCAAGTCTTAAATTTGTTTTTATACATTAATTGAAAATATTCGCTGCTTCGAGCATGTTTAGGAATGTATCGATATCACTTGCTACCCAGTAACCGATCATGGGTTCACTCCTTCACTCTTTCCCTACATTTTGGATTTCTGTCGGTAACCGGCCGTCAAATAAAGCATTTCAGGTTTACACCGAATCCACATCGTCATGAAACTTCATTCATACAACCATAAACAGAAATAACAGTTTTATTGAAGTTTAAAATTTTTGTTTTTAAAGTTTATTTTCTCAGGTTCGTAAACCTGTGTTTTTTTTTCTAAATTATTGCTATTATTATTTTTTGTTGTCAGTTAATGTTGTTTGTTTTTTTAGCTTATTATTTGGTTTAAGTTTTTTTCCTTATATTACCTAATATGTTGTATTTAGTATTTATTTTTTTGCGTTTCATGTTTCTCACAAATAAACGTATTTTCTTTCTTTCTTTATAATTAATGTATCAAACTTTAAATTTAAATTAGTAAAATTTGTCTGGTGTTTACATCTTTCGGTCCTCCAGCAACAACAAGCGCAACACGTCACAGTCATAGCCACAGGTAGGTGCCAGTGTTAATATTAGCATTTCGATAAAGCGAATCCATAAGATTTTTCTCTACTAAAAATCGCTAGACGCGCCTAGAGAAGTTTTTCAAAAACCTGTTATAAAATTTTGAAAACAACAAACACACTAAAAAAATACATAGGTAGTCACTTATTATATAATATATTGCTGTCTTTATTACTTTTTTGTATTGTATTTTTTTATTGTTTTTGTTGTTTTCAAAATTTTATAACAGGTTTTTTGAAAAAAAATCTCTAGGCTAAATACTTGGGCTCATGAATAAATGTTCAAAATAATGTAAAGTAAGTGCAAGAGCGAGCGAAGCAAACTCGGAATTTTGGGAACCCCGTACATAAGATCCAAAAGGCTAAGATGTTGGCTTCTGAAACCTAAAATGCTGTAAAACGAGTTTAAGGTTTTCGTCAAAATTCGACAAAGTAAGTTGTCTTTCTGTTTACTGGTCAAAAGGAAACAAAACCTCTAAAGTAGGGTGCTATCAGGTTCACTCGTGCACTCTACATTCTCTTGAGTTTTTCTACATAACTCGACCATGCAACTAATCTATACTATATTACTATATAATATTATAAAGCTGAAGAGTTTGTTTGTATGTTTGTTTGTTTGATTGAACGCGCTAATCTCAGGAACTACTGATCCGAATTGAATAAATCTTTTTGTGTTGGGTAGCCTATTTATCGAGGAAGGCTATAGGCTATAAAACATCACGCTACAACGAAGAGGAGCGGAGCAGTAATGAAAAATGTTGCAAAAACGTGTAAAATCGCAAGGGTAGGCGATTCGACGCGACGAAAAGGGTCGGGGGAACAAGAAATTTAACGCGGACGAAGTCGGTGGTAGAAGCTAGTTCCTACATATTCTTTGGAATGATAAAAATAAAATGTAACCTATACGAGAGTATTTCAATAAGCTTAAAGTTTTCTTCAAAACTGCCTAATACCGTAACTTCTGGAAGTGTCAATTCGCCCATAAATAAATAGACTTCAGCGAGTTGCCTATAGAAAATATTATATTATTTAAAAGTGACGTATTTATTAAAAACTTTAAGCACAAAAAGGTGCAGAGGCGAACAAAATGCCATAGGCATTTTCTACCAGTCAACCTTTGGATGATGCAGAGACAAACATGAATTTGAGGAATAAGTATTTTAAATATAAACTATAACCTATTCAAAACATAAACATAATAATGTATATACCTAACTATCCTTGCCCCATTGTCACAAGCCATAAGACTGGTGAATATTATTTCTATCGAGGTAGATATATTTCAATGCAATCTGTGAAGGTTCACAGAAATAGCACTGAAGTGCATTAAAAATATTTAGAAATTAAATTCTTGTGAATTTTGTTAATAAATTAAGTATGCATTTTTGTTTTTGTTTTTTGTATGTAATAGTACCGCATTGGCGCATTATAGCTGTTAGGGTGTTATGTACGAAATATTAAAGAAATAAAAAAATCTATATCTTAATAGCAGCACACATAAATATACGTAAATAAACGAATTTAATACTAAAAACAAATAAGACAAACAATGAGGAAACATTACCGTTGTAATGATACTGGCCACTCTTTGCGAATGTGCTCGCGAACTTTAATTTTGAAGGTCAATCAGTTGGATGTCATCCTGATTTCCAGCGAGTCAACTAATCACCCATTTTAAGTAGTAGGTACCAGCCCGCAGTGGGCCCGCGTGGTAGATTACTGCCCGCTCCCTCTCACCAAGAGAAGGCCTGTGTCCCAGCAGTGGGAACAATATAATAAGCTGATTATGAGGAAGTATTACAGAATGATGTGCAAACATTTTCAATTACAAGCGAAATTTGTTGATCGTTTGCAAGATATTTTTGATCCGAAGTGCATTATAGACCCATATTGAAACCGTCTTAACTCACCACATATTGCTGTACCATTTTGAACTCTATCTATGAGGGAAAAGAGTGGTGTCATTGTAGGTATTTTAATCAGTGTGAGTCAGTGCATACAAAGTTGGCATCAGGTGTGATGCATCAGGATTTGGGGCTTCCATAATCTGTTTACAACGTATTAACTGTTCTGTGCTAATCTTGGAAGTTAAAGCATTTTCACGACATATTTACTAGGCAAACATTGTGTTTACTTAACTTCTCAAATTATTAAGAGCTGACGTGTGCATCCGTGAGCATTCGTTACGGATTAACAGTCCTATTATTTCCTACTAGCTTCTGCCTGCGACTTCGTCTGCGTCAAATTGCTCCCCTGACCCTTCCCGTCGCATCGAATAGCCAGCCAGTTTTTGTCCATTTTTCGTTGCTGCTCCGCTCCTTTTAATCGTAGCGTGATTTTATATAGCCTATAGCCTTCCTCAATAAATAGGCTACCCAACACAAAAATATTTTTTCTATTTTGAGTAGTTCCTGAGATTACCGCGTTGAACCAAACAAACAAACTCTTCAGCTTTATAATATTAATTACTAGCTTCTGCCCGCGACTTCGTTCGCATTAAATTTCTTGTTCCCCGACCCTTCACCGTCGCGTCGAATCGCCTACCCGTGCGATTTTCCCCGTTTTTGCAACATTTTTCATTACTGCTCCGCTCCTCTTAGTTGTAGCGTGATGTTACATAACCTATAGCCTTCCACGATAAATAGGCTACTCAACACAAAGATATTTTTTCAATTCAGACCAGTAGTTCCTGAGATTAGCGCGTTGAACCAAACAAACAAACTCTTCAGCTTTATAATATTAATTATAAATAATACCAGCGAGGTAATTGTGTAAGACATTATGAGTAGGAATGGCATTCATTGCGTCGTTTATGCTGTTGAGCTGACAAAGCTGACAAATTTTTAGAACATACGAAGCAATGGAACAGCAAGTTCCTTCAAAATAATACAGATTCTGATTAATAGTGTGTTTCGTAATTAGGGTGCAGTATCGGGGCATTGCAGAGGTCATATTTAATTAGTGGCTAAGGTGAAAGTTACTTCCTGCTTTTATATTATAAATGAGATACTTTGTGAGCATAGATATAGGATGTATGAATGTTTGTTACTCTTTCACGCAAAAACTACTGAACGGATTTGGATGAAATTTGGACACATAGTTTATAACCTAGATCAATACATAAGGAACCTTTTATTTCGGTATTGCGTTCCTGCAGGGTAATTTCCGACCTCCGGACAGGCAAAGCCGCTGGCAAAAGCTAGTAAATAATAATTATTTGTGACAAAATCTGATTATTCTGAATGCTATATCCACTACATGTGTATGTTTCCTTTTGTTATTTGGGGTGAAAATCGTAAAATGTTCTCAATTACGCACTTGATTTTCGTTGAAGATACATACGGTATGCAAACGACCACGTAGCGTATACTAAACGCATACAAGCGGTTGTGAAAGAACCGTGGTAGCCGAGTGGTAATGGCCGCGGATTATGACTTAAAGGTCGTAGATTCGAACCCAGGTAGGTGCTTTACTTTGTGTAAACAATTTCATCACCACTGCTCTCAAAACGGTGAAGAAAATCATCTCATCATCTCTGAGATCAAAACAATTGAAAACACGTGACATCTAGAGTGTCATCTGGTAGATTACGACCCTCTCTCTCTCTCACACAGAGAGGAGGCTCGTTTTCCAGGTGTGGGGATCGTTATCTGACTATGCTGATAAAGGCGGTTTGGACTACACTGTTATTTTGAAAGATAGTTTCTAATCTGGTCCCCGATTGCAAAATAATCAGATAGACACAGTAAAGATTTTTGCGGTATTGTAATTCCGGCAAAATAAGTTGGATATTTTTGACTACTTATCGTATTTGCCATGCGAATTTCTTTTCGCTCTCTGTCTGTCAGAGAGAGAGACATTGTTTTCATAGCTTTCGAGGGTGCTGAACCCAATAATGAGTTCAAAGCAAAAATCCAAGCCGGCGGCAGTGAAAACTTTGCGTCGTGGGTGTCGTTTTCATAGTTTTTGAGGGTGCTAAAACCAATAGAGAGGTCAAAATGAAAATCCGAAATGCTGCCAACCGCATCAGAGCTTCTAAAAACTTACACTAGGTGACTCTGATGGCTTAAATTCACAGTTTCTCGCTGCCTCTTTCTAATAAATACGAGTTTATGTGTGTGCGAGTATTGCGTAAGGAACTTTGTTCCTGCAGAGTTCTCTTGAAAACAAACGTTTTTTTTTTTATTATTTTGTTTTTCACGAAAGAATCCGATACATCACATTAGAGTGACAACACCAGGAAAACATACACCAACGTCATTCTAATTTACGCCCACATTTTTGTTAGTTGATGTCATAAGGCGCCACCTTGAGTTAGATATTAGCACGGCTACTGAGATCCTAAGATTGTTTGCATGCATTCCGGTGTTGGTAGACAGGTTTTTATGACTGCATCGTGCGTATATATTGCAGGTTTTTTGTGAAATCACGTTTTTGACCAAATTGCTGAGCGACACTCTATACCCACCTACATCTATTCCATACAATATATAGTTCTTCAGACCGTATTTCGGCCATGGCGGATCAATCTCAACGGTGACTAGCCATCGGCGCGAGAGTTATTATAATGCACTAGCGTGTGCACAGACTCTGTGAGATTGATCCGCCATGGCCGAAATACGGTCTGAAGAACTATATATTGTATGGAATTGATGTAGGTGGGTATAGAGTGTCGCTCAGCAATTTGGTCAAAAACGTGATTTCACAAAAAACCTGCAACATATACGCACGATGCAGTCATAAAAACCTGTCTACCAACACCGGAATGCATGCAAACAATCTTAGGATCTCAGTAGCCGTGCTAATATCTAACTCAACACACGTGCACTAGCTTTTCCTTCATTCTCATAGTCCGATGGGATCCGATACGACCGGAGAGAGACCAGGCGCAGGACCAGCGACTTAACTTGCACACCAAGGCACATGGGTATCAGACCGCCAACTTCCAAACTCCGGAATGTTACTAAGAATTTCCTGATGGAAAACCTAGCCCGAACTGGGAATCGAACCCAGGCCCCCACGCTCAGTAGCCGCGGTTACGACCACGGTACCAACGGGCATACTATATTGCAGCGGCGAGGTGTAATTTTTTCTAAAAGAGAAGCCGAAGCGAAGTCGGCTTTAACTTACTGACTCATCAATAAAGAATACTTGCTATCATTCTAAAATTAATATAGGAATGTAATGAATTAAATACAATTAAATTGATCAGCTGAAAACCGAATAAAATATGCAATATTCCTCTATCTCGTTCTCGCTGACGCAATTTTCTATACCTGTCTCTGTCATAACCCGTTGTACAGCGGCTTTCTCTCGTACATATCAAGCGGTGCCACGTGACCTAAAGTGACATCATTACGGGATCGCTGTTGTATGAATTTTTAGTTCCCGATTATGACGTTTTGGCGCCGGGTTAATTTAGAACATTTCTCTTTTTTTGTAATACAAAGCTATAAATAACCTTTTTTCTTGTTTAAATGTTATGGTGAATTAAATACCCGTAGTGTAACTATATTTATTGACAATAGTAGCCAGTATTTACATACTATTGTATTTTTAATAGTGATAGAGTTGCCAATGCGAATCCCCGAAGGCAAGCCGGTAGGAATCGTGTTATATGGTGCTTTCGCCACTGCTATATTGTACGAGCATCGCCATATGACATGTATTGTTGTAGTCTAACATTTTCTTACTCACCGAGTACTTGTTTATATTCCCTGAATACTCCATTCGCCCACCACAAGTCGCCTACTTTATGTGTTTATATTTTAATGTTTTTCGGACACAAAACAGTGATTTTATTTCCTGTAAATATTCCGTGTGATTCATATACATATATTACATCTCAGTGTACGGACAGACTGCCCGTACAAATACAATCATTTTATACTTGTTTCCTCGAACGGTTGAGCAGGGGTGTACCTGTGGATACACTGACTGACGAAACTTAAAAACATAACTGTCGAAATATGGGTGTACTATGAATACATGAAGTACCAATATCCTTCTAAATGATTCAGATGGTGATTATTTTATAAGTAGGATGCAGTAAAGTTCTCCTCAGTGCAGTGGTGACCTTGTGGTAGCCTTCGGCAAACAAGCACTTTACTTCTGAAAATTATTTTATCACCACTCCTCCAAAAAACCGGCCAAGTGCGAGTCGGACTCGCGCACCGAGGGTTCCGTACAAACCTGTAGGTATCCTCGGTTTATGCATAAGATTTATGTTTATGACATTAAATGTTTTTTTTTATTGTTATATTTGAGTTGATTGAATTAAAGGTAAATTGCGGTTAACGATTCATCATCATCATCATCATTTATTTCATAAACAAGTACCTTGTACCTGAATTAACATACAAATTACACAACTACAGTAAATTATACACTAAAACGCATTTGAGTTCAATAAATTTCATCACCATTTAAAAATAATAAATTAACTGTAAATTAAACAATATGGACAACACCTTAATTTAAAAAAAATAACAATAAATTAATTAAGTATAGACAAATAAGCATAGATTAATAAAATCAATTAAAAAATAAGAATATTACAATTTATAGTCACATTAATCAATCAGAATGAACAAAAAATAACAATCCATGATTTCAATAAAATTAATGTTCATCTACAGCATACAGACCTCTATTCAATAGGAAATTTTTTAGATTTATTTTGAAATCGCTACTATAGACAGCATTTTTTATATCCAGAGGCAACCGGTTAAATAATTTAACAGACTGGTATCGCGGACTGTGTTTAACAATTTTTAGGTTAACAAATAGATTTATGACGTATTAAAAAAAAACTACTTACTGGATCTCGTTCAAACCAATTTTCGATGGAAGTTTATATGGTTATGTACATCATATATTTTTTTAGTTTTATCATTCTCTTATTTTAGAAGTTACGGGGGGGACACACATTTTACCACTTTGGAAGTGTCTCTCGCGCAAACTATTCAGTTTAGAAAAAAATTACAGTAGAATCCTCAATATCATTTTTGAAGATCTAGTCATAAATACCCCACACATATGGGTTTAATGAAAAAAATTTTTTTGAGTTTCAGTTCTAAGTATGGGGAACCCCAAAATTTATTGTTTTTTTTTTCTATTTTAGTGTGAAAATCTAAATGCGGTTCACAGAATACATCTACTTACCAAGTTTCAACAACATAGCTGTTATAGTTTCGGAGAAAAGTGGCTGTGACATACACGGACAGACAGGCAGACAGACATGACGAATCTATAAGGGTTCCGTTTTTTGCCATTTGGCAACGGAACCCTAAAAACGGTGAAGGAAAACATCGTGACGAAACCGGTATGTTCTACAACCAAGAATTCGAAGACATGTGACATGTACCAACCCGCATTGAACCCGCGTGGTGGATTATAGCCCACGCACTTTTACAGAGAGAAGGCCTATGTCCCAGCAGTGGGCACTTTATAGGCAGATTATGCTTAAATTCTCCTCATAAACTCCTTAGATAGAAGAAGGGTAATTGCGTAACTTGCTGTCAGTAGGAATTGTTTCCATATTGATAGTTAAACAACATTCATTGCGTTATTTACGTTGTTGAGCCGACAATTTATTTGAACAAATGACGCAATGGTTTAGAAATAATCTTCAATCCCACTCAGATTCTGATAAATAGTGCGTTTCGCAATTAGGGTGCAGGTTTCACATTATCCTCCGTGACAATAGTTCGTCTTGTTTGCCTGTAAACTTGTAATCCAAATATTTATGAAACGTGTCCGCGAATAAGTTTATCCTATTTAACAGATATCACGGTTTACCCTTGCTTTTTGAGGTTGTGTATCTTTTCTATGTCATTTTTTTTTTCATCCAACACACCGTTATCTGATCCCAAACTAGGTAGAGCCTGTGCTATGGTAACCAGACAACTGATAAATCTTTATCTAATATATAAAATTCTCGTGTCACAGTTTTCGTTGCCATACTCCTCCGAAACGGCTTGACCGATTTTGATGAAATTTTTTGTGCTTATCCGGTATCTATGAGAATCGGCCAACATCTATTTTTCATCCCACTAAATGTTAGGGGTACCCCTAAATTTATTTTTTTATTTTTTAGACAAAATTTTTAATTTCTATTTTTTTATGATACAACATACAAAAATACTTACAATCCTCAATTTTCACCCTTCTACGATCAACCCTTATTTTTTAATAGCCATTTTAGTAATTTAATAATTTTTCCTCTCCGGTCGAAAACTGATCAATCGTCATTTAATTAGTTATCCCCGCCTAGGAAATTATTTATATGGCAAAACAACGTTTGCCGGGTCAGCTAGTAATTTATACAAATTAGAGCGCCTGTCTGGGTTCGAACCTACGACCTATACCTACCTATTCGTAAGTCGTGGGGGTCGTTACTACTGGGCCACCACTCCTCTCATTTAATTTCTAGGGATTCCTCACTCAGCCAAAATATGGTTACGTCATTCAGCTCAGAGTATTTTGCCAATTTCATACTGTTTTGTATCGAAATTCTCTTTTGAAACAATTATTAGTTTCTCAAGTGTCGAAAACTGATCAATCGTCATTTAATTAGTTATCCCCGCCTAGGAAATTATTTATATGGCAAAACAACGTTTGCCGGGTCAGCTAGTATACATATATAATTCTACTGTACGTGTGTATGTCACTGAACTCCTCCTAAACTGGACCGATTTGATTGATTTTTTTGTATGCGTTTGGGTGGCACCCTGGATGGTTTAGATTCACTATTGGACCCGGTAGGTCGCGCTGCTATCGAGTTCTAGGAAACAGGACAACGTCTGTACGGTGAGCTAGTATACTTATATATATCTAAATACACACAGAACACATCACACAAAGATTTGTCCTGGGTGGGAATCGAACCCACGACCTCAGTCTTAGCAGTCAGGGTCACTAACCACTAGACTAACAGTCAGTCAAATATTGGTTGGCGAACAATCAAAAGGACGTTAAACCATTGGTCCCGGTTGTCATTTGTAGTCCTTTGGCAGTCGGTACAGGTTATCAGAAGCCCGAAAGTCTTACCCGATGCATTATACTTCTCGTGGTGACTGGTCGTCTTCTTGATCATGATGTTGCTATTGTTATAAATAATTACCCCATTAACCTGCTTATTTATTTTACGCCGATGGTCCTAGTTTATCATTTGTGGACTCGAATTATGACTCGGGTCGTAACAGATATGTGACCATAATGCAGTATTGCATAATAATATACATAATGTAAGCTATCATGCCAAGAAGCTTTAACTTTGGAATTATAATTTGTTTACATTTTTATTTTTTAATGCTTGTGTATAGCATGGCTAGCTGACATATAAGTGGCAAATGATTTAATTTAATGTTCTGTTTCTCGTAATTTTAATACTTTGGCTAACTACCATTGCATAGAATCAAGTGTATCGAACTACTAAATAGACTGCTGATCTACTGGGGAGTTTATTGCACCACTTCTTCTTCCCAGCTAAAGCACTAGAAAGTGGCCACCTTAGGTGCGGGCAAAAAGTTACCGTGGCCTTGGCACAGGCAACTGAAGGAACCCCCCCCCCCCCCATTGGGTTCCCGCATTGTCGAGGCGGGGGGGCTCAGTAACCGTGGCTTGGACACGGTGAAACTAAGAGGAACCCGAGGAGGGGCCGTTCGTCAGGGCTTTTGATGCCAAAGCCGACGACGTAGCGGCCAACGCAACTGAGGCGGGCCGTGATGTCGCTGTATCGCAGGCATCGCGGCTGAGTGTTGAAGGCCGCGGTGGGAGAGGAGTGCCGGTATTGAGGTGTGCCGCTCTCTCTACCTTCCACGGCCTGAACGGGGTCGCCACCGTCCTATGGCGGACGCGGTGGGGCCGCAGGGGAAGAGGAGCGTTGGTATAGCGTTGGCCACTCTCCCTATCCCCTGCGGCCGAAAAGTGGTAGGCGGCGGGGCCATTGTCCTGACCCGTCGCAGAGGGACCAAGGGTCCCATTCACGGGGTCGTCTGGCACCCATGTGCTAATTGGTCCCCGGGGTGGCCACGGCGCGTTGTGTGTTCATGCGCGCCGTGGGGGTGGGGGTGATCCGGCAGAGGTGGATCCGGCGACGAACAGCCGCGGCAGGTTCGCTGAAGAGTTCTTTCGTGCCCGTGTTCCCGCCATAAGCGGTGTAGCAGGGCACCGTGGAGCTTTAGTGGGTTGGAGTCCCACATAACTGCGCTATTTCGCCGTGGTAGCGCAGTATGCATGAGTATTTCTCCACGATAAAAAGAAGGCATCTGAAGGAACGCGGTTGGGTTTTAGTCAGTAAAAGTGTGACACGCCCTCCTACTCCTTCCTCCCAGAGCGGGAGACGTCTCTCAATGATTTCCCACACCAAAAAATAAAAGTGGTGAAGGCCGGGCGTTTTCTGGGACTGTCTTATGTCATTTTGACGCTCGAAAAGTGCTGATTCTCAGCCTAATTTGAATAATGACGTTGATTTTTTTGTTATTAAAACCTTTTTGATACAGCCTGGCACACACTATTGCCCACAAAACATTATTTTCACTTATTTGTAATAATGTTTACTATCTGAAATATCCTCACCAATCGTAAAACCCAGTAACACATTGTATACGGCAATGAAGATATATACAATAGGAATTTCAATCAGAATTCTGGAATTAACTCCATTAGTACTGAAACGTTAATTGTCCATCTGATGAGATCTGAGTTTATTATGCAAAGAGATTCATCATACGTCGTAAACTATGGTTAGACTTAATTTAGCTTTCAATTAACGGTTTATGTCTGGGTTTTTTTTTTGCATTGGCATTGAAAATCCTCATAGGAAGGACATTGACGTAACCTTTTTTGGCTCTGCTGTACATGGGCTGTTGTCGCTTTAAGTCAATTGTCCACTGCTACGTAGGATAGACTTCAGTGGCAGAGGGCAGGAAACATTGCACGCAGAACAAATAACCGATGGAGCCGAAAGGATCTGGAGTGGCGACCGCGTACTGGAAGGCATAGCATTCGAAAACCTCTCACAAGGTGAACCCATGACCTGGTGAAGGCCCTTGAAGGCCGCTGGAAACCTTTGGATACGAGAAACATAGAGCCGGTCGTAGTGGCGCAGCCACTACGACCGGCTCTATGTCTATCTTGGGGAGGCCTTTTTCCAGCATTGGACGATGATGATGATGATGACGTAGGATGTGCAAGTGGTACACGGAAACGTGCGCATCTTCACTGCGGAATGTGGGACGTGCGGGGAAGCGAGGCTTGCGCCATTATGTCGATTGCTTGACTCTGTTGCGCGCTGCATTTGTAAATACCCTCCCACTAAACGTGGTGATTATAGCAAATCCACTCCCTTTGAGGAAGGCCTAAGCCCAGCAGTGAAAGTTATTCGCCCGAAATGTAATATAACAAAATGTATGTATATCTTTGAGGTATGTTGAAACTGTTTGTACTTCACGTCAATTGTTCATCAAATTGACCCACTACGTAAATTGCAGAGTCACAGCCATTTCATGCAACATTTAATTTCCCTGACTACACTGAAAAGTAATTTACATGGTCCTGCATAGCTCCATCTCTTTTTCGCACTGGAACAATATTGACCTTGAATATTCCTTACACGAGGCCCAGATGTAGAGAAGTCGGTTATCTTTTTACAACCTATAGGAAAAAAAGGATAAAAACGTATAGACCACCGGCCATTATTTTAGATGCCTTTTTAACGAGGGTACAATGTCACCCCAATTAAGTTTAATAATACTTTGTGGATTATGTATGATGAATGATGCACATTCTGCGGTCAAGCAAGATTGAAATACTAGATTAATATAAATCAGTCAAAATATCAAACTCCCTAGCCTTTTTCCGACTATGTTTGGGGTGGCTTCCCGTCTAACCAGATGCAGCTGAATATCTGTATTTGACATTGAGTGACTGCCTATCTGACCTCCACAACCCAGTTACTGGGTAATACGATACCCTATGGTAGGTTGTCAGACTTTCATAGATCCACGAATGACAGGGGGCACTTTCGGCTTGACGTACGTGAGGGGTACGTACTAACTAGTACGTAAAGAGGGTCACCCATCCACAAACCAACCGCGGCAAGTAGTTTAACACGTTGAGTACCGATCACGCGATATCGCGTGATTTGGCTCTGCATAATATGGCAGATCACGCGTTACCGCGTGTTTGCTACTGACAATTTCGTAGGCGCTCTAAATCTGTGGCCATATTGGATTAACCATCAATCTATGTTTGGCACTCAACGTGTTAAGAGGCCTCTCACAAAATTAGAATGCTCGAGTTTAGGTAAAAGTCGGCAATCTTATGTATGTGTGCGTAGCTATTCACACATGCACAATACAAACAGTGTAACGCGAGTGTCGAGCCGGTCTAAACAATCTTGAGCCGTTAGAATTATAATGCAGTATTTAGAGATTTATGAAAATACTTACTTTTATTTAGTCAGTCTAATAAAGATTTCTAGACTAATAAAAAATTACAAATATATGTTATGTAAAGTATACAATAAAAATAAAAAATTCAAACAATTACATATTGGTGCCGATTCTGTTGTACACCGAACTAAACTATCTCTAAAATTCCTTACTTTTAGCTATGAGAATTGTTACGCTATTCTGCAAGAAATAATCTCTAAATGTAAAAAATATTTTGACACGTATAAATCAAATTTGACAATCGCGACTCAACGTGGTATTTTTTTTTCTTTTGGCTTCGCAACCTGGTACTTGTGTGCGTTACGCAATGAACTTGTTGAGAGACGACGGCGCGCGCAAGGGGGCAGCCTGGACGTGTTTTATATGGAACTAGCTTTTGCCAGTGACTTCGTAGCGTAACGTAGCGTAAGCGAGCGCTAAGAAAGGAAGTAGAATTGCACGGACGAAGTCACGGCCAAAAGCTAGTAAACTACAAAACTTCTTTATAAACCACATTTTTTGCTAATCTATTACTGTATGCCAAAATTATCAGACTACTGGGCGAGCTTACGCGAGAGCAAGCCACATAGAATTGCCCGTATGAAAAACAGTTTTCTCTCAAGTCTATACCCACAAATTTTAATGTCTGCCCTTGTGATTCTGGTCATTGCAAAGCACTTTGAGGGGAAACTGTATTCGTTTGAATTCAAAGGGAAGATCATTCAGGATCAATACAAAATAGGTTAGTATTTCTCACCTTATTATTTCTTTTGGTTTTGCCATATAATTCATTTGAAAAAAAAAATTGGTTTGGTTGTTTATATTCATTGTTTTTTAATTTTTAAATTATATTATTTTTGTTCAGGAGTAATTTTGTGCAATTTTTTGTATAAATCTTCTTGTCTATTTTGTTTTATGTTTTTTGTGCAATTTTTGTGAAATAGTTGTTGTTTTCGTAATCAGCGACCCAATAAATCATAAAAACGATACCCATGTTGATTTTCAGAATTTGTCACCCCTTTTCTACCTTTTAGGGGTTGATTTCTGAAAGAGTCTGACACACGTGTTTACTCATTTATTGATAGGAAGTTTCGAATAAAATAGTTTAACTGATCTTGTTTCCCCATACAAACTTTCAAACCCCTTTTTCACCCCTTTAGGGGTTGAGTTTTCAAAAACCCTAGGACACAAAATTGTTTATTTCTATTTGTTAACCTAAAAACAAAGTTTCAGGCTTGTAGCTCTAAAAATGACGGACTTCCAAACAAAAATTTAATCCCTTTTTCACCCCCTTAGGGGGCGAATTTTCAAAAATCCTTTCTTAGCGGATGACTACGTTATTACAACTATCTGTATGCCAAATTTCATCGAAATCCGTTTCGTAGTTTCGGCTGTGCGTTGATAGATGAGTCAATCAGGTTTGCCTTTTATATATTTAGATTTTTAATTTTTTGTTTGAATTCTATAAAAAAAATATTACCCACGTGTTGAGATTTATATGCGTGGGGTTTTTTAAAGGGAGTCAAAAATGTCATTATTTTTACGATAGGACACGCCATTTTCGAGATATAAGCAAAAGAAAAAAAAATACAGTACTGTTTTTGGACGTGAGGCGAGGCGTTGGTGTGAATTTTTGTTCATGACCACTAGTTGTATTCCACACCTTTCTAATCGCGATTAAAAATAGTCAGATTTAGTTAAAATAAATTATTTTATTCAACATTTTTCTACAATTTATTAAAATAATGCTTTCATTGATAATAAACGAAACTCTTATCTTATAAAAAAATAAAATGCGAAGAGTAGCAAAATGTTGTAGTCGTAGTATATTTTTGCGTTCACGATACGAGTACTAGAGATGAGGCGTATATACTAGAATAGGTACAGGGAATAGGTATGTAAAGAGACTAGGTTGCACCTATTCCAACTTTTAAAATACTAGATCCACCTAGTCTCACTTGTGCCTACGCAGTACACAGCACCCGCACCGCGGTCCGCCCGAATCGAAGTACCAACTACGCGGCGAAGTGAGATAGCAGCATAGTCATAGCTCATTCATGTTTGACAAAATCATTCGTGTGTCAGTCACTTGAACTTGAACCCTAATTCAATGGCATAAAAGTAACATGACACGCACTGTGTTGTGCTAAATATACTGTCCTTTTTTAACTATACTATTCCGCAGTCCTTCCATCCTTGTCTGTCGGACTAGTCTCGAGACTCGATACTAGTCCGGAATAGGAGTATTTTATAGACTAGGTACTTTGACAATACTCGATACTAATGAAGACTATGATGATGCAGTCTACTATCAAATACGGACTCATGCGAATGTGATCTCGCTTGACTCGACGTCGCAAACACGTACTATCGGAGATCGGACTTATTTAGTGATCGGTTTTTGTAACGAAATTTTGATAAATCATTAAGAACTTAGATCTATTTTTATTGTGACATTAATTAATTTGTTTATTGAAGTTCTTTATGGCGCATTGCGAAAGGGGGCTAGACGGAATTAAGAGAAAAACTTTATTGTTTGTAACGACACTTTTTGACCGACTTAAAAAAAAGGAGGAGGTTTCTCAATTCGACTGTATATATTTTGTTTTGGAACGTAGGAGAGAGAGAGAGAGAGAGAGAAAGGGAGAGAGAGAGAGGGAGAGAGAAGGAGAGGGAGAGACAGGGAGAGAGAGAGAGAGAGAGAGAGAAAGAGGGGGAGAGAGAGAGAGAGCGAGAGAAGGAGAGAGAGAGAGAGAGAGAGATAATACTTTTGTTGAGTGTATATAGGCTTTTGTACATAATAAATAATAAAAAAAAACAATCATGAATCCTGGAAAGGAACTTCGTTCCATCCGGGTGACCCTTGACAACTCTCAAGTTTTGTTTTAAAAAATGGCTCCCAAAAAAAGAAGTGTCGCTTGTGATCATTTTACGGACAAAGGCCAACATGTATTAATTTTACGTTGATAGTCCTAAGCCTGCGGAAATTATGAAGGTACAATTTATTACTCCTGACGTACGAATCTACACGTATCGGTGGTACGCAAAGACTAAGTATCTATAAAGTATGCGTATTTCATGGACTAGGTGGACTAGGTGGAATAGGTATCTGGATCTAGTATTTGTACGGACTTGGACTAGGTGCACCTAGTACAAAATTTACCTAGTACGACCCATCTCTAACGAGTACCCGAAAACTGAGACGCGGGAAAAAATGGCACAGGTCCTGCCTCGTTGGGCGCTTGCGCCGTACTAAACGCTGCCCGCTTGTGCATCGTAATTTATTCTAATTTAGAGTGATTTCAAAAACGATATTATGTCTAATTAAATAAACGGATTTAAATAAAACTTGAGAATTCGATTTGTTATAGAGCATACTTTATATTGGCATGAATTTTTTAATGTAATTATGCTTTATTCAAACCAAAAAAACGCGATAAAATTGCGAATAAATCGTATAAATTGCCATAAGACTTATTTTTTTTTACTAACTAAGCTTATTAAAAATCAATATTCTTGTACTAAATGTAAC
Source organism: Aporophyla lueneburgensis (assembly GCA_932294355.1). Taxonomy (NCBI): domain Eukaryota; kingdom Metazoa; phylum Arthropoda; class Insecta; order Lepidoptera; family Noctuidae; genus Aporophyla; species Aporophyla lueneburgensis. The sequence goes on from OW028735.1 coordinate 14,555,272, forward strand.
AACTAGATTATATGTCTGATGTTTTGTGTATTTTTTTTTTCTCAAATTTCTACATATTAATGATAGAAATAGGAGTTTGAAATTGACCCTGCGCTGATTTTTAAGAAAACTAGTTGTGGGAGATTAATTACTACGAAGTAAACAAATAAGTTTTTGTAAATGTGCTACTAAAAGTAACAAAACAAAAGATTGATCTATTTTTTACATGTGTTCGTCAATCCCAGAGTATTTATAATGATGAGATGAGAGGTAAATAAGGTGACTAAAATCTTAGATATCCGCGCAAAAATGTAAAATGGCTCTTAACATGACCGATCGACCCGCTGATTATAACCCTATATCGTATAAATAGATGAAACAGTTTTGCCACAGTAAAGATATCTAACAGTATTTTGACTCGGCCCTATCCTAGAAATAATTACCTACAGCACGCGCGGTACGTAAACATGCAGTAGACGCGGTAGGGCTGACCGCAAAAAGTATTTTGACTTCATCAACCTACTTGAGTTTCTTTGACTGTAAATATTATATTTTATTAAAAAAAAAAACAATGTTTGGACCGTTTTTTATTAAAAGTGCCAAGGGTGGAAGATGTAAATTATGTCAACTTTTATTTATTTTTAATTACGATACGATCTTTGCTGGATCGATTCAAATCCTTCGATCAAGATCGCGTATCGATTCAATGATTTACGATCGAAAAGATCGATTCAAATCAAAAGATCGGGCACCCCAGGTTAGGAAACTACCCGCTACTACTACGAGCGTAAGTAGGTCACTCGTTTGTCAGTTTTTTGACCCTACCCACTTACTTATTTAATAATCTTGGTATTTTACTTGGTGTAAAAAGCGAAATACCTACCTATTAAAAGAAAAACAAATTTCGTACTAGTAGGTATATAAAAAAAAAAACTAGTCTTTCCTTTCGGAGTTTCCAGGGTAATTTAAAAAATGTATCTCTAGGTGCGTTATTGAAAAATTCAAGCAACCAGAAACAGCATAATATAGTTTATAAATTCTATTTACCATATTAAGTAATCATCTTGCACTGATTATTATTAAATATTCACAAATCGCACGCCCGCCATCCATTTGTCAAAGCGGTGCGTACGCGACTGCGTATGTACTGGGAGTGTACCAGACTCGAGGCGCGTAGGTATGACTTGCGTTCCGAGCGTTTGTATGAAGATAGAATACTGTATAGATATCTTTACTGTGGTTTTGCGCTCTGAAAGGGCAGCCATCTTGTTTCCATCTGTCATCTATGTCGGTTATAATTTGAACTCGATTCGAAACAATAAAGAATTTCATAAACAGGTTAGCCATATTCAGTCTTATTCATAAACGACTCTTAAATTTTAATCAATTGCTAAGCAACTGATTAGTGAAATTCTTATTCATAAACGCTGTTTAGCGCTAAGTAGTCGCTAACCATTTGATTAAAAGCTGTCAAAATTAAACACCACCGGTAGCTTGTTAAGAGGATGCTAAGAGGCAAGATGGCGGATTTTATTTGAATCAGCTGATCGGTTCAATAGGATTATTGTGTGCTTCAAGGCTATTTTGTCCCTAATAACTAATTGTGCCTTAGTTAATATTGATTTCAACAATATTTACGGGATTTTGGAATAGTACAGGAGAATTAAATAATTTTGAAACGCTACGCGCCGACGTTGACGGGAAATAGATGGAGGAAGACCTACAAGGCTTGTTTACATCTGCGATGAGAATAATTCCGTATTAGGTACATATTCTTCATGCGAAGTAAACTTGATAAAGGATTTTTAGGGAAAGCTCAAACAGGAGGAGGCTCAGTAGGTTTTAGGCCCCTCACATTCTTTAACGCTAGGTCCAAGGCACAGAACTGAAGAAAAGCCATGTTGTGGCAGTCTTGCTCAAATAACAAGAGACATTTCATAAGCAACAATTCTATCTATCTAATCTAACTAGCCTATATTGTCCCACTGCAGGGCAAAGGCCTCCCTCTCCCTTTTCCACACATTTCCGTCTTTTGCTAGTGTTGGCCAGCGTATGAGATGGACAAGACCCATCAATGAGAATGTCATGCGCTCATACTATGGGGCTACAGAGAGGGGAAACAATCTGACCGTGAACCGTGTTCCACTGCTCTCTCTTTTTCAGGCGCTTGAGCCAACTGTCAATGTTTCAACCCAATGACTATCGGATCAGGTGCGGGTCATCCAGCGTAATCATATGTTGGATGACACTGTACTTGATCGCCTATGAAATGAAATGCGAGTACCCATGTTAGTTAGCCAAGCAACAATTACATTTATTTAAACAAAGCTACATTTTTGTTATAAATTCGTATTTTTGATTTCCAATTTTTCTGCCTCCGTAACATATGTATGGGTGCTATTCTTTTCTCTTGCCACTCTCATTCCTCATCTTATTCACGTAGCATGGTCTGCGCCCTCGCCGTCTTTCCGAGGTTATATAGTATTGGTGCTTTGTCAAACTTTCAACTGTAAACAAGATTATTTAATTAATAAAATAAACTGAAACCCCAGTGATCAAGCAAAAGGAAGTAATATAGAATAGAGACAAGTACCTTTATGTTTTTGAAAGAGTATATTCATGTAAACAAGCTTATGGGACATGCAAACACATAGCTATTATCGGCTACGGCTTTTAAATATTAATTTGGTCAGTTTAAGGTTAGCGGATATAATATCAGAAATAAATACCTGTATCCTCCAGCCTTTTTTTTTTGGATGGGAAATCATCAAATGACGTCTCCCGCTCTTGGGTAGAGCGGGAGGGCGGGTCAGTGGGTCGTCTTAGGGGCGGAGTGCGTGTCAGACTTTTACTGACTAAAACCCACCCGTGTTCCTTCAGTTGCCCATGTGCCAGGGTCACGGCGTCTCTTTCGAACAATCTCGAGACCCTGACAGATCCTCCAGCCTTTAGAGCTAATTATATTGTAATGTACCATCGGAAAACAATGAAATAATTGGAAATAATGATGATATAAACGTATTAAATTATTTTAATCAAATGAAATATCCGATGACATTGTTGACTTTGGTCTGTCAAAGGCACCACAGATACAAATATCGTGGTTATGACAACTTTATACTTTTAATTCGGATTTTTAGTCAACTATATTGATTATAATCTGTGGTGCACGCATAATTTCCCCTCTATTTCGTGTCGTAACTAATCATCTGCTAACCAGCGCTTATGAATGAAGAAAAGTTAATCATTACTTAAGAGCTAACCATTTGCTTAACTAAACAGTGGCTAATCAGTGATTAGCGAGATTTTTATGAATAAGACTGATTATCTATAGGTATTTGATGGGTATCCTTGACATTATTAACGATGTTTAATTCGTGAACAAGCATTTTATATCTGTAGATTTTATATTACCATTTATCAATGCTACGATTAGTATACTTTACCTAGATTTTCTAGTTCCCCATTGGTGAAGAGACGGCAGATGGCAACGACAGCTGTTTTCTATCCTATATTTATGACCACCTTTCATAACATTATGTCGGCAATCAGATTAATAATCGCTTTTTTTTTCTAAAATTTGGTTGTTAATACTGCTCTAATTTTGCAAACTAACCTGTTTTATTTTTTGTGAGGTTTATAGGCCTCACATTTATTTGTTTGCTGGATTGGAGGAACTACTATTTGGTTCACTTATTAAAACTCACTTTTAAAACTTGAAGACGTATTTATTTCTTAATCAGTCGCCCATGGCGTGGATTTCACAACTAACTTAAAATTTAACTTACCCTATATTTATACTTTATACACATTGGTGCATGTTGCGCCGACTGCGCCGAGTTACCAAATTTCGGTTTAACCAATAACATAACTAATTAATATTTAGGTTTTTGCGATGTACTCCGAGTCCACCAATCAGAGGCAGGCAAGGGCGTCTCGAGGTTTGGACAGGTTTCGACACTATTTGATCTGAGCAAACCTGACTCCGGAATAGATCGCGATTACAAAGTTTCTTAGTTCCTAAATTGAATACAATCAAACTATATTTAAACTAACTTATAGGTGCTTCATACATAATATACTTATTACTAGATAAGCGATCTTATTACATAAGCGTTCTATCGGCGTCCTGCACATTCCTCCCGCCGTGCGTCGTCCGCTGCTGGCGTCGCAGTTGTAGCCTCCAGTGCAGGATCGCCGTGGTCTATTGATAGTACCACTATCTTCTTCACTGGACGTCGCAGGATACCTCCTTTCGTTGATACGTCCACTGTGCGCACCACTCCATCAGGGCCGGGGAATGTAGCACAGATGCGTCCTCTGATCCACATGTTTCTTGGGAGGTTGCCATCTACGATGAACACTAGGTCGTCGACCTTAGGGATTATGCCTTTAGTATGTGGCTCTCTGCGGTTCCTTAGTTCTGGGAGATATTCTTTCAGCCATCTGGCCCAGAATATATCGGCGAGCCTTTGAGCTGCACGCCAACTGGCTCGTAGACGTAAGTCGCTGTCGTCGAATTTCCCTGGTGTCGCGATGCGACCTGGACCGCCCAAAATGAAGTGATTGGGCGTCAATGCTTCAGGATCTTCGGGGTTCACTGACACGTGTGTAAGTGGTCGGCTGTTCACTGTGTGTTCGGCTTCGATGAGGAGTGTGTTAAGCACTTCTTCGCTCGGGAACCGCTCGTTCATTGTGGTGGCTAGTGCTGTCTTCACCGACCTCACCATACGTTCCCAGGCGCCCCCCATGAATGGTGCCCCCGGTGGGATAAATCGCCAATCGATCATCTTTATCGACGCTTCCTCTGCTGTAGCCGCAAGGATGGCTGCTCGCAGTTCCTTTTCGGCGCCGTGGAAGTTCGTCCCGTTGTCGGACCATAGCTGTGCTGGACATCCTCGACGTGCCATCATACGTCGTAAAGCCATGATCGCTGAATCCGTGTTGAGCGATACCACAAGTTCAAGGTGTATGGCGCGCGTCGTCAGGCACGTGAATAAGGCGACGTACCTCTTCTGATGACTTCGTCCCCCTGTGATCGTTAATGGTCCGAAGTAGTCCAACCCGGTGTAGGTGAATGGCCTCTGATGATGTGCTAATCGACAGGAAGGGAGATCCCCTGTCATCGGCTGAGGGGGAGAGGCTGCCTTTATACGACATCGCAGACACTTGCTTATAATGTTCTTCACGGTTGGTCGTAGACGTAGGACCCAATGTTGCTGACGACACTCGTTGACTATGGTCTCTGTGCCCGCGTGATGTAGTTTACGGTGGACGTGTTCGATCCACAATCGTGTCGTGGCGTGGTTTCCATCTAAGATCAAGGGTTTCTTCAGACGCTCTGTGATGTCCGTCATGGCGGTTATTCTGCTTTTCAGACGAATCTCTCCTTCGATGAATTCTATGCACAATGCGTGTAGGCGACTGCTTCGTGAGATGGGCTTCTTATGCATCAGGGCTTCTATTTCTTCCTGGAAGGATTGCTGTTGTGAAGCTCTCAGGATCAGACTTTCGGCACGGTGTAAAAGTTCAGCGGTGAGAGGCATGTGATTATTTGTGACCTGTAGTCTCTGTTTCGGTTTGACCTGCACCATCTGCTTACTCCTTCTCCAGTCAGGGTCGTCTCTGTTGTTCTTCTTGGTTCTCTTGTAGTTAATATTCTCCCCTAATTGACCGCAGACTTGCAGGAACTGTAGAACTCGTGCTGTGGCTCGTAGGTACCTCTCCCATCGCGAGAATCTATTGACGTTTGGTATAGCCTCGCTGATCTGTACTTTCTTGTCTATGATGCTGCAGGTTCTCTCTTCTCCTGTGATTATGGCAGGGTTCTTCTCATCAGCTGGCCATGTTTCTGGGGGTCTTCGGAGGAATTCGGGACCGTGGAACCAGCGGTGATCTGCATCATAGTGTTCTGGTACATCTCTCGTAGCGTCATCTGCTGGGTTCAGTTTGGTCGGGATCCAGCGCCATTCATTGGTGGAGCTGTGTTCCTCGATGGCTGCGATGCGGTGAGCGACATATGGTTTGTAAGACCTGGCTCCAGTCCTGATCCATGACAGTGTAGTTCTGCTGTCGGTCCAGAACGTGGTTGATTCTGGTACTCTTTCATGTTCTTCCTTAACCGCTGTCGCCATTCTTGCACCAAGCACTGCTGCTTGAAGCTCTAATCGTGGAATTGACATTAGCTTCAATGGTGCCACCTTGGCTTTGGCTGTTACCAAGCAGACGTAGGTTCTTTCGTCCCTGGCGACCGTTCGCCAATATAAGGCTGCTGAGTATGCAGATTCGCTTGCGTCGGTGAATATGTGCAGCTGTAGTGATTCTGTGGTGCTGAAACCTGGATAAGTTCGGGGAATGGAGACATGTTCAAGTGCTCGGAGTTGAGCGAGCCATTTCCTCCAGCTTGCAGCTAAGTCACCGTCTAGGGCTTCGTCCCATGCTGTTCCAAGACGCCAAACTTCTTGCAGTATTTGCTTGGCTCTGATGGTCACCGGCGATACAAGTCCCAGTGGGTTGAATAGGGACATGAGTATTCTGAGGGCTTTCCTTTTAGTAGGCGTGTCGTTCTGTAGGACGTTCTGAGGTATGCGTGTTAGGTTTAGATTGAAGGCAAGTGAGTCTTCTGTTGGTCTCCATATCAGACCGAGAACTCGTTCTGTCTGGATGTCGTCTTCCAGCTTGATGGTGTCTTGAGTCTCGGTTACCTCCCCTAGTGCTTCAAGTAGGGCGGTAGAGTTTGATGAACATTTCTTGAGTTCGAAGTGTGCTTCGCTGTGAATTCTACGCACTGCTTGTGAGACTCTTACTGCTTCTTCTAACGTGTCGAAGCTGTTCAAATAATCATCCTTGTAGTGCTTTCTTTTGATGGCTTTGACTGCCTCTGGATGTTCATGTTGGAATCTCTCGGCGTTTGTGTTCTTCACATATATCGCTGTAGCTGGCGAACAAGAGGCTCCGAAGATCAGTGACTTCATGCGGTACTGTTCAGGCGGCTGGTTGTCTCTTCGGTCTCCTCTCCATAAGTAGCGGAGAGCGTCCCGGTCTTCTAGTCGAAGTTCTATTTGTAAGAACATCTCAGTAATGTCAGCGGTCACGGCGATTGAGTGCTGACGAAAGCGCATTATTACTCCTGGTAATGATTGCAGAAGATCTGGACCAGTGAGCAGTTGATCATTTAGTGATATTCCTCTGGTCTTGGCTGCAGCGTCACAGACAATTCTTAACTTGTCCGGTCTCATTGGATTGAAAACCGCGAAATGAGGTAGGTACCAGGTCCTATGTTCTGACATGGTTGAAGGAGCTGGTTCAGCGTATCCCTTTCACACTAGTGCTTCCATTTGTTCAGAGTACCTCTTCTTTAGTTCTGGATCTCTATCGATTTTCTTTTCCACGCTGATGAGCCTGTTCATAGCGCTATCATAGTTGCCTGGCATTTTTATGTTCTCCTCTCGCCATAATAGAGCGGTTTGATACCGTCCTTCTGTGGTCCTCTTCGTATGTTGCTGCAGAATACGAAGTGCTTTTTCATCAGGATCATTGAAGGGTTTCTTTGGATTGACTTGCATGTTATCCATTGTGATGTATTCCTTCACAAGTTCATGAAGATCGTCGTCTGTGTCAGCATGTCTGATGAAGTTCACTCTGTGGCCAAGCGCTCGTGTGTGGCTGCCGTGCAGGACCCAACCGAGTGGCGTTAGTGATGCCACTGGTTGGTTCTTCTTTCCTGTTTTGATTTCTATTGTGATGAGAAGATCCCAGTTGTCTTGGCCAATTAGGAGTCTGGGTCTTGCATTTCCAGTCACTATATCTTTGGCTATGTCTCGAAGATGTTCACAATCCCTGACTGCTTCTCCAGGTATCCTCTGTGCAGCCAACTCCAGCTGCTTGACCGTTCTTGCCTGTAACTTGCGTTCCGCTGTGTGAAGTCCCTTGATGCAGAAGTTCACTCGTCGAGATGTCACGTCGATTGTAGGTTCGCCGTCGAAGGATGATATACGTAGTGGTTCATATGATCCTTCTGCTCCGATCTGACTGGCCAGGCTCTCGTCGATTAGTGTTACCGTGGAGCCATCATCCAGGAGCGCGTAGGTATCCACAGCTCCCGCCGGTCCAGAAAGGTGTACTGGTATTTTTTTCAGGAATGACACCTTAGGGGTCCACGCTGAATGTACCTTCTCTTGTTCTTCCTTGGGGCACTCGGGTTCTTCTTTCTTCCTGTCGGCGTGTAACATCTTGTGATGTAGGTGGACACAGTCGTTTATTTCGCATTTCTTTGGTTTACAGCTGTGTTGCTTTGTTCTGTATTTGAGGCAACGAAAACACAACCGATTCTTCTTAGCTATGTCCCACCTAATATCGATAGTTGCTTTCTTGAACTGTTCTCATTCCACAATGCTGTGCCCCTGTGGTTCACATAAACCACACTTCGGTTTGTTAGATTCCTGTGTGGCATGTACCCGTTGCTGGCGTCGCTGCGTGTTCTGTTGAGTGGGTTGTGCGGTTGCAGCGATATTTTCAGGCAGTGCGTACGGGCTGCATATTTCAGCTTCGATCTTAATGAATCGGGTGAACTTCAGTAGATCAGGTTCGGTTCTGGAGTTCATCGCTGAAAACTGGTACCACTGTCTCTTCAAAGTAGGTGTGAGCTTCTCAACAATAGCTTTAGTTACTTCAGGATTGTAGAGATAATGTCCACAGTTCAGTGCTTGCAAAGTTCCAACTATACTTTCAACTTTAGTAGCAAAGGTACAAACATCACGCGGAGATTCGGTGAGGCGCGGCAGAGTTCGTAGACGTTCTATCTCAGCCATTGCAATTGAGTCTGGACGTCCGAAACGTAGCTCGAGTGATTTCATAACTTCACTTGGGTCTGCGTTCACTATTAATAGACCCTGTACAGCTTCCTTGGCTAGACCTCGAAGGCTTCTTCTAAGTCTGGACATGTTCTCCCCTGCTGTTAGTCTATGTGCCGTCTCATAGTAGGCGGCGCGGAACGTGAGCCAGTCTTGATGTGCTCCGTTGAAACAGGGTAGTTCGGTGTATCTCGTGGGCTGCTGGTACTGTGTAGATTGCACAGCGTGCGTGATCGCAGCAGCAAGTTCTTTCAAGTCCGTCCTTGGTTCTTGGACGGCCATTGTTGTAGGCTGACATGCGGCGTGCGTAGATGGCATAGACTACGGCACCCGGGTCCCGGCGGCGTAGCCCGTCGTGTAGTCGTGATGTGGTGCCGTAGTGTAGATCGGTTGCCATGATGTGTTCGTAGTTACGTACGTCGAGTTCTGTGGCCAGGGTGCGGCAGGTTCCGCTGGCGCTGGCGTTGATTGCGGCTGCGCAGGCACATAGTTCGGTTGCGAGGATGCGCATGTGAACAGTAACTGTAGATTCGGGTGTGGCTGCGTAGCTGCGGCGTTCTGCTGCCAGGCGGCGATTACTGGCGGCGGGTTCAGGTGCGACTGTTCAGTCGCAAGGTTCGGCTGCCAAGCGGCGGCAGTGCTCACTGGCAGCATGTTCTCGGGTTCAGTAGTGTTAACTCCCGCCGGTAAAGTCACCGGGATGTTCCAGGACACGGCGGCGTTCACTGGAACTGCAGGTTCGGTCGACGACTTTACGTTAGATTCGTGTGGTCGCTCGGCGATGGCGAGTAGCTGACTTGTTTGTAGCCACGTAGTCACTCGTTGATCATTGCCAGCTTCCGAGGCCACTGAGGATAGGTCTTCATCGGTAGATTCCGCTTCGACCTCGGCGAGGCGCGCGGTCGCTAGTTCTACTAACCTTTGTGCTAGCTCCGCCTTGGCTTTAGCTACGCGACGCGATTTCGACACTTTTTCACTCGTAGGTTTCATACGGCGACCACTTTCTTTGATCTTAGGTTCATCGGCGACTCTTTGTTTAGCTGTGCGTTTAACTGTTGACTCGGTCACGGCGGGGGCCTCCGATGTATCAGCTGTCGTTATCGTAGGCTCCGTAGTGGTCGTCTCAGTCGTAGTCTCAGTAGTGGCTTCCGTAGTGGTTTCAGTCGCTGCTTCATTTGCGTTTTCAGTAGCGGTTTCCGTTCGTTCTGTAGCTATAGTCGACGGTTGTCTACCCTTTTTCCCTGTAGACCTCGTAACAGGCATTGTTCTTGATGAATTGTTATAAATATTCTTCAAATAAGTTCACACTGGAGTCTTGTTTAATAGCGTTTTCACTCGAATCCGGCTCGCGAAGGACCAGACAATGTGAGGTTTATAGGCCTCACATTTACTTGTTTGCTGGATTGGAGGAACTACTATTTGGTTCACTTATTAAAACTCACTTTTAAAACTTGAAGACGTATTTATTTCTTAATCAGTCGCCCATGGCGTGGATTTCACAACTAACTTAATTTTTTTTTTTTTTTTTTTTTGATGGGGTATCTCGTAGTTAATCCTGAAAAGATTCTTACTACTTAAACGGATTGTGACCCGGCGAGTTCTAAAAAGTTACCTTTTTAGGCCTCCAGCCGGGGCTTATTATACTAAAAACTAAAGCGAAAGCTCTAAGGGTTACCCCGAGGGGGGTACGAACCTCGGCTTAGGCAATCACTGGTAGGGGGACAGCAAGGGACTGGCTGGATCTGGGTTAAATTATTTAGGGACTAATTTAAAGCTAACGGCACAGCATCGCGGGCTGGCTCTTGCAAGGGTCGGGAGGGACTGTTAAGTCGGGGTCGCGACGACGGACCTCGGCGGCGAGGTCGGTACGGTTTGTGTTTGTGTGTTGGTCTAGCTGTACTGGTCTCTTTTCGACTCTCCTGGAGGAGAGTAGTGGGATCATCAGGAACGGTAAGAACGTGCCGCGAGCGGCGGACTTTACTGATACGGGAGGGGGTGTAAGTAGCTGCCGCCACAACCAGAGGGTTGCGGTGGGCTACGGCCCTATCGAAGAAACGCTTCGAAGCGCGTTTCATGAATTGATGGATAGTCGGGAGTTTCATATCTAAATGAAGATTGACATTCCGAACAAACCAAGGCGCGCCTGTGGCTTGACGGAGAAAACGGTTCTGGAGAGTCTGCATCCTATGGATGAATCGGGGTTTAGTATGTGCCCAGACTGGGCTTGCGTATGTCATAATCGGCCTGATACAAGCGGTGTAAAGCCGCTTCTTACACAGAAGAGACATTTTACTCCGCTTGTTCAGGACGCAATGGAGCCTACCGAGAGCGAAAGCGGCCCGCGAGCGAGCCTGCTTTATGTGCTCAGAAAAGGTGGGGTGTTCGTCGAGGATGACACCTAGATATTTGGCTTGCTTCGCCCAAGGGATCTGCTTGCCGAACATTGAGATGGGTCGGGGAGGGGGGTGATTACGTCGCGGTCGGGTGTAATAGACCGCCTGACTTTTATCGGGATTGACCTCGATTCGCCACTTCCTGAACCATTCGCCGAGCTCGTCGACTGCTATATCGAAGTATACAGCGCCCGTGAACATACCACGCTGCCAAACCAAACCAAAGCCAAGCCAAAACCAGCATTGATATGTTCGATGATACAGTGTAAGTAACGCATGTGAGCTTTGTTAGCATCACAGGGAAAGTTGCTGTAGTTACGAACGGCCGCGTTCTTCTCTGTCAGCAGATCACGTACATCGTCGGGGAGTTTCCATTTACGGTCACCCGTATCTGGAACCTCCCGTGAACTTTCGTTCACGATCGATTGTACGTGCTCCGTGAGAGAGTCGATCGCGGCCGCTGTGTCGGCGACAGAGTCGAACTGATCTGGGATAGAGTCTAAGTGATGTGACGTGTTAGATTGTAAGCGTTCGCTTACTTTCTTCCAGTCAGTGATCACTTTAGTGGCGGTGGGTTGAGAGGGGTCGCGAATACCTAATCGGGGGGCCAGGTTCATGACTACTGGTTGATGATCAGAGTCGAGTTCGTGAATAGCCTCTATAGAATCCAACCTTAAGTTGATATTCTTAAGGAGTGCTATATCAAGAACGTCGGGTAACTGATCGGTATCGAAGGGGAAGTGAGTGGGAGTCATCGGGGCGATGACATCAAAGTTCATGGTAGAACAGAGGTTGAAAAGTTGCCTACCTCTAGTCGAGGTCCTGGTGCTATTCCAGGCGGGATGTTTGGCGTTGAGATCGCCCGCTATGATAACGGAGTCACTCATGCCGAAGAGTTCGGAAAGGTCATTAGCGAGGAGTTGGGGGTCCTCTGACTCATGTTGGGGAGGAAGGTAAACCGACACAATACTGATCGGCTGGTGACCTGTCAGTGCTAACCGACAGGCCGAAACTTCTAATCGGGAGAGTTGGGGGGGATCCATAGGTATGCAGTACAGGGACTTCCTATAGTATATGAGGGTGCCACCTCTGTGACAACGTGACCTGTCGTTGCGAACTAAACGATAGTTTGCAATTTTCGGGTCTCGTTGGTGAGGCTTTAGGAACGACTCTTGTATGAATAGAATGTCTACGTGATGGTCGCGGAGGAACGTGGCGATCTCATCACGTTGGCCTTGAATGCCATTGGCATTGAAGAAGCCTAACTTTAGGGAACGGGGTTTTAGTTTAGATACTATTCCACGACTATCCATAATGGGGGCGTTGGGAGTTCATGACATGGATTGCTTGCGTGATCTCGGGATACGCAGCATAGATCGATTGAATGCGGAACAAGTTACCGCCGGCGGCAACTAGTTCCTGGGCCATCTGTTGGGCACGCGGGGTGAGGAACGTGCTGTAGGTGTTACAGGTCCCGGTGATTACGTTAAACGCATCAAGGGGAGCCTGACCTTTCCTCAGTACTGGGGTTGGTCCTGCCATAGGGGCAGTGGGGGGGGGGGGGCCGCGGCGCGGGCGGGGGGTGCGGTCGCGGGAAAACCGGGAGGCGTAAGGGGCGCGGGGGCGCGGGTACGCGGGTCCATTAAAGGAGGGATGGGAGTGGGCTTTGGCCTGGAGGAGGCCAGTGCGGGAAACTCCTTCTGGGAACTCAAAAGAGGCCATTGGGAGGGACGCTGTGGGGCCAATCTCACGGGGAGTTTGGCCGAGGGGGATTCCCTTTTCTGGCGAGCGTCGAAACGCTGCGCCAGTTTAGGGGAAGATGATTTGGGGGCTTTCGGGCAGCCCCGGTAATTTGCCGGATGACCGGACTCTTTACAGAGCACACAACTGGGTGGCTCGGTGCAGAGAGTGCGGTCTTTAGGCCGGGTACAGTCGGCTGTACCATGATCTCCCAGGCACTTGACGCACCTGGGAGTAGCGTAGCAGTTGTACGCTGAGTGCCCGTAAAGTTGGCATCTATGGCACTGGCCAATGATGCCCGACTTACGGGGCTTTTCGATGATGAGTCCAGACAGATTACAGACTGCCTTGACTTTGAAAATGGGGTGGTGACCCTCCGTGGGAGGGCACACCACCAGGACCATATCAAAGGCAATGCCTTGCCTGGATCTGTGCATCCTATGGACCTCTAAGACAGGCACGTTCTGCCTTTCGAGGTCTGCTTTAATATCGCTGGTGGCGATTTCGCAGGGGATCCTGCGGATCACCACCCTGGTCAGTCGCTCCTCGGGCAAGGAATACGTGTGGAATGACACGTTCCTTGCTGAGAGGAGCCTGGTCAGCTCGCGATAATCGGACGAGGTCGGGACCGATACCTTAATGCCCTGCTGGGTGGCACGGGCACTGGTATAGTTGACCCACCACCATTGGTATAGTTGGTCAACGCACCATTTGGACACCTCCGTCCACTAGGTCTTGTCCTGTATAAATACAGGGGGCGGTGGAGGGAGTTCCCTGGCGGTGGTTGAGCCAGAGGGTGCGGACGGGGCGCTACCGTTAGCGCGGAGCGCGGCACCCTTCGCGGAGGTTGAAGGCGAGGGGGACGCGGTGGTGGTGGTCGCCGGCGGCGTGGGGGGGATGGACGCGGTCGTGGTGGTGAAGGTCGGCTGCGTATCGGGGAGGGGGTCGGACGCGTTGGCGGAGGTCGCCTGCGGGGTGGGGGCGCGGGACGGAGGAGCAGAGTCCTCAGCCGCTATGATTTTAGCGGCTGGGGCTGAGTTACTGTCCTTGCTTTTCTTCCTCTTGCTCCCTTTGCCCTTTGATCGGGAGACTAACTCGTACACCTCCGTGTCCGAGGACGAGGAGGGGTTTGAGTCAGCCTGGGGAGCGGCTGAGGCAGAATCGGGGTGATCTTCCGTGTCCATGGACACCGGAAGATCGTCTACTGGGGCGATGAAGGAGGGGACAGTCGGAGTCTCAAGTGCGTCGCTGAAAACAGCGATTAACTTGTTGGCTCTGGCTTTCATCTCCCTGTTCGCCTTCCATCGTTTTTTGAACGAGACGATGAACTCCCGGTCATCGTCAACAAGTTCAAAGAAAGCCTCAGAGAGGGCTTGTCTCTCCTCAGGGGACATGGGTTTGCCCATGTTTCCCGGGGAGGTAAAAACTAAGGGGTGGGGGGGACCTAATCACTCATGAGAGTGATCCTGACCAAAAACCCTACTCCTACGTAGCCTAATCCCCGGTGGGTTGCCGGGGGTGAGTGTTACACTCCCTGTCGGGTATAGACAGGGAGGTGTGCCTAGGTGAGCCCTAAGAGTGTCTCCCGTCGCCAATCTTATTGTGCGAGCGGGTTCCTAACCGGTCTTGCGATGGGTACTGAAGGTACCCGACCAGTCTAGTGCGGGGGGTATAGATATACCCGTGGCACTAGTACGCGGCTGTGGAGGGAAGACTGTCACCAAGGCTGACGAGGGAAGCCCCCAAGGCCAGCGATCTGGGACCCGTCCAACTTTCGCCTAGCCCTGAAGGGGATAGACGGGTGCGTTGGGTCTGCACCCACTCGGCTTCGTTGGCACCGTTAAGGTATCCACCGAGTGACCACGAAACTGTGGATTTGCCCTGAAGGGGCCACAACACAACACACGTTTTTGATGATTCTGATGAATCAGAAATATCACTGTCTTGCGAACAAGACAGTAACGTTTTTAGACTGAATCTGACGAAAGAAACAGGAAGTCCGAATTTTGTGATTTAAATAAATTTAAATCGCAAAATAGCGGAGAGTAGTCGGGGCGACTACGCAGCGTGGCGCACGGAGCACAAGTGACGGGCGATCGAGCGGCGGGCGGTGGAGGGGATACGCGCAGTGGAGCAGCAGCGTAACGACCTTCCAGGGCGAGCGTCGAGCGTAGAATGTCACTAACTTAATTTTTTTTATTTTTATTTTTTTTATTTTTTTATTTGGGGCATCTCGTTGTTAATCCTGAAAAGATTGTTACTACTTAAACGGATTGTGGCCCGGCGAGTTCTAAAAAGTTACCTTTTTAGGCCTCCAGCCGGGGCTTATTATACTTAAAACTAAAGCGAAGGCTCTAAGGGTTACCCCGAGGGGGGTACGAACCTCGGCTTAGGCAATCGCTGATAGGGGGGGCAGCAAGGGACTGGCTGGATCTGAGTTAAATTATTTTGGGACTAATTTAAAGCTAACGGCGCAGCATCGCGGGCTAGCTCTTGCAAGGGTCGGGAGGGACTGTTAAGTCGGGGTCGCGACGACGGACCTCGGCGGCGAGGTCGGTACGGTTTGTGTCTGTGTGCTGGTCTAGCTGTACTGGTCTCTTTTCGAGTCTCCTGGAGGAGAGTAGTGGGATCATCAGGATCGGTAAGAACGTGCCGCGAGCGGCGGACTTTGCTAATACGGGAGGGGGTGTAAGTAGCTGCCGCCACAACCAGAGGGTTGCGGTGGGCTACGGCCCTATCGAAGAAACGCTTCGAAGCGCGTTTTATGAATTGATGGATAGTCGGGAGTTTCATATCTAAATGAAGATTGATATTCCGAACAAACCAAGGCGAGCCTGTGGCTTGACGGAGAAAACGGTTCTGGAGAGTCTGCATCCTATGGATGAATCGGGGCTTAGCATGTGCCCAGACTGGGCTTGCGTATGTCATAATCGGCCTGATACAAGCGGTGTAAAGCCGCTTCTTACACAGAAGAGACAATTTACTCCGCTTGTTCAGGACGCAATGGAGCCTACCCAGAGCGAAAGCGGCCCGCGAGCGAGCCTGCTTTATGTGCTCAGAAAAGGTGAGGTGTTCGTCGAGGATGACACCTAGATATTTGGCTTGCTTCGCCCAAGGGATCTGCTTGCCGAACATTGAGATGGGTCGGGGAGGGGGGTGATTACGTCGAGGTCGGGTGTAAAATACCGCCTGACTTTTATCGGGATTGACTTCGATTCGCCACTTCCTGAACCATTCGCCGAGCTCGTCGACTGCGGTTTGGAGGTAGCGAACCAGCGCTGTGTCACTAAATCCCGAGAAAAAGATGGCAGTGTCGTCTGCGAACAGAGCTAACCTTGCCTTCTTGCTTCTGGGGATATCGCTAGTGAACAGCGTGAAAATGAGGGGGGCTAGTACAGAGCCTTGAGGGACTCCTGCACGGATCGGGTGAGGGGAGGAAAGTGCCCCTTCGATGCGATAGCGAAAGGTACGGTTCGCAAGAAAGTCTCGTAAGATGAGCACGAGACGGTCTGGCACTCCGAGTTGGTACAGCTTATATAATAAGCCGTTGTGCCAGACTTTGTCGAACGCTTTCGCTATATCGAAGTATACAGCGCCCGTGAACATACCACGCTGAAAACCAGCATTGATATGTTCGACGATACGGTGTACCTGATGGACACACGAGTGTTGGGTTCGAAAACCAAACTGCTCGTTGGGAATGAGGCCCTTGGTTTCGGCATAATCTCTGAGTCGCTTATAAATAAGTCTCTCATAGATTTTGCCGAGAACTTTGAGCAAACTAATGGGGCGATAGCTCGTGGGCTCGGTTTTGGGCTTACCGGGCTTAGGGATGCCAATAACGATGGCTTCCTTCCACGCTTGGGGGAAAATGTTATTACTCAAGTCACCTGTACGCTGCCAGGCTAGACTAGACCCCTACCATAGGATTTCAATGCGCAGTGGAAGTGTGATAATCGTGGGGCTCTAGAGACAAGAAGTGGCGAGCGCAACTAGTCCGCCGTACGCGGAGCAGACAATCAAATCAAACACTTACAGTACAACAAAAGAACTTACCTGTTGGTTGAAGGACACTGCTCTGGTGCCAACCTGGAGTTATGTATGTAAGTGAGTGTATCTGTATTGTGTTGTGACGTTATGAGTAAGTATTCTCAGGAACAATCCGCAACAATCCGCCAGATGTCTTCATGGCACGCGGTCTTCAAATCACTCATTCCCAATAGCGTCACTAACACTTAACCATCGGGTCATGACAGATTGTCCACAAAACGACCGGTTCTCAGGGATTAAGGGATTACTTTACAACAGGGTCGCACGCGCAACTTGGACCGCCATCCCTTCACAAGAACTTCAGTTTTAACAAACGTAACCCGTATTAATACGTCAAATTAGGGGTTATTAACAATCAAACAACTGGATCACGACTAATTGTCACAAACGGATCGATTTAAAAGGATTAATTTCAACAAAAGCGTCGCGGGGGTCCCAATAGACGACGGACCTATTTTAGCGGCAAATTAACAAGAGAGCTGTCAAGTCAACGTCAAATTGACAAGTTAGATGTCACTTCGTTACACGCGCATTCCGTTAGGCGCACAGATAATAAACAAATAGATCGGGACTAAACAGCACCATTGAAGATCGTACACATGAGCATAATCAGGTGGGCAGGGAACAGCTTGATCACTCTGTTGGTGATGCCGTCTGATCCGGGGGCTTTACGAGTTTTCAGACCCTTGATGATCTCGTGCACCTCGTCAGGTGTGACAGGGGGCAGGGGAGCATCAGGGTCTTCAACGGGCGGGAGTGAGGCTTTGCGTTCGACTTCCGCGTTTACCTTATCGACAAACGCTTGGTCTGCTGGCTGCGAACTGGGTGTGCATTGGGCTTCGAGGCTATCGGCTAGGCATTCAGCCCTGTCGATATCCTCGAATGCAATGGCCGCATCGGGGCGGGTCAGGGGGGGCATAGTGGAAAACTCAGAGGATTTCAGTTTCCTCTGAAGTTCCCAGAATGCGAGATGAGTCGGCTCTAGTTCGCCCACCATCTTGTCCCAGTTAGCGTCACGCAGCTCAGTCACACGTTTCCTTACAGCACGCTGTAAGTAACGCATGTGAGCTTTGTAAGCGTCACAGGGAAAGTTGCTGTAGGCACGAACGGCCGCGTTCTTCTCTGTCAGCAGATCACGAACATCGTCGGGGAGCTTCCATTTACGGTCACCCGTATCTGGAACCTCCCGTGAACTTTCGTTCACGATCGATTGTACGTGCTCCGTGAGAGAGTCGATCGCGGCCGTTGTGTCGGCGACAGAGTCGAACTGATCTGGGATAGAGTCTAAGTGATGTGACGTGTTAGATTGTAAGCCTTCACTTACTTTCTTCCAGTCAGTGATCACTTTAGTGGCGGGGGGTTGAGAGGGGTCGCGAATACCTAATCGGGGGGCCAGGTTCATGACTACTGGTCGATGATCAGAGTCGAGTTCGTGAATAGCCTCTATAGAATCCAACCTTAAGTTGATATTCTTAAGGAGTGCTATATCAAGAACGTCGGGTAACTGATCGGGGTCGAAAGGAAAATGAGTGGGAGTCATCGGGGCGATGACGTCAAAGTTCATGGTAGAACAGAGATTAAAGAGTTGTCTACCTCTAGTCGAGGTCCTGGTGCTATTCCAGGCGGGTTGTTTGGCGTTGAGATCGCCCGCTATGATAACGGAGTCACTCATGCCGAAAAGTTCGGAGAGGTCATTAGTGAGGAGTTGAGGGTCCTCGGAACCGTCTGGGGGAGGGAAGTAAGGAACGACTCTTGAATGAGTAAAATGTCTACGTGATGGTCGCGGAGGAACGTGGCGATCTCATCACGTTGGCCGTGAATGCCATTGGCATTAAAGAAGCCTAGCTTTAGGGAACGGGGTTTTTGTCTAGTTAGTATTCCGCGACTATCCATAATGGGGGCGTTGGGAGTTCATGACGTGGATTGCTTGCGTGATCTCGGGATACGCAGCATAAATTGACTGGATTCGGAACAAGTTACCACCGGCGGCAACTAGTTCCTGGGCCATCTGTTGGGCACGCGGGGAGAGGAACGTGCTGTAGGTATTAAAGGTCCCAGTGATGACGTTAAACGCATCAAGGGGAGCCTGACCTTTCCTATGTACGGGTACTGGTCCTGCCATAGGGGCAGTGGAGGGGGCCGCGGCGCGGGCGGGAGGTGCGGTCGCGGGAAAACCGGGGGGCGTAAGGGGCGCGGGGGCACGGGTACGCGGGTCCACTAATGGAGGGATGGGAGCGGGCTTTGGCCTGGAGGCCAGTGGGGGGAATTCCTTCTGGGAACTCATTAGAGGCCATTGGGAGGGACGCTGTGGGGCCAGTCTCACGGGGAGTTTGGCCGAGGGGGATTCCCTAGTCTGACGAGCGCCGAAACGCTGCGCCAATTTAGGGGAAGATGACTTGGGGGCTTTCGGGCAGCCCCGGTAGTTTGCCGGATGACCGGACTCTTTGCAGAGCACACAACTAGGTGGCTCGGTGCAGAGAGTGCGGTCTTTAGGCCGGGTACAGTCGGCTGTACCATGTTCTCCCAGGCACTTGACGCACCTGGGAGTGGCGTAACAGTTGTACACTGAGTGCCCGTAAAGTTGGCATCTATGGCACTGGCCAATGATGCCCGACTTACGGGGCTTTTCGATTATGAGACCAGACAGATTGCAGACTGCCTTGACCTTGAAAATGGGGTGGTGACCCTCCGTGGGAGGGCACACCACCAGGACCATATCAAAGGCAATGCCTTGCCTGGATCTGTGCATCCTGTGGACCTCTAGGACAGGCACGTTCTGCCTTTCGAGGTCTGCTATGATATCGCTGGTGGCGATTTCGCAGGGGATCCTGCGGATCACCACCCTGGTCAGACGCTCCTCGGGCAAGGAATACGTGTGGAATGACACGTTCCTTGCTGAGAGGAGCCTGGTCAGCTCGCGATAGTCGGTCGAGGTCGGTACCGATACCTTAATGCCCTGCTGGGTGGCACGGGCACTGGTATAGTTGACCCTCTGGTCAACGCACCATTTGGACACCTCCGTCCACTTGGCCTTGTCCTGTATAAATACAGGGGGCGGTGGAGGGAGTTTCCTGGCGGTGGTTGAGCCAGAGGGCACGGACGGGGCGCTGGTTTTAGCGCGGGGCGCGGCAACCTTCGCGGAGGTTGAAGGCGAGGGGCGGGAGGGGGACGCGTTGGCGGCGGTCGCCGGCGGCGTGGAGGGGATGGACGCGGTCGCGGTGGCGGGGGTCGCCTGCGTAGCGGGGTGGGGGGGGGTTCGCGGTGGCGGAGGTCGCCTGCGGGGTGGGGGCGCGAGACGGAGGAGCGGAGTCCTCAGCCGCTATGATTTTAGCGGCCGGGGCTGAGCTGCTCGCCTTATTCTTTTTGCGCTTGCTCCCTTTGCCCTTTGTGTGGGAGACGAGCTCGTACGTCTCTGCGTCCGAGGACGAAGAGGAGTGCGAGTCCGTCTGGGGAGTGAGCGCGGCAGTATCGGAAGGAGGGGTGGGTACATCCTCCGTGTCCATTTGACACGGCGGTTCATCGGTAACGGGAGGGGCCTCGAGGGCATCGCTGAAGTCAGCGATGCCCGGGCTGGCCGGAATTGCGAGCTGCTCAGCTCTGTACAGCTCGGAGAATTCGGCAGCGAAATCTTTGTTTTTTTTTATTAGTAAAAGAAAAACAGAGACCACAGCCCCGACCTCCGAGTGCTCAATGCTGAGCTGACTCGCAAGTTCAGCCAGGAGCGCCTCGATTCTTGCTAATCTCTCCATGGGATCCATGGGTTTCTCCATGGCGGAGGGGAGGGGGGACCTAATCACTCATGAGAGTGATCCTGACCAAAACCCTACTCCTACGTAGCCTAATCCCCGGTGGGTTGCCGGGGGTGAGTGTTACACTCCCTGTCGGGTATAGACAGGGAGGTGAACCTGGTGAGCCCTAAGAGTGTCCCCCGTCGCCAATCTTATTGTGCGAACGGGTTCCTAACCGGTCATGCGATGGGTACTGAAGGTACCCGACCAGTCTAGTGCGGGGGGTATAGATATACCCGCGGCACTAGTACGCGGCTGTGGAGGGAAGACTGTCACCGGGGCTGACGAGGGAAGCCCCCAAGGCCAGCGATCCGGGACCCGTCCAACTTTCGTCTAGCCCTGAAGGGGATAGACGGGTGCATTGGGTCTGCACCCACTCGGCTTCGTTGGCACCGTTAAGGTATCCACCGAGTGACCACGAAACTGTGGATTTGCCCTGAAGGGGCCACAACACAACACACGTTTTTGACGATTCTGACGAATCAGAAATACCACTGTCTTGCGAAAAAGACAGTACGGTTTAGACTGAATCTGATGAAAGAAACAGGAAGTCCGAATTTTGCGATTTAAATAAATTTAAATCGCAAAATAGCGGAGAGTAGTCGGGGCGACTACGCAGCGTGGCGCACGGAGCACAACTGACGGGCGAACGAGCGACGAGCGGTGGAGGGGATACGCGCAGCGGAGCAGCAGCGTAACGACCTTCCAGGGCGAGCGTCGAGCGTAGAATGACTAACTTAAACCTCTTGGATTTCGCGGCGTCCCCGTCAGGGGGCGCGGCGGGCGGTGTCGGAGCCTTGCTCCCGGACCGCGGAGGGTATACGGTGGCCCGCTAAAACGGGCCCCTCAATGTGTTGCCCTTTGGGCTATAAGAATTTTTGAACGCGTTAATGTTAACGCGTCCATGTGAGTGATTGCTATTGGTGTCTGTGTAGGCGCGCCGCGACGTTGAGTTACTATCAACGCCGCTTTCTTCACTACATCTTGGCGGTCTGTCCCCGCCAGGTGAGACCCCCGGTTACCCGGGGAAGGCCCGGCGAGAGACGACCAGCGACAAGATGCCGACTCGATGCTCCTACAGAGTAAAGTGCGCGCCCCCGCTTATCCCGTTTTCCAGAGCGAGCCGGTAGCGGTCTAAGCTAAGGGGCAGTATGTGCGTGTGGGCGGTACTGTACTGTGTAACACCGCCCATGTTAGCGCGACACGCGGGCCCGTCCGCGTGCGCGCGTGAGTCTGGGTGCCTGCTTAGAGGTGAATGTCTGATTTACGTTACGTGACATGCCTATATTAACTTAGGACACGCCACGCAGCGGATGTATGTTGTGTGTGTAGAGTGCTATTTGATACAGGTAAGCCGAGTGTAGCCTGGTTACGGCTTACCTGGGAGTCAATCCGGTGATGGTGTCAGTCGCCCCTAACCAGATCGCGGGGCAGAGGTCTCGCGTCGGGGGGCCGCGTATGCCAGGGCGCGATCTGTTTAACATGAGGCCATTCAGACGCGCCGGCACGCGCGAACATCCCCTTCGCAAGGCGCCGCACATGGTCATCCAGGCTCTCGATCCCGAGATCCCGCTGGATGACATCGTTCCTCACGTAGCGAGGAGCGTCAACTATGGTCCGCAGCGCCAGATGTTGTTGGGCGCGGAGCGTTTTCCGGCTCGACTCGCTCGTGAGGGCGAACCAAGCGGGGGCGGTGTACGTCAGCAATACAGCATGCATTTTAACCCAGCTAGCAAAATTTCAGATAGATGTTGACGCAATTCAGCAAGGTCAATATGGCTATCGACCCAACACGCTCAATCATTTCAAGAAACGTCAGCAATTCCCGATTATGAGGCCGAGAACAAACTATAGAGGAGCAAATCGATTTTGTTACTACCACGAAAGATTCGGAGAATATGCAAGAAACTGCATTAAGCCATGCGGTTGGAAGCCAATGACTTACGTGCGGAACCAGGGAAACGAATAAGAGCACAGACAACGGCGAAACTCTGTGCAATCCACCCATCCAATCGCCTCACCATTACCGACCGAAAAAGTGGTATGAAGTTTTTGATTGACACGGGCGCAAATATCTCAGTCATTAGCAAGCAACAGAGATATTCAATTTTACAAAATGAACAATACACACTATACGCTGCAAATGGGTCTAAAATTAGGGCTTACGGCGAGAAGACGCTTACCTTGAATTTAGGACTACAACGATGTTATAAATGGAATTTTATAATCGCCGATGTTGCACAACCAATAATTGGAGCAGATTTTCTAGAGCACTATAAACTATTAGTCGACATAGCTGGTCGCAAACTTATCGACAAAGTTACAGAGCTGACAACGCATGTAACTTCGGAAAAAGCGGCACAACAGACAATTCGTACTATCGCAGTGGGAACGAATCCACGTATTACGCAGCTTTTAAACAAGTACGAAGACATCACGAAAGAGTCCTCTCTACGCAATGCGCCCAAACATAAGATTGAACACCACATTATCACTATAGGACCGCCCGTCGCAGCTCGGGCAAGACCATTACCTCCAGAAAAATACGACATAGCCAAAAAGGAATTTCAAAGTATGATAGAACTCGGAATTTGCCGACCGTCGGATAGCCCATGGGCAAGCCCATTGCATATGGTAAAAAAGAAAAATGGCGAATGGAGACCGTGCGGAGACTATCGAATGCTCAATAGCTCGACAGTACCGGACAAATACCCACTACCAAGATTAACTGACTTTACATACATATTGGAAAATAAGAAGATACTAAGCAAGATAGATATACGCAAAGCATACCACTGTATTCCTGTTAAAGATATAGAGAAAACAGCCATCATCACACCTTTCGGACTTTTTGAGTACTTAAGAATGCCTTTCGGATTACGCAATGCGGCACAAACATTTCAACGATTCATGGATTCCTTATTTAGAGATTTAAATTTCGTATTTATATATGTAGACGACTGTCTCATCGCATAGGACAGCGAAGATTTGCATTATCAGCATTTAGAAACGGTTTTCAAACGTTTACACGAGAATGGAATAACCATTAATCTCGAAAAATGCGAATTTCACAGAAGGGAAATAGATTTCTTAGGTTATCATATAACGAGCCAAGGAATACAACCTACCGAGGAAAATTACAAAGCAATCATGGAATTTCCCAAGCCGAAAACGATTCAAGAATTAAGAAGATTTTTGGGCATGGTCAATTTCTACAGAAGTAATATTCCACGCGCAGCGGAAAATCAAAGAGTTTTAAACGAATTTCTACATGGTTCAAAAAAGAACGATAATTCACCTGTTCCTTGGACAACGGAGGCAGTCCAAGCTTACGAAAAATGCAAGGAAAGCTTGAAAAACGCGGTATTAACAGCGCATCCTTCCCGCAACGCATCACTAGCGCTCATGACCGACGCTAGTGCTACTTGCGTTGGAGGAGTTTTACAACAAAAATCCGGACGCAATTGGGAACCATTAGGTTTTTTTTCACAAAAATTGAGCGAAACTCAACAAAAATATTCTACGTTTGACAGAGAGCTGTTGGGAATTTACATGGCCGTCAAACATTTTCACAGATTAATCGAGGGAAGAGAATTTACAATATTTACGGATCACCGACCTTTGACATACGCATTCTCCCAAAAACCATCATCAAACGATACACCGCGACGGGTCCGGCAGTTAGATTTCATTTCGCAATACAGTACCAACATCCAACACATAAACGGACGTGACAATATTACCGCCGATGCCTTATCTCGAATAGAGGAAATATACGTGCCATCACCTATCGATTACGCTGAATTGGAAAAATGTCAATCAACAGATAATGAACTAAGTAAATTACGTGACAATAAAAGATTAAAATTCAAAAACATTACGCTTCCGGGTTCCACCATAAACATCACCTGCGACACGTCTACTGGAAAAAGCCGCCCCTACTTACCAAAGCATTTTCGCAAACAAATTTTCGATACCATTCATGGTATGAGCCATCCAGGAAAAAGAACTACGAGAAAAATGATAACCCAAAGGTATTTATGGCCGTATATGAACAAAAAAATCAATAATTGGTGTAGATCATGTATAGCCTGCCAGAAATCGAAAATACAACGACATACGATATCACCTCCTGGTACATTTATGACAGCGCAACGTTTTGAGCATTTACATATTGACATCGTCGGACCACTTCCGATTTCACAAGGGAAGAGATATTTAATCACAATCATAGATCGTTGTACGTCATGGCCCGAAATATTTCCGGTAGAGGATATAACTGCAGAAACAGTAGCCAAGTCACTTTTCGAAGGATGGATTACTCGTTTTGGATGTCCATTGCGCATTACTACGGATCAAGGCCGACAGTTTGAATCAAGAATATTTGAGTCACTCTCACACTTTTTGGGAATACATAAAATTAGGACAACACCTTATCATCCGCAATCCAATGGAATGATAGAGAGATTTCATAGAACTTTAAAGGTAGCGTTAATGACAAGAGGATCCAACGAAAATTGGTTAAAAGAAATCCCGACAGTTTTACTCGGGTTGCGGAGTAGCTTGCGAGAAGACACAGGTTATAGTTCAGCAGAGATGACATATGGAACGCCAATACGACTCCCTGGAGGATTTTTTGAGTCATCAGCAGCACAGTTATCAACGTACGAAGAATTTGTAAAACAAATTCAAAAGGACATCACACAAATGACGTCAATTCCGAAAAGAAAAAACCATAACCAAGCTATATTTGTGCATCCCGAACTCAAAGAATGCTCACACGTATTTGTTCGGTGTGATAGAATGAAGAAAGCCCTGACGCCGCCGTATGAAGGACCCTACCCAGTAATTAGTAAAACAGATAAAACATTTTGCATTAGAATTAGGGATAAAGAGACAGTGATATCAATTGATAGATTGAAACCAGCATTCATGATCAATGACGAATCAAACTACGTGCCAGATTCAAAGGATTGCGACAGACATTCACACACGTACACTACACGATCGGGACGTAAGGTAAAGCCAGTAGTACGTCTATAAAAATCGCTGATAGAAGCAAGTTATTCGTATATATATTAACATAGATCTTAACATATACCATTAATTCACAACTACTCGTAACAACAAGACATCTAAAATGGGAAATCAAAGTTCTAAGGACCAGATAACATACAATACGGACAGTTGCCTCAATCAAAACGAAGCGGACAAACTCCGTAACCTGATCCAGGAGGACTTACGGTGGACAAGAAATGTTGCGATGGGACTGATTATTTTAACAATCGGTGCGATCCTAATTTATGGCATAATGAAGACACTGGACAGAAGAATGAAGAGTTTAACGGAAAAAAATAATAAACACTCGTGCAACAGCTAAGTCAAGATTGCAGACGTCAGCAAATCACGCCACAACAGGCGTCATCAAATTCCACCGCGTACAATAGCATTATTATTTATATACATCAGCAAATAAATAGTAAGGTCTAGATCAAATTTATATTGTAAACACTATTACCATAATATTTACTTTTTTTCTTTTAAAGGGGGGTGTACTGTTGCAGTACAATATCTTTGTGCTGTATCTACAATCTACATCGCGATCTTATGTTCTTTATCGCACGTTCAATATCTATTAAATACAACTTGTACACGCCCAACTTGACGCGCGCCGGGATTCGCGACGAGAGCACGGGCCGGAGGAGATAGCGGGCGACTTTCCCCTTGGCCGCGACCTGGCGGACGTGCTGACCCATTTTGAGCCGACGATCGATGGTGACCCCCAGGTACTTGACCCGGGGCGACCACTCGATGTCGGCTCCTTGTAGTTTCAAGGGTGGTGGGAGGGACACATGGCCGGTGATCATGGCCTGCGTCTTACCGACGTTCACCGAAAGCCGCCATTTGGCGAGCCACTCGGGAAGGAGCTCAAGCGCTCGCTGCATCTTGACGGCCGCGTACTTCGAGTTCATCGAAGTAGAGATGTACGCGGCGTCGTCCGCATACAGCGCGAGCATCACGTCCGGAGTGGTGGGGATGTCGTCGGTGTAACGCGAGTAACACGCCGGCGAGACGCAACTGCCCTGCGGTACGCCCGCGAGCACCGGCCTGGCGCTGGAAAGCGCCCCATCGACCACCACCCTGAATGTCCTGTTGGAGAGAAAAGTAGAGACCACTTTGACGACGCGACGGGGCGCGTCGGTGGTGGCCATCTTATATATTAGGCCCTCGTGCCACACACGGTCGAAGGCCTTCTCCATGTCGAGGAATACTGCTACTGCGTACTCCTTCTTGTTCATCGCAGCTGCGAGGTGGTGCAGTACCCTCGACAGCTGGAGCGTCGTGCTATGTTCTGCCCGGAACCCGAACTGCTCTGGGCGCGGCGTAATATGGGGCAGTAGGTGTCGCAGCAGGAGTGCTTCGAACACCTTGGAGACTGTCGGCAGCAGGGTGATCGGCCGATAGCTCTCCGGCTTCAGGACGTTCTTTCCCGCCTTCGGCAGCATTATGACGCGCCCTTCCTTCCACGAATCGGGGAAGGCGCCGGTGCGCAGTATCGCGGTAAACAGGCGCGCCAGCGCCGCTACCATTCGATACCGTCCGCACCGGGGGCCTTCCTGGGCTTCGTCCTCAGGATGGCGCGTCGTACTGCGTTGGTCGAGAAAAAGATCGGCTCTTCATCGGGAGCTATCGGCATCGCGAAGTAGTCCCCAAGGTGTTTCTCGACTGCTGCGACATGGTCTGTGTCGGTAGTCGGGTTTGGGCGGAACTGACGCTCCAGGTGCTCGGCGAAGACCTCCGCCCGGTCCTCCGCTACATATTTAAGCGCCCCGTCGCTGTTCAGCAATGGACGCACCGGGGCTGGGGTATTCGTTAGTTGGCCGCAGAGCTTGTGAATCGACGGCCAACTGTCCGTCGTCTCGTCGATTCGTTCCTCCCTGCCCGCGGCGGTCTGGGCCTGCAACTCGGCCTTGACCTTTTCCGCGAGACGGTTTAGCTGCCTCTTCTGGGTGGGACACCTCGATTGCTGCCACTGCTTGCGAAGGCGCCTTTTCTCGGCGATCAACCTAATCAACCGCGGAGGTAGAGGCGGTAATAGCCCCCGCTCCCGCGGCTGCTCGGTGGTCGCCGTTTGAAAAGCGCGTTGGATGCAAGCAGTGACGTCGCGAGCCGTCCTGTCCACGTCCGCGGAAGTAGTGATAGGCCGAGTCGGCACCGTGGTCTCTACTTCCTCTTGGAACTGGGTCCAGTCGGTACGTCGACGTGGCGCCAGGGGTTTCAAACGGGTCGGCACACCCGAAAGGACGACGAGCACCGGGTGATGGTCCGAGTTCAGCTCGTCGTCAATCACATGCTGCGTGATCTGACAGTGTAGCCCTCGATGGACCACAATGTCCAGCACGTCCGGCATGTAGGAGACCGCATCTGGATAGTGTGTTGGCGTCTCTGGGCCGGACACTGTGTAACCGAAGGCTTCGGCATCAGCTAAGAGCCGTCTCCCCCCGGTATTCGTGCGGCACGAGTTCCACGCCGGGTGCTTGCAATTCAAGTCACCGGCGAGGAGAGTGAGACGCGTAGAGCCGGATATAAGGGCCCGCAACTCAGATGTGTCTAAGTGGGTCGCGGGCGGCTTATAGCAAGCGTACATATCTATATCCTCGCCGGCTACGTGCAGCTGTACACCCAGCGCGTAAAACGTGCCGAGTGACGGCGAGGGGAGTTCTTGATGGACGACTCGTCGCCTTACCAGTACCGCCAGACCACGGTAATTCTGATGTGCCGACCGCTCGTCCTGTCTGTAAACGAGATACCCCGGGAATCTTATCCTATCTCCGGGGCCCAGCAGCGTCTCGCTTATCATCGCCACGTCGACGTCCTGTTCCCTCAGGAGATGTCGGAGAGGGGCGACCTTGTCCCGAAGGCCGCGGGCATTCCAGTGGATGACCCGCAACGGCCTAGCCATGGTAAAGGGTGAGCAATTTGGCCAGGCCGTCCAGGATCACCGTCTCAACTTCCTGGCCCTGCCTAATGGCCTTAATTAGGTCCATTAAAAGCTGTATGGCGCAGGCCGTAAAGTCTTTATGTTTGGTGGTGGGCATCTTAGTGGGGGCGCCGGCAGCGCTGCCACTCATACTGGGCTCGGGGTATTTCTTCATCATCTTGCGTTGTTTGGCCGGTCGTGGCGCTATGCCGGCGCTAGTGGTGGGTGGACCCACCTCCACGGCCTGCGCCCCGCTGGTGGCAGGGCCTGCCCTCGGGACAGCTGCGGTGGTAGTAGTGGTCTCGGTCGCCGCGGGGGGTTTGGGCTTCTTGCCTTTCCCTTTCTTTCCCCCGCGCCTCTTCTTCCTCCGACCTGAGGAGGCCTGCGCGTTCCTTTGTGTGGGCCCGTTGGCCGCCGCCATCAGCGACGCGCCCTGGGGCCCTTCTGGCTCCACATCTGTGTGCCTCTCGGTGGCCGCAGTGGGCCGGCGGCGTGTTTGGGCGGTAGTGGCGGCGGTCCCCGCCCGCCTATTCCTTATCTCCGCTTGGAAGGCGGGGCACTTTATGTTGCACGCGGGGTGCGGGCCACCGCAATTGACGCAGGTGGCCGGCTCTTCCCGCGGGTGCGGGCAGTCACGTGCCGTGTGCTCGCCTCCGCATCGCACACAGGCGAGCGGGCGGTGACACAGGTGCGAGCTGTGTCTAAACTTTTGACACCTGTGGCACTGAGCGGGCACACGTTTCCCGCAACAGGCCTCTATTTTCACGCCCCGCATGTACATAAACACGGTCGTGTCATAGATGGCCCGGACGTCCGGGGTCTTCTTTAGAATAGCGTGG
Source organism: Aporophyla lueneburgensis (assembly GCA_932294355.1). Classification (NCBI taxonomy): domain Eukaryota; kingdom Metazoa; phylum Arthropoda; class Insecta; order Lepidoptera; family Noctuidae; genus Aporophyla; species Aporophyla lueneburgensis. The sequence goes on from OW028735.1 coordinate 14,584,894, forward strand.
AACACGCAGCCGGGTCGTCCTTGTGCGCCCTTGATGTGGCGCACATACTCCGGCTGGTATCCCAGCTCGCGCAGTTCCTCCTCGATCTCCTTGGGATCGGTGTCCGCAGGCAGCCCCCTTATGGCCACCTTTAGGTTCCGCTCCGCTGGAAGGGAGTACGCGAACCAGGTGACGCCACTGTCCTTCTCCAAGCCGGTCAGGTAGTGCTGGACCAGCCTATATTCCTCTTCGCTGTCGGGGGTGAATCGAACATCCCCGCCGAAAGGTCGAGCGTTCGGCGGCCGGCCCAGCTTGGCGGCGATGGCCCGAAAATGCGTCGCCCAGTTGGGCAATTTCTCCACTACCAGCGGAGGGTAGCGGAGCTTCTTAATTTTAGGTTGCTGCTTACCCCTATTTTCCCCCGAAGTCGCGGTCTCCGGGGCAGCAGCAGTGGCAGCAGTAGGTGTGGTGGCAGGGGTGGCGGGGGGCTGCGCAGCGGCGCTGGACCCAGTCGCTCTGCCTCGGTGAGCTTCCATTGGAGAAGGCGGTGTGCGGCGCGCCGCCTCCGCAAACGTAGGCGACGCCGGTGTACCCCGACCCCGCGGCGCGCTGTCGTGCTGTGGCCGCGGCGGGTCGAGGCAGTAGCGTTTCGCCTCCTCCAGTTCTTCGTCTCCTCCGGTGTCGCTGGGGCTTCGGGTCGAGCTGGAATTCGTAGCCGAACCCCAGCGATGGCGTCGGCGAAAAGGCCGGGGTGGCCGCATCGGCCTCCGCTTCTCCCACGTAGGGCCGCTGTCCGGATCGTGGCGTCGTATCGTATGACACGTTGCTGCGACCGGAGGCGGCCGAGCCCGCGGACGCCAGTGACATGCTCGATCCCGCATGGGACGAGCACGCCGACATCATCGCGGGCGAGTCAAAAGCGGAGGCTCGCGGTGGTGCGGGCGAGTCCGGTGCGTATGGCACCGTTCGCACCGGGCGGCCATGTGGCCCCGTGCTGGCCGGGCGCTCCTGCTCCCTCGACGCGCTTGGTCCCGCTGGCAAGAAGCGGGGGTCCAACGCGGAGGTGCGTGGAGCTGGGCCAGCACGAGACGGCGTCGGTGCTGGTGCAGGCGGGGCGCCGCTGCGCGCCGGCGGCGAAGTAAATCGCGGCGGCGGCGCAGCGGGGCGCGTGGGTGGCGCGCGGGGGCGCGCGGAGGTCGTGGTGGGGTACGCAGGTGGCGCGGTGGCGCGCACACCGTGCGCGGACTGCACGTGGGTCGCGCCGGAGCGCGCAGCAGGCGCGGCTGGGTGCGCCGTAGGCGCATGGTGCGCCGTGGGCGCAGGGTGCGTGGGCGACGCGGCGGAGCGCCCAGTAGGCGCGGTCCGCGCGGCCGGCGCAGCGGGGCGCACAGGCGGCGCGGCGGAGCGCCCACTCGGCGCAGCGGGGCGCACGGGAGCGGGCACGCGCGCGGGCGGCGCTGCGGTGCGCGCTGGGTCGCGGCCCGAACCGGCGGCAGGACCCGGGGCCTGTATGGGCACCGGGCGAAACGCCGCGGGGCGGACGGCCACAGCGTGGTGCCGGCCCGACGACGGTGTAGGCGCAGCGCGCGCAGGCGCCAGCGTCGTCTACGGGCCCGCAGTCGCAGCGGCGCTCGTTGCCCCTCCTCCTCTTCGGGGGTCTTCCCCCCCTCCTCTTCTTGGTGCGGCCAGCGGCGCACCGGACGACGCGACGCCGATATTCGGCAGCGACGTCGCCCGGTCCAACGCCGGACGCCCCTCTTCTTCTTCTTGAGTCCCGGCATCGCGGCCCAACGAGCCGCGCTTGCCGGGCTTAGGCATCACGGGGGCTAGGCCTCCCGCGACCGCTGCAGCGGCGAGCCGCCGGGCAGCGAGCTCCCGTTTGTGTCCCCGCAGGTGCCGGCTGGTCCCTGCACTGACACAAACGGAAGAGTTTAAAAACTGTAGCACTAAGGAGCACTAGTGCGGTCCGCGCAGGATGGGCAGAGACGTGTGGGATAGTCTCTGCTTGGCCACGGAGCCAATCCTGACTAACTTAAAATTAAACTTACCCTATATTTATACTTTATACACATAGGTGCAAGTTGCGCCGACTGCGCCGAGTTACCAAATTTCGGTTTAACCAATAACATAACTAATTAATATTTAGGTTTTTGCGATGTACTCCAAGTCCACCAATCAGAGGCAGGCAAGGGCGTCTCGAGGTTTGGACAGGTTTCGACACGTTTTGATCTGTGCAAACCTGACTCCGGAATAGATCGCGATTACAAAGTTTCTTAGTTCCTAAATTGAATACAATCAAACTATATTTAAACTAACTTATAGGTGCTTTATACATAATATACTTATTACTAGATAAGCGATCTTATTACATAAGCGTTCTATCGGCGTCCTGGAAGGCAATTCTCGCGTTTTCACTCGTAAATCTCACATTCGTTGTTTTCGCTCGCGTTCTAAGTCGCTTATAAAATGGTGAGATTATCTGAAATCAGCTATTCTCAGTACAAGTCGATCGTAAATTACGAATTTAGGGACAAAAATGTTGCCATTATGCGTCACACCATGTAATCCATTTTACATAACGATGCTATTGTTATAACGCAATCGTTATTTTACTTTCGACCAACTTTAAAAATGATTTTCAAGTCAGAAAAATGTATTGAGCAGCATTTGATACATATTTTATAAACATTTATCAATATCATCATTCTTAATTTCGTAACTCCATTTTTATTTTCAATATTAACATTAAAATAAGTTCTCCTTAGTATTTGCTGCAACGGAACACATCACTGCTGCCATTTTGTCAATGTCAACCGATATTCGTCACGTCAAATTAAAGCCATCATTTGATTGTTTGTTTACATCGGTCCAATTTGATCAAATTAATAATTAAATAAAACAGAATGACTGCCAATGATATTCTAAGTAAACAGATTATAGATAGTAAACGGTTTATTGTGGTAAATAACATCAAAGCTTCTCAAGATGAAGAAGAGGAGGGGGTATAACTGTCGTAATGCGTGCAGTTGTACTCCAACCGGACTGTCCTGCTGTTCCAATGATGCAGCTGTATACCTATGAGATCCATGAAATTACTATACAAAGGCCCAAACGAACGTTGCGAAAATCTTGCGAAAACAAACTTCGCCCTGCGGGTCGCGTTAGGAGTCTCATCAAACACGAGTGCCAGACGATCATTTTTCGACATAAAGAATTTGCCCGAGAGGTGAAATGAACCGGCGATTTCTAAACTCGAGGATAGCCCGCGATCATGACTCCGACTATTCGTAATAACTAGTGATTTTTAGGGTTCCGTTGCCAAATGGCAAAAAACGGAACCCTTATAGATTCGTCATGTCTGTCTGTCTGTCTGTCCGTCTGTCTGTCTGTCTGTCTGTCTGTCCGCCTGTATGTCACAGCCACTTTTCTCCGAAACTATAAGAGCTATGCTGTTGAAACTTGGTAAGTAGTTGTATTCTGTGAACCGCATTAAGATTTTTACACTAAAATAGAAGAAAAACAATAAATTTTGGGGTTCCCCATACTTAGAACTGAAACTCAAATTTATTTTTTTTCATCAAACCAATTCTTGTGGGGTATCTATGAATAGGTCTTCAAAAATGGTATTGAGGTTTCTAATATCATTTTTTTCTAAACTGAATAGTTTGCGCGAGAGACACTTCCAAAGTGGTAAAATGTGTGTCCCCCCCCCCCCCGTAACTTCTAAAATAAGAGAATGATAAATCTGAAAAAAATATATGATGTACATAACTATATAAACTTCCAACGAAAATTGGTTTGAACGAGATCCAGTAAGTAGTTTTTTTTTAATACGTCATAAACCGTAAACCGCAATTTACATTTAATTCAATCAACTCAAATATAAAAGTTAAAAAAAAAAAATAATTTCATAAACATAAACCTTATGCATAAACCGAGGATACCTACAGGTTTGTACGGAACCCTCGGTGCGCGAGTCCGACTCGCACTTGTCCGGTTTTTTTATAATGTACCGTCAAAAGAGGCATCTTTACCATATTTTTTTACCTTTATGCAATTTACTCTAACACGGAGTTAGTTGTTTAAGTTTTTATTGATTTATATTGTAAAAAATTAAATTTAAAATTTAAAAAACCCCCGACACAAAAACCTAATTTCCCTTTAAAAAGTGAAAAATAATAAAAAATAACTCAGTCTTAAAGTACCTAAGAATGTATTAATAATTCAAAAAAATACGCCGCGTTGGGGGACCGCTTCAAACCTAACAATTTAATTACCAATAGTCTTATTACCTAACTAAGCAGTTAACGACGTCTGCACTCGCGGAGCGGTCCCCCAACGCGACGTTTTTTTTTTTTTTTGAATTATTAATACATTCTTAGGTACTTTAAGATTGAGTTATTTTTTATTATTTTTTACTTTTTAAAGGGAAATTAGGTTTTTGTGTCGGGGGTTTTTTAAATTTTAAATTTAATTTTTTATTTTGTACTTTTTACAGGTATATACTTAATATAATGTAGAATCAAACGAAGCTAAGAACACTCTCGATTAATTCATCAATATTCTCTTTCAGTGCGCTTTCATTTGAGACCCCACTCGAGTATATTTGCTGACATTCGGTTACTCTTCCCCACTTTCCCCCCCACAACTTTTAAACGGCTCAACCGATTTTCATCAAACATGTCTAAGAACACTCGCAGATAAGTCACCTTTAATACGTTTTTTTTTTTATTGAAATCGCATCATCCGTTCGGGAGCTATGATGCCACAGACAGACAGACAGACAGACAGACAGACACGTCAAACTTATAACACCCCTCTTTTTGCGTCGGGGGTTAAAAAGGTGCGTCTCTTTTGGTTGAACCAATGAATTCTACTAAATCTCACATAGTATCGCTATATTAACCAAAAGTATGAGCAGGGTAAAATTGACACATTTTTGGCAACTTTACCTAGCCTACGTTTATACTGAACGTGTGTCCCAAAATGCACGCGACGTAAAGTTACTAATAGTCCCGGCGCTAAAAAAGCGATGTATTTATTTTCGAAACTACCATCTTCGTTTATCAGGCACTACCAATACATAGGGAAAGTTGCCACAAGAATTTCAAAATTATCATAGAAACGGGTGAATGCCATCAGGGTTGTCAAAAATAATAAAACATTAACATTAAAAAAAAAAAAAATTATTAAGAAACCAAGTAATAGGGACTTTTGTTTATGCATTACAGTTTAATATCTATTGTGGTTGTAAACACAATAACAAAAACTATTCTAGACATTAAAACTTTGCCTAAAAACAGTAAACAATTAAATACTATGCGTATTTATAATCAAGAATATTCGTTAAACAGTATAAAAAAGAACTCTCGCAGACACAGAACAAATACTGGTGCTCTGGTTCCCTGGGTGGGAATCTAACTCACGACCTCCGTCTTAGCAGTCAGGGTCACTAACCACTAGACTAACAGCCCAGTCATTGAATTTTTTACACATATGTTTCATAAACGAATAGAAAAAAAAACGATAGGTATTATATTTAAAGTCCTGAATAACTGAACGAAAGTCCAAAACAGTTCCCACATAAAAGTAGATTACTTAGGCGTGCTAAATTTGACAACCCTAGACATAGGTAAAGTTGCCTTCGTGCTAAGCGAGGTAACTTTACCTAATATCAAGCATCATTACCTTTTCCAATAATTCAAGAAATAGTAAATTTATAAGATTGAATCATTGCGATACACTATAATAACAATATGCCACATACTATTTAATATAAGTCACTTACTTGCACATTGATTTTCTGTAGGAAAAAACAATCTTTATGCGATGACGCCGCAAACATAATTGACCACATAGAACGAAATAGCACCCTATTTTGAGAACTAACGAAGTGGCTAGCTTAAAAAACTTTTTGGGATAGCACAATTTAATATAAAATCAACCAATATGCCTAAAATTACGGCAAATGCCCTAGACAAAAAAATATTTAATTAAAACTACTATAGGGTATGCTTAGGTAAAGATAACCACGGAAGGTAAAGATGCCTCTTTTTACGGTACTGTTTACGTAAAGTATTGTTGTTAGTAATATAAATTTTGCATATATACTAGCTGTGTTTTTAATGTATAATACCTAGTTTATTTATTTATAAATACCAAATTTAAAAGCTAACTTTCTTTAAATAATAATATGTGCAAGGTACAAAAGTAATATATATATTATCTTAATAATATGTATAAATTACGCGTCACGTTTTTTGTCCGGAATGGACTCCTAAACTACTTAACCGATGTTTCATCCCGTTTAAAGTCTCTATGCGCCTTCGGAACGCGCCATCGAACGGAATGACATCTGACTTGTCAGTTTGACTTTGACACTTGACACTACTTCTTGATTTGGGGCTTGAAAGGGTCCGTCGCCGTATTGGGACCCCCGCGACGCGTTTGTTGAAATTAATCCTTTTAAATCGATCCGTTTGTGACAATTAGTCGTGATCCAATTGCTTTGATTGTTAAACAACCCCATTTGACGTAATAATACGGGTTACATTTGTTAAAAACTGAAGTTCTTGAAAGGGATGGTTGGTCCAATTGCGCGTGTGACCCCTTTGTAAAGTAATCCCTGAGAATCGGTCGTTTTGTGGACAATCTGTCATGACCCAATTGTATTGATTGTAACTAACCCCAATTTGAAGACATAACACGGGTTTAGTTTAGTTTCTTGACATTGAAGAACTTTGAAGGTTAAGTGGAAGTGACGCTATTGGGATCGAGTGATTTGAAGACCGCATGCTGTGATTGCCTCCAGCCTTATTGCAGCGGATTGTAACCTGGAGAATACTCATAACGTCACAACACGATACATATACACTCACTTACATACATAACTCCAGGTAACCCCAAGGAGCTGGTGTTCGTCTACCCACAGGTAAGTTCTTTTGTTGTATTGTAGGTGAGTTACTTGAATTGTACTTGTATTGTCTGCTCCGCGTACGGCGGACTAGTTTCGCTAGCCACTCTTGTCTCTAGAGCCCCACGGTTATCACACTTCCACTGCGCTATTGAAAACGTATTGTAGGGGTCTAGTCTGGCAACGAACAACCGATTTTAATAAAATTTGCAGACCGCGTGCAGTTTGATCCAACTTAAAAGATAGGATAGTTTTTAACTCAATTACTGATCTCAATATTTGCAAATGAAATGTTTTTTATAGTACATACAATGTGTGTGTTCATTGGTTAGTTCTATGAATTCCTAATAGATGGCGTGAGTTTCAATTTCTAGATAATCTTCTTTACATGCTTAGATCTTTTAAACTACGCAAAGGATTTAACACAGTTTTCACCGATAGATAGGGTGAATCCAGAGGTTTGTAAGTGTAATACGCAGGCGAAGCCGCTGGAAAAAGCTAGTTACTTACAATACATGCTTGATTGCGTTAATCAATTTTTATTTAATTACAAATATTCAAATAAATTCTCCTTTGTATTTGTTACAACAGAATGCATGGCCGCCTATAGAAAGATGCTGATTTGTAAATGTCATGAGTTTTATCACGTCAAATTAAAGTCATATTTTATTGTTTACATTGGTTATCTACCAATACATGTAATGTAATTTAAACAGAATGTCTGCCAATGAGTAAACTGATAACTACTAAATAACATTAAAGCCTAACACGATGGAGAAGACGAAGCGTGATTGTCGTAAGGACCGGAACGAATCACTGGCTCTCAGTATAGCTTTTGCGTCCAACCGTTCCAACGACAAAGTTGTATCTATATACATATGTGTTCCAGCTACATTACGAAGTCTGAAAATATTGTTAATATTTATGTAAACAAATTTCCTGCCTGAAGGACAAGCGGTCTTGTCGAACACAAAATTCAATTTGTTTGTGGTGAAACTGCTGTACGACCGTGTGTCCACATTCATGTAGACTTTGGGCAAGACGTGTACAGATTCAGCGATTCTTAAGCGGGCTACTGAACAGCATACCACACATGATACCGAATAATCATGTAAACTAGTAATTCTTATAATGTATTGTTTATGCACAGTATTGTTCCTATTTATAAGTTTAATATTGAAAAAATACAATAAAGAAAGAATTATTGTTTGAAATGTCTTTAATATTCTCCACAGTATTGATGACCCTGTTGTAAGATAATAATAATAGGTGACAAAAGAGCCTTTACAAAAATTCACCACAGACTAGTTTACATAAATTCAGAATAAACCACAAAAACAGAATAAATTATTATCACACCACACTTGGGTTAGTCATGCTTCACTGTAACATGTAAACTCAACACAAGCCAAGAACAATTCTGGGCTAAAGACGATGGACTTTTGCAGCGCAGGAACCTCAATGATGAAGTACTTAAAGTGTGTAGTAGTGCTCGACTTCATCCGCGACAGCTTCAGCAACGTCCCTCCATTAGTACTGATTTGGCTTTGGCTCCTTCTCTAACTATGTGTGGGTCATATTGGGAAATATGCAGAAGGATGGTGAGCACTGCAGCTCAAAAATCCTCGCTTGGAGTGGTACCGCGTATGTAATGATTGCCACGCGATAGACCTTTCTACGAGGCCTGAAGATTTCTTCGTATGTGTTTTCCTTGTCGTGGCGATCGCAGCGTCTTCTGTGATGTTTATGAACACGTAAAACATTTTGTTAAAAATATTTATAAATTTCTTTCGCAATTGACACAATCATGACTGACTGACTGTTTGACGTTCGAACGCCCCTCGAAATGACGTCATGGCCGTTTCGACTGGTCTCCACCACTCTATGCATGTCGCATGTAAACGAGGGCATATCGCGTGGCTTTCCTCCGAGATATGCTCGAATCGACGTGGCGAGAATAGCTTGACTCGATTTTAACGAGTGAAAAGTACGAATCGAGCGACAATAACGAATCCGAATTGCGCGAGAATTGGCTTCCTGCACAATTTTTTGTTACAAATATTCTTGATTCGTTAAAGACTATAAACGACTCGTGTTTCTTATGTGCAACAAAAATAAGGTAAAGCATAACTTCATCATCTACCTATAGCAGTCCACTGCTGGACATAGGCCTCTCCAATTACACGCCATTCAGCTCGATTCTCGGCAACTCTCATCCAGTTGCTACCAGCCACCCTGCGAAGATCGTCGCTCCACCTAGCCTGAGTGCGTCCTACTATACGTTTGCCGATTCGCGGTCTCCACTCAAGAACACATCTACCCCAACGGTCATCGGTTCTACTAATTTGACCAACCCATTGCCACTTCAGCTTGCTAAGTCTATGAACAATGTCGACAACTTTGGTTCTCTGCTGATTCACCTCGTTCCGGATTCTATCCCTTAAAGATACTTGAAGCAAAGGTCGTTCCGTTTTGAATTTGATTTTATGGACCAGCCGTACCGTGAATGTCCACGTTTCGGCTCCGAGAATATTGAACGAAGCTTCCCAAACGTATCTAGCTGAATTCTTCTGTTAGTCTCCTTCTATAAGTTGTTGTTACTAAACTGCAGAGCTTGCCAGAGGTAAACGTATTCTCCAATAATATCGAGAGTTCCGCTATTGACAGAGGTCCTCCGCCATTGACAACCATCGGTCCTGGAATGGCTTGATCGATGAACGTACCTACCCGGGTTTTTAAACTTTATCTAGAGACCAATGCATACAGAAGAATCAACCAGGCCATCCAGCATCTGCTGCAAGGCATGCAGCGATTCAGCCAGTATGGGATGATCTCAAGTATGTAATGTGGTTGCCGTTGATGTTAGTGTCACGTCCTTCCCAGTTCAGCGTATTTAACATATCCGTCCAACGTGTTAGAAAATAATTTCATGGAAATTACGTCTCCACGTCTCACCCCTCGGTGTAAGGAGATATGTATGTTTAATTCGCTGTTCCTGAGTTTGGATGGTTATTATCGCGTTTTATCAGGACATCTCAGCACTTGGATATATCCCCAGAAGTATTGGTATCGCTAAAGAGACTCCAAAACAGACCAGATATTGACAGAGCCTTCTTAAAATCCACTAGGGGCTTATGCTCTTCGGACTTCTGTATAATTTGCCGCATTATGTGGATGTGGTCTATGGATATGCATTCTCCTCCCTCCAGGCTTTTGATTTGATACTCAACGTAAATAGTTCATTGTGTTCTCTTATATATACGTAGTTTTCCTTCATAATTTGCATACTCCCATCTATTAATATTTGTTGGATCATTGTGACGTTTTCAATATAATTAACTAGCTTTTGCTCACGGCTTCGCTCGCGTTAAATTCGGGGTAACACGGTTCCCCTATCCTGATTTAGAACACAGAAGAGAACTCGGAACAGTTATTTTAATACGCTACTGTAGACGATTTTATATGTCTTTCCATTTTGGGATAGAATGTAAAGATTCTGGGCATTGGACACACGTAAGCATGCTACATACAATTGTCCATTCATCCAAGGTTCCAAGTTCACCCCAGCCACCTAAAAAAGAAAAAAAAGTAGCCTATGTCACTCTCCAACCCTTCAACTATCTCCACTTAAAAAATCACGTCAGTTCGTCGCTCCGTTTTGCCGTGAAAGACGGACAAACAGACACACACACTTTCCCTTTTGTAATATTAGTAATTTAGTATGGACTAGCTTCTGCCCGCGACTTCGTACGCGGATCCTGTTGCTTATGCGACAGCGACAACGGGGTCGTCAAAATCGAAGATCTGAAACGTCTGATGTAGAATTCTAAGGCCCGGGGAAGGGAAAACAACGGGATGAGCGAGACGATTGGAGTCGTTCCAGATCTTTCATTTTTGTATGTCAATAGGAAATGCCCATCAGACTAAACAACTTTTGCTAAGACGTCATTCCTTAATATGTTATTAAGAGTTTTACTTAAGAGTTCCACAACAGGTGTTCCAGATCTTCAAATTTATTCTCACAGCAGAAAATGCTCTTCACGTGAAATATTGTTTGCTATGGCACCATTTTTATATCTCTTACTTACTTTAGCTGGTCTGTTGCGGTCTGCATCAGGTGTTCATTTTCCAAAATAAATTATGTATAGCCTATATGTTGCCACGTTCACGATCAGCGGACAGTCGCGCATCATGTTCCACACTTGTCTCTAGAGACCTAGCAGCAGATGCGTAGATACGCTGAGAACTCAAGCGCAATTCTCTATCAGTGAACGTCTCCGACTCGAGAGACAATGCGTGACGTTCACGATCAGCGGACAGTCGCGCATCATGTTCCGCACTTGTCTCTAGAGACCTAGCAGCAGATGCGTAGATACGCTGAGAACTCAAGCGCAATTCTCTATCAGTAAAAGTCCCCGACTCGCGAGACAATGCATGACGTTCACGATCAGCCGACAGTCGCGCATCATATTCTTCACTGGTCTCTAGAGACCTGGATGTAGATGCATAAATACGCTGAGAACGCAAGTGAGCTTCGCGATCCGAAGATGTTTCTACGGAGCGAGTTGCAGCCTGATGTTCTCGAACAGCATCAAGTCTATCCTGACGCTCTTCGGTAGATTCTTGGGATCTTATGATCCTCAATCTTTTAGCTCCTTTGGAACGTTGGGAAAGATTTGACCTCTTTCTAGGCATGGTTACAGTTTTATTCTGAAGATACCTGATCAATTAAAATCTAAGTGACTGCTCATCTGCGTTACCGGGTAGGCTACCGTGTCACGAAGATAAATGGAAAAGGAAATTAAACACTCAAACAACATAAGCTCGAAGGCATATTTCTTCGATAAAATAAAATAAAATGGGAGTTTTAGCCAGTAAAGTCAAATTTTCAATGATTCATAGAATTTTCATCGAAAATCAGTCCTAAACTGTTACCGCCTTCACCGCGTGGAGGTACTCCCACCTTACCTATGTTATTTTATAATAATACAGTGAAATTAGTGATAGCTTTGATTTTCACATCAGGTGTTCCAGATCTACAATCTTTATACGTCAACAGAGAGTACTCATCAGGCTGAACAACTCTTGCTAAGACGTCATTCCTATATAATTATGTTATAGTGTAGCTGGGCTCTTGGAGTTCCACATCAGCTTTTCCAGATCTTCAAATTTTATACGACAACCGAGAATGCTCATCAAGCTGAACAACTCTTGCTAAGACGTCATTCCTATATATGTTATAGAGTAGCTGGGCTCTTGGAGTTCCACATCAGCTTTTCCAGATCTTCAAATTTTATAGGACAACCGAGAATGCTCATCAAGCTGAACAACTCTTGCTAAGACGTCATTCCTATATAATTATGTTATAGTGTAGCTGGGCTGTTGGAGTTCCACATCAGCTGTTCCAGATCTTCAAATTTTATACGACAACAGAGAATGCTCATCAGGCTGAACAACTCTTGCTAAGACGTCATTCCTATGTATGTTATAGTGTAGCTGGGGTCTTGGAGTTCCACATCAGCTGTTCCAGATCTTCAAATTTTATACGACAACAGAGAATGCTCATCAGGTTGAACAACTCTTGCTAAGACGTCATTCGTATATATGTTATAGTGTAGCTGGGCTCTTGGAGTTCCACATCAGCTGTTCCAGATCTTCAAATTTTATACGACAACAGAGAGTGCTCATCAGGCTGAACAACTCTTGCTAAGACGTCATTCCTATATATGTTATAGTGTAGCTGGGCTGTTGGACTTCCACATCATGTGTTCCAGATCTTCAAATTTATTCTCTTAGCAGAAAATGCTCATCACGTGAAACAATTTTTGCTATCGTACCATTTTTGTATCTCTTATAGTTTAGCTGGTCTGTTGCGGTTCTGCATCAGGTGTTCAAGTTTCCAAGATAAATTATAGCCTATATGTTGCCCAGACTTAATACCTATACAACAACAAAAAATCATTCAAATCCGTCCAGTAGTTCCGAAGATTAGCGTGTACAAACAAACAGACAAACAGACATACTTTTTTTTTTTGGTTTCGTGCTCTATTACTGTTTCTAAACCCCCCTCAATTATTTTTTTTTTAATATATTCAATGTACAGACACAGTTTTTTTACTGTTTTTTATATGTATAGATAGATATAGATATAGATTAAACAGAAAAAGGGCTTTGAAAATTCGCTACGCAAATTCTTTATTTGTTGTATACGCTTGCTAAGGCTATGCATTGATATATATAATCTGTTGGTCCTTTGCAAGATGGTTCATCTTTAGAATGTCACCAGCAGTGCACATGATGGGATTTCCTTTCATCCCCTATTTCCTCCATGAGGAGATGAATGTTTGGTATAATACTCTTTTACAAAATTTTATGCTTTTATATCCATACGTTTTGACGGAAAACGCACTGACGCACCTCTATCAAGTGAGGGTATTTTTTTTTGTGAGTGAAATATCATCAAATGACGTCTCCCGCTCTGGATGAAGCGGGAGGGCGTGTCAGACTTTTACTGACTAAAGCCCACCCGTGTTGCTTCAGTTGCCTATATGTCAGGGCCACGGTAACTCTTTCGAACAAATCCTGCGACCCTGGCAGGAAGTGAGGGTATAAGTTTAATATTATGTAAAAGAAGATGTACACAAGCACCAGCAAGCACACACACCGACATACCTGTTGGACACTGAGTCCGTAGCTATCGAGACCAACCCGAAATGCCTTTTATGTCTTTAAATTCACGTTCCCACAAAAGTAATTAAATCACGGTGGTTGTTTTTTTCGCGCACTAGATCTTAGCGCCGAGAGTTGAAAGTACAATACAATACAATATAATATTTTATTTCTCTCTCCACAAAGGACGACTAGTCACCATCAGTAAATGTGAACATAAGCTCCTTTGCGTGAGACTGGAGTCCGTACTAGGGAAACCCTGTGTTACGGATCTCCAGGCTCACCATAGGTAATGTTATGGTATATTGCAGAAGTTTAAAGTACAAGCATTTCATAATTTACATCCTATGAAACAGAATAAAATTTATTCATATGCAATTAAAATAAACATTCAAACAAATAAACAGAGAAAACAGTAACTAAAACACAATTAAAAAAATTGTTATGGTCTGGTTTCTGTGAAATAAGGTGCATGTTAGTGTGTGCAGTGTGGTGTTGCGTGAGTGTGGTGCGAGATGGATGAGTGTAAGGTGTGTGTCTTATGTCTTGTCGGTAATTGTTATTGTGCGAGGAAAAGTCTGTATGTTCGGTGATGTGTTGTGAGTATGTGTGCGCATTGGATCCTTATGCGAGCTAAACAATTATGATGTGATGAGAAACAGTTGCTCGGTGGCATCGTAATCCAGTGATTTCAGCCAGTTAGATATCTTAAAAAGGTCACTGTGGTTTTTCGACACGCAGAGACTCACTCGCGCTGCAGTCTGTTGAGTTCTCAATGCTCGGTTTAACACAGAGGGTTGAAAATGTATTGCGGGATAAAATCTCGCCGCAATTTTAGTACTTACACGTAGATTTCGATTAATTACGCCAGCACCTATACATATAATTACAAGACTCCTTGAGAATTATGACGTTACAATGGAGATCGCACGTCCGCATTACACTTGAATGTGAAGTGTTTGATCCTCCCGTATCATTATATACTCTTTGGTTTGATCTCAGTCCCGCGCTCTTTGTACACGTGACTTCAGAGTTCCACCTCATTTTCCAAAATATCTTGAAATGTAAAATTTAGAATTATAATTTCGTTGGTATGTACAGACGCCAGCACTTGAAGCTACTACAATCTGTCTCTTTAATAGGTTTTCAACTTTAACGCTAAAGTATTAGGTTCAAGATTGATTGGGAAAATTTGACAGTTTCGGGTACCGTCTCTGCTTAATGAGTTCTCATACCAAAGATTAAAATAACTGGTTAGTATTTTCTCTCAACGATACTACATTTGTTTTCCTGACGTACTGCCTGTATTATAACCGTGGCAAGTGTACGATACGTTTTTTTACTGTTTTTTCCGAAACCTAGGTAATGTGCTAGGACATAAGTTTCACAATACCCCTTGTCTCCGGAGACTAACTAACGGGCTCAACAGAACTATGTCGTCCGCAAACCTAATATTGTTAACGATTTATCCATTTATTGTGCAGCTGACCATGACTCCGCTGAGCCTGCTAATAGCTGGTTTACAAACTAGTTAAACAAACTTGGCGAAATCAACGCGCCTTGCAAAATAAACTCTTGACTATGCAAGTGGACCCATGATGATGCATCTGACAGCATTATTTTGATCACTGTACCTGTATTTGAGGAGAAATACCAGATCTCTCCGCACAGTAAGTTTCTTCAAGCAGTTTATACCAAAGAATATTATAAGACACCAAATCGAAGGCCCTTGAAAGATCGAAAAAACACGCATCTATTGGTATATTCCTGTTGTTTAAATACCTGAATTTTTATAGAAAATATTTCCATTTTTGTTGGTCTGAAGTCTAGCTGCAAGTCATGTCTCTAAAGATGTTCGCTCAGCTGCATGGTCATGAGACTATCAAGCACCTTCGCCATGATTGTGGCCAATGATATCGGCCGGTAATTGAGAAATGTTATAAAAATATTAGGGGTTAAAGTATGAAATTGCCGATTTGTACTTCAAAATTAAAACTCGTTTTTTTCCAAGATATAACATATTTATTTGATCATCATCATCCTCATCTCAGCCCGGAATCATCCACTGCTGAGTATAGGCTTCCACCTATATATTTAATAAAAAATTTAACCCTCATTATCTACACATTTCTATTTCATTTCTATTTTCAGTATTTACGCCTTTGGGTAGCCTATAGAACTCTGGGCATCTAAGGTTCGAGTTTTAATCCTATTCAGTAAGTTGACAGTCCAAAGAAAAATAATGATACCATACTAAAACTAATAGTGTTGGGGTAGTGAACGATTTCACGTGAAGAATGAATGATAAAAATGGTTTAAACTAAATAAAACTTTTAAAAAACGTTTTTAGGATGTGGAATATAAGAATAAGTGATAATTTTTAATAACAGTTATTTCCTTTTTTATTTTGTTCTGATAGAAACAAAACCAAATATAAAAATCACGTCATTTTACTTTTTTTTTACTATAGTCATTTTATTTCCTCTGGTAGCCATAGACGATGTATATATCGCTATAGTATATATCGTGTTTTAAGACAAGTAATTAAATAGTATGTACAGACGCCACCAGGTCAAGCTACCCGAAACTGTCAATTTTTCCCAATGAACCTTGAACCTAATGCTCTAGAAATAAAGTCGAAAATCTATCAAAGAAATCTGACAGATTGTAGTAGCTTGATGTGTTGGCGTCTGTACATACATACGTACATTATTTCAAGTTCATTCAATTTCATCCATTCTTGCACCACCTCACTATCTTTTTTTGTCAAAACCTGGTATCCCTCCAACTGTCAAGTTACTGAATAGGATTAAAAGTCGAACCTTAGATTCGACAAACTATGTGAAAGCATTTTGTACTGCCTCCTAAGATTTTTTTTTACCACGTAAAAAATTGTCCAAATCACGACAAAATAGTTAGTTGGAGCAAAGTCTGGCGAGTACGAAGGATTACGTATGTTTTCTATTATAATTGCAGCTCCTGTAGAGGTACAACGGTGTCTCGTGCAGTGTGAGGTCTTGCGTTATCATGGAGCAATAATGGTGAAGATCGATTCACGAGTCGGGGGTGTTTCACCACCAGTTTCGCTATCATTGTTCAAAGTTCGGCACGGTAAACATCTGCTGATATTGCTTGACCAGACCTGAGAAAGATATAATGAATAACACCATGAAGAGACCACTAAACAGTTTACAGTCACCTTTTTATTGGTAAGCTTCGCTTTAGGGCACTGTTGTGGCGTTTAATCTTGGGTCAACCATTGCACTTTTCACTTACGTTATAGTAAAGAATCCACTTTTCGTCACATGTCACAATTCGATCCAATATTCCTTCATTTGTGTACCGATTCAGCAATGCAGCGCAAGTTTCAACACGCGTTTCTTTCTGCACATCAGTCAAATCATGAGGCACCCATTTTTCATATTTGTTATCTTATTGATTTGATGCAAATTAGTCAATATTGTAGGTAAGGTAACGTTATACCATGCTGACTCGGATCACCTTCTACTATTTAATTCAATTCAGCGTTAGTCACGTGTGCGGGCCGTCTTCCACGTGATTCGTTCTTCAAGTCGAAGTTTCCATTACAAAAGCGTTTAAACCTAAAACGTTAAGCGTTAAAAACGATCATTAGCAGTCTTCTCTCCAAACGCAGCATTGATATTGCAAGCCGTTTCTGTCGCGTTAGTAACACGCCAGAACTCTCATTAAAAAAGTACTCGAATTTTCGAAGTATCTATCTTTTTTCATCTAAGCTGAATAAAAAAAAACAATCGAAATTTGAAAAGCGAATGTTGCACATTTTAAAAAGAAAAATCTCATAGGTATAATGTAAAAAAAAGTTTCACTCGAATATAATATTAAATGTTAATAATATTTAATGTTAATTCAAAGTATCACGTGTCATGAGAATGAAAGCAAGAAAGGCAACAAACGAGGAAAAATCCAAAATTTGGCTTATAATTTGATTTCGTTTCATTTTACGCAAGTAAAATGTGTATTAATATTGGAAAATATGGTGTATGATGTCTCCACACACTCGTAAGTCCTCGATGTCAATGGCTGACTACCGGCTTGATAAGAATAAAATTCTTATAGAAAAGATAACATCGATGATATTGCAGCACAAATTATCAATCACATTGAATTGAACGGTTGTGCACGAGAAACAGATTGGTAATAAATAGTATTGGACTGCAATATCGAGACCCAACGAAAAAATATGGAACACGACGACAATGAGTCCTACCAAAATGAGTCTGGAATTTTTTTGTCACTAAAAAGGAGACGCAAAGCAAAACTAAGCTCTAGAGGTTGTAACAGCGACCCGGGTACGTTTAAATATCTATCCATCTTACCGGATGATGGAGTTGACGACACAGAAGCTGGTCCAAGTAGACCGTCTTTAGACGCTATTGTGTATAACGTACCAACACAACCTGTAGTACACATAGAGATACTACCGTGTTCAGATAATGCACAGGAAGCAATAGATACGTTTGATTCAAGGACACCAGGTCCTTCGATCAACACCAGAGCTTTACTCCCGGAGGAGACGACATATAAACTAGAAGCCTTTGACAAACATGCACTGGTTATTTTAAATCAGAAAGATGGTAAAAAACCTAGGCATGGCACAGAGATAGACGTGGATTCTTTGACGAAGACTTTCAAAAATTTCTGTTTTGAAGTTAAATCACACGACAATTTGACCAAAGATGCCCTTTTTGAGGTGATTAAAGAGTGTAAGTAATTTATGCAATTCTATAACCATATTCGAAATAATCAGGTTTGATATACGGAATTCGTACATATTGGCTATGTTTTGGATATTTTAACATTCCGGAGAGCATAACATAATCTTACAACGTTCCCATTGCTGGGACAAAGGCCTCCTCTGTACGACAGGGGTCTAAATTTTGTAATTTTATATAACTACCAGCTCCTGCCCGCGACTTCGTCCGCTTCAAATATTTGCTCCCCTGACCCTTCCCGTCGCATCGCAGCCTGCCAGTTTTCGTCCATTTTTTTGTTGCTGCTCCACTCCTTTTGATCGTAGCGTGATGTTATATAGCCTTCCTCAATAAATAGGCTACCCGATTCAAAAATATTTTTTCAATTCGATCCAGTGGTTCCTGAGATTAGCGCGTTCCACCCCTATTTTAGGGAAGTAGGGGGTTAAAAAGAGACAAAAAAACCGGCCAAGTGCGAGTCGGACTCGCGCACCGAGGGTTCCGTACAAACCTGTAGGTATCCTCGGTTTATGCGTAAGGTTTATGTTTATTAAATTAAATGTTTTTTTTTTATATTTGAGTTGATTGAATGGAAGGTAAATTGCGATTTACGATTTATGACGTATTAAAAAAAAACTACTTACTGGATTTCGTTCAAACCAATTTTCGTTGGAAGTTTACATGGTTATGTACATCATATATTTTTTTTAGTTTTATCATTCTCTTACTTTAGAAGTTACGGGGGGGGGGACACACATTTTACCACTTTGGAAGTGTCTCTCGCGCAAACTATTCAGTTTAGAAAGAAATGATGTTAGAAACCTTAATACCATTTTTGAAGACCTATTCATAGATACCCTACATGTATGGGTTTGATGAAAAAATTTTTTTTGAGTTTCAGTTCTGTGTATGGGGAACCCCAAAATTTATTGTTTTTTTTCTATTGTTGTGTAAAAATCTTAATGCGGTATACAGAATACATCTACTTACCAAGTTTCAACAACATATCTCTTATAGTTTCGGAGAAAAGTGGCTGTGACATAAACGGACAGACAGACAGACAGACAGACAGACAGACAGACCGACAGACAGACAGACAGACATGACGAATCTATAAGGGTTCCGTTTTTTGCCATTTGGCAACGGAACCCTAAAAAGTAGCCTATGTCACTCTCCATCCCTTCAACTATCTCCACTTAAAAAATCACGTCAATTTGTCGCTCCGTTTTGCCGTGAAATACGGACAAACAGACACACACACTTTCCCATTTATAATATTAAGTATGGATTGTCTTTTTGGCCGTACTGGGCCTGCGTGGTTGCTAACGGCCCGCTTCCTCTCATAGAGACCTGAGTACCAGCAGTAGGAACTAACGTTCCGTACCAGGCTGATTATACCTATGCTTATTCTATCACTATCTCGTGATAATAGAGCACATAATCAACAAGATATGGGACTAGAGCTGCAGTCACCCCAACTAGAGCTAGAGTGGTGTTCTGAAATAAACTACTCTAGGTAAAATTTATTGGTCAATTATCTATACTTAAATAACAATATAATATACAAACTAACACTTAAATATAGTAGACTAGCTTTTGCCAGCGGCTTCGCCCGCGTGGAGGTCGGAAATTATCCCGCGGGAACGTACTACCGGGATAAAAAGTAGCCTATGTCCTTTCTCAGGGTCTAAACTATCTGTGTACCAAATTTCATTTAAATCGGTTCAGTAGTTTTAGCAGGAAAGCGAGACAGACAGACAGACAGACAGACCGACAGACAGACAGAGTTACTTTTGCATTTATAATATTAGTATCGATATGGACTATTAACCAAGGGGATAAAGCAGTGTCTTCTGTCGCGGGTGACGATTTAAATCGCGAGCGTAACGAGGGACTCGAGGTTTACTCCCGAGCATAGCGAGGGTGTTAAAAACTTAAATCACGAGCGAAGCGAGGGATTTAAGACGAGTCCTGAGTGTAGCGAGGGATTTAAGTTCACCCAAGGCTAAGACAGCTTTATCACCGAGGAAAATACTCTACTTTTCGTACCATTTGCGAAAAAATTAACACAATAATAATATGAGTTAAGCATTTATTAAAAATAATGACAATTAAAAGTAAAATAAACTTAACGTTCATATATTTGAAGAAAACAAAAACGCGGCAAATTCCTAGACTAATATTTTTTGTCGGAAAAGCAAAGGCATCAAGCTCACACGGCCTCGTCGGTTTTCGTAATTTTATTTAATAATCATAACTGCATAATAAATGCGTATTCCTTTTTCAAAAAGATGTATAACGCTTTATATACAAACTCAATGGTGTAAACACGGTTACCTATCATAAGTTCGAAAAATATTTGACCGAATTTCATTTCCCCTAAAACTTTTCAACTGTTATCGTTTCGTTTTTTTTTAATTCATCGAAGTCACGTCTGCCACTGTATCAGTTGACCTATTATCAATTCGACTTTTTTCGTTACTCCGACGACGTTTCATTTGGTCGATAAACTCTTTACCGAAGTTACACTTAGCCGAAATAACATTTGTTCGAAGTATTATGTTTCCAGACATTCATTTTATCTATGTTAAGATTAACCTACTCTGTGGTTTAATTAATTATTTATTTTAATGTAATGGCACTTAATAAAACAGTTTATTATGAACAATAGTTATTTGTTATACAAGAGTGCAAAGTTGCTTTTTAACCACGTGTTCAATTTTGCGAGGGAATCAAAAGAGCACGAGGTGAAAAATCTTTGCACTCGAGTGCAACACGTAACTTTTCATTCCACCTCAGCGAGGAAAGAGTATTTTTAATCTTCAATATCTGAGTGGAAAAGCCGTTTTTATTCTCTAGAGGATAAAGTAAATTGAATTTAGAACATCGTGTGCACTATCACAAACTTAGTACTTAGTAAAAAATACTCTTTCCGAGATGGTGGGATGAAAAAGTGTTTTAAAGGGTCCCAGTAAGAAGCATGCAAACAATGCTGCTTGCTTCAAGCATGCAACATGCAACCATGCATGCAGCGTGCAAGCAGGCATGCATCAGGCAAGCAGGCAAGCAGCAAGCAAGCATGCAGCATGCAAGCAAGCATGCAGCGTGCAAACAAGCATGCAACATGCAAGCAGGCATGCAACATGCAGCAAGCATTGTTTCTGTCACGGCTCCGGCGCTGCGGGGTTTGGGCGGGCCCACGCGAGCTTATCGTCGCAGATGGTTTTAATGCTCACCACCGCAGCTGAGGCTGGCCGGCAAAGCCGGCCAGCAAGCCGAAGCTGCTCCTCAGCTCGCGGGCCGCCCTACCCCGCCGCGCCTGCGCGGGCTTAAATTACACTCTAGGGGTAGGGCAGACAAGACTACGTAAAGTCGGTTTTACAGCGATTCGTTTCTCACTAAATGTTGTAGCACAATATATTTACTTTTTATGACGCTACATATATTTAATTTAATATTGAAAACGCTACCAAGTAACCGGCTATATATTTGTGACCAAATAATATTCCCTAAAATTTTGTTTCACTGTGGTGAAAATATGGCAAACAAATCATTTGACAAATGAAAAAAGTTCAAAAGAGGCTTCGGCCAATAGCAAAAAGTTATTTCGTAAATCGGCGAAACATCATTCGGTAAAATAATACCTATGACACATGATACTTCGATGATTAAAAAATATGTCAAATGATGCATATTGCAAAAAAGACGTCGGCCAATAGTTATCGTTAAAATGAAATTCGAACAAAAAGAATTCGGAAAAGTAATCGGTTCCCTGTAAACACAGATGTAGTTCAATATAAATTTCGGTAAGTATTCCAAATTTAAATCACATTCTCACCCTAGAGGATGAATGAAATTCAGTACAATTTTCTTTCCCTGTTTTTAACAGATTAAAAAATATATTATGTACAATTAAATAAAAGGGGAAAAAAAAAAGAAAAGAGCTCACTGGGCATCAAAGAATTCGTCCGCATCGCTGTCGGTGGGAAAAGTGCCCAGAAGGCTGGCAGCGTTGCCACGTTGGATGGCAATGCTGATTCTTTGACCTAAAAATAGGCCAGCCCTCTGGTCACGTGAAGATTCGGCCAACCGCTTGGCGATATCCCGGAATACTCGATGAGCACTCGGACCCCACGGCCCTAGTGTTTCAACCCCAAACGGCTCAAACAACTCCCAATAAGGTTGTTATATTTGCGCCGTTTGAGGTTTTCTGCACCTGCAGCAGCCACCCCAGCACAGCCTGCCGTGCTAAGAATATGGGATGGCGCGAGGGTTTCGGCACAGGTTGCATCCCACACCAAAGGCCTACCCAACTTCCAAGGCAAAATTAAACTACTCTATGTGAAATAAAAAAAATGTGATCAAATTAGTTTATTAGTAAAAACCATTTCTAAATAATAATTTTAAAAACTGATTACCTATACATTCACAGCTAATAAGAACCACTGTTTCAAAAAACTGTTTCAATTTGGTTCAAGCGCAAATTTGAAAATGGAATGCCACCTAAGTGTTTACTTAGGATGTTCCGTATGGTGCCGGACGAAAAGGTTATGTGTGGTTTCGGACGTAAATAATAATACCATCCCATTTCTTCCCGTGGGTGTCGATTAAGAGACTTACTAGAGAATGGACAGAAGTGTTCTCTAGACATGTTACCACCATACTGCGATCGCCAACCCGCCTACCAAGCGTGGCGATTATGGCGAACCCACGAAATTGCAGGAGGACTTAGAATGTTGCCCAGGTTACTAGTTCACTAAGCTGAGGGCCTAAAAAGGCCACATTAAGCAATTCATATTCTGAATTCCCAGCAATTCATTAGCAATTCCTGTAATTTACGTGAAATGATGACACATATTAGCACAATCATACTCAATTCAGTTCAGAATGAACTGTCATTATGGGTTGTCAATTTGTGACCATATGCCATTTTACGATTTATAATATGATTCTTATTATCCTATTATGATTCTGCCAAAGTGGCCTTTTTAGACTCGCTGGTAGCATATAATCTTTTTAATGTATTTTAAAAATATTATATGCTATTACTGTCTAGTTATAAAACTATTCATGACTTTCCAGTCAGCGAACGGGACTTCACGGACTACGGATGTGTGGCCGTTGCTATCTTAACACACGGTGGCGTCAACGGCATGCTGAAGGCTAAAGACGAACTTTACAGTGAGATTGATGTCATCCAGTATTTCAAGCGGTACTCCAATCCTACTCTTGTGTCCAAACCCAAGGTTTTTATTATTCAGGTGAGTTTCCAATTATTGTCCGTGTTGACGGTGACCATGAGATTGAACGCTGCATGCTCGGTGGAAAGCTTTGCAGGGTGACTAGTAGTAGATTTTATGAGAGTAGCCGAGGATCACGACAAATGGCCTGATATTGGAGGCTTCGTCCAGCAGTGAAATGGTATATATAAGGTGTATCTATTCATACAAGGAATATTTTAAGGGGTACATCTGTAGGTAGTAAAGAAGCTATAGAAGCAAAAAGATTTTTTTTTCCAAGCGTTTTTGAATTTTCGTAATAATTATAATTTTAAAACTACTTGAGACGTTTTGCATAAAACCTTTACTCCAAATTCTATGAATGGCCAGCCTGACGCTGCGAGGGCGACGACCGGACGGCACGAGCATGGCCGCGGTGTCTCGGGCCGTGAAAAATAAGAAGGAGCCAGTATTTCTTATGTGCGTCCAAAAATTTATAAATATTAAATTTTAAAAATAACCCTTAGAATTTTTTTTCGTTGCTATAGATTCTTTACCACCTACAGGTGTACCTCTTAAAAATACATCGTGTATGAATAGATACACCTTATATAGCGTGCTTCATATGTGATGTATTTTGTGACATTTGTCGGTACTCATAATTGTATGGTGGTGAGGAGTTTTAGTGACGGGACACTTAGAACCGTAACGATCGCAGATCGTCACATGTTCAGGTTGCGCCGACAGCGTGCTGGTGAGTCCTTTACGGAATATCTGCAGGAATTGGAACATGTGGCGACTACGTGCAGTTTTGGAAAGTGCAAGTCATGTTCGACATTGGAAGATTTGCGAGCTCAGTTCGGTCCGGGACTGTGTCCCGTCGTAAGGATATGAAGCTTAGTCCATTATCTGTGGTGGTTAATTGGGAAAAAGGTAGCAAAATGTTGAGGACTTTGGCATTCAATAAACAGAAACTTTACAAATTATTTTCCCTAAATCAACATTTGTCGTCTAGAATTGTCTATGCTGTGGAGTGTGGCTGTACGAGTATGTTTGTGATTGTTTATGGTATGGTGTAAAAATATGTTTTCTAGGCTGTGTGCCTATCAGCTTTTTAGATTTCAAGCTCATCGCGCAATTACAGTCCAGGTCTATCACATAGTTTTTGTCATAGATCTATAGAATTGGCTCATTCTAAAGACATCAATGAAGTGTTAACCACTTGAGGTTACCTTCCGCTCTTGTCCATAAAAGATCTCGACATTGATAAGAATACTTGAACGATTTGTCATTATACATAATTAGTTTTTATCAAAGTTTGAATAGACAAAGACCAAAGACTTTACATTGATAGAATTAATAAAATTGGTTTTTATTTATATGTCGGGACAAGAGGCCGATTGGAGCTGGATTCTTCACCATGAACATTTTACTGAGCGTAAATGTGTTCTGCGGGTGAGAAGAAAATCTCTGAAGATGATTTTTAGGTTATATTTGAACTTGCCAAACGAAACGTTGGACAGTTTCTAGACTCTTGGGGCCCGCACGATGTCAGATAGTCCAGAACTGCCTTATTATTATACTCTTTGGTCTAGAGAGCTGCGCCACGCCCCTTGTAGCCACTCTTGCCAACTCGCACGAACGTCAGGCTAGACACTGTTGAACCGCGCCAACTTTACGCTTGCATTTCGTTGACAATTGACATCCCGTACTCATGACTCTTCCGATATATATTGATTTAACTAAATTAAATTGGAGCTCTAAAATTGAATATTTTTATTAGTGTATAGATAATATTGTTTACTGATGTCATGTCCTTTTGCTATAATGGTACTACTCAACCTAAGTACTACTCAAGAATAACTAGCTGATACCTAATTGTTGTTAAGGATAACAATGTGAGCATAAATAAGCATGCTGGTGCATATATTCCAGATCTAATCTAATCTAATCTAACAAGCCTGTATTGTCCCACTGCAGGGCAAAGGCCTCCCTCTTCCTTTTCCACAGAATTGTGTCTTTTACTAGGGCTGGCCAGTCCTTTCGGTAGAAGTCAACCTCGTCCCGCCATCGTTGTCTCGGCCTGCCGCGATGTCGTCGAACGTTTAGTGGGACCCAATTAGTAGTTCTATTAGCCCATTTGTCATCAGACATTAGGCAGATATTTCAGATAAGTCCAAATATAATTTCCACTGTTTCAGGCGTGCCGAGGTCCTAAACTTCGTGCAGGCGTTCCTGTCTTCCAGGCAGGCCAAATTCGGAGGGACGGCGATGCAAAAGAACCCGAGCCATATTACTTCCTGCCCTTTGAATCTGATTTGCTGATCCTTCATAGTTCTTACCCAGGCTGCGCTTCGCACAGGTAGGTACCATTTTTTTCTAAACTAGTCGCAATTATTGTATCAAGGCTCGTACAGACTAGCGCGACGCAAAATCGCGCGTGATTCGGCGATTTATATCCGTAGAACAATTTCTATAACTGTGTCGCGGCGCGACAGGTCGCCCCTGTGTGAAGTGTCGCGCGCGTTTAGATAGAAATTGTTCTACGGATATAAACCGCCGCATCGCATGCGACCGTTGCGCCGCACTAGTCTGTACGAGCCTTTACACTAACTGAACTCTAAAATATTCGGCCATTACTTTCACATCATATCACATCGAGATTTATTACAATAATAAAGAAAGGCCGTCGACAATACTATATATATTTAAAAATGTTATGTTGGTTTGTGTACGCTTCAAAAACTCAAAAAATTCTGCACCAATCGAGCTGAAATTTTAGCATGATAGGTATATAATGCGTATCAAGGATTGTTTTTATCTATTTTTTGTATCAGTTACATATCCGCGACCGCGAAAAAACAGTTTTTTTAACGATCAACTGTGTACCAGTGACCGCGCATCTACCGGAAGCGAGGAAAACACTCGCTGACAGCCGCAATAGTAATGGCGTGCCACAGCAAAGCGTGGCAGGGTACAGCTAGTACATTATATTTTAATTTATTTCTAATGCATTATTTAAAAAAAATATTAGCTTTCTGCAATCCTTCTCCACACAAACTTTAACCGTGCCAAATTTTACTTCACCGTCCGCGTAATTTTCGTATAAAGCCGTGCAAAGTTTTTACTTCACGCCTCCCGGCGAGTTCTAAAAAGTTACCTTTTTAGGCCTCCAGCCGGGGCTTATTATACTTAAAAACTAAAGCGAAAGCTCTAAGGGTTACCCCGAGGGGGGTACGAACCTCGGCTTAGGCAATCGCTGATAGGGGGGCAGCAAGGGACTGGCTGGATCTGAGTTAAATTATTTGGGGACTAATTTAAAGCTAACGGCGCAGCATCGCGGGCTGGCTCTTGCAAGGGTCGGGAGGGACTGTTAAGTCGGGGTCGCGACGACGGACCTCGGCGGCGAGGTCGGTACGGTTTGTGTCTGTGTGCTGGTCTAGCTGTACTGGTCTCTTTTCGACTCTCCTGGAGGAGAGTAGTGGGATCATCAGGATCGGTAAGAATGTGCCGCGAGCGGCGGACTTTGCTAATACGGGAGGGGGTGTAAGTAGCTGCCGCCACAACCAGAGGGTTGCGGTGGGCTACGGCCCTATCGAAGAAACGCTTCGAAGCGCGTTTTATGTATTGATGGATAGTCGGGAGTTTCATATCTAAATGAAGATTGATATTCCGAACAAACCAAGGCGAGCCTGTGGCTTGACGGAGAAAACGGTTCTGGAGAGTCTGCATCCTATGGATGAATCGGGGCTTGGCATGTGCCCAGACTGGGCTTGCGTATGTCATAATCGGCCTGATACAAGCGGTGTAAAGCCGCTTCTTACACAGAAGAGACAATTTACTCCGCTTGTTCAGGACGCAATGGAGCCTACCGAGAGCGAAAGCGGCCCGCGAGCGAGCCTGCTTTATGTGCTCAGAAAAGGTGAGGTGTTCGTCGAGGATGACACCTAGATACTTGGCTTGCTTCGCCCAAGGGATCTGCTTGCCGAACATTGAGATGGGTCGGGGAGGGGGGTGATTACGTCGCGGTCGGGTGTAAAAGACCGGCTGACTTTTATCGGGATTGACCTCGATTCGCCACTTCCTGAACCATTCGCCGAGCTCGTCGACTGCGGTTTGGAGGTAGCGAACCATATGAGAGTTTTTGTAAAATGTTTGTTATTTATCCTAGTTTGCTATGCAGTGTAATTTTAATGCTCTGAGCAGAGTGATTTTTATATGTGCGGCAAAATATCACGCTCTCTTAAGCGGGGTAAAATGTGCCGTTCGCGTGGGGCTGCATGTGCCACGGCACAACCAACCCGTAAGCAACCTTTATTGTTTTAATACTGTTCATGTTTACGCGAGCACATATGAAACAAAGAAAATACTTTTTGAGGTGATGCTTAGTACTGCATTTATTGTCTTTGACAGAATGAGGACGTATAAGCGAAAAACTCAAAGGGGAACTACATCTCAGGATCTTTTACAAAGGGCTGCTGATGCTGTCATCAAGGATGGACTTAAATTAAAGACTGTTGCACGTGAATTAGACATTTGTCACACAAAACTACAACGCTATGTCAAAAAAATTAAAAGTGGACTTACTCCTGCGGTTGGATACAAACCAAGACTAGTGTTTAATGAGGAACAGGAGGCACTACTGTCGAA
Source organism: Aporophyla lueneburgensis (assembly GCA_932294355.1). Lineage (NCBI taxonomy): Eukaryota > Metazoa > Arthropoda > Insecta > Lepidoptera > Noctuidae > Aporophyla > Aporophyla lueneburgensis. The sequence continues at coordinate 14,613,057 of OW028735.1, forward strand.
GTATATCTTAAAAAGCGCTTCTATTTACTTCGGGCTTCTACCGGAAGAAGTACGACAACTTGCGTACCAGTGTGCCGTGAAGTTTAATGTACAACACATCCCACCATCTTGGCATACTAATGGTGAGGCTGGCAAGGATTGGTTGACAAACTTTCTGAAGAGGAACTCTACACTTGCTATAAGAACACCCGAAGCTACCAGTGTAGGACGCGCGAGCTCATTCAACCGACATAATGTGAATCGTTTTTTCGAGAAACTTGGCAACTTGATTACAAAGCATAATTTTACTCCTTCACGTATCTGGAATTTGGATGAGACTGGTGTCCAAACTGTGCTGAAACCGAAAAAAATTTTGGCTGAAAAAGGAACAAAGCAAGTAGGAGCAATTGTCTCAACAGAGCGTGGAACTTTAGTCACTGTTGAGCTAGCGGTAAGTGCTCTGGGAAACTCTATTCCACCGATGTTTGTATTTCCACGTTTGAAATATAAAGACCTGTTTATCCGCGACGGTCCTCCTGAGTGTATTGGGGCTGGTAATCAATCCGGTTGGATGACAAGCAGAGAATTCTTAGTGTTTATGGATCATTTCATAAAACACACTAAGCCTAGTCCTGAAGAGCCAGTGCTATTGCTCCTAGACAATCATTCATCTCACATTGATATTGATGTGATTGAAAAGGCCAAGACAAATTCTGTCATATTACTATCGTTCCCACCACACTGCACCCACCGTCTGCAACCTCTAGACGTTGGTGTCAATGGCCCTTTTAAAACATACTGCTCTAAAGCTCAAAATAACTGCCGGGGTCGCGTGATTGTTCGAAGGAGATACCGTGACCCTGGCACATGGGCAACTGATGGAACACGGGTGGGTTTTAGTCAGTAAAAGTCTGACACGCCCTCCCGCTCCGCCCAGAGCGGGAGAAGTCATTTGATGATTTCCCATCCTGAAAAAAAAAAAAAAAAAAAAAAAAAAAAAAAAAAAAAAAGCTCAAAATAACTGGCTAAGAAATAATCCCGGGAAGATTATGAGCATTTATGAAATACCAGGGATAGTAAAATACGCTTTCCCGTTGGCAGCAACACCTATCAATATATGCAACGCATTTAAAAAGGCTGGCATTTGGCCCTATGATTCAAACGTATTTACAGACGAAGATTATGCGCCGTCTTTTGTCACTGATCGCCCGATGCCAGAAAATCAACCCTCTGAAGGTACAGACAGCTTGCCTGTCCCTCCAAACAATCAAGAAAGGACTTCTGAATACCTTGATGAGTCAAATTATGTGGGCAGCAATGTTAAGATTGAGACTAGTCCATTAATACTACAGCATGTTCCTGGGCAAAGTGACTGCAGCGTTGACTGTACAAGTGAACCATCAGGTAGTCAACAACAAGAGACACGTCTGTCCTCTCAGGAGCCTATCCCTTGCTGCAGCTTCCAGCTTCCGCAATCAGCTGATTACAACATTGGAGATAAAAATACAGCAATCTTCTCACCAGAGCTAATAAGACCACTGCCTAAAGCACCTCCTCGATTAGTTGGACGTCATAAAGGACGTAAAAGAAAGACAGCTGTTCTTACGGACACTCCAGAGAAAAATGCTTTGGCCGAAGAACAGGCTAATAAAAAGAAGAACAAAGAAAGTGAAACTACTAAGAAGGTTAAGGGAAAAGGGAAGGGAAAAGGTAAACAAACAAAAAAACTGACTAAGAACCCCGTTAAAAGAAGAGTTTTGCAAGATGACGACAGTTCTAATGACGAACAAGAATGGTTCTGTATTATATGTTGTGATGCCTATTCTAACTCTGCCCCTGGAGAAAAATGGATTGAATGCAGAGAATGTAAGAATTGGGCCCACTTGCAATGTACTGAAGATGAAGAAAGCCTAGCGTTTGTATGTCCTAATTGCTTTTCTGATCAGTCATCTAGAGAATAATTCGTTTTGATATATTTTTTTGATCTCCTAAAAAGACTCAAGAGACTGATTAATTAGATAATAACTCTGGAAAGAACTGTGTTACTTTACAATTTAAAGAATTTACGAAAAATCTTTATTGCTTTTTGTTATATAGTCCTTAGAGACTGGTATTTTTAATAATTGATCTCATTCGCATAAAAATAAGTACTAACTATTGATTAAAAATATACTTTTATGTTTGAAATAATTTCGTAAGTTAAGGTAATTTGTTTTTTTAATTATAATACTTAGTATTATAAACAACTCGATTTTAAAACCTGTTGATTTATACTAAAAAGTATAACGAATAAATATATTATTATAAAATTGATGTCTTTTAAATTCTTAATTAATTTTCATTCACGTAAAACACCTAGCATTATTACGGCACAACCAACCTCAGCTACGGCACACCTTGCCCCAAAGTGGGGTTGGTAGTGCCTTGCTGCCGCTGTACAAAAAAATCACTTTTTCTTAAAAACTATTAAAAATGAGCAAAATCTGTAGGTAAATTCGTATTATAGACTAAATTTGGCTTAGGATGAACCACTACTTTTAGACATAGTACTTGTTATATCCGAATCATATAAGAATTTGTCAAAATCGGCACTTTCAGCCCCGCTCTCCCCTACTAGCTTTTGCCCGCGCGACTTCGTGCGCGTCAAAGTCGTAAAGACACCACAATTTACTAAAAAATAACAGCTACATTTTATATGTATAACCATCCTCTATACTACGTTTGTAATTTAGATCACTGCAGACATGTTTTTTTTTTAAACCCAATTGACATCCGACTTCCGAAAAAGCACTACAGAGTGTAAGATAACTTTTTCGAAAGTTGGTGTGAAATTAAAGTTATCTTACACTTTGTATATATGTACCTATAGCCTACCAGGAAATTTATTACTACTTACTACTTAAGGTCACAACACACATATCAACTCGTCACCGTATCGCCTACCGCCTCACCGTCAAACAGGCGTAGGCGTCCACCTAAAGTAAGCACGGAACCAAAGCGTACCAGCAGCTCCGATACGTCAACTCGGCTATAGCTAGGCGACGCGCGATGCCGCGCTTACGGCCGACGGCTGGTTGACCTGGCTGGCTCCAGATCAGTTTGAATCTACTTTGAAGTTGCCTTGAGAGGGGCAAGGGTGAACGAAGAGACCTAAGCGCGGCGACGGAGAGGCGTAAGCGGGGGGACGACGATCCGTAAGCGCGGGGACCGCTGGTTGCCACGCGCCACTCCACGTTTCGTATGGCTGTCCCAAGGCGAATAGTTTACGTTATGATTTCGATTAGTCTGCTTTTCAGTAGGCAGTTTCATACAAAGAATACTAAACGGCACGAGCTGATACGGTTACGATCCGTTTCCAAGTTGATATGTTTACTGTGACATTTATGGGGAATATTTTCGCAAAATTTGATCAAACATACATTCAAACAAATAGAGAAAAATAAAAAAATATTTTCGGTATTAAAATCGTTCACAGACCTCGCAAAAATACTTTTAAAAACCCTTGTAGTAAGTCACTTGGGATTGGCACATTTTTCCTTCATTCCCGCACGTCGCAGTCACTCGGGTCTCAACAAATCAATACGGTATCGGTACTATCTGCAACAGTCAAATAATTTGGTTACGTATATAATACCTAATTTTGTTCTAACTATTTTCAAGATAACTACGATTGATTCACATAAGTTCATAACGCATATTGATCGACTCATCATAATCATCATCATCATCATCATCATCTCAGCCGCAAGACGTCCACTGCTGGGACGTATTGATCGACTCAACTACTGTTTAACTAACATAATGTTGATTAAACTAAAATTAATTGCACTAACGAACGAGTAATCTAATGCTTTTTTAAGATATTTGATATTTCAACTATGTATGAAATACCTAATGGACGACTCGCCTACAGTTTATAAATACTGCGCGCTGGATTGATTTCTAAAGTGGTGGGTAGTTACAATGTCAATCTCTTTTAATTATATGTAAATAAACTATGATTCAACAATTTTTGTGTTTTCTTGACTTTCTTTTAATGGATAATTAGACAATAGTAAAAACATTTCTGCGAGCAACTTGGAAGTAGCGCTCGCCGGCCGCTGCCGCAGCACCGCTCACTATGCTCGCTCGGCTCGTGCGCTTTTGGTCACAGTTTTAACCTTTTTTTTGTTTTTTTTTTTTGATCTCGAGGTGGAAATCCTAAATCCTCATGGATGTGGGTCTGTCAGACTCTTACTGACTAAAACCGACCCGGTGGTCACAGCTTTAACCTAACCTAAATACCCACTTCAAAATGACGAGACATGTTTTTATCATTGTCTAATTATCCACTCACAGGCAAATTGTTTGATTCGTCATTTTGAGCTGAGTGTCATAGGTTAGGTTAGGTTAAAACTGTGACCAACCGCGCGCGAGCCGAGCGAGCGTAGCGAGTGGTGCCGCGTTAGCGGCCGGCGAGCGCTACTTCCAAGTTGCTCGCAGAAATGTTTTTACCATTGTCTAATTATTCGTATTTTCGCAATATTCCCAGGGTTTTCGCAAAAATTCGAATTAGCAAATCATCCAATCGACATATACAAAATCACCAGTAAATCAAACACAAGACCAACAAGTAGGTGAATCGACCATTAGTTTAATCAAACTTAGTTTAATTAATTGTAGTTGAATAAACCGTATTTGAATTGTCTTTTATGGATTTCGTACATTAGTTATTACAAAAAGAACACTACAAAGTCAAAAATAACTTTAATTTCGAAAGTCGGTGTCTTAGGCTCTGTATTTAAGGTTTTTGCCACCGACTTCCGAAATTAAAGTTATTTTTGACTTTGCAGTGTTTTTTTAAGGAAGTCGGTTGTTTTTTTTTTTGTAAAAAGTTTTTATTTTTTGACTTTTTAGTTGTGCATATCGCGCAAATACGTAATGAAAATTTAAGACTTATATGGTTTTCACATGGACCTCATTGTCCAAATAGAACCAAATTAAAATGGGACCATCCGGGGAGCACCAGCTTTCAAATGAAAAAAGAATCATTAAAATCGGTTCACCCAGTCAAAAGTTATGAGGTAACAAACATAAAAAAAAAAATACAGTTGAATTGATAACCTCCTCCTTTTTTTGAAGTCGGTTAAAAATAGGTGAAACGATCATTAGATATTTTAAACGATAGATATTTTGAGCGTAGTTATACTGGAAATAGTTGGAATAAACTTAGGTATTATGATACGTAACCAATAATTTTTAACTCAAACCAACAATGCACTCAAGCATTTTCAATTAAACCTTAAATTCTTCCAGAGACGAAATTTATGGATCTTGGTTCATCCAGACACTTTGCAACAGAATCAACGCTCTTTCCCCAAATCAGGACCTTGAGTCTATAATCACAGAGGTGAAAAGAGCCGTGGCAATAGACATGGAATATGAGGACTACAACCCGGGCACACTCATGTGGCAGGTCAACAAACAAATGCCGGTCATGACGTCAACTTTGATTAGGAAACTGTACTTGATCCCCCCAAGCGAAGCCTTGGAAGAGACTTATATGGACAGGGGTAGGCAGTCATTTAGCATGCCTATGTCGCCTGGGCCCGCACAGTTTGGACAATGCGTCTGCTTTTTGGAACACTTCACATATATGACAAATTGTTTGAGGTAAGTTTTCGTTATCGTTCCATATTGTTTCAGTTAAATTTGTTCATCTGTCTATATAATTCAAAATGGAATTCAGTTTGTTGGTAAGTGCATCACTTTGTTTTGTTAGTACCAAAAATTTCGCCGACCAAGTGAGTAGTTTTTAAGTTAACCTCGTGGTTTTTCGGGCTAAAATCTAATTTTACTAGGGTTAAGGGCCTTGGTCCGGTTTACTGCCGTAAAATGGTCACTTTATGAACCAATCTTCTCATTAACGGCTTGGTTTGAAAGTTTGAAAAAAATAAGTTCTTGCTGTAGATTCACCTTTGCTGTAAAAAAATATTTACGAAAACCCCATTTTTTGGCTTATATTTCGTACTCCTTCTAAACAGCTTTGTTATTTGGAAATATTTTTACATAGAAAAATAAACGGTTATAGGTACTAGGATTCCTCAATAAAATATTGTAAATTAATCAAAATTTTGCAAAGAAATACCCCCACTTTAAGCTGTCAAGGGTAGAGGGGCATTGCGCGGGCGCGGGCTGCAATCGTGCATTAGCATTCAGACGGGAGGGCTGTGTCGCTCGCTGCTCCGCTCCGGCTATCGACCGACTATGCCCATACGTATGTGTTAGTGCAAATATTTACGAACTTTATATATTAGTGTCCGTTACTATGCGTTCATAGACTAGCTCGCTCCAGATAGCTTCATTCGATTATGCGCGTAGGCGCTTTATTATTGACTATTTCATGCGTATTTATTTTTTTGAAGTGAAACTTTTTATGGGACACTAGAGTTTTGGCATAAGAGTTATCTCGTCGAACTAACAAATCTGTTAAACTCCTTGTCTTTTTCTAATTAACATGTACCTACTCTATCAGAGTGAGAGAGGCGGAAAAAGTTTTTTATTTTGCCTTGTGTCACAGTTTCGCTAAGTTCAGCTACACTTCTCAAGGTCAGCCCTTGGATGGGTGACATTTCGTTTTTGTTTTGTCTTGTGTCGCAGGTTCGCTAGGTTAAGCTGCACTTCGCAAGGTCAGCCTTTGGATGGGTGACCATGTAGTTTTTGTTTTGCCTTGAGTCGCAGGTTTGCTAGGTTAAGCTACACTTCTCAAGGTTAGCCTTTGGATGGGTGACCATTTAGTTCATGTATGGCGTTTTGTCGTAGGCTCACTAGGTTATGCTGCACTTCGCAAGGTCAGCCTTTGGATGAGTGACCATGTAGTTTTTGTTTTGCCTTGTGTCGCAGATTCGCTAGGTTAAGCTACACTCCCCAAAGTTAACCTTTAGATGGGTGAAAGGAGATCGGCGATTCCTGGCCCCGATAGACAAAGTATTAGACTATTCGAAAAAATATTTAAATAGTTATAAACCCTACTTTAATTTATCATTTCCTAAAAAAACGTAGGAAAAAGGAATAAAAAAAATATAAAAGTCAATTGATGTCATTCCTCTCGTTGCAGTTGTCTGATGTTGCCATATTATGCTATTTTTAAATAAAAATGTTTTTCCCGTTAAAAGATTTGTATTACAATGTTCGTTTTCACTTAAAAAAGTTTTTTATGAGTTTATTGCGAAACAATGATTAAAGATAGAATATTTTTTGTTGTCGTTTATGTTATTTTAATGATTTCATAGAAAAACCTATTTGCATTTTTGTGAACTGCAACACTCGATACGGCTGTTACTTGTCAATCAATCGGTTGTCAACAACAGATTTCCGGAAAGCGTCATAACGCTTGACTTGCGTTATTTGTTTATTTTGAGTGCTACATTACCGACCCTTGCTGTGTTTTTGGACAATTGTAGCTGCCTTTTTGACTCCTATTTCGTTCTTGGACTTCGTTCTTCCAGAAATAGGTACCTATTGACCTTCAAAATCACTAAAACTCATAACCTAATAAAAGAGCGGGAACAAATGATAATGGGATTTATTGACTACGGTCTGATATAAAGTTTTTATTTTTATTTTCATATCCCATGTTATTTCGAAAAACTAATTACACAGGGCTATAGACTAATATCACCCCTTGAAAACCCAAATTATTTCATTTTTGTTTATTGAGGCCAAATTTCTTAGGACTGTTTGCCGATCTCCTTTAGTTTTTTCGTACCTCGTAGTTGATTTGCTAGGTTAAGTTGCACTTCTAAAGGACAGCCTTCGGATGGGTGACCATATAGTTTTTGTTTTGCCTTTTGTCGCGGGATCGCTAGGTTAAACTGCGCTTCTCATGGTCAGCCTTTGGATGGGTGACCATTATATTTTTTGACGTGACAACGTCTTATAAATTGGTTTGCCGGGTGACACTTCAAGAAACTGCGTTACGCTCCGCTCACGTTATGCGCTCACAATGAGAGCGAGTGAGAGGCACGCGTCCCTTCCACTCGGGCATGGTTAGCCCGCCTAAGAGCGAGAGAGACAGACATAAAAAGTGAAAGGCACGCGTCCCTTCCACTCGAGCACAGTATAATTCTTTGTATAAATAAATGTTTTAAATTGTTACTATTATTTCATCCTTCTTCCTACTATACGAATGAATATTCACATTAAAATTATTTTACCACTCAAAGTCGTTGTCACGTAAAACTTTCGCCCGTATACCGACTTTACAGGCAACCAATTTTTTTAAGTGAAACTTTTTATGGGATATAATTACTACGGAAGTTTCAGTTGTACGACCGTATGTATATAGTTTTATGTAAACATTATGTATATAATTAGTATATGCAAGTGAAACTTCCGTAGTAATTAATTCGGGATAATCTGTAAATTTTTATTGATTTTCATTATAAATCTTTTCTATTATAATTTCCAGTCAATTTTTCTTTCCTGCAATGTATTTTTTGTTTGCACACTCATTAACAGTTTTCGAATATTCTGATTTACATTGTTACAATTTACAATATATTGAAACATTTATTTTGGAGTTTACTCGTTATAAATCGATTTTCATACAAGTATATCGATTTATAATAAAAATAAAAAAAAATCGATGGAAAATTGATGGGGAGTATTAATCGAACTTTCTCCGTTACGTTACGTTATGCGTTATGTTATGTTATGTTTACTTATCTATATAATTTATAATCGCTCGTAAGGAGTAAACTCCAGTCGTGCGTACACATTTTTTTATTTTTGTAAATTATATAAAACACCAATGCAAAAAACATCAGGAACTGCAATAAAAAATACGAAAGAAAATTAAAATCTACTAAACTTGGAAATGGCTTGTATTTAAAAGAATCTTTTTATAAATTCTCATATTGCGTTCCCAAAAATATTATAGTACACTCAAATAGAAGATTCTGAAACACCAATGTTGAAAATTTTAATGGCAGGAACATCCACGTGCAAACTGTTTAAGATTCAGTACACGATTCTGAAACACCTACGTGGAAAATTTTAATGGCAGGGACATCCACGCACAAACTGCTAAAGATTCAGTACATGATTCTGAAACACCTACGTTGAAAATTTCAACGGCAGGGACATCCACGCGAAAACTGTTAAAGATTCAGTACATGATTCTGAAACACCTACGTTGAAAATTTTAATGGCAGGGACATCTACGCACATTCTGTTATACATTCAGTGCATAATTCTGAAACACCTAGGTACGTAGAAAATTTTAATGGCAGGGACATCCACGCGAAAACTGTTAAAGATTCAGTACTTACATGATTCTGAAACACCTACGTTGAAAATTTTAATGGCAGGGACATCCACGCGCAAACTGTTAAAGATTCAGTACATGATTCATGGCAGGGACATCCACGCGCAAACTGTTAAAGATTCAGGACATGATTCATGGCAGGGACATCCACGCGCAACTGTTAAAGATTCAGTACATGATTCTGAAACACCTGCGAAAATTTTAATGGCAGAGACATCCACGCACAAACTGTTATAGATTCAGTACATGATTCTGAAACACCTATGTGGAATTTTTTTTATGGCAGGTACATCCACGCACAAATTGTTAAAGATTCAGTACATGATTCTGAAACACCTACGTTGAAAATTTTAATGGCAAGGACATCCACGCGCAAACTGTTAAAGATTCAGTACATGATTCTGAAAAACAGGCTACGTTGAAAATTTTAATCGGGTACTAAAAAAAAATTTTATTTCATATAGTCTGACTGATTAGGTACCTATGCATTTTTCCAAGAAACAGTATTTTTTTATGATAACCGACGAAAAATTTCCACTCCACGTGGTCTAGACACATGTGTTGAATTCGTGGTCATAGTTTGTGCGTCGATGTCCCTGCCAACTTATTGAAAGCAGAAGCGCTCTTATCTTAATGATAAGTAGCCATTAGGATTAGGTTGTAAGTTCAATTTTGTAAAATATACCTATCTATCAAACTTTTTCAAAATTTACCATGTTCGGTTCATTAAAACTTTAGAAGTGACACACACAGCAATATTTTCTTTAGAATAATAGTTATTTGTTATACAAGAGTGCAAAGTTGCTTTTTAACCGCGTTTTCAATTTTGATGACCGAGCAAGCGAAGGATTCTAAAATTGAATCACGAGCGCAGCGAGTGATTCAACATTAGAATCCTGAGCGTTAGCGAGGGAATCAAAAGAGCACGAGGTGAAAAATCTTTGCACTCGAGTGCAACACGTAACTTTTCATTCCACCTCAGCGAGGAAATGACTAAATGCAAAAAAAAAACCTTTACAATCACAAGATAGGTACACTTTTATTTCAGTTTAGGTATTAATTACTACATTATGACAGGTAAGTATTACAGAATAATCTATAAATTATAACAAAATAATACTAAGGTATAATTAAGAAAATTTTAAAGTAACGTTGCTACAGTTATTTAAATTGAGTGTAATATTTTTGTTTGGTACTGTAATATTGGTGTTAGTCACTTGTGTACTGTTTTTCGGTAAACTATCTGTCATACTTAATAGTTGTACCGATTCATCGGATTCCCTTGGCGTGAATGTTGGAGAGAGAGGGAGATGGTTAGGTGTTTCATAACGGCTTATTTTTTATGTAGAAGGGCCAGTCCAAGGATCCGATTGAGGCTCTTTCAGTGTAAAGGCTCCTACGATGCCTTCACATATTTTAGACTTATTTTGGATGGAATCCTCTATGTATCCCTCTACAACTGCATTGGACTTCCAGCCTCCGTGGCGCTTAAGGGACAGGAGATCAGCTCCGGAATCAGCCAAAAGTGTGGCTGAAGTTCGTCGGAAACAATGACCCGTGTACAAAAGGGGTTCTGGAAGTTCAAGAAATGTTGCTATTTCTCGTGGGATACTGCCAATTTTATTAGTACCCATAGGCTGTCTAACACACTTGCCATTGCGATACTGTAGAAAAAATCGATTGATTGGAGTGTTAGGCGGGCGTAAGGCTTGATATTTCTCAAAAATCGTTACGTATTCCTTGCGAATGACGAAGTTGCGGTCTCTTTTTGTCTTTGTATTAGGTAAATTAATTAATAGTAAGTCATCTGAATGTTTCTCAATGTTTTTGACATTAAGTTGTGTTAGTTCATTAGTTCGACATGCTCCGTTTATCTTATACCTTTAAACGAGCAATTCTTGTATATATATATATAATCTGAATCTCGGAAACGGCTCCAACGATTTTCATGAAATTTAGTATACAAGAGGTTTCGGGGGCGATAAATCGATCTAGCTAGGATTAGTTTTTATACAATGTCGTTTTATTCATGTTTTCAATGACCAACTTTATCGATAATCAACTTGAACATAAACTTATTATTTTAAACACAATTTACCAAAAAATACCGAGCAAAGCTCGGTAATCCAGATATTTCCAATAATAAGAACAACCTGTAACGTAAAGAGTATTATAGTAGATAAATGAATAAAATTGATATGAACGCATAATTATGCCTATCAACATCTACTAAGTATACTATTTAATTGAGATTAATATACTTAAGTAGATACTGAATGTGTAACTGACTTACTTTTGCCGCCAAATATACGGAATCGGGTGCTTCGTTAAGAAAATTTTCAATATCAAATATTGTGAAAATCTTCGATTTTTTTGGTTGATGACCAGATGAGGCTCTTTTTAAAAATGCCACTAATTTAGGATAGGTATCGATATGTTTGTCTTTTTTCATCTTTATTGTTGCTTTTAGCATCGAATACGTACTCCATAGAGTGCTTGCTTTCTTGTTCTCGGATAATTCTATAAAATATGCCAGCAAAACGTTTTCTGAGAAAGTTTTGGCTCCTTTTGCTAGTCGCCACGTGTTGAACATATCGTACTGTTTTAAATACTTCTCGCGTGATTGTTGAGGGAGAAAGCTCATTTGCGCATTATTAACAGTTTCAGTCAATTCTGTTGGCGTCAAGCAAACTTCCTCGTCGCTAGAATCACTCATTTTAGTTTTTTCACTTGTTTTCAAGTTTCTTGTTTTTAATATAAGGTTTAACAATGACGTGAAAAAATGCCGGGTAAAGACCGCGTACAAAGCAAATTGAAAAAAGAACACCAAGAAGGTTCCGAGCAAGGAACTTAAATCCAACCTGGAATGCGCACAGGCTGCCAATACGCGGTCCGAGCGAGATACCTTCGCGAGAGCCCTCTGACCCTTTCATTAGGGTGACCAAGCAATATGATGTAGGTAGATACTAATATAACAGGATATAATATATTTAACCAATAATTTGTTATAAAAAAATAATAATAGTCACGCTTTAAAGATGGATTAAAGTAAAACCCAGTAAACATAAACGCAACGCAACGCATAAACTCTGCTATCGAGTACTATAGTATAACCTGGAATATCTGGCGCGCTGGGCAAATAACCATTTTGTTTAGTACTAATTGTCGTAAAAATCTAACAGACGTCGTTTTTAAGAAAAATGGTTGGGACTTTTTTTTTTATTGAACAAATGCGTCACTGGACTTTGCCCGTAAATAATCTTATAATTTCGTTCATTATGGGCACCCTACTTCAAGAAAGGGACACAGGGCTCTCGCAACGCTTTCTCTCTCGGACCGAATTTCTCTTTGACCAAGTGATTGTCTGTAATAGAACTTAGTAACATATACATAAGGTTTATTATTATAATGGTGTCTAATTGACAATGCACATTCCAGGGGTCGGGTATAAGTTCCTTGGTTCCGAGTCTGAGTTTTTAACAAATTAAAAAAAAGTTGTATGATATATTCGGCACCATAGAGGTAGCAGTAAATAGGTTTAATGTTTTTTTTAATTCACAAACTTAGTGCACACGATGTTCTAAATTCAATTTACTTTATCCTCTAGAGAATAAAAACGGCTTTTCCACTCAGATATTGAAGATTAAAAATACTCTTTCCGAGATGGTGGGATGAAAAATATTTTTTTATTCGCATAACCATAGGCACTTATATAAAATAATTATGTTAGTTAAAAAATTGATTAATAATCATTCCGTCGAGAGTTAACTAAGTATGTACAGATAGTCACCCATCCACGAACCAACCTCGGCAAGCGTAGCTTAACCTGGTCGATCGACCCGTGCGGCTGTTATTACATAGCTATAGGCGTTTTATATTGTAGGTAAGTAAGTAATAGTAGATTATTAACCAAGGGGATAAAGCAGTGTCTTCTGTCGCGGGTGACGATTTAAATCGCGAGCGTAACGAAGGACTTGAGGTTTACTCCCGAGCGTAGCGAGGGTGTTAAAAACTTAAATCACGAGCGAAGCGAGGGATTTAAGACGAGTCCTGAGTGTAGCGAGGGATTTAAGTTCACCCAAGACTAAGACAGCTTTATCACCGAGGAAAATACTCTACTTTTCGTACCATTTGCGAAAAAATTAACACAATAATAATATGAGATAAGCATTTATTAAAAATAATGACAATTAAAAGTAAAAGTTAACATTCGAAACATTGTTCCAATTATTGATACATTATATTTTTTTGTCGGAAAAGCAAAGGCATCAAGCTCATACGGCCTCGTCGGTTTTCGTAATTTTATTTTATAATCATAACTGCATAATAAATGCGTATTCCTTTTTCAAAAAGATGTATAATGCTTTGCAGATGTAGTTCAGTATAAATTTCGGTAACTATTCCAAATTTAAATCACATTCTCCCCATTTTTTTTTTTTTTTTTTTTTTTTTTTTTTTTTTTTTCAGGATGGGAAATCATCAAATGACTTCTCCCGCTCTGGGCGGAGCGGGAGGGCGTGTCAGACTTTTACTGCCTAAAACCCACCCGTGTTCCATCAGTTGCCCATGTGCCAGGGTCACGGTATCTCTTTCGAACAATCACGCGACCCTGGCAGGCATCGGTCCTAGTAGACCCCTACACTGCTGCTGACATCTCTTTGAGGCGCGCGTGGAACACTGCGCGCCGTCGACCCGAGCTTGGTCCTTACCGGGCGGCGAGCTACCCATTGCTCGCCACCCGCAAGCTCACGCCTACGGTGGCCGGGAGTCCGCAATCGACTCCCGACGCCCGGGGCGTCTCCTCCTGCGGCGGCTAGGGACGTGAGGGCGCAGAGACTGCCACTCCCTCACGCGCCCCGCCTCCTCCTTCGCGAGCATTACTGCTTCGCAGAAGGAGGTGACGGCTTCCCATTCCCTCTCGCTCCGTACCATGGCTCGCACCAGGGCCGGACGCGAGAGGTCGCCGCCGCCGATCGCCTCCACGAGGACACGGCGGTGCCCCGCCCAGGCTGGGCACACCTCCACCGTATGCTCCACCGTGTCCTCCAGACGATCCTCGCAATGGAAACACCCGGACGTATCCTCCCGCTTTATCCTGAACAGGAACCCACCGAAGCACCCATGCCCGGTGAGAACCTGCGTCAGGCGGAACATTCTCCCCCTAGAGGATGAATGAAATTCAGTACAATTTTCTTTCCCTGTTTTTAACAGATTAAAAATGACTATTGTTATGTTAGGTTTTTGTGGCATAGAATGTCACTTTTTTGAGCAAGTGGTACGAAAAAGTGTTTTATTGCTATTTGGTTTTTGCTTTGTTTTTAATTTTGTTTGTGTTAACGAATGTTTGATTGGACCTGAGATTATTTTTTTTACTCATAATAATTATTTACAGGCCAGTATACAAAATCCTTAATAAAATGAAACTAAAGACAGTTATCCTACATGCGCGCTTTTATTCAAGTTTGCGTATACACATGTTCGAGCAAAATAAATATATTTTCTTATCTTACTTTAATCAATCACATACCTACATGTTTAAAGAATTATGTCCAGTATAAACATAAACATATTTGCGTCTATATGAATATAAAAGTATCAGCCTTAGACCACTATACCTTCTAGAGTCGTAGGCATAAATATCGAACTTCGTCCGCCTTTGCATATTCTTTGGTAGTCGTTTTAGTTTAGCGCGCTGCCGCCGCTCTTTACGTGTGTGCGGGAGTATTGAGCTTAGCTCCGCCCATATGACCAAGGTTAACGAGGAATCTAATCGCCTTAATAATTAGGCGTATTAAAAATTATAATAATTAGATAGACGGCATGATCATATGACCCTTACTTTTTAGTCTAAGCACTGCTAAGATGTTAGGTTATAAAACTAGTAGATATTATTAAGAATTTATATTCATTTGATGATTTCCCATCCTGAAAAAAAAAAAAAAAAAAAAAAAAAAAAAAAAAAAAAAAAAAAGTTATATACGGTAACCTTTAAATATTTGTATGATAGTCCATTGCGAAACATGTAAGATCGTAATTTTAAATTAAATTATCTAATTGTACCATGTTTTAAAGCAAAATAAATATATTCCATTTTGTTCTAGCGCTCAAAGCATGCACACACATGAATTGGCGGTCATTCGCATGCTTCACTGAACAATTCAACACTGACAAATTGTGAACTGAGGGTGCTTACTCTTGATTTTAATTCCGATCGATTGACATTGGAATTTTGACTTTTCGTATTCTAGAGTTCGACGCTAGCGCCAAAATGTGTTTAAATTTGGTGTCGATTTGGGAGAACTAAGTGGAATCGAGATCGGGCGTTGTTGTTGTTCCAATGTTGACACTATTGTTTTCAAGAGTACCGAATCACGTGTATGCAAAATTAACATTGGAATCGTATTGGGTTTAGATTAGAATGAAAATTAGATTGAAGAGTAGGGTTCCCGGCCACCGTAGGCGCGAGCTTGCGGGTGGCGAGCAATGGGTAGCTTGCCGCCCGGTAAGGACCAAGCTCGGGTCGACGGCGCGCAGTGTTCCACGCGCGCCTCAAAGAGATGTCAGCAGCAGTGTAGGGGTCTACTAGGACCGATGCCTACCGGGATCGCGTGATTGTTCGAAAGAGATACCGTGACCCTGGCACATGACATGGGCAACTGATGGAACACGGGTGGGTTTTAGTCAGTAAAAGTCTGACACGCCCTCCCGTTCCGCCCAGAGCGGGAGAAGTCATTTGATGATTTCCCATCCTGAAAAAAAAAAAAGAGTAGGTACCTAAGCCCCCTGGTATCTTAGCATGCGACGCGCGTCGGATCGCATCTAGCGCTAATACTACCCAATATCTTATAGTACTCTTTGGCTAATACTAAATAGCCAAGTAACTATGACCTTGGAAGTAGCGCTGGCGACACTTTCTTACATTATAATGATTTTATTTATTAATTCCTCTGTCCTTATATTGATTTTTTAGAAATTATTTTCTACTCTATAATGTATTTTCTGCTAGAGCGCGTTTTTAGTTTACATATATCTCATTCAGTCAGTGATTCAAAAAAACTTTTTACATAAAAATAACAACCGACTTCCTAAACAAAAACACTACAAAGTGAAAAATCACTTTTTTTCGGAAGTCGGTGTCTTAGGATCTGTATTTAAGGTTTTTTTGCCACCGACTTCCGAAATTAAAGTTAATGTTCACTATGTAGTGTTTTTTTTAGGAAGTCAATTATTTTTTTGTAAATGTTTTTTTTTGTAGTCTGTTAAAAATACGGATTTTTAGATATTAATACCTCAGTTACCGCTATAGCTATATTTATGAATATTTTTCATATGAAAATATTGAGTCGACCTGTTCCATACGCATTTATATGCTGCTTTGGTTGGATTAATATGTTATTACCGTAAACTTTCCAGCCACTTCGTTGAAGAAAACCCTAACGATGAAACAGCGAAGGTCATTTTGGACGCCGCCAATGCTTACGAAGATAATATCAGATTCTACGATTGTAAAGAAAAAATGTGCAAACTTATCAGCAAACACCTAATGGACAAAACTCAAGATCACCCGTTTCACAAATATCTGCATTTCGTCCCCACAGACGGAAAAAGCCCTAAGTCTCCAAATATCCAAAATGAGTTATCAATGATACAAAATCCATCAATTTTAACTGATTCCAAACAGGAGGAGGTCCTTAATTCGACAATATTATTTTTTTTATTTTTTTGTGTATATGTTGTGCAATTACTACGGTTGTGGTGGACCGATTTCGGAAATTATTTTTTTAATGGATAGGATATGCCTCAATATAATGTATTTTACTATCTTGTCTTATATTTTTTGAGTTAACTTCAATAATACGTATTTTCTGTCGTCTTAGTGTGTATTGATAATGTTATACCTAATAACTTCCTGTCACTGTTTTTTACCTAGCAAGTAGTGGTATACGAATTTGTGCGAAGAAAGTTTTTTATACATATTTCACTTTTTAGTCGTAAGAAAAAAAAATATGCACATGTAGGTATATAAATAATCGTAAAACATAAAAAAAATCGTCTAAATCGTTGTCAACAAGAAACGTGCCCAAAAGGCTGGCAACATTGCCATGCAACGTGGCAATGCTGCCAGCCGAAAGCAGAAAGAAAAAAGAAAAATCAAAAGACCAAAAGCCAAAAGAATGTATTCTTTGACCAAAAAATAAGCCAAGTCACGTGAAAAGTCGATCAGCCGCTTGGCAATGTCTCGGAATACTATGTGGGCACTCGGACCCCATGGCCCTAGAGTTTCAATCCAAACGGCTCGAACATAGAATTTCCAATTAGGTTGGAAAATTTGCGCCGTTTGAGGTTTTCCGCACCTGCAGCAGCTGCTTCAGCACAGCCCGCCGCCGCCGTGCTAAGAAGATGGGATGGCGCAAGGATGTCGACACATGTTGCATTCCACACCAAAGGCCGACCTAACTTCCTAGGCATTATGGTCTTTCTGGCTGGACTCTTCCCATCGTCGCGTGCCAAGCCATTGGGTTCTAGAACAGCTGGCACCCCGGCGGTGACAAGAGCACAACGTATGATGTCATTGATGCTGGCGTGCCGTGCTATCCAGCTTGCGCTCCTACTGCAGGATAGGCCATGGTGACCGAGGCAGTCGACACCTTCACCGTATTGGCAGCGATGCAGAGCCACGCAAGGAGCGCCCAGACGCAGGCAAGTAGCAAGCCGGAAGGTGGTGTCACTCAGCATAGTGCCTATGTTTTTAGTAGTGTTACCCACACCTAAAAAGTGAAATATGTATAAAAACTTTTTAACAAAAAAAACAACCTGGAAACTATGGATTCAAATTTAGTCGTTGTAGGCGAAGCCTAATAAAACAAGCTATCTTTTATTGTAATATGAATGTTCCTTTAGTATTGTGCGCGAAGCCCAATGAAACAAGGTATCTTTTGATATTAATGTTCCTTTATTATTGTAGTATCTCAGGTGTAACCTATGTAAAAACCTAAAATGTTATAACAGTAGTAGATATCTAAGATGTAGCCTATGTAAGATACCTACCTAAATTAATACCTACAATATTACCTATGAATGTCTGTAATTACGTGTATGGTTGCCTGTTTCATGCTAATTAGTGCTCCTTTGGGAAAGTCCAAGTTTCTCGTCCCTGATTGGTGGATCGGCCAGGAACTAAAGAAATACGTATGCTACTTGCACTATGCAACGAAAGTTATATAAGGGCCGATTGCCTATTTTTGGTTAGTCTTCTTACAGTTTCGCATGAATCATCAAGCTTCCAAGTAGTGTTTGTGAAGTAAGTGGCTCCGCTGTCCACTGCTAGTCGCGACGTACCCTATAACTAATTAGCCAGTCTTCTAGTAATGTGTAGCACTGCTTATTCTGACTGTATTTTATATTGTGTGCTGTGTACTTACTGACTATTCTTATAACCATTTTATGTGTGATTTCTGTGTACCAATATAAGCTATTATTACGTCATTCTGACTGGTTTAATTTCACTCTTTGGTCAAGGGAACACCGTCTCCCCCGCCTACAACACCTGACTCCCGTTTTAGTAACAGTCGTTTTTGTTTATTTGATTTCTTTTTTTGTGTATTTTTTTGAAATTTCCAAATAATCGTGGTAATTTCAAAATTCCACTTCCATATCTCCACCGCAATATGTACACTTGAGCAGACCTGTGCTTTGTAGCTTTAAACGTAAGTGGCACCTCGAAACCCGCCAAAAAAAATCAAATAGACGCCGAACAGTCACGTAGAGGCATTCATAAAACCAACCTACAGGGATGAACGCAGGAACTTTCAGCTTCGCACCCTACGATTGGCACCTCTTAGGAACTGCGGGTAACACACACAGGGGTCTTACAATTATATTAAGAAAGAATGCCCAAATTGAATAAGTTAACAGCAAAATAATAGTTTAAAATAACTAACAAACACGCTTCCATAGAAAACCAAACTAAAAAGCCTTCTTAACAAAAAATTAAACCGCCGAAAAAACTGAAAAGCAATAAATAATAAACATTAAAATTATGAGTCGGC
Organism: Aporophyla lueneburgensis; assembly: GCA_932294355.1. Taxonomy (NCBI): domain Eukaryota; kingdom Metazoa; phylum Arthropoda; class Insecta; order Lepidoptera; family Noctuidae; genus Aporophyla; species Aporophyla lueneburgensis. Next base: position 14,632,392 of record OW028735.1, read on the forward strand.
GGCGCTTTGAATGATCTTTTTCCATTGATTTTTCAGCGCCGACTCAAAATTTAACATACACATCACAAGCAGCTTTTTCGGCGGTTTAATTTTTTGTTAAAAAGTTCTTATTTTATATTTTTTGTGGCTTTAATGTACTAATAATACTTGGCAAGGTATACCCTATCCAATAGAAGAAGAATTGTCACAATCGGACTACTATGTAAAAAGTAATGCGTGGTCAAACATAAAAATAAAATAAAATAAATATACGCGTCGAATTGAGAACCTCCTCCGTTTTTTTTTTCATCGGTTGAAAAGTAGAAAATAATGGAAAAAAATGTGTGGTGCTTTTTGAGGTATTCTTTCATTGATATCAAGCAACCCACGATTTTTTCCACTATATCTCTTTATCTTCTCTCCTATGGCAGGCATGCTGGAAGTGATTTCTTTAGAAAAAAGCATCGCCTCTGTACCAACGTTTCTGTTCTTTTCTTCTTGTCTGTTTATATATACGTGTCTTCATAAATAGTTAAATAAATAGCTATCCACATTCGTATGCAGTGGTATTCAAAACTTTCCTCACGACTTGTCTCTCATTCCTTTACAAAGCATATGAAAAACAAAAGAAATGCTAATTTAGTAACACATCCTGGTCAAACTGATTTGCTTAAGAAAAGGCAGGAGCTTCTTAGTATTAACGTTTATGTATACACTAGCTTCTGCCCGCGGCTTCGCCCGCGTGGATGTCGAAATATCCCACAGGAACGTACTACCGGGATTGAAAGTATCCTATGTGTTAATTCCGGTAAACAATGTGTTATTCCATTGCTTGCTTTGTGTTTGGTAAATGATTGATGTAGGTTAATTAATCCTAAAACCTAACAATAGTGACGGAAATATATAACGGAACGGCAAATTACCTACTTGCATGACAAATTTGAAGGTAACTTTAAAGCGAAAATATAAATACTCTTTATCCCCTGGGAATTTCGAAAAATAAATTGTTACCTAAATTATTCAAATGAAAATTTTACTTAACTTGCTGTTCACAGGGGTTTAAGACTATTTATGTTTTAGTCTATACTTAAAGTATCTCTTTAAATACTACTTTAGTGGTTCTGCCCTCAGGTGCTAATACAACCAGGCTGCTAGAAGAGCTCACTCTCGAGCAGGCCACGTAAAACTGGCCGTGCGAGAAGCAGTCCCCTCTAAGATCATATCCCGCTGTTTACAGTGACTGTCCCCGAGACTTATTAATCGTCATTGCTAAACATACCATAAGGAGACTGCGGCCTTTTAAACTCGAAGGAGTACTCCGACGGTATTAGTGGTATCTGCGGTATATACAATAGTACACCGATTCACCTTGAGCACAGTCAGTAAATACAATGGCGTGGCCTCTACCACGTTTTGATGTGAGGTTTTCACACACAACCTGATCCCATTGCTCAACTTGGCCGGATTAAGATTTTGTAGTAGCATTACTGGAGCTCCCACTTTGAGGATAAGTGTGTGAGACAAAGACCAGATGGGTTGAATAAATTTAAGAGCTCCTTAGGATATATATAGTCAAGACACTTCATTTAACAGGGGTAGACTTAAGGGAGAACTGATTTTCACACGGTCAGTTATACGTGGCCTGCTCAAGAGTAAGCTCACGGGGCAGCTTGGTAATTTTATAACCTGAAGTAAAAACAAAAAATATTGTTTATAAAGAAATTCTGCGGTAGGCACAGTTTTTCATAGTAAACAATATTAATTGTTAATTATCCACTTCTGATTGTCTCTTAAATTAATCTTTTCACATACGCTTTGAGTTTTATTAAAACTATACTTCTCTCATCCCAGAGATTAGTTTAGTCTTACGGAGAACTTCGTCCTATTTGCTTTGTTCGGGATATTGTCAGTTCGTATACTAAATTGAGACGTAGTGAGAGCGCGTATGTTTGTTTCTAAAAAAAAGAGTCATTAATTATATTACATGCATACGTGTTGAATTCATAAGGATCATATCCCGCTGAATCATACTTATGAATATACATACGAATATACATATCATCCTTGTTGGGGTTTGATTTCCAGTCTTACCGGATGCAGCTGAGTACCAGTATTTTACATGGAGCGACTACCTACCTGACCTCCACAACCCAGTAACTGGGTAATACGATACCCCTTGGTAAGACTGGTTGTCAGAATTTCGGGCTTCCGGCGACCCGTAACGACGGTCTAAGATCTACGAAAGAGCCGGAATCAACGGCTTAACATGCTTTCCGAGGGACAGAAGGGTCTTATTATGTAAAGATGGTCACCCATCCACGGACTAACCGCGGCAAGCCTAGCTTAACCTGAACGATCGACCCGTGCGGCTGTTATAATTTGCAAATATCCCTACTAATACATATTAAGTTTGTTACGCTTTCACGCAAAAACTACTTAACCGATAATCATGAAACTTTGTACACACATTCTTAGAAGTATTAGAAGTAACACAAGATCTTTTTATGAAAAAAAAAATTACGAAAGATAAAATTCGGTACGGAGTAAATTTGAACCCCAAGAAAGGACATAGGCCTATTTTTATTCCGAGATATCGTCTCCGTCCACGATAACCGACATTTACGCGGACGAAGTCGCGGACAAAAGTTAGTTAGTTCATATTAATATCAGTTACATATTTGATACTTCTTGATAGTTTGGTTGCGAATGGATACCGGTGACGACAATGCGCTTCCCGGGCTGTCCCGCCCACCATGCGCACATCTACCATTCCACGTAAGATTTTCGAAGCCGTATTTGACGCAGAAAAGGGATGATTTTGGAAAAATTGTGATACATGTGTCTCATAATTATACTTGAAGAGTGATGTATACCAATTTTTGTGTCAATCGACCCAGAGAATAAAAAGTTTCATAGAAAATTCAACCCCCCATTTCACCCTCTTAGGGGTAGAATTTCGAAAAATCCTTTCTTAGTGGATACCTACTCTTTACAAAGAACATACGCTCTAAATTTCATGCCTCTAGGTCCAGCGGTTTAGGCTGTGCGTTGATATATCAGTCAGTCAGTCAGTCAGTCAGTCAGTCAGTCACTCAGGACTTTGAATTTTATATTGTATACATAAAGTTAAAGATGCAGTTCCATAGATGCGGGAAGCGCAGGGGCGGCGCAGAGGAAACGGTCGCGCATGACGAGGGTCGTAAGTCCGAAACCAGACAGGCTTTGTGTAAATTATCGCTTCACCTCAACTCTCAAAACATTAAAGGAAAACATCTTGAGAAAATCAGCATGTCCTCACCATCATCATGATTCCAGCCGAAATATGTGCACTACTAAACATAGGCCTCCAATTTTGGGAGGTTTGCCCTAATCGCCACGCTTGGCAGGCGGGTTGGCGGTTGGGTTTTACCACCATACTGCGATCAGTATGGTGGTAAAATGCATAGAGACTGCTGCTGCCCATTCCCTATTAAATCCTTTAGTCGCCTTCTACGACACCCACGCGCAGAAAAAGAATGGTGCCATTCTTTACGTCTGGCACTACACGCACAGTGCATGCAACCAGCATGTCGTAGAAACCATATATTCGAAGAAATGTGTAATCCACCAAACCGTTGATTACGGTAGGAACATTAGAGGCATTATGGGCAGCACAGAACCGATCGTTGTGTCCGAGTGTCCCAAGAGGTTGCACCTAGAGGATACAATCCCGAGCATGTTTTTCAATCCCGGGATTCAGGCACGTATACAGAGGGGGGGGGATAGTTGGGATTTATCCCCCCCCGAAATCTGACTGAAAAAAAAAACGTTTTAAGCCATCTGTTTATTTATTCGCTTGCGTGTTCTTTCAATAAGTAGGTAAAATAAAAATATAGATAGATCTTGATCTGATTATGTAAGCGACGTTACTAGTAGCGCCATCTAACCTATTTAGAGAGAAACCGAGAACGAAAACAGTAATGAACGACATCTATCGTCGAGTAGAAAAACTAATATTAGAAAGATCGTCGCGTTGAGTAGCGAAATATCGAGAAGCTTCCATAACTTTCTGCTACCAGGTAGATGGCGCAATATTCCACAGTGTTCCAGAATACGAAAATGTAGTATAAATACGGCGGGGGCGGGAGTCCGGGAACCTGCATGTCAGTTTATTTCGAGAGCGATTCAAGTGAGAATCGAGAGCGACAAGCGAGAAGAAAAGTGAAATAACTCTGCAATAGTGACAGTATAGTGCAATAGACCAGTTTATTTTGATATTGGTTTCAGTTTCATAGAGAGTAGAGTAAATTCCTTCCGACTTGGTTCACCTGATACTTTGCCCGTGCCGTGAAATAAAGGAAAAAAACTTCAAAACCACTGTTTTCATTGGATTCGCCAAATCGCCAGTCCGTTACGTACGTGAGATAGTGTTGGACAATTTTGGACCTGCAGACGTCATAATTTGTTGGACCGTTCGCCCTATCCATCACAGATTACTTAAATAAAGTAAAGTAATGTGTGAAATGTGAGTGCTTCTTGATTTGTGCTTGTTTGAACGTATATAAATTGCTGCTGCTAAAATGGACAACTTTTTCAAGCCAGTGGCAAAAAAATTGTTACTACTAGCGAGGAAAAAACTACTCCAAGCATGGCTTCTGCTGTTGATAGTAGACAACTAGAAACAACTTCGTCAAAATTTACAGAAAAAATGTGATTTCAGCCGAACCGGCTGGAAGATGTAGAGATGAAGGAGAATGTTCAACTTCAAAAACGTGCAATTTAGATACAATGATTATAAGTGAAACTTTTCCTGATATCGGCGTGGTTTCTAATGCCATATATAACACACAGTATTCTCCTCTTGTACTCACAGATGAACAGAAAAAAAATATTATTACACAGCCGTTTGTCCCAGATGCGTCATTTTCGTTTCCGGCTAGTAGCTTTGGAAAGAGGAAACTTAGATTTCGAAGAGAATGGATGGGATCATGGGAATGGTTAACATATTCGCCGAGGAGGAATGGTGTGTTCTGCAAATATTGCGTTGTCTTTTCATCAGGCACCGCTGGAAAAGGTTCCCACCAAACACTTGGAAGTTTTGTCAGCAAACCATTTGATAATTGGAAAGATGCAACAGAGAGATTTCGCGAACATTCTGCGGCTAAATATCACCAGTTTTCTAAGTTATGCGCAGAAAATTTCTTACGCGTAATGGATTCAGCAGCTATAGACGTTGCATCGCTGCTTAATGATCAAAGGCTCAAAGAAAAGGAAAGAAATAGAACAGCACTAAAACCTATAATCGAAACTATCATCTTCTGTGGAGAGCAAGAGTTGCCGCTTCGTGGAGACAAAGACAGTGGACCATTGACTTTAGAAAAGCCACTTGGTAAAGATGGAAAATTCAGGGCTCTGCTACGATACCGAGCAAGCTATGATAATATCCTGAAAGATCATATCATTACAACCCCTAAAAATGCAACGTCTTTTAGCCCTATTATTCAAAATGAAATAATAGATACTTGCGGAAAGATAATTCAGAAAAAAGTTGTGACACAAATAAATAGTTCAGAGTGTTTCGCGATTCTTGGCGATGAAACTTTAGATGTGAGTGGAACTGAGCAATTGTCTTTATGTGCGAGATACGTTTATAAAGGTATTTTGAGGGAGGACTTTCTCAGTTTCATTGAAATACACGACCTAAGTGCCGAAAATATAAGTGCAGAAATTTTAAAGAAATGTCATGAGATTGGTTTGAATCTCGATAAACTAGTTGGTCAGGGGTATGACGGAGCTGCTACAATGGGAGGACACATCAGTGGGGTGCAGACGAGAATCAGAAAAGAATTTCCTAAGGCCACATACGTACATTGCTCAGCACATCGTCTGAACCTAGTTCTTTCAAAAGCTCTTTCAGTTCCCGAGGTGAGAAATTCAATAGGCGTTGTGAAGGAAGTCTGCAATTTAGTTCGCAACAATGCAATGGCCGGGAAACAGTTCAAGGAAAATGTGGAAAAGCTCACACCAGAAAGTAAGAAAAAAAGACTGGTCGGCATGTGTGACACTAGATTTATAGAACGTCACGACTCTATAAATGTATTTGGTGAGTTACTCGAACCTATTGTCATTACATTAAGAGAACTATCCTACACAAACAGAACTGTCGCCCAAACTGCCTCTACACTCATAGCTGCGATGGAAAAGAGTAGTTTCTTGATTTCTCTAAAAACCTGTGAAAGATTTTTCAGTTATACTCTCCCACTGTCAGCATATTTGCAGAACCCTACACACGACCTGGCCTCTGCTATGAAATTTTCCGATGACATTATCGGAAAACTAAAAGAGATACGTGACGATGTTAACCCGGTATTCTCAGAAATATATAACGCATGCTGCAAAATAGCGGAAGATGTCTTGCAAATAGAAATTCAGCGTCCTCGAGTTACTGCCCACCAAACTGCACGAAGCAACCCTCCCAGCGATACTGCTGAAGAATACTTCAGAAGAAATATTTTTATACCGTGCTTGGACGATTTGATATCTGGCATGAATGATAGATTTGCGAATCAAAGAGAGCTGCTTTCTTCTTTAGAAATTATTCTTCCGAAAAATGTGGACGAGAGGAAATTAAGTGAATTAGAAAATATGAAAATTAATTGGGAAGAAAGTGTTGGAGAATCACTAATAAAAGCAGAGTACAGTATGTGGTGTGCCAAGTGGAAAAACACAGATAAGAAACCAGTCGAAATTATGGAAATTTTAGACACGTGTGACAAAGTTTTCTTTCCTACCATTAACAGGCTAATACATATTCTGGCCACCCTTCCGGTTTCAACGGCATCTGTGGAGCGGTCATTTTCATGCCTAAAGAGAATAAAATCCTTCCTAAGGAATAGAATGGCGGGCGAGAGGCTTACTGGTCTCGCTCTATTGTCTATTCATTCCGCTTTGGCGCCAGATCCTGATATGGTACTAGACGTAATGGCTGCCAGCGGAAACAGAAAAATACTTATATAATTATAGTATAGTACAGTGAAAATTATAGTACAGTGATTACAGCGATTTTCACACAGTTCACATGGTTGTTTCAATGTTTGTCCCCCCCCGAACCAAAAGTCTGGATACGTGCCTGCCGGGATTACGGGATTTTTGAAGCGTAATCCCGGGGTCCCGGGCCTATCCCGGGATTAGACTATGTGGTTTCTAATTGGGCTAAAATGAAAAACAAATTAAATTTAAAAAAAACACACGACTATTTGCTTTTTCTATGCTGTGATGGTGTGTTTTCGGTTGTAGTCATAGGACGCAATATCGAGTCTTCGGGACGCAGAGGACCTTTTTCGGCTGACCCGATATCGCGTCAGTGGGACGGAAGAGGTTAATAATGGATTAGCAATGGATTAACAATAACGCTCAAAGTTATTCAGATTCTGATAAATAGTATATTACGCAAGGCACTGCACGCTTAGGGTGCAGGTCATTCAATACTCAATGTTTGACGATATGAATATCTAGTAAATAGCACGATTACTTCATGATGAGGCCAAACATTAGTGAGCATATATTGAAATAGATTATTCACCAGTAGAGGCCCTGATGTCGCTTCTTTTTGAAGTGAAAACGTTTTTCGCTCGGAGGACTGGTAGGGTATATTTATGACCAACAAAAACATGTAAGATTTCAACCGCTAATACTAGAAGAGATTTAGTGCTAGAGTATAATGGTTGAGAATTCAAAAGACAGGTCATATTCAAAACAATTTTGGGACTAGATATAATTTGCATATGATTTCGCACTGCGTGTGCACGCGTATGCGGATGAATCTCCATTTTTCACTATGATATGTCGATATTCCATTTAGTATAGCGCAAAAACATGTTTAGTTAGAACAGTAATTCCGATGTCGCTGACAAGAGTTGAGAAAGCACTAATTAAACCTAAAGATAAATAACAAGATTATTTACTATAGGGTTAAAATGAATAAAAAGTTGACAATAGGAAAATTATTCCAGATGTCGAATGAAATGAGGCGTAAATATGCTCAGAAATGAAAAATAAAAACCAATTGAGGAAAGTTTGCATCAAAAAGACAGCAACGAGCCAAAAAAAGAGTTGAAAAAAAATATTAAGAAATTGATTTTTCGTTATAATTACAGTGACGCACGTAATTTATGGACGCCTCCTAATCAACATATCGAGCATTGTGTAAGTAATAAACAGTTTTTTGTAAGAGCTGTGGTCATTTCAAGAGTTCCTTAAACCATCAATACACACAAGACTCTACAAACCTAACACGGACCTTTTTTTTCGGATGGTAAATCATCAAATGACTGCTCCCGCTCTGGGCGGAGCGGGAGGGCGGGTCAGACTTTTACTGAGTAAAACCCACTCAAATTGCAAAAAACTAAATGAAAAGAGTTTCGCGGGCTGCGTTAGCTTTGGCACATCCTCCTTATCAATCAATCAATCAATCCTTTATTTCAGGCTACTAAGGCCCATAAAATAATAGGGGTCATCCCCACAGGTATGTACAAAAAACAAATAATATCATAAAACTAATTTTTATTCCCAAAAGGCTGTTGCGATTGCGGTTGTGTGTTATAGAAATACAGATATTTATAAAACTGGCTGTATCGAGCTTTGTCCAATAAGTGCTTGCTGATTGCTTTGCACATTTTGTCTTTTGACGTATTGAATTCGACGCTATCTTCGAAAGTGTTGGCGATATCCAAGATGTCCTGCGCTGTTTCATCGTTAGGGTTTTCTTCAACGAAGTACCTGGAAAGTTAGTTATAGCTTATTAATATCGCGAAGGTATGTACTATGAAAAGGGGTAAAGAACAGGCCGACTTTTCGGTCCCAATTTTTTGTTTGAAGTATTACTGCAATGGCTGTCTTTGTCCTCCTACATGGGCAAAATCAGATTACATAACATCACAACTCCCAGAAATATATAGTAAACGCATACTTCGCCAGTTAAGTTTAAAGCACCAAATTCGAGAAAAACTTTCGAATTTTTCCGCCGATTCGACCGAAGCACGGATGAATGTAAGGTTTCATAGAATTTTATACATATCAGCAGCCTATAACGTTCCCACTGCTGGGACACAGGCCTCCTCTCGGTGAGAGGGAATTTCATACAAGTAATTCTAAAATTCAATTGAAATTAGACTGTGCCACGACCACATCCCCCTCCCAGATGGTTTAAGTAAAATATATTCACTTCGTCTAAATGGACTCGTCTGAATGTATATCTATCAAGACGTTGCTCTAATGAAGTATACCGAAGAAGCACCTACTATACTATACTATACTACTACCACAGTTGCGTTACTATTAAGGTTCAAAGTGGTGCAGTCTGTACTTTTTCAGGCACAGAAGCATCCTAAACGAATAATGCAACGTCCTAAAGTTGGCGAGAAGATTTCTTAACATATAATGCTAAAAGATAGAGGGTACTGAGAGACTGAGGGAAAAAATTAGACCGTATCTAAACTTTCATAGTTTAGTCAGTCAAAAGATAACCAAACCCATCCGAGGTGGGGTGCTAATGCAAAGTTATTGAGTTCGCTTCACTCGCTCTTGCAACCCAAGTTGTCACACTTTCTCTCAATGTTTCTTTCTACGATATCGCGTATAAAACCAAGCTCAAAAAAAATAGCGCAGTACAATACTAGATTTGGAAGATACTTCTTGACTGTCTAGCCCATGTCCCTGTACGAGATATAAATACTGAATCGGTCCTTGCCAAAACAGGTGTAGAGTTTTATATAACAAAATCTGGAAATAAACGGGAACTCACCTCAAACAATTCCTCATATAGGTGAAGTGTTCCAAAAAGCAGGAGCATGGTCCAAACTGCACGAGCGTCACAGGCGAGCTACTGACTGCGTCCAAGACTTCATGCCTGGACTCACTGCGCCGCCTCGATTTGTCCACATAAGTCTCTTCCAAGGCTCGCTCTCCAAACTTCTTCAAGTACAGTTTCCTTATCAAAGTTGACGTCATGACCGGCATTTGTTTGTTGACATTCATCTCGAATGTTCTCTTGTTGTACTCCTCATGTTGCTTGTCTATTGCCACGTCTCTTTTCACCTCTGTGATTATGGACTCAAGGTCCTGCGTCAAGGATAGGGTGTCAATTTTCTTGCAGAGTGTTTGGATGAACCAAGAGCCGTACAGTTCGTTTCTGGAAAATTCAAGGAATTATTGAGCAATCTGGTCTGTACTGTTGGTATCGAATGTATAAAATGGAGGACGAAAGTGCAGACCCTTAGTAAGTTACGACAACGGCACGCAAAAGTAGATTGTAGAGGCTTAAGAACGTATAGATTTCCAAGTCATTTTATAGTGTTCCACGCCAAAATTGACAAATAACTTTTAATATAATAATGTCATAACAAAGTTTAAATAATATGTCTGGTGTCGTTCCGGACCATCCCATTTCTTCCCTATGGGTGTCATAAGAGGTGACTAAGGGACTTACTAGACAATGGGCAGCAGATGTTAGTTAAAAAATTGATTAATAATCATTCCGTCGAGAGTTAACTAAGTATGTACAGATAGTCACCCATCCACGAACCAACCTCGGCAAGCGTAGCTTAACCTGGTCGATCGACCCGTGCGGCTGTTATTACATAGCCATAGGCGTTTTATATTGTAGGTAAGTAAGTAATAGTAGATTATTAACCAAGGGGATAAAGCAGTGTCTTCTGTCGCGGGTGACGATTTAAATCGCGAGCGTAACGAAGGACTTGAGGTTTACTCCCGAGCGTAGCGAGGGTGTTAAAAACTTAAATCACGAGCGAAGCGAGGGATTTAAGACGAGTCCTGAGTGTAGCGAGGGATTTAAGTTCACCCAAGACTAAGACAGCTTTATCACCGAGGAAAATACTCTACTTTTCGTACCATTTGCGAAAAAATTAACACAATAATAATATGAGATAAGCATTTATTAAAAATAATGACAATTAAAAGTAAAAGTTAACATTCGAAACATTGTTCCAATTATTGATACATTATATTTTTTTGTCGGAAAAGCAAAGGCATCAAGCTCATACGGCCTCGTCGGTTTTCGTAATTTTATTTTATAATCATAACTGCATAATAAATGCGTATTCCTTTTTCAAAAAGATGTATAATGCTTTGCAGATGTAGTTCAGTATAAATTTCGGTAACTATTCCAAATTTAAATCACATTCTCCCCATTTTTTTTTTTTTTTTTTTTTTTTTTTTTTTTTCAGGATGGGAAATCATCAAATGACTTCTCCCGCTCTGGGCGGAGCGGGAGGGCGTGTCAGACTTTTACTGCCTAAAACCCACCCGTGTTCCATCAGTTGCCCATGTGCCAGGGTCACGGTATCTCTTTCGAACAATCACGCGACCCTGGCAGGCATCGGTCCTAGTAGACCCCTACACTGCTGCTGACATCTCTTTGAGGCGCGCGTGGAACACTGCGCGCCGTCGACCCGAGCTTGGTCCTTACCGGGCGGCGAGCTACCCATTGCTCGCCACCCGCAAGCTCACGCCTACGGTGGCCGGGAGTCCGCAATCGACTCCCGACGCCCGGGGCGTCTCCTCCTGCGGCGGCTAGGGACGTGAGGGCGCAGAGACTGCCACTCCCTCACGCGCCCCGCCTCCTCCTTCGCGAGCATTACTGCTTCGCAGAAGGAGGTGACGGCTTCCCATTCCCTCTCGCTCCGTACCATGGCTCGCACCAGGGCCGGACGCGAGAGGTCGCCGCCGCCGATCGCCTCCACGAGGACACGGCGGTGCCCCGCCCAGGCTGGGCACACCTCCACCGTATGCTCCACCGTGTCCTCCAGACGATCCTCGCAATGGAAACACCCGGACGTATCCTCCCGCTTTATCCTGAACAGGAACCCACCGAAGCACCCATGCCCGGTGAGAACCTGCGTCAGGCGGAACATTCTCCCCCTAGAGGATGAATGAAATTCAGTACAATTTTCTTTCCCTGTTTTTAACAGATTAAAAATGACTATTGTTATGTTAGGTTTTTGTGGCATAGAATGTCACTTTTTTGAGCAAGTGGTACGAAAAAGTGTTTTATTGCTATTTGGTTTTTGCTTTGTTTTTAATTTTGTTTGTGTTAACGAATGTTTGATTGGACCTGAGATTATTTTTTTTACTCATAATAATTATTTACAGGCCAGTATACAAAATCCTTAATAAAATGAAACTAAAGACAGTTATCCTACATGCGCGCTTTTATTCAAGTTTGCGTATACACATGTTCGAGCAAAATAAATATATTTTCTTATCTTACTTTAATCAATCACATACCTACATGTTTAAAGAATTATGTCCAGTATAAACATAAACATATTTGCGTCTATATGAATATAAAAGTATCAGCCTTAGACCACTATACCTTCTAGAGTCGTAGGCATAAATATCGAACTTCGTCCGCCTTTGCATATTCTTTGGTAGTCGTTTTAGTTTAGCGCGCTGCCGCCGCTCTTTACGTGTGTGCGGGAGTATTGAGCTTAGCTCCGCCCATATGACCAAGGTTAACGAGGAATCTAATCGCCTTAATAATTAGGCGTATTAAAAATTATAATAATTAGATAGACGGCATGATCATATGACCCTTACTTTTTAGTCTAAGCACTGCTAAGATGTTAGGTTATAAAACTAGTAGATATTATTAAGAATTTATATTATGAAGTTATATACGGTAACCTTTAAATATTTGTATGATAGTCCATTGCGAAACATGTAAGATCGTAATTTTAAATTAAATTATCTAATTGTACCATGTTTTAAAGCAAAATAAATATATTCCATTTTGTTCTAGCGCTCAAAGCATGCACACACATGAATTGGCGGTCATTCGCATGCTTCACTGAACAATTCAACACTGACAAATTGTGAACTGAGGGTGCTTACTCTTGATTTTAATTCCGATCGATTGACATTGGAATTTTGACTTTTCGTATTCTAGAGTTCGACGCTAGCGCCAAAATGTGTTTAAATTTGGTGTCGATTTGGGAGAACTAAGTGGAATCGAGATCGGGCGTTGTTGTTGTTCCAATGTTGACACTATTGTTTTCAAGAGTACCGAATCACGTGTATGCAAAATTAACATTGGAATCGTATTGGGTTTAGATTAGAATGAAAATTAGATTGAAGAGTAGGGTTCCCGGCCACCGTAGCACAGTGGAACGAATGTATGGGAGCGGTTGGACGTAGACATGTCCGAAAAATAAGAGTAAAATTATGACAAACTAATGATGCCATCTTATTCGATTACTTAATGCCTTCATAAATTGTGGTGATGAATTTCTTCATAACTCCCATATTTCGGGAGTAATTTGAGAAAATGTGAAATTTTACTATGAAAATGAGTGTATCGAGCTCTCTCCCTCCTGATTCCGGGCTTGTTTCAAGTAGCGGTCTCTAATATCGTAATGCTATTACTAAGAGCTATATTTAATACTAAGACACATAGTGCGCCAAATGTGCACTTTCTGGGATAAAAGGAAATGAAAATTTAAAAAAAAAAACGTTTTTTCCCCATTTGTATTTACTTTAAACCGCAGACAGACTTATTAAGAGGTCTATAAATATATTATATATATACAGAAATATATATTAACAAAAATATTCACAAGAACTGATGAGAGTATGACTTTTAAGTAAGTTGATAATAAATTACCTAGTTTCATTAAAAGTACAATAAATAATTAAGATGTAAGCTCTAATTTACTAAGTTACACATTTTAAAACAATAACATCATTTAATTATCTTCGTCATCATCATCATCATCAATTAATTCAAATTCAGAATCGATGTCCGCTAAATCATTTATGTTAACAAATTCGATATCACTTTTCTCAGAATCCGTAAGCTCATAAAATTCCTTAAAAGAAGATTTTTTTACAAACTTATTTTCTTTTGGACGGATACTTGTAACAAGTGGATCAGAAGACAGTAAAAGATTGTGCATAATATCTTCATTGCATGAGATACTGCTATGCTTTCGAGAATGCCCCTCTCTATATTTTCTAAAATCTTTATTTCTAGCCTCAGATGCCTCTTCGGATAGAAAACCAATGGGCACAATTGACATGTTCTGAACTATGTCTGGCCCATGCATTAAAATTTTATGAAGTGAAGAAGGCATATAATACCATGGGTATAACTCCACGTAAAGCTTAGCAGTATCAAAGCAGAACTCTCGGAATTTAGTTACGTTGATCTTCTCTCCTGATGAAATACACTGCAAGATCACACAGATTTTTCTTAAAAGCATAGCATCTATTCCGGTCAGTTCAGCAGATTTAGTGTAGTTTTCAAAAAATCTCCTTGCCGAGTTGCCATTGTTGGTGGATCCACTGCCTTGTTTCACAACATCGAGAAGTAAGCCCGTTTCTCTTCTTACAGCCTCTTGAACTCTTTTCTTCCTGTCATCAACTTGCCTTTTTGCTATATCACCCCTTACTTGCCATGATTTTATGTCTAATTTGTAGGAAATGTGTAATAAGCATTCCATTGAGCGAATCCAAGCGTGAAGGGTGCTTAAGCTATATTTATACATGTCCTCGTTTGCGTGTTTATCTTTGATTAACTCTAAATTATTCATTTCTTTAGGACAAGCCTTGCATATGTCACACACTGAAGCTGCTGTATTGGATATAATGGAATGAATTTTACCATCAATCATTGTCAACAGCAGTTGGTGTTTGACACTAATTCCATCAGTGATGGTGGATGGAGTTAAGGCTTCAATCTCTGCTTCGATTTCAGCCATCTCTCTCTGCACATTTTCTTTGGTTTCCTTTATAAACTTAAACAATATTGGCCGGCAAAATGAAGTGGAAGATGGTCGCTCGTTTTCCCAAATTGTTACACCTTTTGAGACGAGCCGCAGTGGTACAAGACTAATCATAAAATTACTAGCAAGATCGATTTGCTCATCTTCACTCGTCCTTTGATGATAAATGCTTTGGCTAGATGATCCGTCAAAACCCCATTTGCTGGTCAATACGAGCTGTTGATTGGGATCAACAGGGGTTTCTAACGACCTAATAAGTCTTCTTGAGGTTAAATCCATCAAGGCTTGTAATTTGATTTTTGCAGAGCTCTCTGTAACTGTGAGATCTTCTTTGGCCGGATAGCACTTAATTTTTTCTTTAACCAACATGTAGTAACTCGGGTATTGAAGAGCTCCTTCTTGAGTGTTGAAATCCCGAAGAGTGTTATAGCGCCATTTCGATAAGTTCATCGATACATAAAGAGCCAATGCCTTCAAAGGGGATATTTCCCGTACCTGAATTGATTTACCTTCAATGAAGGCTTTGATTTTTGAGGCCTCTTCTGGATTCTCCGTCAAGTATTTCATAACATAAGCTGTATCGCTTTGTCCTGCCTTTTGAAGCGCCCTTTCGGCCGAAAACATAATTTCAGCGCTGCTACTGCTGCATGAAAGACTATCTTCAGTGCGTCTTCTTTTTTGCCGGTTACTAAGGTCCTCAAAAGATTTACGAGGACTAGGATGTGTACAAGTTGAAGCATCAGATTTAGCAGGAGAAATTATGGGCTCGATGACGTCACTTATATTTTCTGTAGAAGGTTCCATATTTTCATTCTGTAATTCCGGCCATTGAATTGCAGCCTGTAGCCAAATCTCATGTTTCTTCCGAAACTTATCTGTGCTTCTTCCAGACTGTGTCCATTTTGCATAAATGCGGTAGCAAAATCGACGACACCAGTCTTTTAAACTTGTTTCAGCACTTTCACATAACTGAACACAACTGTTATCTTTTAAAACACTGAACAAATAGTTAAAGTCGCGTAAATCTTTATGTGCGCGTGCGCATAAAGCAACGTGAATATCAAGATTTGTATTAAAATTTGGAAAATACATTGCGAGATTAGCTTGGATACAACGAGGTGTAAATCAACACTGATTTTAAAGTTACTAATAGTGACCTATTTATATAAAATCCAGGTATCCCAGGTATCCTTTGTTAAATATTGCAAGGTAATTAGTTATTGTGATAATTAGTAAATGATGCATGCTAAATTAGTGTATTAAGAGCCATTTAGTAATTAAATAATAGCAATGTTCTTATCAGTAATCATTAGTGCATCAGTTTTATATGTAAACCTTAAGTCCCTAATTATATATCCTAATTAGCTTATATCTTCTCTAATTGGCTGCTCAGAAATGTTATTGTAATAAGGTAAACCTTTAGAAAAACGGTTTTAATCAACAAAATAAACAAAAAATAAAAAAATTGTGTTATAAAATAAACATCACTCTTTATCCCAGAAAGTGCACATTTGGCGCACTATGTGTCTTAGTATTAAATATAGCTCTTAGTATTAGCATTATGATATTAGAGACCGCTACTTGAAACAAGCCCGGAATCAGGAGGGAGAGAGCTCGATACACTCATTTTCATAGTAAAATTTCACATTTTCTCAAATTACTCCCGAAATATGGGAGTTATGAAGAAATTCATCACCACAAGTTATGAAGGCATTAAGTAATCGAATAAGATGGCATCATTAGTTTGGCATAATTTTACTCTTTTTTTTCGGACATGTCTACGTCCAACCGCTCCCATACATTCGTTCCACTGTGCGTAGGCGCGAGCTTGCGGGTGGCGAGCAATGGGTAGCTTGCCGCCCGGTAAGGACCAAGCTCGGGTCGACGGCGCGCAGTGTTCCACGCGCGCCTCAAAGAGATGTCAGCAGCAGTGTAGGGGTCTACTAGGACCGATGCCTACCGGGATCGCGTGATTGTTCGAAAGAGATACCGTGACCCTGGCACATGACATGGGCAACTGATGGAACACGGGTGGGTTTTAGTCAGTAAAAGTCTGACACGCCCTCCCGTTCCGCCCAGAGCGGGAGAAGTCATTTGATGATTTCCCATCCTGAAAAAAAAAAAAGAGTAGGTACCTAAGCCCCCTGGTATCTTAGCATGCGACGCGCGTCGGATCGCATCTAGCGCTAATACTACCCAATATCTTATAGTACTCTTTGGCTAATACTAAATAGCCAAGTAACTATGACCTTGGAAGTAGCGCTGGCGACACTTTCTTACATTATAATGATTTTATTTATTAATTCCTCTGTCCTTATATTGATTTTTTAGAAATTATTTTCTACTCTATAATGTATTTTCTGCTAGAGCGCGTTTTTAGTTTACATATATCTCATTCAGTCAGTGATTCAAAAAAACTTTTTACATAAAAATAACAACCGACTTCCTAAACAAAAACACTACAAAGTGAAAAATCACTTTTTTTCGGAAGTCGGTGTCTTAGGATCTGTATTTAAGGTTTTTTTGCCACCGACTTCCGAAATTAAAGTTAATGTTCACTATGTAGTGTTTTTTTTAGGAAGTCAATTATTTTTTTGTAAATGTTTTTTTTTTGTAGTCTGTTAAAAATACGGATTTTTAGATATTAATACCTCAGTTACCGCTATAGCTATATTTATGAATATTTTTCATATGAAAATATTGAGTCGACCTGTTCCATACGCATTTATATGCTGCTTTGGTTGGATTAATATGTTATTACCGTAAACTTTCCAGCCACTTCGTTGAAGAAAACCCTAACGATGAAACAGCGAAGGTCATTTTGGACGCCGCCAATGCTTACGAAGATAATATCAGATTCTACGATTGTAAAGAAAAAATGTGCAAACTTATCAGCAAACACCTAATGGACAAAACTCAAGATCACCCGTTTCACAAATATCTGCATTTCGTCCCCACAGACGGAAAAAGCCCTAAGTCTCCAAATATCCAAAATGAGTTATCAATGATACAAAATCCATCAATTTTAACTGATTCCAAACAGGAGGAGGTCCCTAATTCGACAATATTATTTTTTTTATTTTTTTGTGTATATGTTGTGCAATTACTACGGTTGTGGTGGACCGATTTCGGAAATTATTTTTTTAATGGATAGGATATGCCTCAATATAATGTATTTTACTATCTTGTCTTATATTTTTTGAGTTAACTTCAATAATACGTATTTTCTGTCGTCTTAGTGTGTATTGATAATGTTATACCTAATAACTTCCTGTCACTGTTTTTTACCTAGCAAGTAGTGGTATACGAATTTGTGCGAAGAAAGTTTTTTATACATATTTCACTTTTTAGTCGTAAGAAAAAAAAATATGCACATGTAGGTATATAAATAATCGTAAAACATAAAAAAAATCGTCTAAATCGTTGTCAACAAGAAACGTGCCCAAAAGGCTGGCAACATTGCCATGCAACGTGGCAATGCTGCCAGCCGAAAGCAGAAAGAAAAAAGAAAAATCAAAAGACCAAAAGCCAAAAGAATGTATTCTTTGACCAAAAAATAAGCCAAGTCACGTGAAAAGTCGATCAGCCGCTTGGCAATGTCTCGGAATACTATGTGGGCACTCGGACCCCATGGCCCTAGAGTTTCAATCCAAACGGCTCGAACATAGAATTTCCAATTAGGTTGGAAAATTTGCGCCGTTTGAGGTTTTCCGCACCTGCAGCAGCTGCTTCAGGACAGCCCGCCGCCGCCGTGCTAAGAAGATGGGATGGCGCAAGGATGTCGACACATGTTGCATTCCACACCAAAGGCCGACCTAACTTCCTAGGCATTATGGTCTTTCTGGCTGGACTCTTCCCATCGTCGCGTGCCAAGCCATTGGGTTCTAGAACAGCTGGCACCCCGGCGGTGACAAGAGCACAACGTATGATGTCATTGATGCTGGCGTGCCGTGCTATCCAGCTTGCGCTCCTACTGCAGGATAGGCCATGGTGACCGAGGCAGTCGACACCTTCACCGTATTGGCAGCGATGCAGAGCCACGCAAGGAGCGCCCAGACGCAGGCAAGTAGCAAGCCGGAAGGTGGTGTCACTCAGCATAGTGCCTATGTTTTTAGTAGTGTTACCCACACCTAAAAAGTGAAATATGTATAAAAACTTTTTAACAAAAAAAACAACCTGGAAACTATGGATTCAAATTTAGTCGTTGTAGGCGAAGCCTAATAAAACAAGCTATCTTTTATTGTAATATGAATGTTCCTTTAGTATTGTGCGCGAAGCCCAATGAAACAAGGTATCTTTTGATATTAATGTTCCTTTATTATTGTAGTATCTCAGGTGTAACCTATGTAAAAACCTAAAATGTTATAACAGTAGTAGATATCTAAGATGTAGCCTATGTAAGATACCTACCTAAATTAATACCTACAATATTACCTATGAATGTCTGTAATTACGTGTATGGTTGCCTGTTTCATGCTAATTAGTGCTCCTTTGGGAAAGTCCAAGTTTCTCGTCCCTGATTGGTGGATCGGCCAGGAACTAAAGAAATACGTATGCTACTTGCACTATGCAACGAAAGTTATATAAGGGCCGATTGCCTATTTTTGGTTAGTCTTCTTACAGTTTCGCATGAATCATCAAGCTTCCAAGTAGTGTTTGTGAAGTAAGTGGCTCCGCTGTCCACTGCTAGTCGCGACGTACCCTATAACTAATTAGCCAGTCTTCTAGTAATGTGTAGCACTGCTTATTCTGACTGTATTTTATATTGTGTGCTGTGTACTTACTGACTATTCTTATAACCATTTTATGTGTGATTTCTGTGTACCAATATAAGCTATTATTACGTCATTCTGACTGGTTTAATTTCACTCTTTGGTCAAGGGAACACCGTCTCCCCCGCCTACAACACCTGACTCCCGTTTTAGTAACAGTCGTTTTTGTTTATTTGATTTCTTTTTTTGTGTATTTTTTTGAAATTTCCAAATAATCGTGGTAATTTCAAAATTCCACTTCCATATCTCCACCGCAATATGTACACTTGAGCAGACCTGTGCTTTGTAGCTTTAAACGTAAGTGGCACCTCGAAACCCGCCAAAAAAAATCAAATAGACGCCGAACAGTCACGTAGAGGCATTCATAAAACCAACCTACAGGGATGAACGCAGGAACTTTCAGCTTCGCACCCTACGATTGGCACCTCTTAGGAACTGCGGGTAACACACACAGGGGTCTTACAATTATATTAAGAAAGAATGCCCAAATTGAATAAGTTAACAGCAAAATAATAGTTTAAAATAACTAACAAACACGCTTCCATAGAAAACCAAACTAAAAAGCCTTCTTAACAAAAAATTAAACCGCCGAAAAAACTGAAAAGCAATAAATAATAAACATTAAAATTATGAGTCGGCGGCGCTTTGAATGATCTTTTTCCATTGATTTTTCAGCGCCGACTCAAAATTTAACATACACATCACAAGCAGCTTTTTCGGCGGTTTAATTTTTTGTTAAAAAGTTCTTATTTTATATTTTTTGTGGCTTTAATGTACTAATAATACTTGGCAAGGTATACCCTATCCAATAGAAGAAGAATTGTCACAATCGGACTACTATGTAAAAAGTAATGCGTGGTCAAACATAAAAATAAAATAAAATAAATATACGCGTCGAATTGAGAACCTCCTCCGTTTTTTTTTTCATCGGTTGAAAAGTAGAAAATAATGGAAAAAAATGTGTGGTGCTTTTTGAGGTATTCTTTCATTGATATCAAGCAACCCACGATTTTTTCCACTATATCTCTTTATCTTCTCTCCTATGGCAGGCATGCTGGAAGTGATTTCTTTAGAAAAAAGCATCGCCTCTGTACCAACGTTTCTGTTCTTTTCTTCTTGTCTGTTTATATATACGTGTCTTCATAAATAGTTAAATAAATAGCTATCCACATTCGTATGCAGTGGTATTCAAAACTTTCCTCACGACTTGTCTCTCATTCCTTTACAAAGCATATGAAAAACAAAAGAAATGCTAATTTAGTAACACATCCTGGTCAAACTGATTTGCTTAAGAAAAGGCAGGAGCTTCTTAGTATTAACGTTTATGTATACATAAAGTTAAAGATGCAGTTCCATAGATGCGGGAAGCGCAGGGGCGGCGCAGAGGAAACGGTCGCGCATGACGAGGGTCGTAAGTCCGAAACCAGACAGGCTTTGTGTAAATTATCGCTTCACCTCAACTCTCAAAACATTAAAGGAAAACATCTTGAGAAAATCAGCATGTCCTCACCATCATCATGATTCCAGCCGAAATATGTGCACTGCTAAACATAGGCCTCCAATTTTGGGAGGTTTGCCCTAATCGCCACGCTTGGCAGGCGGGTTGGCGGTTGGGTTTTACCACCATACTGCGATCAGTATGGTGGTAAAATGCATAGAGACTGCTGCTGCCCATTCCCTATTAAATCCTTTAGTCGCCTTCTACGACACCCACGCGCAGAAAAAGAATGGTGCCATTCTTTACGTCTGGCACTACACGCACAGTGCATGCAACCAGCATGTCGTAGAAACCATATATTCGAAGAAATGTGTAATCCACCAAACCGTTGATTACGGTAGGAACATTAGAGGCATTATGGGCAGCACAGAACCGATCGTTGTGTCCGAGTGTCCCAAGAGGTTGCACCTAGAGGATACAATCCCGAGCATGTTTTTCAATCCCGGGATTCAGGCACGTATACAGAGGGGGGGGGATAGTTGGGATTTATCCCCCCCCGAAATCTGACTGAAAAAAAAAACGTTTTAAGCCATCTGTTTATTTATTCGCTTGCGTGTTCTTTCAATAAGTAGGTAAAATAAAAATATAGATAGATCTTGATCTGATTATGTAAGCGACGTTACTAGTAGCGCCATCTAACCTATTTAGAGAGAAACCGAGAACGAAAACAGTAATGAACGACATCTATCGTCGAGTAGAAAAACTAATATTAGAAAGATCGTCGCGTTGAGTAGCGAAATATCGAGAAGCTTCCATAACTTTCTGCTACCAGGTAGTAGATGGCGCAATATTCCACAGTGTTCCAGAATACGAAAATGTAGTATAAATACGGCGGGGGCGGGAGTCCGGGAACCTGCATGTCAGTTTATTTCGAGAGCGATTCAAGTGAGAATCGAGAGCGACAAGCGAGAAGAAAAGTGAAATAACTCTGCAATAGTGACAGTATAGTGCAATAGACCAGTTTATTTTGATATTGGTTTCAGTTTCATAGAGAGTAGAGTAAATTCCTTCCGACTTGGTTCACCTGATACTTTGCCCGTGCCGTGAAATAAAGGAAAAAAACTTCAAAACCACTGTTTTCATTGGATTCGCCAAATCGCCAGTCCGTTACGTACGTGAGATAGTGTTGGACAATTTTGGACCTGCAGACGTCATAATTTGTTGGACCGTTCGCCCTATCCATCACAGATTACTTAAATAAAGTAAAGTAATGTGTGAAATGTGAGTGCTTCTTGATTTGTGCTTGTTTGAACGTATATAAATTGCTGCTGCTAAAATGGACAACTTTTTCAAGCCAGTGGCAAAAAAATTGTTACTACTAGCGAGGAAAAAACTACTCCAAGCATGGCTTCTGCTGTTGATAGTAGACAACTAGAAACAACTTCGTCAAAATTTACAGAAAAAATGTGATTTCAGCCGAACCGGCTGGAAGATGTAGAGATGAAGGAGAATGTTCAACTTCAAAAACGTGCAGTTTAGATACAATGATTATAAGTGAAACTTTTCCTGATATCGGCGTGGTTTCTAATGCCATATATAACACACAGTATTCTCCTCTTGTACTCACAGATGAACAGAAAAAAAATATTATTACACAGCCGTTTGTCCCAGATGCGTCATTTTCGTTTCCGGCTAGTAGCTTTGGAAAGAGGAAACTTAGATTTCGAAGAGAATGGATGGGATCATGGGAATGGTTAACATATTCGCCGAGGAGGAATGGTGTGTTCTGCAAATATTGCGTTGTCTTTTCATCAGGCACCGCTGGAAAAGGTTCCCACCAAACACTTGGAAGTTTTGTCAGCAAACCATTTGATAATTGGAAAGATGCAACAGAGAGATTTCGCGAACATTCTGCGGCTAAATATCACCAGTTTTCTAAGTTATGCGCAGAAAATTTCTTACGCGTAATGGATTCAGCAGCTATAGACGTTGCATCGCTGCTTAATGATCAAAGGCTCAAAGAAAAGGAAAGAAATAGAACAGCACTAAAACCTATAATCGAAACTATCATCTTCTGTGGAGAGCAAGAGTTGCCGCTTCGTGGAGACAAAGACAGTGGACCATTGACTTTAGAAAAGCCACTTGGTAAAGATGGAAAATTCAGGGCTCTGCTACGATACCGAGCAAGCTATGATAATATCCTGAAAGATCATATCATTACAACCCCTAAAAATGCAACGTCTTTTAGCCCTATTATTCAAAATGAAATAATAGATACTTGCGGAAAGATAATTCAGAAAAAAGTTGTGACACAAATAAATAGTTCAGAGTGTTTCGCGATTCTTGGCGATGAAACTTTAGATGTGAGTGGAACTGAGCAATTGTCTTTATGTGCGAGATACGTTTATAAAGGTATTTTGAGGGAGGACTTTCTCAGTTTCATTGAAATACACGACCTAAGTGCCGAAAATATAAGTGCAGAAATTTTAAAGAAATGTCATGAGATTGGTTTGAATCTCGATAAACTAGTTGGTCAGGGGTATGACGCAGCTGCTACAATGGGAGGACACATCAGTGGGGTGCAGACGAGAATCAGAAAAGAATTTCCTAAGGCCACATACGTACATTGCTCAGCACATCGTCTGAACCTAGTTCTTTCAAAAGCTCTTTCAGTTCCCGAGGTGAGAAATTCAATAGGCGTTGTGAAGGAAGTCTGCAATTTAGTTCGCAACAATGCAATGGCCGGGAAACAGTTCAAGGAAAATGTGGAAAAGCTCACACCAGAAAGTAAGAAAAAAAGACTGGTCGGCATGTGTGACACTAGATTTATAGAACGTCACGACTCTATAAATGTATTTGGTGAGTTACTCGAACCTATTGTCATTACATTAAGAGAACTATCCTACACAAACAGAACTGTCGCCCAAACTGCCTCTACACTCATAGCTGCGATGGAAAAGAGTAGTTTCTTGATTTCTCTAAAAACCTGTGAAAGATTTTTCAGTTATACTCTCCCACTGTCAGCATATTTGCAGAACCCTACACACGACCTGGCCTCTGCTATGAAATTTTCCGATGACATTATCGGAAAACTAAAAGAGATACGTGACGATGTTAACCCGGTATTCTCAGAAATATATAACGCATGCTGCAAAATAGCGGAAGATGTCTTGCAAATAGAAATTCAGCGTCCTCGAGTTACTGCCCACCAAACTGCACGAAGCAACCCTCCCAGCGATACTGCTGAAGAATACTTCAGAAGAAATATTTTTATACCGTGCTTGGACGATTTGATATCTGGCATGAATGATAGATTTGCGAATCAAAGAGAGCTGCTTTCTTCTTTAGAAATTATTCTTCCGAAAAATGTGGACGAGAGGAAATTAAGTGAATTAGAAAATATGAAAATTAATTGGGAAGAAAGTGTTGGAGAATCACTAATAAAAGCAGAGTACAGTATGTGGTGTGCCAAGTGGAAAAACACAGATAAGAAACCAGTCGAAATTATGGAAATTTTAGACACGTGTGACAAAGTTTTCTTTCCTACCATTAACAGGCTAATACATATTCTGGCCACCCTTCCGGTTTCAACGGCATCTGTGGAGCGGTCATTTTCATGCCTAAAGAGAATAAAATCCTTCCTAAGGAATAGAATGGCGGGCGAGAGGCTTACTGGTCTCGCTCTATTGTCTATTCATTCCGCTTTGGCGCCAGATCCTGATATGGTACTAGACGTAATGGCTGCCAGCGGAAACAGAAAAATACTTATATAATTATAGTATAGTACAGTGAAAATTATAGTACAGTGATTACAGCGATTTTCACACAGTTCACATGGTTGTTTCAATGTTTGTCCCCCCCCGAACCAAAAGTCTGGATACGTGCCTGCCGGGATTACGGGATTTTTGAAGCGTAATCCCGGGGTCCCGGGCCTATCCCGGGATTAGACTATGTGGTTTCTAATTGGGCTAAAATGAAAAACAAATTAAATTTAAAAAAAACACACGACTATTTGCTTTTTCTATGCTGTGATGGTGTGTTTTCGGTTGTAGTCATAGGACGCAATATCGAGTCTTCGGGACGCAGAGGACCTTTTTCGGCTGACCCGATATCGCGTCAGTGGGACGGAAGAGGTTAATAATGGATTAGCAATGGATTAACAATAACGCTCAAAGTTATTCAGATTCTGATAAATAGTATATTACGCAAGGCACTGCACGCTTAGGGTGCAGGTCATTCAATACTCAATGTTTGACGATATGAATATCTAGTAAATAGCACGATTACTTCATGATGAGGCCAAACATTAGTGAGCATATATTGAAATAGATTATTCACCAGTAGAGGCCCTGATGTCGCTTCTTTTTGAAGTGAAAACGTTTTTCGCTCGGAGGACTGGTAGGGTATATTTATGACCAACAAAAACATGTAAGATTTCAACCGCTAATACTAGAAGAGATTTAGTGCTAGAGTATAATGGTTGAGAATTCAAAAGACAGGTCATATTCAAAACAATTTTGGGACTAGATATAATTTGCATATGATTTCGCACTGCGTGTGCACGCGTATGCGGATGAATCTCCATTTTTCACTATGATATGTCGATATTCCATTTAGTATAGCGCAAAAACATGTTTAGTTAGAACAGTAATTCCGATGTCGCTGACAAGAGTTGAGAAAGCACTAATTAAACCTAAAGATAAATAACAAGATTATTTACTATAGGGTTAAAATGAATAAAAAGTTGACAATAGGAAAATTATTCCAGATGTCGAATGAAATGAGGCGTAAATATGCTCAGAAATGAAAAATAAAAACCAATTGAGGAAAGTTTGCATCAAAAAGACAGCAACGAGCCAAAAAAAGAGTTGAAAAAAAATATTAAGAAATTGATTTTTCGTTATAATTACAGTGACGCACGTAATTTATGGACGCCTCCTAATCAACATATCGAGCATTGTGTAAGTAATAAACAGTTTTTTGTAAGAGCTGTGGTCATTTCAAGAGTTCCTTAAACCATCAATACACACAAGACTCTACAAACCTAACACGGACCTTTTTTTTCGGATGGTAAATCATCAAATGACTGCTCCCGCTCTGGGCGGAGCGGGAGGGCGGGTCAGACTTTTACTGAGTAAAACCCACTCAAATTGCAAAAAACTAAATGAAAAGAGTTTCGCGGGCTGCGTTAGCTTTGGCACATCCTCCTTATCAATCAATCAATCAATCCTTTATTTCAGGCTACTAAGGCCCATAAAATAATAGGGGTCATCCCCACAGGTATGTACAAAAAACAAATAATATCATAAAACTAATTTTTATTCCCAAAAGGCTGTTGCGATTGCGGTTGTGTGTTATAGAAATACAGATATTTATAAAACTGGCTGTATCGAGCTTTGTCCAATAAGTGCTTGCTGATTGCTTTGCACATTTTGTCTTTTGACGTATTGAATTCGACGCTATCTTCGAAAGTGTTGGCGATATCCAAGATGTCCTGCGCTGTTTCATCGTTAGGGTTTTCTTCAACGAAGTACCTGGAAAGTTAGTTATAGCTTATTAATATCGCGAAGGTATGTACTATGAAAAGGGGTAAAGAACAGGCCGACTTTTCGGTCCCAATTTTTTGTTTGAAGTATTACTGCAATGGCTGTCTTTGTCCTCCTACATGGGCAAAATCAGATTACATAACATCACAACTCCCAGAAATATATAGTAAACGCATACTTCGCCAGTTAAGTTTAAAGCACCAAATTCGAGAAAAACTTTCGAATTTTTCCGCCGATTCGACCGAAGCACGGATGAATGTAAGGTTTCATAGAATTTTATACATATCAGCAGCCTATAACGTTCCCACTGCTGGGACACAGGCCTCCTCTCGGTGAGAGGGAATTTCATACAAGTAATTCTAAAATTCAATTGAAATTAGACTGTGCCACGACCACATCCCCCTCCCAGATGGTTTAAGTAAAATATATTCACTTCGTCTAAATGGACTCGTCTGAATGTATATCTATCAAGACGTTGCTCTAATGAAGTATACCGAAGAAGCACCTACTATACTATACTATACTACTACCACAGTTGCGTTACTATTAAGGTTCAAAGTGGTGCAGTCTGTACTTTTTCAGGCACAGAAGCATCCTAAACGAATAATGCAACGTCCTAAAGTTGGCGAGAAGATTTCTTAACATATAATGCTAAAAGATAGAGGGTACTGAGAGACTGAGGGAAAAAATTAGACCGTATCTAAACTTTCATAGTTTAGTCAGTCAAAAGATAACCAAACCCATCCGAGGTGGGGTGCTAATGCAAAGTTATTGAGTTCGCTTCACTCGCTCTTGCAACCCAAGTTGTCACACTTTCTCTCAATGTTTCTTTCTACGATATCGCGTATAAAACCAAGCTCAAAAAAAATAGCGCAGTACAATACTAGATTTGGAAGATACTTCTTGACTGTCTAGCCCATGTCCCTGTACGAGATATAAATACTGAATCGGTCCTTGCCAAAACAGGTGTAGAGTTTTATATAACAAAATCTGGAAATAAACGGGAACTCACCTCAAACAATTCCTCATATAGGTGAAGTGTTCCAAAAAGCAGGAGCATGGTCCAAACTGCACGAGCGTCACAGGCGAGCTACTGACTGCGTCCAAGACTTCATGCCTGGACTCACTGCGCCGCCTCGATTTGTCCACATAAGTCTCTTCCAAGGCTCGCTCTCCAAACTTCTTCAAGTACAGTTTCCTTATCAAAGTTGACGTCATGACCGGCATTTGTTTGTTGACATTCATCTCGAATGTTCTCTTGTTGTACTCCTCATGTTGCTTGTCTATTGCCACGTCTCTTTTCACCTCTGTGATTATGGACTCAAGGTCCTGCGTCAAGGATAGGGTGTCAATTTTCTTGCAGAGTGTTTGGATGAACCAAGAGCCGTACAGTTCGTTTCTGGAAAATTCAAGGAATTATTGAGCAATCTGGTCTGTACTGTTGGTATCGAATGTATAAAATGGAGGACGAAAGTGCAGACCCTTAGTAAGTTACGACAACGGCACGCAAAAGTAGATTGTAGAGGCTTAAGAACGTATAGATTTCCAAGTCATTTTATAGTGTTCCACGCCAAAATTGACAAATAACTTTTAATATAATAATGTCATAACAAAGTTTAAATAATATGTCTGGTGTCGTTCCGGACCATCCCATTTCTTCCCTATGGGTGTCATAAGAGGTGACTAAGGGACTTACTAGACAATGGGCAGCAGCGTTCTCTATGCATTTTACCACCATATTGCGATCGTCAAACCGCCTGCCAAGCATGACAATTATGGCCAACCCCCAAATTGGGAGATGCCAATGGCCAGCATTGGACGTCTTTCGGCTGAATTGATGATGGTGATGATGATAGGTAAAATATTACTAACTAGCTTTTGCCAGCGGCTTCGCCCGCGTGTAGGTCGGAAAACATCCCGCGGGAACGTACTACCGGGATAAAATGTAGCCTATGTGTTAATCCAGGTT
This sequence comes from Aporophyla lueneburgensis, assembly GCA_932294355.1. NCBI lineage: Eukaryota > Metazoa > Arthropoda > Insecta > Lepidoptera > Noctuidae > Aporophyla > Aporophyla lueneburgensis. Next base: position 14,660,873 of record OW028735.1, read on the forward strand.
ATAAACTAACTGTGTTCCAAATTTCATCCAAATCCGTTTGGTAGGTTTTGCGTGATAGAGTAACAAACATACACATACACATACATCCATCCTCACAAACTTTCGCATTTATAATATTAGTAGGATTATTAATAGGTTACTGTACTAATAAGAATTTGGTACCTGTGCGAAGCGCGACCTGGATAAGAACTATGAAGGATCAGCAAGTCAGATTCCACGGGCAGGATGTAAGGCTCCAAATCTTCTTCATCGAGGTCCTTGCGAATCTTGCCTGAGTGGAAGACCGGGACACCTGTCATGATTTTAGTACCTCGGCATGCCTGAAAACGGAAACATTTAAGTTTAGTTACGAAACGGGATCATAAGCAGCCTATAATGTTCCCACTGCTGGTAAGGGCAAGTGGGCCGTAATCTACCACACGGGCCTTGTCTGCGAATCGTTGGTTTTAGGACATGCCGGTTTCCTCACGATGTTTTCTTTCATCGTTTTGAGAGCAGTGGTGATGAACCTACGACTAACAACTCGTAAGTCGAAGCCGATACCATTGGGCCACCATTGCTCGTACTGGACAGGATAGAACTTCATAACTACACATAATATTTGACTTCTTATGGTGGGAGCTCCTGGGAACACCGCAAAATCCAAATTTTCTTACGGGTATTGCAATTTACAGAGGGGTAATTGCGTAACTTGCTATCAATAGGAATTGGTTTCATATTGATAGTTAAACAACATTTATTGCGTTATTTACGTTGCTGAGCCGACAATTTATTCGAACAAATGACGCAAAGGTTTAGAAATAATCTTCAATCCCATTCAGATTCTGATAAATTGTGCGTTTCGCAATGAGGATGCTGGTCAGTGTTAGGTTGTATGTTGATTAATTAAAATATGATTCGCGACCTTAACAAACATGAGTTTACATAATTATAATCATTAAAATAATCAATACACAACACCCCAATTTTTTTTTTTTATAGAATGAGGTTTATTTTGCTCCGTAAAAAATGGCGACAAATGAGCCGAATCTAGCAAAATGGCCGCTGACTGTTCCATGGTTGTCTATCTTTATAGTGTCGTTGGAATATCTGGAGTACAGGACGCCTTAGGGCTTATAGGGTTTGTACTGAAGATTATGGAATCATCATCTGGCTAGCCTTTTCCCAAGTATTATGACGTCGGCTACCAGTCTACTCGGATGCAGGTGAACACCAGTATTTTCTCTGACCACCACAATCCAGCTACGGGGTAGAACTATAGACCTGGGTAAGATTGGTTGTCAGACTTTCGAGCTTCTGACTTCTGGCTTCTTTCTCACTGTCAAAAAAGCAGAAGATTGCGCAATGATTGAATAAAAGTTTGGGAAAGTTTAATTGTATTGCACAATATTTTTCAATGTGCCATGTGATTTAAGTAAGTAGATAGGTACTATATTTAAACTCTATGCAGGTCACATTGACGCCAAATTTTTGAAGCACTGCTAGACAAGGCCTCTCCCCATGACCTTCAACTCTTTTGATCGAGAGCTAAAGTGACCTACTGGTCAGGAGTTTTCTCCAGCACGTCCCGCCATCTTCTACAGATTGTGCAGCGGGGCCTTCTAGCTATGTTAGGACTCCTCGTAGTGCTTATTTTGGCCCACAGCTCATTAAGCATACAGCAGGCATGGTCGGCCCAGTTCAGTTTAGCGGCTGTTGTAGCAACGTCAGTAATCTGTGTTTTGAATCACTGTGTGGTGTTGCAAATATGGTCTGTTAATCTGACGCCTAGAATACTGCGCTCCATTGCACATTGACAAACCTTAATTTTGGGCTATTGAATGTTTGACAAAGACCAGAGGGGTAATTGCGGAACTTTTTATCGGTAGGAATTGGTTTAATATTCATAGTTAAACAACATTCATTGCGTTATTCAAGTTGCTGAGGCACAATTTATTCGAACAAATGACTCAGTGGTTTTGAAATAATCTTCAATCCCATTCAGATTCTGATAAATTGTGCGTTTCGCAATTAGGGTGCAGGTCCAGGATCTATAGCTCAGAATGGGAAGAACGCACATGACTATAATTTTTCGCTCGAGTGACAAAGGAAGGTTTATTTTTATATACCAGTAGCTGTTCCCTGGAACAGCTACTGGTATTACATTTTAGGTTCATCTTAAGACTTCCTTGTCTTGTCAGGACTAGAAGGAGACTAACTGGCCCAAGTAGGCCCAAGTAGGAAGGCGTCAATGATATTACATGAATTAAAATTGATAGTTTGAATAAAAGTAGTGATCATTGCACAATGAAAATATTGAGCTACTTATTTGGGGCCGCAAAGTTTATTTCAAAGAACAATAGTTAGCCTTGATAAACTACTTCCAACTGTGCAAAACGACATGACATCAGAAATTACACAATACGGATGCAAAATTGCGTTTTATCGTATTATCTAAGTTATTTCTATTCATTCAAAAAGGACAGAGTTCCGCTTTAAATTAGGTAAATCGAAAATAAATAAACAACAATGAATCATTCGATGAAAGTGCCTTTGTCTTTTCAAACTTTGATAAAAACAAAATTGTAATGACGAATCGTTCAAGTATTCTTATCGATATCAGAAGTTTTGCGAACGAGGCCTTCTTTAAAGAGGATTAACAACCGTCACAAGGCCGGAAGGAAATCTCAAGAGGCTGACAATTTAATCTTAGTTGGGAGAAGTATAAACCGATCTATGAAATCAACCCGAAACTTTGGATGTATTTTTGCTGAACGGATTTCGATGAATTTTGTCACCCAGATAGACTTTTTTTTTAACGTGGAGAAATGCTCATGCATATTGCACTACCACGGGGAGATAGTGCAGTTATGTGGGACTCCAACCCACTAAAACTCCTCGGTGTCCTCCTGTGCCGCTTGTGGCGGGAACACGGCCACGCGTTATTCTTCCGCGAACCCGTCGCGGCTGTCCGTCACCGGACGCTGCTGTGGGGGATAAGGTACCCCCATTTACGGCGTGCCAGAACACACATAGCACGCCGTGACCACCCCAGGGACCGATAAGCACATGGGCACCAGACGACCCCGTGTATGGTACCTTTGGTCCCCCTGCGACGGGTCAGGACTGTGGCCCCGCCGCCTACCACTTTTCGGCCGCAGGGGATAGGGAGAGTGGCCAACGCTATACCAACACTCCTCCTCACCTGCGGCCCCACCACGTCCGCCGTCGGACGGTGGCGACCCCGTTCAGGCCGCCGAAGGCAGGAAGAGCAGCGCACCTCAATACCGGCACTCCTCTCCCACCGCGGCCTCCAACCCTCAGCCGCGATGCCCCAGATACTAGGACATCGCGACCCACCTCATTTGCGATATCGCCAAACGACACCGCGTTGGCCGCTCCATCGTCGGCTTCGAGCGGAAAAGCCCTGACGAGCGGCGCCTCCTCGGGTTCCTCTTAGCTTCACCGTGGGGTTCTAAACCACGGCTACTGAGCCCCCCCGCCTCGTCAATGCGGGAACCCACTGGGGGGGACCCAGATAGACCTAGATTAACGTTTTATCGCGTAGTACGTTCTCATGGGATAATTTACAACCTCTACGCGGACGGAGCCGGTGGCAAATACTAGATATTAAATAAAATTAATAAATGATTATCTAGGGATGATCTGTGGGTATAACCAGCACCTTAATTGCTTATCACACTTTCAAGCACAATCTGAACCATGACACTGCTAATCCATTCATATGTATGTTCAATAAAATTGTCTGCTAAGCAACCAAACTGAAGCAATAAGTGTTGCTGAATTGTCAAATTAAATCCACTGCTACTGGTTAGCGTGTAAGACGATAGTGTGTAACCTTAAAATGGCAAGGTTACTGTTAGATTCCGTATGGTGCTGGATGTAAGGAATAGCACCATTTCATTCCATACCATATGTGTCCTAAGAGCCGACTAAGGGACTTACTAAAGAATAGGCAACAGCGTTCTCTATGCTTTTTACTACCATACTGCGATCGCCAACCCGCCTGCCAAAGGTGGCGAATATGGCAAACCCCTCCAAATTAGGGGAGGCATATGTCCAGCAGTGGACGTCTTACGGCCGAAATACACTTTAAAACTGACACAGGTGACAAAATGGGGGCCTTATTGCAATCACCTATCTCTAACACAGTACCTTAGTATAATCTCTACTCTCTAATAGGGAAGCAAACATACACATACACACAGAGTAAACCAAAACACAGACTCTTCTAGATGAAGAAAAGTTGACTGTGGAAACTTTGGAAATTTTGTAATACTTGAGTTTACTGCGTGCCAAGGTTGCGTACCTTTATATTTTTGCTACCTTAGTTCCCACAGATAGTGGATTTATCTAAGATCAGAATTACAAATCGCAGTAACACATAAAATTGGATCAAGTGTCACTGTAAACTAAAACTTATATTGTTCGCTTTTAAAACTCGAAATCTATCGAGGGAAGAAAACGGTGTCTACCAAAGAAGTAAACGTTTTATTAGTCCGCACAAGAGGACCCATCCTCATGGACTGTCATTCTGAACGGAACTTTCGTAAATCGCCGTTATAATCATTCTCAATTAAATAATTCACCATAGTGAACTTTATAGAAACATTACATGATATTTTAAACTTCGCAGTTCAAAATGACAGTCATCCTCATAACATCTGACATTTGAAACGTACGAAGAAATATCAGAGTGTACGATTTCACTGCTAGACAGAAGTCTCCCAAATATCATACCATAGCATTCACATGCAAACCAGTCAACCTGCGAAGACCCTGTCTCCCTCACTCCGATTGCAAAACTCACCTGAATAATAAAAATCTTTGGTTTAGTCACTAGGGTAGGCTTGGAGTAGTCCTTGAATTGGTTGATGACCTCAATCTCGCTGTAGAGCTGGTCTTTGGCCCTCAGCATGCCGTTGTTGGAGCCGTGGGTTAAGATAGCAACGGCCACACATCCGTAGTCCGTGAAGTCCCTTTCGCTGACTGTAATGACAAGAACATTTCAGTTAATGTCTATTTTAAAAAATACGTGCTTCTAGAAGGGCGTCACAATGACCTGGACTGCATACTATGACTCAATTTCATTTAACACTGTTTAAACCTAAGACCACAGACGCTTGGTTACCTAATTTTGGTACCACGGTTTTAATGATCTAATTGGTTGTTCATGTAAAAGGGCTTTTAATAGAAGTTATTATAAAGAGAAAGTTTCTAACAATAGACTTATTTGAGCACCTCGTCAACGAAAAACTTACTTTTAAATCGCATAGAGCAGATTTTTAGGGTTCCGTTGCCAAATGACAAACAACGGAACCCTCATAAATTCGTCATGTCTGTCTGTCTGTCCGTCCGTAAGTCACAGCCATTTTTCTCCGAAACTATATGAGCTATGCTGCTGAAACTTGGTAAGTAGATGTATTCTGTAAACCGCATTAAGATTTTCATACTAAAATAGAAAAAAAAACAATACATTTTGGGGTTCCCCATACTTGGAAAAGAAACTCAAAAAAAATTTTTTCATCAAACCCGTACGTGTGGGGTATCTATGAATAGGTCTTCAAAATGGTATTGAGGTTTCTAATATCATTTTTTTTTTCTTAACTGAATAGTTTGCGCGAGAGACACTTCCAAAGTGGTAAAATGTGTGACCCCCCCCCCCCCCCCCCTCGTAACTTCTAAAAAAAGAGAATGATAAAACTAAAAAAAAAAATATGATGTCCATAACCACTGTAACTTCCACCGAAAATTGGTTTGAACGAGATCTAGTAAGTAGTTTTATTTTTAATCCATCGGTCATAAATCGTAAACCGCAACTTACCTTTAATTCAATCAACTCAAATATAAAATTTAAAAAAAACATTAAATTACATAAACATAAACCTTATGCATAAACCGAGAGTACCTACAGGTTTGTACGGAACCCTCGGTGCGCGAGTCCGACTCGCACTTGGCCGGTTTTTTAGAATATCATTCATACAAGAGCCGGATTGCAGCTAGTCACATATCGTACGCAATTTTCTAGGTTCTTTGTTATATCATCATGGCACTAGATAATTACATAGGTTGTAAAAAGACTCATCACATAAGCCGTTACCGAAACATTGAGCAAAACTTATTGTTGAATAATGAAACATTTATGGCATGAAAATTAACAATAACAGAGGCATAACCTTGTGAGTATGAGTGCATGCAATGGCACAGGAGTTATGAGGATAAAGATATAATACAAAATTTAAATACTGTGTTCTTAAAAAGAGTAATAAAAAGTTGGAACGTTGACCTACATAAGTCTTAATTTCTTCGTAATCGGAAGACGCCTACGTATGGCCTTGTGAAAAAAAAATCGCTATGGCAGGGTCTATAAGCGGCTCTCGGCTTCGTTAACCGTCCTTTAACATCCCGTATGAAGTTTACTATAATGATAGTATTTGGTAAAGCAATCACTTACAGTTTTTAAGCTCCTCAAAAAGGGCATCTTTTGTCAAATTGTCGTGGGGTGTAACTTCAAAACCAAAACTCTTGAATGTCCTCGTCAAAGCTTCCACGTCTTTCTCTGTGCCAAGCCTGGGTTGATGACCATCAATTTCCTTCTGATTGAAAATAACCAGTGCATGTTTGTCAAAGGTCTCTAGTTCATACGTCGTTGCCTCCTTGGGTAAAGCTCTGGTGTTGAGCAAAGAATATTTTCTCTTTGAATCAATATCATCAATTGTATCTAATGCTTCGTCTTCAATATTTAATTTGTCTATAGAACTCTCTAATAGGTCGTCATTTTCTACGATTTGTTTTTTATCACCTTCTTCGTATTTTGGTGCTACTGACATCATAGCGTCTACAGACACTCGGTTTTCATTGTGAAAAACTGAATCGTCCATATTAGCTCGTAAAACAACAGGGTCTTTACTAGAACCTTCTTCTGTGTCGTCAAATCCACTAGTCTCATCCGTTAAGACAGCATCATCTACTGATTCTAAAGTCCCCTCGTCACTTTTGGTATCTCCAGTGCTGTTTTGGGTTTGTGTTTTTCGTCCCCTTTTTTTCTTTTTGCCACGACTTTTTTTTAACATAAATTCGAATCCTGAGTAATTTTGATAGTAATCATTGTTGTCGTTCTCCATTTTTTCGGTTTGTTTATCGATATTACGGTCCACGCCAACCTTCTTCGAGCCCACAACGCATGGTTTCTTTTTCACAATGACATATAATAAAATGTTTGATATTTTTCACCTGTTTCACGAACACTTCCTATCAATTCGATGTATATGACAATGTGTGCTGCAATATCGGCGTTGTTATCTTTTCTGTTCTATTATAATTTTAATCTTATCAATTGATAGTCAGCCATCGACACGGGGACTCATGTGGTGAGGTCATACATGATATTTTCTTATAAGTATATTAAAACATTTTTCCTTGCGTAATAGATACATGAGAATCAAAGTGTTTCAAAAATAAGACAATATCATGTCCCTGTGTATTGATAGGTACGTATTCAGTTTTGGTTAGTTAACGCCTGATAGTAAATTGTCGGCAATGTCTTAAGTGTTATTTGAAAAGATTTTGCGTTAAAAACAGAGATAGGTATTATTTGAAAAACTTCCTCCTGATAAATAGATATGTAGAATATGTAGATTATATAGGTAATTTGAAACATCATCCTTCCACGCAATTTTGTAATTTAACATTTCATCGTTCAACATTATTCAGATGCTATCGCAAAAATAGCCGTAACTATACTAGGACAACTGTTTCTTTGAAATGTCCTCGTAAAGAAAAAGTAATAAGTTCATAAACTAAAACCCGACTAATGGAAATTCACGCTCTAAAAAGTATGATACAAGAAAACATTCTTATCTGAAAGACGCGTATGCGTAGGGGAGACCGAGGAGGGTTGTGACAATTTTTACTTAAAAGAACATATCTCAATAAAAAAACTTACCACGATTATGAACTCTTTGCTTCGATGTAGCTCAATTCTTACTCTTTTGAAAACAGTCATCAGAATCAATAAAAGTTACAAGGTTTCTGAGAAAATCCACAAAATCTTAAACTACTCCCTTTGTCACAAATCTCCTAACACCGAGGTAAGTTGTGACAGGTACCAAGGTAAGTTGTGACAGCTGTAAATCTAGACTATATTTGAAAGATACAATAATTTTATAGGAATTATAAACAAAAAACACTATTTTTTTTTTGCATAAAAGTACTTTAATTGTCATTTGGTATAATATTGTAGGAACTACAGTAACATGAAACATTAACAAAACAAGTATAAAATATTTTGTAAGTAATTATGGCATCATTATGAGATCAGTCGTTTGAAAATTAATCAAAAATCTTTTTAACTTTTAAACACTTTTTAACTTTTTAACACTTTTTAACTTTCTGTTGGCTTCTATAGCAGCTATTTCGTCTTTGGTGGGTGTATCAGTAAGCACAACCAATTTTATTTTATGTCTACTGGGTTGGTTCCTTTTTCGTGGTGGAGCTTTCGGCAACAGCCGGTTGATTCTGGCGAGAACACTTCAGAAGTGGCAAGGGGAGCTGTAGACTTAGAGGCTTGGTCTGTGGATATAAGTGCAATAAGGGTTCTTGTCTCATCGTTCTCTTACTTCATTGTTGTTCACATTGGCCGTAGTTTCTTGAACACTTGAAGATAGCTCTGGTTCTGGATTGGGCAAAATACGATTAGTGGATTGGCTAAGCAGGAAATCAGCTTCTCCAAAGATTCTCCATAGATGGAGCCACATCAGCTGTATTATCTTGAAAAGCCTGTTTCTTCTTAATATATCTATGCAAAGACATGTAATTCAGATTGTATGAGGATGCGGCATTTCGAAGACTTTGACTTCTTAACGTAACTTCTTCAAAGGCCAGTTCATAAATATCAGTACTAGCCATGCCCCTATCAGTCTTTCGTGTATAATTGTTAGGCATTCTGAAACAAAAAATAGGAAATTCAGCATGCAATACCAAACCACATGCCCAAAAAAGTTCCTGACAAAAATGCCATTTTTAGACAGACTTTGATTGCCGAATACTTTTTATGTCAAACTTATGTTGCAAGAATTGACTAAAATAAACGAACATACATATAAACAGAAAAATAACATTTCAAAAAGCAAGTAAAATAAGCAAATTAGAAAATAAACTTAAACAGGAGAGTTGTGACAGCGTGTCACAACTGTCCTAGGTACCAAAAATCACGACCTTGTCAGAATAATAATTCGTAATTTCGAAACAAAATGCAAACATAGCAAGACAATGCCACACTTTGAAACTTCAAAAACCACACAATATAAGCAAAAATAGAATAACCACGTGAATGTAATATGTCACGATATAAATACAATCAAAATTTTGATAAAAAACTTACTTTTCGTGTTTTTGTCCATGCAGACGTCGTACTCACGCAACCGCTTGTCGTGCGTCTCTGGCGCGTACTGCGTCAAGTAACGTGTCTCTAAAGAAACAATCGTGCGCTATTGCCAGCTCGCTAACGGTCATAGGTTCCGAGAAATCGACTTTGTCACAACTCTCCTCTGTCACAACTCGCCTCGGTCTCCCCTATGCCATTTTGCCCTCGTTTTCCTGGGTGGGATATCGTCAAATGATATAGCGAACCCCTTGTTCTTGGGTTGCATTCCACTAAGTATTGAGGATATTATGTTTCTTGGTCGCATGGTTCCATAGCCGTTTAGTTCTTCCCAGCTGTCTCCTGAATTTAAAAGAAAATATTGTTTTAGTAGACACAACTATAACATAAGGCGCTCCACCCACTGCACCGCGCCCAGTCGCGTAGCGCGGTATGGCAGATTTTACCATTGTATGCAAGAATCTCAATTTATATAGAAATCACGCCTAGCACAACACACTGCCGACGCGGAAATGCACGGGAAGGTGCCCCGTGCTTTATACGTCGCTCCGCGCACCGCGGCGGGACGCATCTTCAGTGGGTGAACCGCCTAACAGAGCATGTCAAGAACAGTGGTGGCCTAGTGGTATCGACCCCAACTTACGAGTTAAAGGTCGTAGGTTCGAACCCAGGTAGGCGCTTTACTTTGTATAAATAATTTCATCACCACTGAAAACATGGTGAGGAAACCGACATGTCCTAGAACCAAAAATTCGAAGACATGTGACTTCTACCAACCCGCACTGCACCGCATGGTAGATTAAGGTTCAATCCGTCTCACCGAGAGGAGGCCTGTATTCCAGCAGTGGAAACAAAGAAATATGCTGAGTATGATGTTTAAGTCCCATGTTATCTATACTATATACAGGATCAGTTTTATCCAAATTTTCGTCGGTTTTACAAAAAAAAAAAAACAGCTGTTTCATAGAAAAATGCAATACCTACGGGGTCAAAATGTATGAAACAGCAGATTTTTTTGTATAACCGACGAAAATTTTCTACGCTGGGGGGTCTAGAATGATATGCTGAATTCATGGTTACAGTTTGTCCACTGGATAAAAACTTATCCTGTATTCTAAATCTATACTAATATTATAAAGGTGAAGAGTTTGTTTGGTTGTATGTTCGTTTGGTTGAACGCACTAATATCAGGAACTACTGGTCCGAATTGAAAAATTATTTTTGTGTTGGTTAGCCTATATCTTGAGGAAGGCTATATAACATCACGCTACTATCAAAAGGAGGGGACCAGCAACGAAAAATGGACGAAAACTGGCAGGCTTTTCGATGCGACGGGATGTGTCAGGGGAGGAAAAATTTTACGCGGACGAAGTCGCGGGCAGAAGCTAGTAATCGATAATTGATAATATTTGTTATTGACACAATAGGGGCTGAGCCTACTCCAAAAATCTAATCAAGCCCTTTCATTTGAGACCAAACACGGCATTGTTGGATTTTCATACATAACCGGAGTATGACAATTTATGGGGAGTAAAGTCAAACAAACTCCATTACGTTCCATTATGCGTTACGTTACGTTACTTTTTGTTTACTGATCTACATATTTTAGAATCGTTCGTAAGGAGTAAACTGCATTCGAGCGTCGGAGCTGACATATCTACATATTTTTTTTTTGGTTTATCATGATTTTATGTCCTCTAGAAGGCACATTATTCAATTTTATATGACATCAGATACCTAACACAGCTAATGATCAAGACGCTTCCAGGGATACCTCATTTGTCAGTAGTTGTGATTCGCGGATTCTGGCGCAAGCGCCAGAGCCCGCGCTTGCACCAGAGCCCGCGAATCTGTAGCACCCATCGTAAAAAAAAAAAAAAAAAAAAAAAAAAAAAAAAAAAAAAAAAAAAAAAAAGGTTTTGGTGTGCTCTGATCTCAAATCTGCGGTCCATTTTAGCGTAGGATGCGTGGTTCTGGACTTATGCAAATCAATTAACTGTTATCTCATTGATTTCCGGTGGTCCTGCACCCTCATTAGCATTCCATTGTTCGCCTAATCCTTTTATCTATTATACTTCGAACACCTCATTACGTTGCGCCAGAACCCACGAATCTGTTGCCCTACGGTTGATTTGGCGTTCTTATCTATTACTCATTGTATGTCTGCTTTTCTATGTCATCAATAAAACACATTCATTTTTATTTCAATATTTTATTACTTTTTTCTACAAAATATGAGCGGAAGATCTCATCCACAAAAATATCATTGTGCAGTGTGTTCCCTGTAAATATGTTCGTAAAACTATGCATTGAACATCCCTGAAACTTAAATAGCAAATACATTAAGCAATATTCACCACAAACTGAAGTCCAATCATTCTGAATCCTATCAACATTCCAGTCCCATCTCTTACAATTCCTTTTCAAAAACTGGAGATGATATCGCTCAGGTGTTCGTCCATATGAATCAAAATATTGACCGATACCATTCGTATCGATATGTACAGCTACCCAGTGTGAACCTGGTTTATCATCCGCATCCAAATTGCATATTATATACGTTGGTACATGTGTATACATAGGTAGTCTATTAGCAGCATAAACATTATTTTCTAGACTGGGATGAATCTTTTTCACATGTTTTTGTAATTCTAGTGTATCCATGATATTACTGTTATTAGCAGATTATTACAGTACCAATCTATTCAATGGTTGTCATAGGAATGTTCAATTATAGTGATTTGTAAATATTAAATCGCATTCTTTGTGGGAGTCACAAAGCTTAGGATTATCATTTTGCTGCAGCTAATTTAAAGTTTGTTATATGGGTCTGATTATATTAAATAAAACACTTTGAGTACATAGACATTTTTAATTAACTGATCAACACAATAATTATTAAATAAATAAATTAAATACAGACATATTATTATCAAAATACCATTTTCTAATACACACAGCATTATTCAATGCACAATTCAATTTATGGTTCACACAATTAAAATCAGTTTTATTTTTACAGAACTTTTTTTTTAATGTCGCAAAATTAGGACATCCCTTCTCACCTATGTCAATCACTTCACAGTTTGCACATAACTCTTTAATCCACGTAATCTTTTCCAAACCCTTTGTCATAATTTTTTTATTTTCTAAATATGGTAAAATAACACGTTTAAACTCTTTGTAGTCTATGTAGCCTTCACTCCAGTAAATTCCTCGATTTCTTTCTAACCATCTCACCTGCTTTTTTTCTTCTAGTGTTAGGTAATGGAATGAATATGGTGGTTTCACCAAGAACGTCTGTGTATGATCATGACTCGCAATGGCCAATTCTTTGATAATAAAATGATTTAAAGAATCTTTAAATCCTTGGAGTTCCACTATAAGGGTGTCCGTCTTCATGATATCTTCTTAACAATGTTACTTAATGGTTTGTATTCAACAATGCAATCGTTCAGAATGAGACAATATGCTGAAGTTTGATCTGGTATCTCCGAATCACTTTCAATTTCTACTCTCACGTCCACAACTGGCCCTGTCTTTAGATTATCCACTTGTCTAGAGCAATCAATGACAAACAGCGGTGCTAAATCTCTAAACTGTTTTTCGCTTAATATGGGTTCCGGTCGACGTCCGTAATACGACTGTTGAAATCTGGTGTATTGCTCGTTGTAAATATTAAATCGCATTCTTTGTGGGAGTCACAAAGCAGGTTGATGCCTGTTGCGAAGGAACGTGAGATAAGTTTGTTGACTCATAGAGTTACAATCAGTTTCGTTGTACTTAGTAATTTGCTTTAGATAAGAATAAGGAACGTGAGATAAGTTTGTTGACTCATAGAGTTACAATCAGTTTCGTTGTACTTAGTAATTTGCTTTAGATAAGAATGGTGCTATATAAGATCGAACAGTTGCAGTCATGCAGTCAGTCTATGGTCGTTTGACCACAGTGCATTGTATACGTCAACCAATACTACGCTTGTGTTACTTCAACGCATCAATGGCCATGGAGGTAAGTGTTTATTCTATTGACAAACTTACTTGTATTTCTGTTGTTGTTTCCTAACGTGTGTGATTAAGTGTAAACAAATTGATATTAACGTGATAACTCTGTTGTTGCAGAGATCATTCAGCTTCGCAGACGATAATGAAAATACCTATAAACAGTATTACTACTCGCCACTCTCTCCTCAACACGAAGAAGAGAGTGATGACATCGTCGTTAATAACACAGACGATGGTGGAAAAAGGAAATCGCAACCGATTGATCAATTTTTTGAAGTGGTACCAAAAATAAAAAGGAAGAAGCTGCTATCCTCGACTGTGACACGAGCTGCTAGAGATGGCGTATCATACATCTCTACAAATTCTGACGACGGAGACCAAGCGACGCATCTCATAAAAATTGAAATGTATGATATGAAGAAACTATCCAAGATTCCAACTAGTGATCACTGGAAGCACGCTACCACGAGGATTAAATATTACATAAAGAATAATAAGGATAGCATCTACGACAACACAAACGGCCTCGTATACAATATTACAAAGACAATAGCAGAAAGTGAAAAAGTTAAAAAATACTTTTTTAACAATGACACTCATTAGTGGATTAGTGAATGTGATTCTGTTTACTTAAAGTACTTCTGTGTACTCATTAGATTTTACATGACTTTCCTAATCCTTTGTTAGACTATGAATATTGGACATTATTTGAAATTGGGTATCAGTTGCTCTACCAACACTTAACTGTTACTTACTGTGCTACATACTTTCTTCTTTATTATAAAGATGGAAAACTTCAGTGAAATGTGCACCAGTGCTTTCTTTTCCGCGCCCATTGAAGAGAATATAGAACAATCCAACAGCGAATTCAATCAGGAGCTGTCTAAAGTTTGTGATGAAATAGAGAAGCATGAACTGTTCGATTCATCGTATGATGATGAGTTGTATAATCAATGTTTGATGGTTGAAACAAAGTTGATGTAAGTATTAGAAGTACAAACTCAATAAGAAATATTATTGTAGTAATGTTTTATTTTAAGATTTGTCTAATAATTTTCTTTTTGTTACAGTCAACAACAAGTTGGAAGAGGTATCAAACGAGGTATCACTACTGATGAAAATAAGGTTACCAAGAAAGCAAAATTTGATGAAGGAGCTTCTACATCATCAATTGAAACCAATGATGTGGACAACAATAAGGTGGAATGTGATACATGTCATGTTTATATTAATAAAAGGTATCTAAACAACCATTTAAAAAGCAATTCACATAAAAATAATCTTTTAAAATCACATAATTCATTAACAAATGTTACAGTTGTTGAAACCGCTTTTGGCAATCGAATTTTAACATATAGAATTAATAGTAAAACACTTCAATCGGGACAATATTTTGAAACACCGGAATCGTTTTTAAATTCGCTAAAAATTGATATCTTATTTTTGATAAATGAATGTATTCAACAACATACAATTTTTAAAATAAACTTCATATTGCATGCTGATTTCATACAACAAACTAAAGATATTAAAAATACGTTTGATTTTCAAACGTTTAATTACATAATTTGTCAGGGAGATGACTTAAATATTTTTTATTCATCATTAATAGACACTGTAGTCGGTAAAATTTGTCAATTTGAAAAAAAAGATAGTGGTTGGAGTCTTAATCAAATTAAATACATAGATATGAATGTTAACAAATTCAACCCCCTACGTGGTAGTTCATATATCGACCTTCCTCAAGATATTAAATCAAAAAAAGCTGTAATCAATGTTAAAAATAATGATAATATGTGTTTCAAATGGGCATTACTCTCTGGTTTATATCCTGTATGTAAAAGTGTAGATCGGGTAGCATCTTACGCAATTCATGGAAATAAACTAAAATTTACTGGTATTTCTTTTCCGGTTATAATTGCAGATATATCAAAAGTAGAGAAATTAAACAATATTAGTATTAATGTTTTTGGCTTAGAGTATAATAAAGAAAAAAAGTGTAATTCTGTTGTAGGTCCTTTATATTTAACAAAATGTCGTACACCTAATCATATTAACCTACTATATATATCGAATGGTACTAACAATCATTACTGTTATATTAAAAACTTATCGCGATTAGTTAGTTCACAAATATCAAGACATCATTGTGCAGTTTATATATGTGATTCATGTTTACTTCATTTCCCATCGGAGGAAAGACTTAATAACCATCAACAATATGATTGCGCTCACATTTGTACGGAATTACCAAACGGTGAGGATTCCAAAAAGGATTGGTTTGGTAAAGCAACCTCAAATAATAAATTAAAATTTGATAAATTCGTGAAAAAGTTGAAAATGCCCTTTGTGGTTTATGCAGACTTTGAGGCATTTTTGAACCCAATAGAATCATGTAGTAACGATCCATCCAAGCCTAGTACAATTAATATTCAAAAACATGAAGTGTATAGTTTTGGATATTACATTAAATGTTCATATGATAACAGATTATCAAAATATGAGACGTATAGTGGGTCAAACTGTGCACAAGTGTTTATGAATCGCCTTTGTGAAGATGTGAAAACAATATTTAAAAAAAATAGTTTCCAAAAATGTCTCGTTCCATTATCAGATGAAGATAAAATTAAAATTTCAAATTCAAACATATGTCATATTTGTGAAACTGAGTTAAATGAAGATCTTTTTTACGATTTTGATTGGCACACTGGCAGTTTTAGGGGTGTTGCACATCAAGTGTGTAGTTCTAAGTACAGAACCCCTCGTCATATTCCAATATTTTTACATAACCTCAGTCATTACGATGCTCATTTCATTATCCATGCATTAAACCTCGATGATGACAAAGTTGAAGTTATTCCACAAAATAAAGAACGATACATATCATTTTCAAAACAGTTAACAATAAATAATCAACCAGTAAGTTTAAGATTCATAGATTCATTGAAATTTTTATCGTGTAGTTTAGATCAACTAGCTAAAAATCTTAATGATGATCAGTTTACAGAACTAAAAAGGAACTATCCTAATAATGAAGATTTTTCACGTTTAAGACGGAAAGGTATTTATCCTTATGAATTTATGTGTAATAGTGATTGCTTGAAACATCCATCACTTCCTGATCAACACCAATTTTATAGTTCACTCACAGATTCAAATATTTCAAATGATGATTATAATCACGCAAAAGATATTTGGCAACATTTTAAGTGTAGTAGTATGTCTGATTATTCCAATTTATATTTAAAAACGGATGTTTTACTTTTGACTGATGTATTCGAAAACTTTAGAAAGCTTTGTATTAAAACTTATGGATTAGATCCTGCTCATTACTATACTGCCCCAGGTTTAAGTTGGGATGCAATGTTAAAATTTACCAAAATAGAATTAGAATTGTTAACGGACTATGACAAAATTGCTTTTTTTAAAGCTGGTATTAGAGGGGGTGTATCTCAGTGTAGCAATCGTTTTGCTAGAGCAAATAATAAATTCATGGAAGATTATGATAGTGAAAAACCTAATTCATATCTAACATATTTTGATGCGAATAATTTATATGGTTGGGCAATGTCTCAATCTCTTCCTGTTGGTGGTTTCGAATGGATAGATTCTAATACAGATTATAATGTGTCGGATAACTCTGATTTCGGTTATGTTTTAGAAGTTGATTTGGAATATCCTGATGAACTTCATAATTTGCATTCTGACTTTCCGTTATGTCCTGAAAACATATGTGTGGGTAATACTAAAGAAACTAAATTAGTTCCTAATTTAAATAATAAAAATAAATACATCATTCACTACAGGAATTTAAAACAATGCATTGAAATGGGGATTAAATTAATTAAAGTACATAGAATTTTAAAATTTAAACAGAGTTCTTGGTTAAAGAAATACATAGACTTAAATACTAGTTTGAGAACGTTAGCTACATCAAACTTTGAAAAAGACTTTTTTAAATTAATGAACAATTCTGTCTTCGGTAAGACTATGGAAAATATTGAAAAAAGAGTAAACGTTAAACTACTAACTCACTGGGATAATCGTGGTAAAGTTTTAGGTGCTCAGGATTGGATTGCAAAACCAGAATTCCATAGTTTATCAATATTTTCAGAACATTTAGTTGCAATACAATTACACAAAACAAAATTAATTTATGATAAGCCGATTTATTTAGGATTTTGTATTTTAGATATATCTAAGACCCTTATGTATGAATTTCATTATAACTACATGATTAAAAAGTTTCATAATAAAATTAAGTTATTGTACACCGATACCGATAGTTTGATATATCAAATTTTTACAGACAATTTTTATGAGGATATAAAACCAGATCTACTTCACTATTTCGATACATCAGATTACCCGGAAAATAATATTTACGGATATCCAAAAATAAATAAAAAAAAGTTAGGTTTTTTTAAAGATGAGAATAATGGTAAAGTATTGAAGGAATTTGTAGGGTTGCGATCAAAAATGTATGCCTTAGAAATAGAAGATAAATTTATAGCAAAGGCAAAAGGGGTTAACAAAAGTGTTACCAAAAAAATGAATATGGAAAATTACAAATCGTGTTTGTTTAATAAAAATGTATTATATTGTAGTATGCTTCGATTTAAGTCAATCAAACACACTATTTTTACACAAAAAATAAATAAAACATCTTTATCATATAATGATACCAAACGATGTATTATGAACAACAACATTGATACATTGGCTTGGGGACATTATAAATTACGCTAAGTGTAATACTTTTTACTTTTATTTCTGTGTGTATATACAAATTTTGTACTGATTGTAAAATTATGATATTACTGTAATGTTATATAATAGTTTATTACATATTTAAAATTTATTGTTTGATTGTAAATAATGTAAAATAATTGTAGTTTTTATTTGTGTGCTTAAATTTGACGTTGAGGTGATTGTGAAATTCTGATAAGTACTAATTGTGTTAGAAATAGTATACAGATCATTCTGTTTTTCACAAATTACATGTTTTATATAATTTTAGCAATATATATATATATTTAATTTTTACACCAAAATTTTCATTTTTATTTCATCCCTTTAAAACTCTAGACGTGTGAAATGTTTCACTTTATCCATCCGTTTACTGCTATTGTGGCAGGACCAAGTGGATGTGGGAAGTCAAATTTTGTAACAAATTTCATAAAATCAGTTAAAGAAATATGTAATTGTGATTTTAATCAGATCACATGGTGCTTTGATGAAATGCAGGCTTTAAATAATTTACCAAATGTTAACTATCATCAAGGAATTCCAAATCTTAATATGTTTGATGGTGAAAACCCACACCTTATTATTATTGATGATCTAATGAGAGAGTCTGATGGAAGAATTGTGGATATATTTACAAAAGGTAGTCATCACAGGAATCTTAGTGTATTTTATTTAACACAAAATTTATTTCATCAAGGTAAAGGTCAAAGAGACATTTCTTTAAACTCAAGTTATATAATTTATTTTAAAAACCCTCGAGATAAAACTCAAATAAGATATTTAGCACGACAAGTGTCACCAGATAACCCAAAATTCATTGAAGACGCCTACAGGGATGCAACTTTAGAAGCGCATGGATATTTAATGGTAGATTTAAAACAGAATACAAATGATTTTTGTCGTATCAAGACAAATGTATTCCCATTTAATGGTTACTGCACAGTCTACGTCCCCACGAAAGAGTTTAAATACACCAAGAATCAAACAATTCAAATCATTTCTAAATGATACATCGTCGACTCACAACGCATAAACATTTGCTAAACGCTTTGCAGTTTAAATACACCAAGAATCAAACAATTCAAATCATTTCTAAATGATGCATCGTCGACTCACAACGCATAAACATTTGCTAAACGCTTTGCATACGCTTAAACCAAAATATCAAAGAGCGTTACTTAAAACGTGTGATGAAGAAGAAATAAATTGTATTTGTGAATGTATTCATAACGTTTTACAAGGAAAGATACCTCTTAAAGATCAAGATAAACAAAAATTGAATAAACACAAAAATATACTCCGTAAACTGGTGCATAAGTGTAAACATAAACTAAGAAAAAATATTATTATACAAAAAGGAGGGGCTTTCTTACCAATAATATTAGGTGCAATATTGAGTGGATTAGTAAGTGGACTAGCCAGTTAACATGGAAAATGCTAAGAAAATGATACTTATTGAACCGGGATTGATTGAAAAATTAAAACAAGAAAATAAGGTTACTAGTAATTTGTCTCGATTAGATATTGAAATGCAAAATATTATGAATAGTAAGACGGAAGACCGAAAGAAGTGGATGTTATATTTACAAACACTACAAAGATACCTTCACTTTACCGAAGAGGATCGTCAACCACTCAGATTACCAATTTATTCTGATACATCTAATGAAGATTCAAATGGGTCTAAAATTGGTTTTAAAAATAAAGATAGAGATCTAAAAAGTTCAGTTGATGCTGAATCTTTGTTGGAGGAGAAAGGATCTATTAAAAGTATAGAAAGTGAGGCAAATCCACTGTATTCATCAACACAAATACTCAGTTTAATACCAAAAACTTATAATAAAAAAGGTGAGTCATTATTAAACTTAATTGGAACAAGTAAAAGTAAAATACGTTGGGATAATGAAGGCACAGTCATAATTGATAATGAAAAAATTCCAGGAAGTAATATTGTTGATTTAATAAATGATTCACTTAGACCCTTAAAAAAAAGTGATCCGATAGGGTGGGATAGATTTGCTAAAGCATTAAAAGATATTAAAGTACCACTTACTTATATTGGAAATCCAAAGAGATGTGAGTTTATTAACCAACTTCAAGTAAAAGATCTGAACAAAACCTCTGAGATTGAAGTTCAAGAGTTTTCTACACCGAGCAGTGGAGATAAAAGATCTATAACTAAAATACATAAAAAGATCGATTGGGAAAAATGGACCCCGTACTAGAAGAAATTAACAGGATTTATTATGATCCATCTAACCCCGCTGGTTTTGGTAGTATTGATAAATTATCAAAAGCTATGAAGGGTAAAATGGATAAAAAGCAAGCAAAGGAATGGTTACAATCACAAGAAACATATACATTACATAAACCCATTCGGAAAAAATTCCCGCGTAATAAGTACATTCTATCAAATATTAATGAGCTGTGGCAAGCTGATTTAAGTGATATGCGAACTTATTCTCAATATAATGATGGTTTCAACTACATACTTTGTGTTATTGATGTATTTAGTAAATATGCTTTTGCAAGACCAATGAAAAAGAAAAACTCAGAAACAACTAAAGAATGTTTTGAAAGTATATTTACTGAAAGTAATACAACACCTACTCACATACAATCTGATAAAGGTACAGAATTTGTTTCAAAAGATGTACAAAAATACTTTAAATCCAAAAAGATAAATTACTATACCACTAACAATCCTGATATTAAGGCTAGTATTGTTGAACGATTTCAAAGAACTCTAAAAATGAAAATGTGGCGTTATTTCACTCATAATAATACTTATAGATATATAGATGTTTTACAAGATTTAATATACTCTTATAATCACAGCATTCACTCGAGTATTAAGATGTGCCCATGTGATGTAAGTTCCAACAATATTATGACAGTTTGGACTAATCTTTATGATAGAGGGTCAAACAAACTTTCTCTAGAAAATCCAAAACCAAATTTCAACGTGGGTGATTATGTTCGAATAACTAAATATAAACATGTTTTCCAAAAAGGATATGAATCAAATTGGAGTGATGAAATATTTATTATATCTTCAATAATTGATAGATCTCCATGGGTTGTTTATACAATAACAGATTTACAAAATGAACCAATAGTTGGTACTTTTTATGAAAGAGAATTACAGAAGGTCACTTACAGCCCCACCTCACAATATAAAATAGATAAAATAATTGGCACTCGTTATTCGGGTAACAGAAAAGAAGTATTAGTGAAGTGGAAAGGTTATCCAGATAAATTTAACAGTTGGATTTTAGCTTCTAGTTTAAAAGAAATATGAATAAAGAAAGTTTTTATTTAACTTTGCTCAGCAATAGTTCAATGGAATACTTTCCTGATAACAAGACCACAAATTTTTCAACAAAATTACCAAAAGCTATGAAATTAGAAGGTGAATGGGCGGTTGGAGTTGTCGAGTTTCAATATCCATGCACCATGTTTACTGTTCAAGATCATGAAAATGTTGTATACATCACAAAAACCATGTTAATGCCTAATGAAGATAAACCATCAACAGTGTACTACAAAAAACATATTCCCGCTACCAACTACGATAACGTTGAACATATTTTAAGAGCGTTAAATGGTATCAGAGAGAGCTTGAAATTTCGTTATGATGAAATAACAAAATTTGTGTCTGTTTCTGTTTTGGATAAAAATATAACATCCGTAACATTATCACCCAAATTAAGTTTACAACTAGGTTATGAACCAAATACAAATCTCCTAGACAGAAATTTTGGGAAGTGTCCTGCTAATTTACACTTAGGGTTACCATCTCAACTATTTCTATATTGCGACATTATCGATCCTCAGATTGTGGGTGATGTTATGACTCCACTATTAAGAGTCATTTCATTAGATCCTTCAAAATACATTTATGGTGCGAATAAAATGTACATTTTCTCTCCACCTCACTACTTACCTGTTATGCGAAGAGAGTTCGATACGCTGGAAATAGATATAAGATCGAGCACAGGACAAAAAATACCATTCCAGTTTGGAACCGTGTGTGTTAAACTACATTTCCGCAAATTATAATAATGTATTCTCCTCATGATCATCATAAATGTCCATATGAAAATTATTATTCACATCAAGCTGGATCAGGAGTTGGAGTAATTTATAAGGGTTCACCATACCAACGCGGTCATGGTATTGGGAGCTTCTTAGGAGGGTTATTTAGATCAGTTTTACCTTTACTTTCAAGTGGTGCTCGAGTGGTTGGTAAGGAGGCATTAAACGCTGGAGTAGGACTTTTATCGGATATGGTTCAAGCCCGTCCTATGGAAGCCTCAATAAAAGATCGTCTAAAGCAAGTTAGTACAAACTTAAAACGAAAGGCTGATGACAAAATTGATCGATTTAACATGACAGGATCTGGGTATATAAGTAAAAGAAAACGATTGGCCTCGTTCATTCCACCACTAACAGCTAAAGTGAAAGCTACGAAAAAACTTGGTCTAAAACCAAAAAACATCAAAGATATATTTTCAAATTAAGTATGTCTTTCCTTCATAATCATTCTTGTGAGTGCGTTAAGTCAGAATTAGATTTGTTTGCATTACCGTCTACACAAACAAGCATTGAAAATGGATTGTGGATTCACTATAAACCAATTTCATCTCTTGCTGATGATGGACCTATCGAGTTTCAAGTTCCTGGAACAGGCGATGACTACATAGATTTGTCTCATACATTACTCCACATAAAGGCAAAAGTATTAAATCAAGATTCAACAAACTTGATATCAGCTACAGCAGTAGCACCTGTAAATAATTGGTTGCATTCACTTTTTAGTCAACTCGATGTTTATTTAAACCAAAAACTTGTATCACCACCTAATAATACCTATGCCTATCGAGCATACATGGAAACCCTTTTAAACTATGCTCCTGCTGCTAAACAATCTCATCTTACTTGTAGTCTTTGGTATGATGATACAGCAGGAAAAATGGATTCCACAGATGGTAAAAACATAGGATTTGTTAAAAGACAGGAATTAGTTAATGAAAGCAGGGAAATAGAAATGATTGGTCATCTTCATGGTGACATTTTCAATCAAGATAAATTTTTAATTAATGGCGTTGAAATGAGTGTAAAATTAGTTCGGTCAAGAGAGAGTTTTAATTTAATTGCTGGGTCAAATGATGTAAAGTTTAAAGTTTGCATTACGGACGCAACTCTTATTGTTCGAAGAGCACGAATTAATCCAAGTGTATTACTCGCACATCAGAAAGTTTTAGCTTCTACCACTGCTAAATATCCTATTACTCGTGCTGAAGTTAAAGTTTTAACAATTGCATCGGGTGTTCAAGGAAAAACTCTTGATAATATATTCTTAGGACAGGTACCCAAAAGATGTATTATTGGTTTTGTGAATAATTCTGCATTTAATGGTTCACTTACTAAAAATCCATTTAACTTTGAAAACTATGGTATTAACTCTTTCAGCTTATATATTGATGGTCAACAAATACCTTCCAAAGCTTTGCAACCATCTTTTAATAATAATATATTTACATCAGCATATCATACTCTATTCTCGGGGACTGGTATTCACTTTCTTAATGAAGGAAATGCAATCTCTCGTGAACAGTATGCCAAAGGTTACTGTCTTTTAGCATTTGATTTAACTCCTGATTTATCAGCTAACTCATCAGCCCATTGGAATCTCATAAAGCATGGTAGTGTAAGATTAGAAGTACGATTTGAATCCTCACTAATACAAACAATTAACTGTATTGTTTATGCTGAGTTTGATAATATTATTGAAATAGATAAAAATAGAAATGTTACTGTAGACTATAGTAGTTAGGATTATAATGTGTGTTGTGTTTTAGATATATGTGTTATGTTTAATGCATTTTGTGTGTGTGTAACTAAAGATAACATTATAAAATTAAATAAAACAAATTGTATGCAATATACTATCAAGGATTTAAAGATTCTTTAAATCATTTTATTATCAAAGAATTGGCCATTGCGAGTCATGATCATACACAGACGTTCTTGGTGAAACCACCATATTCATTCCATTACCTAACACTAGAAGAAAAAAAGCAGGTGAGATGGTTAGAAAGAAATCGAGGAATTTACTGGAGTGAAGGCTACATAGACTACAAAGAGTTTAAACGTGTTATTTTACCATATTTAGAAAATAAAAAAATTATGACAAAGGGTTTGGAAAAGATTACGTGGATTAAAGAGTTATGTGCAAACTGTGAAGTGATTGACATAGGTGAGAAGGGATGTCCTAATTTTGCGACATTAAAAAAAAAGTTCTGTAAAAATAAAACTGATTTTAATTGTGTGAACCATAAATTGAATTGTGCATTGAATAATGCTGTGTGTATTAGAAAATGGTATTTTGATAATAATATGTCTGTATTTAATTTATTTATTTAATAATTATTGTGTTGATCAGTTAATTAAAAATGTCTATGTACTCAAAGTGTTTTATTTAATATAATCAGACCCATATAACAAACTTTAAATTAGCTGCAGCAAAATGATAATCCTAAGCTTTGTGACTCCCACAAAGAATGCGATTTAATATTTACAAATCACTATAATTGAACATTCCTATGACAACCATTGAATAGATTGGTACTGTAATAATCTGCTAATAACAGTAATATCATGGATACACTAGAATTACAAAAACATATGAAAAAGATTCATCCCAGTCTAGAAAATAATGTTTATGCTGCTAATAGACTACCTATGTATACACATGTACCAACGTATATAATATGCAATTTGGATGCGGATGATAAACCAGGTTCACACTGGGTAGCTGTACATATCGATACGAATGGTATCGGTCAATATTTTGATTCATATGGACGAACACCTGAGCGATATCATCTCCAGTTTTTGAAAAGGAATTGTAAGAGATGGGACTGGAATGTTGATAGGATTCAGAATGATTGGACTTCAGTTTGTGGTGAATATTGCTTAATGTATTTGCTATTTAAGTTTCAGGGATGTTCAATGCATAGTTTTACGAACATATTTACAGGGAACACACTGCACAATGATATTTTTGTGGATGAGATCTTCCGCTCATATTTTGTAGAAAAAAGTAATAAAATATTGAAATAAAAATGAATGTGTTTTATTGATGACATAGAAAAGCAGACATACAATGAGTAATAGATAAGAACGCCAAATCAACCGTAGGGCAACAGATTCGTGGGTTCTGGCGCAACGTAATGAGGTGTTCGAAGTATAATAGATAAAAGGATTAGGCGAACAATGGAATGCTAATGAGGGTGCAGGACCACCGGAAATCAATGAGATAACAGTTAATTGATTTGCATAACTCCAGAACCACGCATCCTACGCTAAAATGGACCGCAGATTTGAGATCAGAGCACACCAAAACCTTTTTTTTTTTTTTTTTTTTTTTTTACGATGGGTGCTACAGATTCGCGGGCTCTGGCACTTGCGCCAGAATCCGCGAATCACTACTACTTTTGTCAAATAATGATAACTAGTCTAGAAGTTATGAGGGAGCAGATGAACATACAAATAAATCATTCAAAATTAGAACTGTCCGATTTCATTCGCCGTACAGGTAAAAATTCGTTTTCCTTAAAACCGATACAACACGCAATAGGTACTTCAGTATGTTTAAAAGTGTTAATAGTACCGCAGCAGCTCTTTATCAATCAGGAATGAGCTCATCCGGGGAACTACCGCCTACTGTCGAAAACCTATTTCCACACTATGCAGCGTTGTACGAGTTATAGTTCATAGGTTCGAGCCCAGCCAGGCCTTTTACTTCGTGTAAATTATTACATTAAAATGCTCCAAAAAAAAAAACGGTGTGGAGGAAAACCTCGTGAGGAAACCAGCATGACCCACTTAGAACCAAAAAAAAATGGAAGACTTGTAACGTCTACCAATCTGCAGTGGGCCCGTGTGGTGGATTACGGTCACTCCCTCTCACTTAGAGGATCTTTATGTCCCAGCAGTGGGAACATTATAGGCTGATCACTCGTATGTCAGACATTTCACAAACTTGACTCTCTTTTACCCCCTTTTAAATTTTCCCACTCATAGACAGGAGGCCAATATCCAAGCTAACCAGGAGGCTTGTGTCTTTGATGACTAGGAGTTCTGTGTTCGGACTATAAACTTCGGATAGTTATGTTGAGACATTTTAGCTTTGCCTTTGGCCAATAGAATGGCAAGACGTCTGAAATACGTGTGGATACCTAATACTAATTTCCATGACCACTTGTCCATTGTGAAATAAAGAATTAAGCATTTAGAAAAACTTCAGGATTTAAGTACCTACTTAGATCTGATTAGGTTAAACGTGATTTTATGTCGGAACAGTTAGGCCAGTTTTTGTAATGCAAGTGTACATTTATTTAATTGTTGTTACTGCAGAAATGCTACCCAGTCGATCCTGCAGATAATTTAAAGCAATAGCCCGCAGCTAAAGGCTTTTTCGATCAAAACTTGGTATAAGGCGCTATGAAAAATACCGCAGCGGGGTAGGTAATTGCGTAACCGAAAACAATACGAATGCCTTTCATTTTGATAGTTCAGCAACATTCATTACGTAAATAACGCATTGTTGATGAGCAGATAAATTTCTAGAACTTGAATGAATTAGTAATATCCTTCAAAATTATTCAGAATCTGATTGATTTTACACGATTTGGGTGTTGGACGGACCTTTTGATACTTTATAGGTACCTATACCAACAGTTATAATACTTACAATATTCGTAGGTAAGTATCGCGCTTCATACAACTATATGAGGCGCGATATAGACATTCAAATATATTGTGCAATATCAGGTATTATTGCGCACAAATGTTATAATGAAATCGTATTTTGCACCTATTATTGCAGTTGTATCTAGGAGTCACAAAACCGGTTTCACCGAAATCGAAAAAACCGGTTAAACCGGAATTCACGTCATTTTTAGAAACCGGGTTTCAGTTTAGGCAAAACCGCGGTTTCGATTATTTCGATTTTCTTTTTATTGTCATATAATAATTGTTATTGTCTCATCAATTACAATTATTATATTGATCACACCACTGTCTTTGCCGAGGTATCATCATCAGCCTATAGCAGTCCACTGCTGGACATAGGCCTCTCCAATTGCACGCCATTCAGCCCGATTCTCGGCAACTCTCATCCAGCTGCTACCAGCCACCCTGCGAAGATCGTCGCTCCACCTAGCCTGAGGGCGTCCTACCTTACGTTTGCCGATTCGCGGTCTCCACTCAAGAACACGTCTACCCCAACGGTCATCGGTTCTACGGCTAATGTGGCCGGCCCATTGCCACTTCAGCTTGCTAATTCTGTGAGCTATGTCGATAACTTTGGTTCTCTGCCGGATCACTTCATTCCTGATTCTGTCCCTCAGAGATACTCCAAGCATAGCTCGTTCCATAGCTCGCTGAGCAACTTTGAATTTATGGACCAGCCGTATCGTGAGTGTCCACGTTTCGGCACCTTAGGTCATAACAGGCAGGACGCTTCCCAAACGCTGCCCAACCCAGCTGAATTCTTCTGTTAGCCTCCTTCTCAAGGTTGTTCTTACCAAACTGCAGAGTTTGCCCGAGGTAAACGTATTCTCGAACAACCTTGAGGGCCCCGCCATTGACAGCAATCGGTCCCGGAGTTACGTGTTCGTTGAACATAACTTGGGTTTTGTCCAAGTTCATCCGGAGACCAATGCTTTCAGAAGAATCAACTAGGTCGTCCAGCATCTGCTGCAAGTCCTGCAGCGATTCCGCCAATATGACGATGTCGTCTGCGAATCTCAAGTGTGAGATGTACTCGCCGTTGATGTTAATACCGCGTCCACTCCAGTTCAGCGTCTTGAACACATCCTCCAATTCGTTAGAGAACAATTTTGGGGAAATTACGTCCCCTTGTCTCACTCCTCGACGCAGGGGGATGTGTTCAGTTCGCCGGTCCTGAGTTTGGACGGTTTTTTTTGCCGAGGTATAGTATCAATCAATTGAAAAGTTTGTGTCTGAGTCTCAACCTAAGAATGGACGTACGAGGTCCACCGCTTCCCCTCGTTGGGGAGTGGCTGGAGAGGCTCGACGGCGACGACGGCGTCCTCAGATTTTGCCTTACGCAGCTTCTCACCGGACACGGGTGCTTCACGAGGTTCAATTTAGAAAGGGTAACAGGAAACGTCCGGTTGTTATCACTGTGTGGATCGCCTGGAGGACACGGTGGAGCAATTGGAGCATACGGTGAAAGCGTGCCCTGCCTGGGCGGAGCACCACCGTGTCCTCGTGGAGGCGATCGGCGGTGGCGATCTCTTCCGTCCGGCCCTGGTCAAGGCCATGTACGAAGCGAGAGGGCAAGGGCAGCCGTTACCTCCTTCTGCGAGGCAGTAATGCTCGCGAAGGAGGAAGCGGAGCACGTGAGGGAGAGGCAATATATGCTTCCTCACGCTCCTAGCCGCCGCATGAGACACCCCGGGTGTCAGGAGTCTGTTACGGACTTCCGGCTACCATAGGTACGGGCGTGCGGGTGGTGAGCAATGGGTAGCACACCGCCCGGTAAGAATCAGGCCCGGTCGACGGCGCGTTGTATTCCACACGCGCCTCAAAGAGATGTCAGCATTAATGAAGGCGTTATCTAGGACCGATGCGTGGTCACTGATTTGGTCGGAAGAGCGGTGGCCCTGGCATAGGTAACTGAAGAAACATGGGTGGGTTTTTGTCAGTTAAACTCTGACACGCCCTCCCGCTCCACCCAGAGCGGGAGACGTCAAGTGATGATTTCCTATCCGAAAAACAAAGGACTTCCACCGCTATTGATACGGGATTCGAGAATGATTTAACTGCCATCACTAAAGTAGAGCTGGCCCTTTATGAAAATGGAAGCTTTTGCAGGTGCACACATAATTTGTTTAAAGTTTCTCCCTCCGAGTGTCGAGGCTAAAAGAATCTTCTCATCAGCCGGATACCTTTATAATCACTTAAAGGCCGTGGCACGTTTTTTTTTCGATTTTGCTGATTTATGTAATTTTACAGTTAAAATACTGTATTTCTATGTTCGTTTATCATTTCAATTTTGATCAAACTATGTATGATCATTTCAGTTTTGATGAAATTAATGAGCTACGTTTTTATTTCTATAATTTGATTTTGATTAATCGACGTCAAACAGACAGTAAAAATACGTCTGAATGATAAAGCAAATCAGGCTCCGAATCTCACTGAATGATAATAGCTGTTTAGACATTCTTTCAATTTTACGGGTAAATTACAAAAATAAGAATGGTATTTAATTTGTCGTTGCTTTGAACCAGATGTTACTCAGTTACTCATGTTGATACTCAGATAAAATAATTGATGTTATTTTTTTAGTTTATTCACTCAAAAAGAGTTTTTCAATTTATTCTAGTGTTCTCTGATTTAGCAATACAGCTTATTAACGACTGTCGACGACAAAAATACTTAAGAACCAAAATAGGTTTAAGTAAAAAACATGGAAATAATCGAAATAGCCGACAAAACCGGAAAACCGGTTTTGGGATGAAATGAAAATCGAAAAACCGGCTTTCTGAAATACGAGCGGTTTTGTGACCCCTAGTTGTAACCTATTCTGTTTGTAACTAAGGGGCTTAAAACGTCCCGTGTCCAATGTTCACCAAATCTTTTACGGAATGCAAAGAGTACTTTAAGATATTGGGTAACGGAATGTCTCAGGCGTGTAACTCTTTTGCGGTCGCAAAATGTGATTCACAGATGTATGAAATCCCCAGATCAGGATCAGTATTTCTGGATATTTCTTTAACATAGCCGGTGAAATGTGATTATTCTAGGTCTGCCTATATCTCTTACTACAATGTTTAAACAATCAAGTTATATTACACACTGACTTAAAAAAAACTTTCAGAATATGAATTTTACTAATAAAAGTTCATGATTCCCGTTATGAGTCATAAGGGTTTTAATTTTAATATAATCAAAATAACTTCCAACGACGCAAAGCAAAGTGTAAAATGATTAAAGTAATTTGAACGCAATTTTACATTTTGGGATCTGTCACCGGTCACGCCCGCTTGGCTCTGTCAGTGTCAAAAACTAAACGTCAAACTTTAGCCAGCCGTACCGCGGCAGTGTCGTGAAACGCGTTTATTTTTTTAGCTTTTAAATTATAAATAGACCGAAAATGTATTACATGAAGCTCAAATATTCCATTTATAATCATTAGTTAGTGTTTCCTTATTATTTCATAAGTGTAAACAGTGAAAATGTTCAATTACAAATATCTCGGCCGCGAACACCTTGAAGGGTTTGATAATTACAAGGTATGGGTTCTTCTCTTTATTAAATTAGTGTTTTCCGCTATAAATAGTGATCTTGCATGAAACAGACTTGTAATGCGAGGCTCAGTTTATGTTTTTATTGCAGTATCATCGTGATATAACCTTAAAGATATCGATTGTTTTACGCGTCGCTTTACCAGGAAGTAGTCAATATAATTGCCGCATTATGTTGATACGTTTAACTTAAGTCGTAGTTTTTTGTGTGTTATTAATATATTCATATCGTTTGACTCATTAGTATGCCATATAGTGTACGAAACTACTTTATTCAAGCGAAACACTTGTCTAAAAAAAATGGAACGAAACTCGTTCTAGTTTATTGTGTATTTGTACAGTATCTACTCGCTAGATTACGATATAATCTTTAAAAAAAAAAAACGAGTTTTTTTACTACACACAAGGTCGATTTAAATGCAATAGGAAATTCACAGACCATGTGTAAGCTCATTAACTATGAACATTCAATTATATTCAACTGTACGATTTAAAAATCACTCAGAGATTCTGATTCATAGATACATACCAAGCTAATAAAAGCTTGTTAAAAATTATAATAATATGAACAAGTCAGTATTTATTCCAGGGTTACGTCTCTAAGTATTAACTGACATTTTTAAAACAAATAGATGCATGTGATAATTATTAAGTAATCACCAATGATCGGATATTTGGATGCATATTTACCTAATGTTACTATTTAGCTGTAAAAGCACGGAAGTGGTTTCATATTTTTTATTAAAGGCGGGTTTCTTGGAACATATTGATTTAAAACTAGCTTTTGCCCATGGCTTCACCCGTGTGGATGTTGGAAAGATTTTTCAAAATAAAAGTAGCCTAAGTTACTCCTTATTACATCAGGTACCTGCCAATAAAAGTCCTGTCAAAATCGGTCCAGCCATTTCAGAGATTAGCCGGAACAGACAGACAGACAAAAGTTTAAAAAAATGATTTTTTGTTGTAAGTACCATATTTACTTTCATATGCATTTAGTGAAAAGCTGTTAATTTGAAATTACAAACAGACACTTCAGTTTTATTTATTTATAAAGATTAATGTTTAACCCCAGATGCAAATACATATGCGTGTAGGGTGGTATGTGTTAGTTAAAACAACACACAAATTTAACACGGTAAAAACATACATTCGATATTAGGCAACATTTCAACTTTAGGTGAATATGCATCTGAATATCCAATCTCTAGTAATCACCATATAAGTTAAAGGAGGATTTCGTTAACCTATGAGTTTATTTTCTTTTTGTAAAAGACCAACTTCCAAACTGTGTAAACAGTTCAACAAAAGTAGAAACAAAAATTATGTGATAGCAATCATCATCAATTAATGAAAGGAAATCACTAACTTTATTAAATAATATTATTTTCCATATGCACAACTGTTAACACCTTACTAAATATTTACTGACCGCAGAGTTTGAAAAACAGAACCATAATTAAATGAGACTTAAAGTAAGAAAATCAAAAGATTTTTTTTAAATAAACATTTTTTTTCAGTATATGGCCATAGACACCAGCCCTCTGAGTGTTTATGTTATGCATCCTTTTTGGAACAAAGTTGTAGAGGTGAGTAACACTTGGTGTCTCTTATAAAAGTGTTTTCTTTCTTTCTTAATTATACAGCTGTTACAATGAATTCATTCAGCCCACGATTCCTAGATCTGCCAGTGTAGAAATTTTAGGTTGGTTAAAAAAAAACTATTTCTTACAAAAATGCAATACCTATACATTATTGCATGGTGAAAATGAATAGAACAGCAGATTTATTCAAATAAACAATGTATTTTTTTTTTCTAGTGGTTCTAGAATCTGATATATTCTGAATTCATGGTACTTAAATGATAAATGGTTTTATTTCTGTAAGTAGGTTTGTACAAACACTTTTACAAGTCAATAATATTTTTTTGAGCTAGATGAGGTCGGCGTTTCCTATCTGACTACTCTGAGAAGAAAGGCCGAAACAAACTCAGAGGTCACAGTCTCTTTTAAAGTCCAGACATAATATTGGTCACATTATGTGAAGACTGGTAACATTCTGTCTGTCCATGTCACTGTCAGAACCTGTTTTCATTTAAAATAAAAGAAGCAAGATAAAAACATGCTTCTTGTGACTATGAACAATCTTCTTCTTTGCAAGTAATGTTAAGAAATTACAAATTATATTTTTCCCAAAATATAGTGACACAAATTGTGCTCACTGATGCAGTCATTAAGATCTTCACGAGCAGATCATTGCTATAGGTATGCCCCAAATTACTTGGGACTTTACTAACAAACGAATGAAAGTTAATAAACAGATAACAAGATGTTTTGAGCTTTGTTTTTTGATTGTTTTATTGTGATACTATTTTATTTATATGAAATATTTTTGAATAAGAATAAAGAAAAGACGTATTCTTTTCTTTGAACATTGGACAATACACTCATTGTTTTCTAGCTTGTAAATTACCAACATACAGTACTGAGCCTATTACCATTGATATATATGTTACACTAGATTAGCAATTACCGCGTCAAAGCGTTGCCACTGGACATAAGGCCACAGCCTTATGCGTAGCTGACGTCAGTTCAGTGCTCTATGTGACGCCAACCGAGTGACGCGTGACAGAAAATATCCCCAAAATGGGTAAATGCGTTGTGAAAGAGTGTGATTCAAGATCTCAAAAACATAATAAATTAACCGGTATTACTTTCCACACGTAAGTTTATTGTTTCAGTGTTTATATCAAAGTAAAAACGCAATAAAATATAAAATTTTGTAAATTATGTTCAGTGTTACCACTAAAAACTTAGTTTTAGTTTCCCACATTTGTGGGAGTTTTTAATTTATGGAATAAAGGATTTTAAATATATTTTTTAAATAATAAAATTTTTGCAGGGTGCCTAAAGATGTAGTACGCCGTGACAAATGGGTGGAAATAATCCGACTGCTGAGACGAGAAACTGGCTACCTACTAAAAAAAAAAAAATATATGCATATACATATATACATATCCAAAAATAAATGTCTTAATTATTTTCATTAGAGATATACTACTGACGCACATTCAATAAGAAATACATAATTCGAATATTTTAAAAATAATTTTACGAATAACGTTTCATTAAACGTTTTTATGGCTTAAAAGTTGGGTAAAATTTCGCATGGGTAGGCAACCCCATCCCGCCATTGTATGTTTACATTGCGATCTTTTTCTAATCTAAGCGCCAGTATTATTCTTGCGACTTGTGTGAGTGAGACAGATATATGTTTACTTTGAAATGTTTAGTAGTGTCAAAGCTACGTCGTTGCGTTTAAATAGTGGTAACAGTTTTTTGACACATTTTATTGAGGTTTGCATCTCTAGTTATTTAACTCAATGCCTATTACAGTATCCTTAGTTTGGGCAGTGCAGGATAATATATGTATTTAAGGGATTTGCCTTATTGTTGCCTTACTTTTTATTATAGTTAAGGCAATGTTGGATTTACATACATGCAATACAAGATCAAATTACATTATCTGAGAATACATTACTCAAATGTGGGTATTGACATTGAAAACAACAGAAACAAAAAACTTGTGTTTTCTTGATTCCAACTTTTTTCAAAACTTTAAATGACACTGACATGTACAAAGGCAATCAAAGGACGATTATATTTTAGTTCCATGAAAAATTACAAAACCAACTGATTGATTACGGGCTTGGGCAATGGGCAACTTCGCCCATTGAATGATGAAAAAAATCTTTTTTGTTCCATTACTTTTCGATACCGATACCTAAAACGTGGTTAGAATATAGGAGGTGGGTAAAGTTTAGAACATTTTTCACCTATCATAGTCATGAAAATTCAAAGTATTGACTTGCTATTTTTTTCTTACTATTTTAGAATAGATGTAAAGGTCGGATACCTAAACTTCACATAAACACAATAACATGACGTCAATAAATACTTTGAATTTTCATGACTATGATAGGCGAAAAATGTTCTAAACTTTACCCACCTCCTTTGACCCTGTATAAATAACACCTATAATACGGCAATAAAATAACTCTCTAGTCATAAAACAAGAAAATACCTACATTGATAACAAAGACTTGCTAATACTGAACAATGACGAATATCGTATGATTTCTTATCATCATCTGAGGTTATCAAAAACATCACTGATAGAGTAATATCCAACTTGTCCAGTTGAATTAAGGTACAAAATTGTTTGTTTTTAAATTTATGATAGAAAAATATTGTTATCAGGCTGCCTCGTTGTTTATTTTATGATGTGTGTCATTGTTGTTGTTATAATAATATCCATTGTCAGAATATCTGTGTCTTGTGCAAGACTTCGCCCTTGAATGTGGGATACTGAATATGTTATATAGAATTATATCATCATTATATTCAGTCTATGAATGACTATTGTTTCGCTCGGAGGATGCGCCAACGCAGTCCAGGAAAATGATCTCACGTTTTTTTGCAATTTCCATATCAGTGTTATGCTGACTAAAATATGATTCGCAACCGTCACAAATATCTACAGAATTCATTATTATTCTTCTGCCATTTTCCCAATTTATTTGGGGTCGGAGCAACATGTTAGTCTTCATCTCGGTAGTCACCCCTTTCTATACATATCATAATTCACACAGTCCATCCATCGTTTCTTTGGTCTCCCTCGACTCTTATAGACATCGACATTCATACTCAACACTTTCCTCATGACCTTTTCCTCATTCATGCGCCAAAAACCCCGTATGCCACACTAATAGAAAAAATTAAGGGATAAAAAAAAAATTGCGAATTTTCAAACGGCTGTATCTTGGTTAAAGACGGTCGTTTCGAAAATGAAATGAAATGAAATCGGGTTGAAAAAAAAGCAATTTGAAGCTTCATATCTCTAGTTTGATCGCATTTATATTTTTTTTGATATCTTCTTTTTTTCATTACTGTAGTTTGCGCGGTAAACTCTGTTTGCGCGATGTAGAATTTTTGTGTGACATCAGTGAAACGCGTAGTTCGCATGTGACAATGTACGTAGATGCGACTACAATATAGTGTGTAATTATGTAAGTGTCCAAATACAACTACTAAAGCCTGTTTACTAATTTCCCTAAACTTTTCCAGTTTGTACCAAAATGGGTGGCCCCCAACGTTTTAACCTTCGGCGGATTCCTGCTCGTCGTATTGAACTTCCTGCTACTGTCGTACTACGACTACGATTACACCGCGGCGAGTACGCCGCTGTACAATGAGACTGTGGGCGATGTTCCTCTGAATGGACATATGGAGATGATACCACAGTCTTTGTGGTACTTCATCGGTGTATTCTTGTTCCTGGCTTATACTTTAGGTAAGTCTATCATCGTCATCATTTCAGCCAAAAGATATCCATTGCTGTACATAGACCTCACCCAATTTGGGGCGTTTGCCATAATCGCCACGCTTGGCAGGCGGGTTGACGATCGCAGTATGGTGGTAAAATGTAAAGAGAACGCTGCTGTCGATTCTCTAGTTAGTCCCTAAGTCGCCTCTTAGGACACCCACGGGAGGGCACGCCACAATTGCGGCGGTAATTCCCCTCTTTGAGGAGTGGATAGAGAGGCGCCACGGCGGCGTCCTTACCTTCCGCCTGACGCAGGTTCTCACCGGGCATGGGTGCTTCGGTGGGTTCCTGTTCAGGATAAAGCGGGAGGATACGCCCGGGTGTTTCCATTGTGAGGATCGTCTGGAGGACACGGTGGAGCATACGGTGGAGGTGTGCCCTGCCTGGGCGGAGCACCGCCGTGTCCTCGTGGAGGCGATCGGCGGCGGCGACCTCTCGCGTCCGGCCCTGGTGCGAGCCATGGTACGGAGCGAGAGGGAATGGGAAGCCGTCACCTCCTTCTGCGAAGCAGTAATGCTCGCGAAGGAGGAGGCGGGGCGCGTGAGGGAGTGGCAGTCAATGCGCCCTCACGTCCCTAGCCGCCGCAGGAGGAGACGCCCCGGGCGTCGGGAGTCGATAGCGGACTCCCGGCCACCGTAGGCGCGAGCTTGCGGGCGGCGCGCCTCAAAGAAATGTCAGCAGCAGTGTAGGGGTCTACTAGGACCGATGCCTGCCGGGGTCGCGTGATTATTCAAAAGAGATACCGTGACCCTGGCACATGGGCAACTGATGGAACACGGGTGGGTTTTAGTCAGTAAAAGTCTGACACGCCCTCCCGCTCCGCTCAGAGCGGGAGAAGTCATTTCATGATTTCCCATCCTGAAAAAAAAAAAAAGGACACCCACGGGAAGAAATGAGATGGTGCTATTATTTACGTCCCGCACCACACGGCACGTCAAGTACCTACGTTAGTCGCGGTAGTACCGCCAAAGATTTAAATTGTTAGAATCGCGCGGCGCGTCAAATGTGGTGACGTTTCTGTTTTGTTGACAATAACCTTGGAACAGTATTGTAACATCACGCCTTGTTTACTAGAAGGGTTGGGCAGAGGTGTACTTATAGTGCACCCACGTTTCGACTGTTATGTTTAAGTCCCATGTAATAGCGCGAGCCTATTGCCATCAACAGGAAACAAATCTAAACCCCGGGCTATTACTGAAAAATTCTAGATAGAAAAACTCAAGAAGAGTTCCCCCAGCCTATGAATCGAACGCAGGACCTCATGCTCGGCTGTAGCACTTGTGACCACTAGATTAACGAGGCAGTCCGAGTATTGTCTCGCTCACTTAAAAATCGTTTCCATCGTTCTATGCGGGATGTGTGACGTCACTCTGTAGGGACACTTTCCGCGCGACCTTAATTGT
The DNA here is from genome assembly GCA_932294355.1 of Aporophyla lueneburgensis. Lineage (NCBI taxonomy): Eukaryota > Metazoa > Arthropoda > Insecta > Lepidoptera > Noctuidae > Aporophyla > Aporophyla lueneburgensis. The sequence goes on from OW028735.1 coordinate 14,698,140, forward strand.
ACCAATCATGTCTGCCTAAGGGACAGTTCATACACAACGGAAAAATGCCCGAGCTATTTACTGTTTTTTTTTATGGGAATCATCAAATGACTTCTTCCGCTTCCGCGGGAAAAACAGCCGTCAAAGCATAACGTAAAAAATAATAGTTTAAAAAACCAAATAACACGCTTTCACAGAAGACTAAAGTAAAGCAGAAAATAATGAAAAAAAAAAGCGTGGGCTACTTAATATCAATTAAAAATACTTCAAAAAGCGTGTTTTTTTTAGTTTTTCAAAATTTTTATTTAATTTTCTATTTTTTAGTTCGGTTAGCTACAAAAGCGTCTTTTATCTTTTGGTGATCCTGGCCAGGAAAATGGTACAAATTTATGAAATTATTGTATTGTCATCGGTCTTTCATAAGTGTGCAAAGTTTCAAATTAATCAGACATTTTGAAGGGTGCGAAAATCACGCTCTAAGATTCCGTTTTATACATACCAAAATAATAAAAACCTGTTAAAAATACTCTAATTTTATTTTAGATGGCATTGACGGGAAGCAAGCTCGCCGCACGCAGACTTCGGGTCCATTAGGAGAACTCTTCGACCATGGGCTGGATTCATACACAGTATTCTTCATACCTGCCTGCCTCTATTCTATTTTTGGACGGCTAGATTACTCAATACCCCCTATAAGGTAAAGTCTAAAGCCCACTCAAGCCGCGTCGGGCCGCAGCGTATCGCATTTCCATACAAAAACCCTGTTGATACTTCGAAAATGTATGTAAGCGATCTGATGAAGGAAGATTTTTACAATGCGTTGCCCTGCGATTCGACCCGCTCCTCTCTGCTTTATAGAATGAATCCAGTTTTATACAATGTTAAAGTTTTTGAAGTGAAAACTTCTTTACCACCGTTGTGATTTGAAAGTCTTTAAAACGAAAAAGCGACGGTAAAAAGAGACAGACACATAACAACGTCATTATGTTTTGTGTCTCGCTCTAACACGTAATGGAAATCCTTAAGTAAGGGTGCTCCTTGAGAAAGTTTACTTTTCTGTTTGACGTTTTTAAGCAGGCTTTTTGAACAAATAGACATTTGACTTTTTAAATTCGTCTCATTATCTTGAAGCCAAAAATTTTTGAAGGTTTCACTTTTGCCACGTATGAATTGCACACATGTTTTTAAGAGCCCTCTCACAAAATTTGAACGCTCGAGTTTAGGTAAAAGACGGCAATCTTATGTATGTGTGCGTAGCTATCCACACATGCGAATGTCGAGCCGGTCTAAACAATCTTGAGCCGTTAGAATTATAATGCGGTATTAAGATATTTATGAAAATACTTATTTTTATTTATCCAGTCTAATAAAGATTTCTAGACTAATAAAAAAAAGGTACCAGATGTCGGAAGGTCTTATAAAATGTCGATATTTTCAAATATATTTTTTTACTTTAAACGTGAAAAGGAGACATTATAACAATCCTTTATTTAAATAAATACATCATCATTCAGTCGAAAGACGTCCACTGCTAGACTTAGGCCTTCTCCAAGAACCGCTACGTTGACCGGTTCATTTTCGAGTGAGATTTGCCAGTATCGCCACGCTTGGCAGGCGGGTTGGCGATCGCAGTATGGTGATAAAATGCATAGAGAACGCTGCTGCCCATTCTTCAGTACCTGAGTCCCTTAATCGCCTTTTTCGACACCCACGGGAAGAAATGGGATATGATCCTATTTTTTACGTCTGGCACCACAAGTAACGAAAATTAATACACATAAATTCTATTTTTAAATATCTTTATTTATATAACTGTACTGTACGTGTGTATGTCACTGAACTCCTAAACGGCTGGACCGCTTTGAATGTTTTTTTTTTTGTATGTGTTTGGGTGGCACCCTGGATGGTTTAGATTCACTATTGGACCCGGTAGGTGGCGCTGCTATCGAGTTCTAGGAAACAGGACAACGTCTGTACGGTCAGCTAGTTGGAATATAAAAACATGTATAAATATAAGAAATAGTAGCCCATCAGTATTAGGAACAGGATCCAAGCTACCGGCGGTCAGGTCTCCAGAGAAAGGAACCTCCTGACAATACGAGCGGTCTCCAGAAGTACCACTTTCTGAATCAAAGCTTTGACCCAGCCGCCCAAAGAGAGACTCTTCAGGTGTTGGTTAAGGCATTTTAATTGTTTTTTTTTGTTCAAAATTATGTCTACAATAACCTCATTTTAGGTTTAGTAAGGTTAATAAAAACTGTTTCATAATTTGCTCAAGTTACGTTTAAAACAACACATTCACAATCAAAAGTTGACGTAAAACTATTTATTCATAAGTCAATAAATGCAATGCAAATATCATTCTAATTTATACCTTACTTAACCGAGATAAGAGTTACATTGTAATAACTTACAGCCTAAGTAATATACTTACTACAACTTCATGTATAAAACCTCTTTTAAAGTGCTACTTGTCACGATTTAAAATTGGAGCTGCGTGTCTGTAAGACGTTTCACAATAGAACTGTTCTGTAGAATTACAATAATGTCATGCAAAAATAATTATGATGTCCGTTTACACCGCACGGCCAACTCATTTACATTAACTCATTTATCCAAACTAGGTCACGACACCTGTCGATTAGTACTAGAACTAAGCTTGAACCTACTATTAATAACGAAATAAACGCCATTGTGTTTTAGGCATACAGGGTGTCCAAGAACCTGGCGTCCAACTGGATTCCCACGATGCCCCAAGTTCTAACAGTACTCAGAAAAATATTTTAAAAAATCCACCCCATGTACTTACAGAATTATACTGATTTCAAAAAAAAAGGGGAAATGAGCACCCTGTGACATACTTTTGAATGCTGTGACTGCTAATGCTGATAATTTCGATATTTCTTGGAGGTTTTGTAATCTAGGGTATTGCTGTGTCTAAATAGAATGTAAAAATAAAGTACTTATTGTACCATTTTAAAATAAAATATTATTTTAACTAAAGGTGATATGGAAAACTATTGAATTTCGCAACTTTGACCGACTGTAGTGTAAAAAAAATGTACCAAAATAGTATGGCAAGTGACGTCAAATTTTGACGCGTTTATTCCTCTTTTTAAAAAGGTATAATACTTACACATTAATTTGAAAAAAAAATTTTTAATAATATTTTTACTCAACAACCCAATTTTTACGAAGTGCCTACCTACTAACGGTAACTGTCGGACCCTTTCTTATCTTAGAAACTGTTATGTTACTACTATTATTTACTTCGGTTCCAAGAGTGAGCAAGAAGGAAATACACACAGGTAGATGGGTTCCCAGTAGAATAAAAGCAAAGAATGTTAGTTTAAAGATATTTTATTACAATAAATGTTCAAAATGTTGACCACCCGCGGCAATACAAGCTCTCACTCTCCTTAAAAAGGACCGCTTTATGTTTCGCGAGTAACTTTTTTGACGTATCACCTGCACTGCTTGTGTTATCTTCTCACGAAGGTCAGCGATGTCATTAATGGGCTTCGCATAAACGAGCTCCTTCATAGTTCCCCAGAAAAAAAAATCCAGCGGATTTAAGTCAGGTGAGCGGGCTGGCCACGGGATTGTTCCTGATCGCCCAATCCACCTGTTCGGGTATTGCTCGTCCAAAAACTCTCTAACGGATACGCGAAAATGTGCTGGACAGCCGTCGTGTTGGAACCACATATCTGGTGGGGTCTCTTCTAGTAAGTTTGGCAAATCATTTTGAAGAAAATTTAAATATGATTCGCCAGTCAAATTCTCGGGCATCTCAAATGGACCAATAATATTCCCACAGAGAATACCGGTCCACATGTTCACTTTGAACCGGTACTGGGATCTATCTTCTCGCATCAAGTGCGGATTTTCCACATGCCACTCGTGCAAGTTGTGTAGGTTCATGTAGCCATCCTTCTTAAATGTTGATTCATCTGACCACAAAATTTTGTCGATAAAGTTTTCGTCTTCTCGATGTTTTTGCAGGATTGTTTCACAAAACGCGACTCGGCTCGGATAGTCTCGAGGTAAAAGACTTTGCACTCGCTGTACGTGGTACGGATGATATTCTTCTTTTTGGAGAATACTGTGTGCTGTGCTCTTCGGTATCCCCGTATCAGCTTCTATTCCTCGCACAGAGATGCTTGGATTTGCCGACACCGCCTCTAAAACTTCATCGCGTATGAAGTCATTTACGGGTCGTCCTTCACCAGCTACTTGATTGGGGAACCGCCCGTCACATAGTGATCTGTGCACATTAATGAAAACTCGATGGTCGGGATATCGCGTAGCCCTCGGATACCTTTCTCTGTAAAGTCTCGCTGCAGCTCGTCCATTACCTCTACATTCTCCATAAATGTAGTGCATATTTGCGTATTCTTGCGGAGTGTAGGTCGCCATGGTAGCACACACAAAACACAAACTGTCCAAACACAGGCAAAGGTCGTCGTAAAGAGTTCGTTTCAAAGTCCAGAGCACAAAGAGTAATCGAGTCCAATAAACAAAGCTTTAAATCGTAGTACGTGATCAATGGTAACAATAAGAGAGAGGTGCGTAGTAACGGCAGGAGGCAGTGACGCGTACTGACCGTACTGTTATCCTAAATAGCACGATCCCAGATAGCGTCACTATCTATCTCACTCGCACCTCTAACCTTTTTCTCCCTCACTCTTACCTGAATAATGGGGTACCATAAAGAAGAACCAGCAAATCGCAAAGATAGTTTCTGTCTTGCTCCCTCCTGTTGTAATAACGAATCACTATGGTGAGATGCATGCACATACCGTCCCTTACGGTCTAACCTGTTTTTTGAGAGGCCTGTTGTTATTTTTATGAGCATACAATAGTAATTCTTTAGAGGTTAGATTCAATTCGTCGTAAATTTTTCTTTCTAAGAATTCTGTAAGACATCGTAAAAATTGGGTTGTTGAGTAAAAATATTATCAAAATTTTTTTTTTTCAAATTAATGTGTAAGTATTATACCTTTTTAAAAAGAGGAATAAACGCGTCAAAATTTGACGTCACTTGCCATACTATTTTGGTACATTTTTTTTACACTACAGTCGGTCAAAGTTGCGAAATTCAATAGGTTTCCATATCACCTTTAGTTAAAATAATATTTTATTTTAAAATGGTACAATAAGTACTTTATTTTTACATTCTATTTAGACACAGCAATACCTTAGATTACAAAACCTCCAAGAAATATCGAAATTATCAGCATTAGCAGTCACAGCATTCAAAAGTATGTCACAGGGTGCTCATTTCCCCTTTTTTTTTGAAATCAGTATAATTCTGTAAGTACATGGGGTGGATTTTTTAAAATATTTTTCTGAGTACTGTTAGAACTTGGGGCATCGTGGGAATCCAGTTGGACGCCAGGTTCTTGGACACCCTGTATATTGCCGTGCGAGCGGCCAACTAGAAACGACTAAAAAAAAAATTGAACCTATTTTCTAGTATTTTTCTTGCTGCAACAAATTAGCAACTAATTGTCCATACACATTAGTCTCTATTAATTTGATATTTATGGTGAGATTCGTACCTACACTTACTTAACCTGAAAACGAAATATAGCATAACTTTTTGTATATTTATGTTTTGATGTTTTTTTTATTTTTGTAACAAATACAACAAATTAAGACCTTTCTTTTGATATATCATTCGCCTATATGCATTATTTAGTTTCTGTGTAATCACAGGCAATGACTACGGCAAGTGGCGGTTCTAGCGGCCAACTGTTTTAGTCGTAGCGTCTTAGTTTTTTTTGTAACAAATTCAGGAAAAAGGGTGTGTAAAAAATTGTAACAAATTACCACTAATTCCTGGCAAAATTTCATCAAATTTTGTGGGTTGGCTGCGCGGTGGGAACGGACATAAAATATGTGCATTATGCAAAATAAATACCTAGTCTCCTGCGTTTTAGTTTCCAAATAAACAAACGAATATGTTTTTTTTTTTTTTTGAATAATAACTTTAAAACCCATAAATAAAGTTCAGTTTGCTAGGGGCGTTGTGGCTAAATAATACGAGGAGTTCGGGTTGATCGATGAGGTTAATCTCCGTTTGGGAGGCTTCTTTACATACCTAGACCACTCCGTGCTTTGGAAAGCACGTTAAGCCCTTGGTCCCGGCTGTCATGTGTGGATCTTTGACAGTCGTTACGGGTCCTCAGAAGCCCGAAAGTCTGACAACAAGTATTAGAAAAGGGGTATCGTACAAATTAGTCCGATCGGTTTAGACATCCAAGGTTACAACAATTCCGACTAGGCTGAATATTGGTAGGATTGTTCAATACACTATTATAAAAGAAATTTGAAAATTCCTCATCGATCCGACGTGCAAAAAAATTTACCGGGGTCAAAAGTCACAAAAACGGGTTTTTCGCGATTTTCAGCAAAACGGTAAGTTTTATCATAAAATTAGCTCAGACAAAAATTGTAGATCAGATAATTATATATAAAAAATGTCTAACTACTTTTTTTCCTAAGAGCCACCGTTTTTGAGATATAACGATTCAAAAAGTTGAAAGAGTTGTTATCGTCATAATATGCACACGTTTCCACGCCACCTTTGAGGTAGTGTACTTAGCGCGTTTTTTTTTAATGTGGTTTCCCCGGTAGGACTATTCAACTAAAACCGGTTTTTGTGACCTTTGACCCCAAGTAATTTTTTTTGTACGTGCCGTAACGATGAGGACTTTTCAAATTTCCTTTATAATAGTGTATTGAACAATCCTACCAATATTCAGCCTAGTCGGAATTTTTGTAACCTCACCCCTATTTTTTTGTCTAATTTGACCGGACTAAAATTGTCGTCCGTGTAGTGGCCGTATGGAATAGCACCAACCCATTTCTTCCCGTGGGTGTCGTAAGAGGCGACTAAGGGACTTACTAGAGAATGGGCAGCAGCGTTCTCTATGTATTTAACCACCATACTGCGATCGCCAACCCGCCTGCTAAGCGTGGCGATTATGGCAAATCCACCCAAATTGGGGAAGGCCTGTGTCCTGCTGTGGACGTTTTTCGGCTGAAGTGATGATGATGATGAACAATTTGATAAACATCTTGCATTTTTGTTTTCAGAATTTATTACGTGATGTGGAATCTCCTTCTCAATTTTTACATAAGCCATTGGGAGAAGTACAATACTGGTGTCTTGTTCTTACCGTGGGGCTATGACTTCAGTATGTGGGTAAGTCAAATTATTTCATTCAATCAATCAACTCAGCCTATCGCCTCTCCCATGTTGTGCCACAACACCCTGTCCTCCGCCTTCCGTATCCAGTCCGTCCCAGCCGGTTTCCTTAGCTCGACGGTCCACCTAGCTGGGGGGCGTTCCACACTATGCTTGCCGATACGCGGTTTACACTCCAGGACTCGTTTTCTCCACCGGCCATCGGTCCTTCGACAGACATGGCCAGCCCACTGCCAAATTATTTGTTCTTTCTAAATAGTGCTAAGCCTCACGCAGAAATATACATAAATATCGATTGACATTGAATAATACACTTTATTAAAAATTAGCTTCTACCCGCGACTTCTTTCGTGTGTAATTTCTGTCCCTCCAACCCTGCAAAAAAACAAAGAGAACGCTAAGCGATACAAATAATAACGGGGATTAGCTTTCTTGCACAGCGTTATTTTTTGTTTAATTTTTAATTTTACTCGGCTTCTAAGGGTAGTAGCCTAAGCCGTCCTCAAGAATTAGGCTATGAAATGCAAAAAGATTTTTTGATGCCACTGGTATTTCCATAGATTACCGCGATTAAACAAACAAACTTAAATACAATTAATATCGATATTGTGTGTGCAGTATGTTTTAAATGCTGGTTAGTTAGAATTTACCTCATTTTTTTTTTGTCATTAATTCGACTAATTTGAAAAAAGCGACTTGTATTGATAATTTAAAAATTATCAATACGTCCAACTTATACATACAACCTCATATTGAGCTGCAAATCGCAAATAAAAACTTCCGAGAAAAGATTTTAATTTCGCGGGCTACTCACCAGTCACCTAATTCTTGTTTTCCAGGCTTCTACAGGCTTCTTCATTTGGACGGGTGTTAAAGGCACAAGTTTCTTCAAAAAGTACATATTCGCCGGGTATACTTTGGCGAATGTGTTCGAAGTTCTGATCTACGCAACGGGCGTTGTCACCAATCTGCCGGTCGCCCTTTACAATATTTATCTGTGAGTATGTATTTATATTCGCAGTAAAGCCGCATGGCTTGATCATTCAGGTTAAGCTTCGCTTGCCGCGGTTGGTCCGTGGATGGGTGACCGTCTTTACATACCAAGACCCTTCCGTGCCGCGGAAAGCATGTTAAGCCGGTTGTCCCGGCTGTCTTTCATAGATCTTAGTCCTTACGTGTCGTCAGAAGCTCGAAAGTCAGACAACCAGTCTTACCAAGGGGTATCATATTTTAATACCCAGTAACTGGATTGTGGAGGTCAGATAGGCTCTATGTAAAATACTGGTACCCAATTGCATCCGGTTAAACTGGAACCCACCCCAACATAGTTAGGAAAAGGCTCGGCAGATGGTGACTAACACTGCTCTCAAAACGGTATCTGAAAAGTTGAGTGGAAATAGATTGCCATGGTATGGGCATCTGATACGCAGAAATGAGGAAAATGTCGTGAGGAAAGTTTTGAGTTTGAATGTCGATGGCTATAAGAGTACGGGAGACCCAAGATACGATGGGATGAGGATGGTGGCTGGCAAATCGACGCGTTACCTAATACCATGGGTTCAGTACATGATCCTGATCCTTTTTTATGGGTGTATAACCAGACTGTCAGACTTTTACTGACTAAAACCCACTCGTGTTCCTTAACTTGCCTATGCCAGGGCCACGGTAACTTTTTCGAGCGAATCCGCAACCCTGGCAGAATCCTAAATACTGTTCAAGCAAAAAAACTGTTTGATACATTTTGGCCGCTTAAGTATTGCACTATTCTATGAAACAGCTATTTTTTTTAATAACCGACCGAAATAAAAGTCGTCTAGACTCACGTGCTGTTTTCGTGGTTTCAGTTTGATGCCATCCTTTTTATTATTAATTTTTCCGTCTAGTGTTACAAAAATTATTATAAGTAATCATATATTTTTTTCTAGATCCTACAAACTCCGCACAGGCAAGATGCGATCTCCTACAGAGGCGTTACGACCCCTTTGGTCATTCCTGACCGTGTTTCTCGTGTGTTCTGTATGGGTGCACAAATCTAGCCGGCTCCCTGACTACGATCTTCGGGTGTTGTTCCTGCTTATCGGAACATTGTTCAGCAATGTAGCTGTGAGTATCATTTATTTAATACTATGTGAGAATAGCACCATCCCATTTCTTCCCGTGGGTGTCGTAAGGGGCTTACTAGAGAATGGGCAGCAGCGTTCTCTATGTATTTTAGCACCATACTGATTCCGATCGCCAACCCGCCTGCCTAGCGTGACGATTATGTCAAACCTTCCCATATTGGGGGAAGCCTAAGTCCAGCAGTGGTCCTCTTTTGGCTGAAATGATGATGATGATGATTAATACTATGTGTGTCTTCTTATCTCAACCCTAAGTTGATGTGACGCGATAGTAATTTTTGGCAAAGATTACATAGCCCAAAAAATGAAGCAAAATTCGTGAGTTTTTTGGTTTAATAACAAGTTCAATTTTTTTTTTTTCTGGGGCTGTTTAATTACTGCAAAATTCAAGAGTTTTTTTTGCTCCTGGAGAAAAACTGGAGGGTGTAGGGTTAATTCTGTGTCCAGATTCGGATTCGGCAGCTCTAAATACGTAAAGACTATGTGGTTTAATAACAAGTACATTTTTTTTTTGTTGGGCTGTGTTATTTATTCATCTTTGTTTAGGTGCATTCCGAATTGCGCTGTTATCCATTCGAGCGTGCTTAAAACCGTTCTGGATAACCGTGTGCACGGTAAGGATGGTACAAATGTCCCAGGCCCAGTGGTAACGCCCGCGACTTACCAGTAGTAGGTCGTGAGTTCGAACCCAAATAGTTGTTTTCCTTTGTGTAAATTATTTCATCGCCACTGCTCACAAAACGGTGAAGGAAAACATCGTGAGGAAACCGGCATGTCCTAGAACCAACAATTCGAAGACATGTGACATCTACCAACCTGCACTGGGCCCACTCCCTCTCACAGAGACATGGCTTGTGTCCCAGCAATGGGAACGTTATATATAACTAGCTTTTGCCAGCGGCTTCGCCCGCGTGGAAGTGGGAAATTATCCCGCTGGAACATACTACCGGGAAAAAAAGTAGCCTATGTCCTTTCTCAGGCTCTAAACTATCTGTGTACCAAATTTCATTTAAATCAATTCAGTAGTTTTAGCAGGAAAGCGAGACAGACAGACAGAGTTACTTTCGCATTTATAATATTAGTGTGGATAGTGTGTATTATGAAATACATTTACCTCTTCCTCCCAGTGTCGTCTAATCGTCAGTCAGATGAGTAACCAGCGCTGTGACGTCATCAACTGGCTTCTATGGCCCCTCACAGCCGCCGCATCTGTTTCACTGCTACTGCCGCACTACGAAGTGACTGCCTTCTATGCCGTCACACTGCTCACCGTGTTGGCTCATATACATTACGGTGGTTGTGTTGTAAGTATAATAATCTTTTCTTTGGTGTTATTCGTCAAATCGTTGAGCTCCTTAAATTCCGAGCTAAGCTGCACGATTGCACAAATGCTTGCACTGACTGGACAGGTCCACTCAATCTGTGTGGTTCATTCTTCAAATGACCATTTCAGGGACCCATCCACATGGTCTTAACATGATCTGACCAAGATTATGTCTGGACTTTAAAATAGACTGTGAGTTTGTTTCGGCGTTTCTACTCAGAGTAGTCAGATAGGAAACGCCGACCTCATCTAGTTTAAAAAAATAACATGGACTTGTAAAAGTGTTTGTACAAACCTACTTACAGAAATAAAATAATTTATCGTTCGGCTTTTGCCAGCGGTTTCGCCCGTGTGGAGGTCGGAAATTATCCCGCAGGAACGTATTGTACTACCGGGATAAAAAGTACCTTAAGTGTTAACAAAACATCACGCCTGGTTTCTCCGAAGGGTTGGGCAGAGGTGTACATATAGTACCTACACCCACATTTCAAAATTTATGTTTAATTCCCATGTAATAGGGGGCGAGCCTATTGCTATAAACCGGGTACAAATCCAGACTAGTCTGAAATTCCAGATAGAATAACCCAATAACACTATGCCCGACCTTGAAATTGAACCCTGGACCGCATGCTCAGCAGTAGCGCTTGCTACCACCAAACCAACGAGGCATTCGTGTTATGTGTTCATCCAGGTTATAAACAGTGCCAAATTTCATCCAAATCCGTTTAGAAGTTTTTGCGTGAAAGAGTAACAAACATCTATATATGCTCACAAACTTTCACATTTATAATATTATTAGTAGGAGTATGCTGTTCTTGTTATTTGGTTCACATATATGCAATAAATGAAACCACAAGTCACACTAATCCACAGAAGTACAGCAAATTAAATATTAAGTTAAAAATCGTAAGTGACATTTTCAAATTAATACAGTAAATGAAAATACTCTGTTTAGACAACGTACTTTCGTACTTTGTGGTTTAGGTGTACCATTTTATTGTTTTTTGACAAATAACTAGGATACGTAACAGCGTTGTGATAGTTTGCACTGCGTCGCAACGTCGCTTTTCAATATTCAAGAATTTAAGTACGTTTAATCATTGATCCAATGCTACAGTGTTCAAATTTTCTTAAAATTTAAACTCAAATTTTTACCCAGTTACTCGACCGATTACGTTTATTATTTTTTTTGTTTCGTCAACTAAGACGATACTTACTTGTTGTATGTGATTTCATTTATTGTTTATATGTAGTTTCCATACTATACAATAAACGTTAAAATTTGCCACAAACAATGTGCCTAAATTAACAATAATTTTCTCTTACCCAACAGGTACGTCAAATGTGCGACCACTTCAGAATAAGCTGCTTCTACATAAAGCAGAGGTCAGATTGACTCTTAGACGACAATGCGTGTTAGTAACATAACATTTTAATGTAAAATACAGGTTTATCAGACAATTAACAACATCATGTACACGCGGTTTTACATCAATACACATCCATGACAATATGATGCTAGATTATTTTAAATATCGGGCAGTTTTCGTAATTTTTAGAATATTCACAGTCTAATCTCAGTCTCAACCTGTCAAAAATACCTCTAGTTTCCATAAATTTTTGACAAGTTTTTGACATTTGACTGTCGCCGAGAAGGGACTGCTTCTAGATTTTGAACGTCTTTAATTTGGAGAATTGGTCTACCGATATTTATATGTGTCTTTGGAATGGCAACACATGAAAGTCATAAAAATTTAAAAAATACTCATCTGTGAACACCACAAGGTGTTCGATATTTAAAATAATCTAGATTCATTATGTATCACTTAATTATACTGGCTGTTTATTTTATTTTTAATGCAGTGACATTTTATTTGGGCTGGTCATGTTTGTCGAAAAGCCGATGATCGGTGGAGTAGGCGAGTCCTGGACCGTATATCGGAAAGCGTAGTATGGGATGCCTCCCAGCTAGATGGGCCGAAGACCGTAAAAAGGTGTCTGGGACAGACTGGATGTCCAGCAGTGGACTGCAAATGAGTTTTGATAACAAATAATTTAAAATCTCAATGTTTTAAAACCAGTAGAATTTTTAAACCGTTACAGTAAAATAAACAGCCAAATAACACAAAAATACTGCTTAAATAGACAAAACAACACTGTTCCTTACATAGAATAAAACATAGGTTTAAATACAGAAGTACATTTTGTTGTTATTAACATGTTATGTTATTTTTATAAGGATTGTACACACAGCAGAAGGTATATTTTATGATATATGCGAATTTAAATTATAAAAATAGTTAAGGATTTTCGAGTTGTCATCATTCTTTTTTTAAATTCGTTTTTATCTTTTCTTCATCTTTTTCAAAACTATTATTTTTGTCCTGTGTACGTCTTTAAGTGTTTATAACGCGCATTGTCTATTGTTTTTAATGTATTTGGTACCAACCTATAAGGTACTTTTAGTTTAATTTTAAGTGTATAATTTTTAAATAATGTCAAATATTGTTTCTAACCTGTCATTTTTGACAATACTAATTGTCTTTGACCAGTTGAATCATTGTACAGATTGAGGAATGCGACATTTAATTAAAACAAGAAATTGACGCGCAGATTATTTTATAACCTTATTTTTTGTCTAGTTTTCTTTAGTTTAGGAAAATCTCTTTAAGATCTGTAGTTTTTATTTCTTCTATAACTTATTTTAGAGTGTACAAAAACTTACTCTTAATACATCGTCAAACGATGAAAATTTTTCTACATGTATTTATTTATTTGTGCTATTGCACATAAACCTTTTTAGCATATATTTTTTCTAAATTGAACCTCGAACCAAATTCTCCAATCGATGGTCCATGATTCGAATATTAAAAACAAAATTTACAAAAAAAACGAATGCAAAATTATGGTGTGCAGAATTCATCTGTCATTTTCACCAGTTTTGACATTAAGGTGTCAAAAAAGGCTCTATATTTTGACAGCCGTTATTGGGTACATTCCGAATTAGCGCTGTGATGTAGTGAATTTTTTTAAATGGCTCATTCCTCAAGTTGTTTTTTTATTATTATTATTATTATTAGACCAGTATAGTCTAGCTTTCTTGATGTCATGTTAGTAAAATTTTTGTTTTAATTATTATATTAAAAAAACCGTGCAAGAATCATCTTGATCCAAAATGGGTGCCTAAATAAAATAATTAAAACAAACTTTAAAATATTATGTTAATTGTAAGTGAAAACGAGATTTTAATAAAAAATATCGCGATATAATCCTAAATAGCGATAAAGCACTGCCTTATTTAACAATTGAACTCTTTTACAATCTGTGTGTTTCGTGTTCAGTACCTATTTCACAACCAAAATGATAATACTTTAATCTTTTCAAAATATTTAACATATTTTATTCTTTACAATTGTTAAAAAAAAATTACGTTATTTTACGAAAGGCTTACATGCATTTGAATATTTATACAAAATTAAGTAAAATAAGAAAAAAAATCATTATTTTAAAAATGGTTTTTTTGTCAAGTTTATTCTTACATTCGGTTTTATTTAGCTGTAATTAATGGGACGAAAAAAGTCTAAAAGGTGTCGTGGGACAACCCGGTTAGAACGAAGTTTCGTTTGCTGTATATTATGTATTAAACAACCCTGCACTGTGGAAAAAAAATAACATTTGAGAGCAACCAAAATTGTTTGGGAGAGAGATTAATGGAAAAAAAATCCCACATTAAAAATATGTAAAATTAAGCCTAGTTAAAAATAAACTAACGTAACAACTATGTACTAACATTTTAATTTAAAGGAAAATTCGCTAAGGCAGCCCGTGAAATTTAAATTTTCTTTGTTGGTTTTTGCAATTTGCAGGTCAGTGTGGATTAGCAAATGATACGTGACCCTAACAAATACGGCTTTATAGAATTAAAATCATCAATGCAACTCTCAAAGTTCATTTAATTCCATTAAATCTTTCCCTTTCTGAAATAATAATTTAATGGGATTAAATGACCTTACGACAGTTGTATTAATGATTATAATTCTTTAAATACATACGTATCCTTTGCCCAGCAGTGGGACAGTATAGGCTAAACGAAAAAAAAAATACATACTTATCAGTCGCGAATCACATTTTGTTGCACATAAAACCTGGTACTGACTTGCAAATAAAAAAAAAAACTTAAGAAAATTTGAATTTTGAGGGCTAGCTTGACGCTTCCCCCTATATGGACCACACTAACAAACAAAACTAAAATAATGCGAATAATATACTGGTACCTATAACGCTGCAGTATTATTTGTATGGACCCACCATTTTAACGGCTTACTTTCAACCTTAGGAATAAGGCCTTAAAATATATTTTTTTTATTTTTGGACAAACAAATTGTGTTCTAAATTTAAATTAAAGTTCACGTACGTACAGTCGTAATAAAATGCCATGTCAAACGATATTCAACACAATGCCTTAGCGCCGAGAGTAAAAAATCGAACAATAAAATATACTGTCCTATTTTCGCCGCGCTGAGTTATTGGATTCTCAATGCTCGGTTCAACATCCAGAGTTCAAAATCCAATGCGCGGATAACCTCATCCCGATTTTATTGCGTCCGTAATACGTGGACTTACTGACAGCACTGATCGAGATTATATTACGAATATTCATTACAAAATAAAAGTGCCTCATATTTAGTAAATATAGTTTTTCATAGATCGCTTTTCGCTAGTTCTAGACGTACATGTAAGATAATAATAGTCATGAGCTTCAATAATGGCCAGTATTCTGCGTAACACAAGTCCAATCAGAATGTAAACTTGCTAATCCATCGCTACTTATGTAAGAAAAAATCGTCCTGTCAACATCGCGAAAACGCAATGAATGTGGTTGCACTGTCAAAATGAAAGGCCATTGTAAATGTATTACGCAATTACCCCGCTGGTCCTGTAAATGTTAATAAACCAAGTCTTCCTTGAGTACTATATTCTACCTGTTCGATAAATAACCACGAACGTTGGCACTCAACCAATTTTCACTCTTATGAGCTTCGTTATAAGGTTGACAGTGGTTTACTGCCAACGTTCGCCTACGAACATTCAATTGAGTGAGAAAGTTTTGAGCTTTGGAAATGAGTATTGTATAATTTTGCCCACTATGCTTACGTCCGGGACCAGCTATTCAGGCAGAATTGGTATATCGATAATTTTCTGGCTGAAAACAGCAAAATACCACGGAGTGAAAAGTAAACAGGGGATGGATAGGATAGAATTGGAGTTTACGTAAAAATCGTGTTTTTTTTTTCTGAGATTTTAATAGAGATTAAATATTGATACGTTAAAGTGATGTACCATTTCTGCCTGATTTCACTACAGACAACAAAAATAAGTATCTATTACCAAACCTTTTTTTTGCGTCAAATAGACTTTCTAAATCGGTATAACTTTAATAATTAATATGTATCTATCGACTTGTATGTTTTACTATGAAATAAGTACGTTACTCTGATTCAATAAATGCTTGTTTCATGATGAAATTGAAATGAAAACATAAACTAAACAAAATTCGTTTTTATACATTTTTAGCAGACTTCGACATTTTTGTCTGCTGCGCTAAATTATCTGCAAAACAATCTATAAAAACTAATTTAATTTGTGTTATTAATTTAGATCGTTTTGGGAAGTATAAAAAAATGACGATACAACTTTGTAACTGCTTCCCGCGGCATATGTATCGGGGACACTTGCTGTAGACCACTTTTCAACTTTATTACCAAGAGCATAAGGTTGAAAACTGGACAACCGGCATTGTGCGTGGTTGTACCTCTGATAATTCGGACTGATTTGAGAGTCAGGGTAACCCAAAGAGTGACTGAAACTAAACTGCGTACATTTGAGCAAAATATCAAGAAGTGTATAAATATTGTACCTAAATATTTAAGAGAAATGTAGATGTTAAGGATTCTGAGAGAGATTGTAAGGTAATGCTGATTTAAGAAGGCATATCATTGATCTGTAAGTTATATACCGTAAAGGAACATATTTTACATTATAAACATGATGAATAATGTTAGGAAGAACAGTGTCACCAACTTTTTTGATATGTGATTTTATAATGTTTCTTGAATGACGTAGATACACACTGCTACAAATCAAGCTATACAGTTCCAGTATAAGCTGACATCTCACTGTACGAAAAGCGTATACAATGCGAGGTCAGCTAAAACTGGAAATGTACAGACCTTTAGCACAACGCTATAAGCTACACTGGATGCTATAAGGTTATTTTGGCGTGCGGCCAAAAACAGACATATTGGTAATTGTAATGAACAAAAACTATTTTGAAGCACTATTTTTGTAGATCTTGGTGACTCTATGTAAGAAAACATAAACAAAAGTTGGTTTATGTAACTGTCATCTCAACATTCGTGAAATGAACAGAGTATAGTACGTCCTACTGTTTGCACGCTACTGGAGTTGATGCCGCTACTGAAAGTGCTAAGCTCGTAGCCTAATTCTGGGCTAACTATATTTAGATTGCTATCGACACGTTAAGAAGAAGAGTATAATGCTGGCACTATACTCTGTTCACACCATCGGTTCAAAAAAAATCGGTGGCAGTGTAAAACATGAAAATTAGGAATTTAAGAATGTTTGTGCATTGTATAATTCTTTTGCACAGATGCACGCAGTCAGGTAGATTATATTCTAATCAACATCGTCTAAAGATTATAGCCAGTAGGTTATATGTCATTAGCTTAGTTCAGATGATCTTGGCATGTTACAATACTGAAATGTACATTCCATCGCTTCTTACTCAATTATCTACTTTAGCTTCGTGTAATCTCAGTTCTTTTTTGATTGAGCATTTGTAATAAAATGTCTTACATTTGGTTTTGGGTGCAATAGATTTAGAACTTTGTCATAAAGGACGTAGAGTTTGTATTCGTCTGAGATTATTTGTTACTACTCTGTGACGCGTTAGGATCATCTGAACTCGGCCCACTCAGCCTTAAAATTAAGACCAACAAACATTATAATAGAGAAACATGTTCTTCCCATATTGCCTTGTAACGGTGATGCTCTATAATCTATATATTTGTAGCTAGCTAGTGGCTTTTTACACATAAGACACACAGTCATCGCTTCTCCACTGTTGTATGTGTCACAATAAAATATTTAGATGATAATTATTGTGGTTTTATTTTGAGAGGGGGTTAAGTAATCCCAGGGATCAATCAACCAGGTCAAGCTGCGCTTGCAACTGTGTTCCGTGGATGGATGACTATTTTCACATAATAAGACCCTTTTTTTGGGTGGGAATGATCTATTGACGTCTCCCACTCTGGGCGGAGCGGGAGGGCATTTAAGACTTTTACTGATGATTAAAACCCACCCGTGTTCCTTCAGTTTCTAGTCCCCTGACAGGCAGACTCCTAAAATTATGCTGACATCTCTTTGGGGCGCTCATGGAACACTACACGCCGTCGACCTGGGCCTGGTCCTTACCGGGCGGCGAGCTACCCATAGCTACCTATTACTTAACGCAATATGGCCAAGTACTTATTTTAATGTAACAATAACGGATCATTCAAACAAATATCAACTATGGGATTAAATTAGCTTGATTTCAAAATGAGTGATAATAAACAAAAATGTAAAAATATTGAAATTGTATTGCAATTTAAACTTTTTGGCTTAGGTAAAAAAGTTATTTTTCCAGTCTTATAATTTGCAACAAGTATGTTCGGTTTATCTCTGGCCACTACGTCATTACAAAGGTTTCATGAAATAATACAATCGTGCAGTATTAGTAAAATATATTGTATTTATGATTGAAATAGTCTATATTCTAATTGGAATACACCTGATTCAGGTTGTACCATACCACTAGCAACATATAAAGCCAGAATTCGTTCTAGCCACCAGGAAAGACATTTACTAAAGAGAAAATGTTTTTATGTCCTTGTGATTACAAGGACACAAAAACTATTTGATCACTATCGAAGTTTAAAGACTATGGCAGTTTATTTATAAAATAGTAATCACAGCTGACAGTTATTAACATAGAGCAGACTCATCTTTATTCTTCAAAATAGGTAATATTAAAAAACTCAAATACAGGATAAGTTTTTAACACACAATTCTAAGTAGTTCGAAGTACCTACGCCGGCGCGCGGTTACTGACTTATTCCTATTGTCGATATCATATTACGAAATATGTAGGGTGTCCACAGTTTACTGATTTAAGGTAGGATATTTTTTTTTAAGTATTGAAAAAATAATTGTAATGTGTTCTATTACTGATACTGAACCACCAAAAATAATCTGCGCACTGGTTAAAAAAAAATCCTGTATAACAGCGTGTCAACTGAATTAACTTGTATAACTAGTAGACATTTTACTCCTCAAATAGATGCCTGAAATTTACAAATGCTGGGTAAAATGCCTTTCAGTCATTAAAAAACCTTTGTATTATATCTATGCTATGGACGAGTTTATGGTTATTGCCATAGACAAAATTGATTGATCAACATGTGACCAATTAATGCTGTGACTTACATAATTATTATTTCATTAAAGAGTATGTACGCATGGCTACATATAAAGATATACATTTCCAGTATAAACTGATCTCACATTGTATGGAATTTCTGTATATTGAAAGGGCATCTTGAACTGGAAATACATAGCTTTATGTGGAGCCGTATATACTTCAATTCTTAACCTTGTAGACTAGTGTAATTTGATTAATAAATACATTTAAAAACTATCTTTAACAGATTTGAAGTAGTCTTCCTTTATTTTTGCTCTATCCTCTACTTCTGGCATGTATGGGTACTTTCCTTTAGCTTTTCTGTCTTTGTATACTTTACCCTGAAAAATAAAAACAGTGCTGTTATTAATCCTACTTATAATACAAAGTGGCAGGGATATCAACACATAAACTATAATAATAAATTCAGTACATCCTTCTAGATCCCTTACCGTAGAAATTTTCATCAGTTCTCAAAAAAAACATAATCATAGAGGTCATAAAATATTTTTATATTATTAAAACATCCCTGTGAGCAATAGACAAAAGTAACTATTCACTGTATTTATTTTAATAAACTTTAGATGTTAAATAATCAATTACGCTTAACAGGTGGACAAATTTAGATTGACAGTTTGCGCAGAATGGACTAAGAACTGGATTGATTCATAAGGTAGTAGTTCTAATCTTGGACTGTCAATCCAGTCACTGGACTAAATTGTTCACTGGAATGAGTACATTCCAGTGCACTCTAGTGCCAATTCATAATACTGCAGTGACATTCCAGCTCTAGTTTCAATTCTAAATAATGTGAATCGGGCAATAATACTGGGTAGGACCTTTATAATTGCCCAGTTGTGCTTTTTATTTATGTCATAGGATGTTGAAATAAGTAAAAAATTATAACCTCAAACTTAAAAATGTTTTCGTCTTACCCAAAACTTTTTGCATGTGTTATAGTTATCAAAATATTGCTCGCATTTAGAAGCATCATACCCATTATTGCTTAAACATTTATAGGACATTTCTTGCTCCTAAAAAGATAAATAAATTAGTTACATAATGTAAAACATTTTTGAGGGAATAATACAACAAAAAAATTATCTAAATAAGACCTTCAGACATGGATTTAACCGTTCTGCATCTTTGTTTATTAACTTGGTCATCTTATTTATTTTTCTAGGTTTAACTCTACGAATAACAGTTGTTTTTGTTGTTTCGATGATTAAATGACTTTGACAACCGATAGGTTAGGAGCAGGAGTTTGTGTTTTCTGTGCTAAAATCTGACATAATCTCAAATTATTGAATTGTCTTTTGACAAGTCAACACAATAATAAGCCGCTTCCACACATTATCAAACCGCCACAAATTCACACACCTGAATAGACTCGCTACTTACTAACAAAGTCATCAAATGTGGATATAAATGCACGTAGGTATCTAACTTCCAGATTTTGTCGTTCCAGTAAATAATTCACCAATGAGGATCAATTCGACAAAAGGATTTAGCAATTTTGAATAAGATCGAATACAATGTAAATATCTGAGTTCATTTCTTTTTGAATCACTCAAATCCATCGAGAAATTACGAAGTTATTAAACTTAAAAAAAGGGAGTTTTAAAACGCACGCCGCGCGCGCGAAACTGCTGATGACGTCACGAGGCTCGATCGCCCGCCACGCGCCGCACTGCTTTGTTATGATTTGCGGAGTTTAATCGTTGTTTCTTGTTTATTTATGTTTTATGATATTGGTTGATAGGAAACATGGAAGTCGGATTTACCCAAGGCCCAGTCGGACAATCTCGCGAAGATTGATTCGTTTATGGTTGAAAAGTAAAAAAAAAAACTTTATTCCAGTGCACAGGTAGGTACTACGTTTTAGAATGTTTTGATTTGGCAGGTAGGTACCTTTTTCGTGTTTCTACAATGTGTAGGCACCTCTCTACCTATTTTAAATAATATTTCTTACTAGCTTCTGCCCGCGACTTCGTCCGCGTAAAATTTCCAGCTCCCCCAACCCACCCGGTGCATCGAATCGCCTGCCCGTGCGAGGTCTTTGTATGCGTGATATTTTTATTTGTGCTCGGCTCCTAAGCAGAGCCGGATCTACCATATGGCTTTTTGGGCTTCAGCCCAGGGCCCCGTGAATTCAAGGGGCCCCAGCTAAGTCAAGTAAAAGTAAAAAATAGACGATAATGCGAAAGAATCCATAATTTTATTAAATTAAACAGATTGTATGGTTTGCAGCCCTGCGAATCCTACGATTAATCAAACCCATTCAATTCATTTAATTCAAATCTACGTTCAGGTGTTAGGACTTTGAACTGAGTTTTGTAATTATTGAGTTTGAGTAATTAGGTGGGCCCCTAAGTAGTATTAGCCCAGGGCCCCCTAAACTCACGGTCCGGCCCTGCTCCTAAGGGTCTTTGCGTGACCTTATATAATATATAGTCTATAGCCTTCCTCGATAAATGGGCTATGCAACACTAAACGTACTTAACTTTTCAGCTTTTACTTGGGTGTGCTACGCAATGATTTTTTTGAGACCAAGGCGCGCGCAATGGACGTGTTTTATATGGAATTTTTCACTTTTTCTTCGAAAAAAAATATATTACCCACGTGTTACGATTTATATGTGAGGGGGCTGCAAAGGGGGTCGGAAATTTAATTATTTTTGCGATAGGAAACGCCATTTTCGAGATATGAGCAAAAGAAAAGGAAAACAAAAATACAGTACTGTTTTTGCACGTGAAAACGAGGCGTTCGTTGGTGTGAATTTTAGTTCATAACTACTAGTTTTAATCCACACCTTTTTAATCGCGACTAAAAATAGATTTAGTTAAAATAAATTACTATAGTCAAAATTTTTGAAATGCAGTATAAAGTACTTTTAGTTAAGGGACATGGGGCGTCGCTCCTCATGAAAGTACACCACTTCTTTCTATTTTTTGGGTATTTTGGGACACACAATAACAATATGTCCGGTGTAGCAACACTTGTATTTTCGCATCGTGGCAGGATACAATATTTTAAGAAGACATTATTCGTTTAAATGTTCTGCGAGTCACGTAACTAAAGGCAGAAAGAACGTGCGCGGCGGTGCCGCGTGCCTTTAGTTAACGCGAACGTGAAAAAAAATTAAACCGCCGAAAAACTGAAAAGCATAAAATAATAAACCTTAAAATTATGAGTCGGCGCTTTGAGTGTTTCTTGTTCATTGATTTTTCAGCGCCGACTCAAAATTTTAAGGTTTATTATTTTATGCTTTTCAGTTTTTCGGCGGTTTAATTTTTTGTTAAAAAGTTTTTATTTTATGATTTTTTGTGGCTTTAATGTACTAATAATACTTGGCAAGGTATACCCTATCCAACAATAAAAGAATTATCAAAATCGGACTACTCTGTACAAAGTTATGCGTGTTTATACGTTACAATCAGTGAGTGAACAATCAATCATCCCCTGTTTTCCAACCCTTAGGGTTCGATTTTGTTTTCCAAATTTATATGGGACCACCTTGGGAGTATACCCTTTCCAATAGAAGAAGAATTGTCACAATCAGACCACTATGTAAAAAGTTGTGAGTGTCAGTGAGTGAACAATCAATCATCCCCTGTTTTCCAACCCTTAGGGTTCGATTTTGTATTCCAAATTTATATGAGACCACCTTGGGAGTAAACCCTTTCCAATAGAAGAAGAATTGTCACAATCGGACCACTATGTAAAAAGTTGTGAGTGTCAGTGAGTGAACAATCAATCATCCCCTGTTTTCCAACCCTTAGGGTTCGATTTTGTTTTCCAAATTTATATGAGACCACCTTGGGAGTATACCCTTTCCAATAGAAGAAGAATTGTCACAATCGGACCACTATGTAACAAGTTATACGTGTTTATACGTTACAATCAGTGAGTGAACAATCAATCATCCCCTGTTTTCCAACCCTTAGGGTTCGATTTTGTTTTCCAAATTTATATGGGACCACCTTGGGTGTATACCCTTTCCAGTAGAAGAAGAATTGTCACAATCGGACCACTAAGTAAAAAGTTATGCGTGATCATACATAAAAAAAAAAAAAAAAAAAAATATACGCGTCGAATTGAGAACCTCCTCCGTTTTTTTTCGTCGGTTGAAAATGACGTCATCAACGAATTGTGCGTATTGGCGAGCGTTTATTTTTTTTTTAATTGTAAGTTGGTTTAGGTATGACTGTAATTCTACATATTTAACTAAAATCGTCGCTGATTCTCATTTATTTATGATACACCCAACACCAATATCAATAGCCATTTTACCGAAATTTATTTTTAAACGACTACGGCCTACGGCGAAGGCAAAAGGAACTGATGGTTATTTGGCTTTTTAAATGCTCAAGCTTTAGTGATTAGTGACAAAAGCTACTACCTACCGAGCTACCAACCTGAAGTGGGCCCGCGTAATACACTTTCTTTCACTCAAAGGAGTCTTGTGTCCCAAGAATGGAAACATAATAGGCTGATTATTGGAGTAGAGCTAGCAACCAGAAACTAATTAATGAGCAGCGAGTATTTATTTCTGGTAGTTAGGTTATATGCGAGTGCGTGAGTAGAATTACTGCAGATTTATGAATTTTGAAACTGCGACAAACTATTGCAAAACTGAGCAGTCAGTGATAAACTATTATACTTACTTTTGCCCGCGACTTCGTCCGCGTAAATGTCGGTTATCGCGGACGCAGACAAAGTCGCGGAATAAAAAGTAGCATGTCAAACAAGTAAATGTCCTTTCTCAGGCTCTAAACTATCTGTGTACCAAATTTCATTTAAATCGGTTCAGTAGTTTTAGCAGGAAAGCGAGACAGACAGACAGACAGAGTTACTTTTGCATTTATAATATTAGTGTGGATAGTGTGGAAGTGTGGATTAGCTATATATTGTATATTTTTTTACTGTCACGGAACCTGCAGGGGTTGTAAGTTTCTTGAGCGAAATAATATTTGATTAGTCGCTTCCACGTCGCGACGGTCGCGGTGGTGGGACAGGTGTTTTAAAATTTATCATAAAATGTTAAATACTCACATCAATTATGGTAACATTAATGTGCATGTCATTTCTAATACATTTCAATTTACGTAAATATCAAATATATAATAAAAAAAACGCTCAACACTTATCTTTAATTTCCACATTATAAAATGCAAAAGTACTTAAATAAGAAATTATAGCAAAACAAAAGAAAGGACAGTGATTAAAGGTATTGTTATTTTTTATAAAATATATTAATCTTCTAACTATTATAAATACTGCGTCGAAGGAATCGATGAACAACTGTCGTTATTTGTTTTATTTGACGTTTACATTTCTGGCCAATCATTAATGCATGGTTAAAGAAAATATTTTAAAGCTTTGCTATCATTGGTGAATGCAATGACATGTATTACTAATGCATGAAAAATGTCGTAATGGAGAACAAACTTACTGAAATTACGACGCGAGTGGAATGGACACCGTCATATCAATGATTTAATAAAACTTTTGATATTTTACAATGTTGTGTTTGAAATTAAGTGCCTAAATGTTTTGAGAATAGTTTTATAGTGATAGTGCTTTATATTAAATGCTTTAGAGATGTCGAAGAACAAAATAGCGGCTCGTGTTGACAGTCAAACTGTGGAAGTTAAAACTAAGGTAAGTGGGAAGGAATTTCTAATTTCTTGACCAAACTAGAGAGTCACGCAAACTTTCGGACTTATTGAGATGACAGGATAGTGTAGTGGATTTATACTAAAATTTGGGAATATTAATCTTATGAATTTTCATCGAGACGAGTTTTCATCGACACGGTGAGTTTTATGTAAAAAAAAATATATATACTCGACTTAGATTTACTATTTAAAAGGAAGCATGGACTCGGAAATTGTTGGAATTTCTTATAAAACAATGTTTTCCTTCTGTAATTAAGTTATCAAAATACCTTGGTAGTGTGTTTATAAACTTTAAAAGTTAGAAGTTAGTTTATTTGGATAGCTCTGAAAACTTGAATCATTACATTGATAAAAAAGATGTTGTAAGTAATTAAATCATTGTAGTGTCTTTGGAATTAGGTCTGTTGAAAATAACTGAAATTAACAACCACTTTATAAGTTTTTAAACATAGACACTTCAATATAAGTAATGCTGCATTATGAATAAAATTCGGCACTGATTTTTTTCTTAAAGATGTCTTCTAAATGTATAAACAATTCTAAGGATATCTAGTATAGATCACTAGTAATGATAAAACTCAATGCTTTTATGTATGTTGAACAAATTTTTGAATGAAAATGATGTGATTATAAAATGACAAATCTGTAATATCTCATTGGTTGAGTTGGAAAGTACCAAACGGCATTTCACTAGTTTCTTCTTCACCATTTGCTCTGTTGATGTCAATTCAATCCACTCACAACCATACAGCTTAGGCATTAATATAAATTACAATTAGTAGATGAAGTAAAATAAAGTGACTCAAAAGTAATTAATACAATTTTCTCTCTTCACAGTTTGATGCAGAATTCCGTAGATTTTCGCTCAGTCGTACCGAAAAGCTCAAGTATGAAGACTTTAAGGCTTTGATAGAGAAATTACACAGGCTTCACGATGTGGCCTTCCTTATATCTTATACGGACCCAAGGGATGGCGATTTGTTGCCGATCAACAACGATGATAACCTCGCTAGGGCACTGCTCACCGCCCGACCACTGCTCAGGGTTATTATACAGAGGAAAGGTAAGCTTAGAAATAATTATAATAAATAATAATTAAAGTGTCTGTTTTTAATGTGGAAATAACAGCTTTTGACCAAATGCCTATGATAGTGTATACGGTATTGACATTTTTGACATTGTCGTCTGTTCTCATCTATGAAACGGGTGTACCGATTTTGATAAATTGGTTGCGGGTTAGTGTAAACCCTGGGGAAGGACATAGGCTAGTTTTTCGACATGCCGCACAGGCGAAGCTGCGGGTAGAAGCTAGTTTAAATAATAAGACTTGGATTAGAATAATAATAAATTGAATTATTATTAAACTTAAAACAAACCATCTATCATAATCATCTGCCTAGCCTTTTCCCTGGGCCTTTTCAATGTTGGGGTCAGCTTCCAGTCTAACCGGATGCAGCTGAGTACCAGTATTTTACTTGGAGCGACTACCTATCTGACCTCCACAACCCAGTTACTGGGTAATACGATACCCCTTGGTAAGACTGGTTGTCACACTTTCGGGCTTCTGACGACCCGTAACAACTGTCTAAGATCTACAAAAGACAGCTGGGACCAATGATTTAACGTGCTTTCCGAGGCACGGAAGGGTCTTGGTATGTAAAGATGGTCACCCATCCATGGAACAACCGCGGGAAGCGTAGCTTAACCTGAACGATCGACCCGTGAGGCTGTTGTAACTTAGCCACAAGCCTTTCTTCAAAAAAACATCTATAAGTAATCCAATAAAAAATACAGATTATGTGGTGAAGCGGACCCCTGGGTCCAGTAGCGAAGGGGCCAGCTGACCGAAGACTCTTGTATTAATCAACCAATATGACAGCCTAAAAATAGCCACTGGCACCATAATGATTCATCCTCAATCAAAACTTAAATCATTATAAAACCATGACCTCTATAGAAAGACGCACAAGTACCAACACCCATTGTGCTGATAAAGACTCTTAATTAGCATCGAATGTGACACTATGGCCATGCACTCCCATCGTCATTACAATACAGCATTTATTTCAAGGCCATAAGGTTCATAATGGCCCGTTGATAATAATACATTGTTCGGTAGATATAAGTTTTAGGGCTTGGTAACGTCACTGTGTACTTATTTACTTTTGTTAAGTGCTGTGGACATAAGTACCCGAATTAGTTGGTCGAGTATTTTTGATTATACTCGAGCCAAATTTGATGTGACGTTTATGTAGACAAATCGGCTAGGATACATTATGTTGATATCAGTTTATTATACAATGGGTAACATAATTAACCCAAGACCTCATACGTCCCAATTGGAGAATTGAGTTAAAAGCATAAAGGTTTCCGCAATCAGGCGCGGCGTGACTCCCGTAGAACAATTTCTATAAAAAACGTTATGGAAATTGTTCTACAAGAGTCGCGTCGCTCCTGTTTGAAGAAGCCTTAATGCATTAACCAAAACTTTTATTTAAAATTAAGTCTTATTGCCTTAAAATAATATTGTTTTTTATTTGGCTCAAGCGGCGGTAGGTATGTCAAATTCCATAATTAAAAAAAATTACCTATATTTATTAAAATTACTGAAATCGATTCACGAGTTAATTATGATCAAACAACTTTCAGGACTCACGTCTATTTTGCTACGCCTTGTTTATTTTTATGATGGAATTTGAATTTCGAACCAGAATGACGTTTGCGCCTTTCGAATTCGAAAAAAATATTATAAGCAGCACCCTAACTGCGTAATACACTATCAGTCAGAATCTCGATCATTTTGATGCATATTACCAATCCATTGCTTGGTTTGTTGGAAAACATTGTCTGCTCGACAACGTGAATAACGCAATGTATGTTGTTGAACTGTCAAAATGAACGGCATTCTCACTGTTAGCGTTTTACGCAATTATCACGCAGTTGACTCAATTGTAGACAGCAATCTCCTTAGTAATAGATATGAATATAGTAAATTGACCCAGCCTTGGGCAAGACTGCATTTCTCTGAATGATAATTATAATTGCCGTATTGCATGCATTTTCTTACCAATATCAATCAAATGCAGTAAGTTCGGCGTCGCACAGCTCTAAAACCCACGGTTATACGGACGTAAAAATCTACCGGCGAGATTTTATCGCGCAATGCTTTTGAAAATCGAACAGTGTTTTTCGACAGCACTCTGTAGGATTCTCAATGCTTGTTTCGACACTTAGAGTAGATAATTTCCGACCTCCACGCGGGCGCAGGGCACAAGTATAAGCTAGTTTATTTATAAAAAAAGCTAGTTTATACGTATTTTTAGAGCCAGCATAATCTTAATCGACTTTTTTAAAGGACATTAGCCATATCCTTAGGCTGGTAAACACATATACCCTCCTTTGCGTCGCGCAGTCGTGTTAATAACAACCATTCGTGAACATATCGAAACGAAAACGCCCAACAACGTAAATAACGCAGTGGATGTTGTTGAACTGTCAAAATGAAAAAGATTCCTAGCGTTAGTGTGTTACGTATTTACCACGCTATTTAATTGTCGTGCTACTCTCTCGCACACTACTTGACGTCCCGCGGTACAACAGAAATCGCAAGTATGTGTGTGACCCCTCCTTGTGAGATGTCGTGAGATATGGCTCGAACCTCTTCCCCCCCACCTCCCCCCAACAATCGATAGATTTTTCTAAATGCTTATTTTTAGTGTCAATACGTTAATCTGTGCTTATCTGCGTTGGATTTATGCGTTGCGTTTGGCTGGTTTGGCTGTCCGGTGTTTGGCTGACTTTGTGGCGTTCGCATGACCACGATAAATATTATTTTCTAGCATTTAGGATTTTTGCGGAAAAACATGTTTTACTTAATTTAAACCGGTTTTCTCACAATTTAAACTTTAAAACCATTCAAAAACAAAACACTTAATACGCGATTTTTACCGAGACCGTCCTCTCCCCGACATTAATTCAGCAGCGAGCCGTTTCAATGAGCTTCCTTATTATGGCTTCTTCATAAACCTCTTTAATGGACGTTCATGGAATATACTCTGCCATTGTTGCAACACCTTTACATAGCTGGCCTCAATCAGGCGTTTTACGACGCCCACGGACTAGTATTTAATTGATTATCGAGTCTTACTAACTAAAGGAAGCAATAACGCCATATTGGTTAACGAAATTAGCTTTTATGCGCGCTTCTCAATACCTGTGCACTGAGCCGGGATCCTCAACAGCTATGCAGACAAAAATATTCTGCCTTGTCTTTTCCTAGTTGATAAAAGGCAGATTGTTTTTTGTTTGTTGGGGTCAGCTTCTTATTCCGTGTGCCTCTCAACTGGGCAATCAACCCTTCCCAATATGGTATTAAAAAGGCTGTTGGCGCTGCCTCGCACGCTGCGCATAAGGAAGGTATCTCATTTATGCACTATCGCCCTGAAGTAATCCGTGTTGGCATTAGCAAACATACCTGATCCAGCCATCCATCATTATTATAATAAAGCCAAAATATTTCCGCAGTACATAAGTTTCCCTCAAGCTTCGCCACATCGACCGGTCCTCTGCTCCACCGGATTCAGTCTTAGGTCAAAAGAAAGCTAGGTCCGCACGGGCGGTTTTTTTTCGCGGAAATTTTCTTTGGGTGTGAGATTTTCGACTCTCAGCATCAATCCGACAGAGCGCATCCCAGCGCTGCAGTAAAACACTCTGTGGGACTTTCAAACATCAAAAGAAATTGAATTATATTCCTTTTTTCGCCTGGTGCCGGACGTAAAGTATAGTTGCATCCCATTTCTTCCCGTGGGTGTCGTAAAAGGCGACTAAAGAACTTACTAGAGAATGGGCAGCAGCGTTCTCTATGCATTTTACCACCATACTGCGATCGCCAACCTGCCTGCCAAGCGTGGCGATTATGGCAAACCACCACTTTGGGGTAGGCCTATATCCACCAGTGGACGTCTTTCGACTGAAATGATGATTATGATATCCTACTTCCTACTAATATTATAAATGCGAAAGTTTGTATGTATGGATGTGTGGATGTTTGTTACTCTTTCACGCAAAAACTACTGAACGCATTTGGATGAAATTTGGAACACAGTTAGTTTATAACCTAGATTAACACATAGGCTACTTTTTATCCCGGTAGTACGTTCCCGCGGGATATATTCCGACCTCCACGCGGGCGAAGCCGCTGGCAAAAACTGGTACTTCTATATATTCTCTAAATTAGTACAAACTCAAGTCACGGTGCAACGCATACTGTTTATTATAAGATGGGCACCGTCGCGTGACGCTCGACTGATTAAACGCTAATTGTGAACCGCATTATCTCGTTACATTTCACACTTCGTAGAGACCATCTCGTATGGAAGTTGCAGCTTGTATAGAATTTATAATTTTTTTTAAAGTGAAATCTGTTTTAGTCGCGTTGAAAGATTTTTGGTTGGGGAAAATCTTATGGGTTCGCGTCACCGACCGTTTGTTAACAGTATATCGTGACCACAGTTGTTCGTGTGGAGTCGGACGTAAAGATTAGCACCATCCTATTTCTTCCCGTGGGTGTGTTAGAGGCAACTAAGGGACTTACTAGAAAATAGGCAGCAGCGTTCCTCTTGCATTTTACTTATTGCGATTGCCAACCCGCCCGCCAAGCGTGGCGATTATGCCAATAGGGGGAGGCCTATGTCCAGCAGTGGATGTCTTTCGGCTGAAATGATATTACCACAGTTATTTCGTAGCCTTAAGTAGCAGTCATGGGGACTGTCTATTTTTTTATAGAACCTCGCCCTCTGCCCCACAGTTCAGTGATTTCCAGGAAATGTCTTATTTTGTAAATAAGCGCAATACAAATGCGTTACTGCATGAATTTCTCGCTTTTAGCCCACGTTCCCATGGACGTAGTAAAATGACGGTGGGATTATTTGGCGTACTGGGTCTTTAACGCACTAAGCACCGGGAGTTGAAAATGAAGGCTGGGTTTTTTTTTTTGATGGGCTGAGACTCATTTGCGTTGCACTCTGCTGGATTCTCAATGTTCGGTTCCACACCAAAAGTGGGATATCCAGTACGCGATAAAATCCCACCGCGATTGGATTACGTCCATGCGTCATAGGGCAGATTTCACCAATGAGACTGAATGGGACTGATCAGGGGTCTACTCTTTTTTTATTTTATTTTTTTTGTGGGTGGGCATTCTTCAAATGACGTCTCCCGTTCTAGGGTGGAGCGGAAGGGCGTGTCAGACTTTTAGTGACTAAAACCCACCCATGTTTCGACAGTCGCCCATTTGCTAGGGCCATGGTACCTCTTTCGAACGAATCTCGCGACCCCGGCAGAGGGTCTACTCTCTTTTTTTTACCGTTTGAGTAAACAAAGCGGGAGTCGTGTCTCGTGGGACTGATTGGGCTTTGGGTCTACCCTCAAAGCACAATCAGTCCCACCAGACACGACTCCCGCTTTGTTTACTAAAACGGTTTAAAAACCCCGCTTTGTTTACTCAAACTGGTTGAAAACCCCGCTTTGTTTACTCAAACGGGTTAAAAACCCCCGCTTTGTTTACTCAAACGGTTTAAAAACCCCGCTTTGTTTATTTAAACAGATTCACCCTTAATTCGACGCCGTGCTTCTTTTATATCGTATACTTCTCTTTGAATGAAAAAAAATCTACATGAAAAATAGACCGTATATCTTGAGTTCTAGGTGCTATAATTGAACCCTGAACTAGTCAACTACGTTGCTAAAAACCAACGTAGTTCAACGGGAAGTATATTGCACGGCGTCGAATTAAGGGTTAAAAACCTCGCTTTGTTTACTCATACGGTTTAAAAACCCCGCTTTGTTTACTCAAACGGTTTAAAACCCTGCTTTGTTTACTCAAACGGTTTAAAAAACCCGCTTTGTTTACTCAAACGGTTTGAAAAATCCCTCTTTGTCCCAAAAAAAAACTAGCAACGCTGGGTGTAGGGTATATGGCTCCGAGTTTCAAACAACTTTTGAAAGGGTCCGTATCTTCGTCGACGTTTCTAGAGAGTAGAACCCCAGTTTCAATGGTAAACATTCGCGCTTAGTTACATTTAAACATCTTTGTAAGAAACAGAACAAAACTATCACATAGATAGGTAAGACAAAATATTTGGTGCAGGGATCAAACCGTCGAGATTCGAAACCGGCGCAATAGCTAATTGCTTTATCCACTGCGCCAACCATGCCCTCTAAAATATCGACCCATCTAATGGCATTAGTTGTTTGCATATAATTATTTACTTACGGAAGGAAGCCATTGCGATTCCGCATTGCACTTCTACCTTGCCGCAACTAAAGAATAATGCGGTGGCCTTATTCTAAGTTCACATTTCAACCATTTCTATTTTATTATGCTGTACTGTCCCACTGCAGGGCTAAATCCTCCTCTTCTTTTATATTTTTGCAGCTTAGAAATCTATAACCAATTAAATGTTTGGACTTTGAAGAGAGTTGTCGGTGTTTCTTAGAGTAATCGGTTAAGACCACCGACCTAATCAAAGTTACATTATTTTTGCTGACTTCTTAAAGTATATTTTAAAAGCAATTTATCGTAAAATAATATTATAAATGTGAAATTTTGTATGTCACATGTTTGTTATTCAATCACGTAAAATTTGGCACACAGATGGTTTTTAATCCATAGGATTACATTTTACCCCGGTAGCACGTTCCCGTGGGATGGGCAGCCCCTGGCAAAAGCAAGTCCAGGAATAAAACATCATTTATCCATACTTGGACTTGTTATATGTCTCCAGGTAATATTTATGTATGTCGCTAACTCTTTTCCTGTTTGGGAATTCATCAAATGACTTCTTCCGCTCTGGGTGGAGCAGGCATGTCAGACTTTTGCTAATTAACACCCACCTCCAACAGTTGCCTATATGCCAAGGCCACGGTAACTCTTTCGAACAAATCGCGCGATCCTGGCAGGCATCGGCACGGCAGTGGAACACTACACCATAATAAAATAGCAAGTGGTTGCACTGTGAACTTAGAATAAGGCCACCGCATTATTCCTTAGTTGCAGCAAGGTTGAAGTGCAATGCGGAGCATCGGTGGTCCTAGCTGACCTCTTCAATCGTTGCTGACATCCCTTTGAGTCGCGCGTGGAAACTACACGCCGAGCAATGGATAGCTTGCCTCCCGGTAAGGACGAGGCCCGTGTCGACGGCGCGTAGTGGTTCCACGCGCGCCTCAAAGGGATGTCAGCAACAATTGAAGAGGTCAGCTAAGACCGATGCTTGCCAGAGTCGCGCGATTTGGTCGAAAGAAGAGTTACCGTGGCCCTGGCATATAGGCAATTGAAGTAACACGAGTGGGTTTTAGTCAGTAAAAGGTTGACACGTCTTCCCGCTCCGCTCAAAGTAGAGTTGTAAAGGACTCGAGTCATCGAGTCCTAATTTTAAAGACTCGACTCAATTATGCAAGACTCAGTGTGCTTAAAAGGCTCGGAGTCTACAGATAAGCACTCGAATCTTAAAAAGGACTCGAGTCTTGAAAAGGACTCGAGTCTTAAAAAGGACTCGAGTCTTAAAATGAACCCGAGTCTTAAAGAAAAACTCGGAGCATGACGAAGAAATTTGTACCTCATCATTCGAAAAGACTCGAAAAAAGGCAATAAATTCAAATTAGTGGTTATGATGTAACTTTGCGTACAAAAAAATCTAACGAGTTTTTCGAGTTTTTTCGAATAATGAGCTACAAGACTCGAGTTCATTTAAGACTCGAGACCTTTTTAAAACTCGAGTCTCTTTTTTAGACTCGAGAATGACTCTGGCTCGGCTTGACTCTAGACTTCGAGCCTTTTGAGCGCACTGAGTCTTGCATAATTGAGTCGAGTCTCTAAAATTAAGACTCGAAGACTCGAGTCCTTTGCAACACTAGCTCAAAGCGGACCACAAAAAAAAAGGGATGTAAATCTATCGAACCGAGCATTGAGAATACAACAGAGTGCATCCCAGGGCATCGAAAACACACCGTTTAATTTTCAACTCTCGACACTAAGCAGTACGTTGAAAATCCTGTACGTAAAAAGTCCCACAGCGATAACTTTACGTCCATGCGAAAGTAGATTAAAAGTAAACAATATGAACATAATTACGAAAACAAAATGAATCATTTTACAATTCTATCGTATAATACTGACTCATCTAACGTTGTTGACGTACAAAAGTGCCTTTTTCGTGCCTATCTATTCCTCTTCACTACATAGTATAAAACAAAGTCGCTTCCCTCTGTCTGCCCCTGTATATGCTTAGATCTTTAAAACTACGCAACGGATTTTGATGCGGTTTTTTAATAGATAGAGTAATTCAAGAGGATGGTTTATACATATAATATGCGGGCAAAAGCTAGTATAAAGCTGAAGAGTTTGTTTAAACTGCATAATCTCTGAAACTACCAGTCGAATCTGAAAAATTCTTTTTGTATATGATAGTCTCATTCATGAGGAAGGCTATAGGCTATTTAATATCACGCTACGACCCTTAGGAGCCGAGCAGAATGAAAAAAGTCGGAAAGAACGCTAAGTAAAAACTAAGTACCTAATAGCGCGGGTGGGCAATTAGATAGGATGCAACGGGTCGGGGACCAAGATTTCACGCGAACGAAGTCGCGAGCAGGAGCTTATGTTTACATAGTACATTTTAATAACTTTTTACAAAAAAAAAAATGACAACGGGCTTCCTAAAAAAAACAGTACAAAGTGAAAAATAACTTTATTTTGGAAGTCGGTGTCTTAGGATCTGTAATTAAGGTATTTTTACCACCGACTTCCAAAAAGTTATTTTTCTCTTTGTAGTGTTTATTTTTAGTAAATCGGTTGTCATTTTTTTTTAAGTTTTTATTTTTATCTTTTTGGTTATGGTAGATACCCCGTACTAATCTTATCGCGTTATTCGTTCATTTGTCGCGCAAATATTTAATGCGAATTTAAGACTTATATGGATTTCACATGGACCCCATTGTCGAAATGGAACCAAATCAAAAATGGGACCATTCGGTAAGCACCAGCTTTGAAATAAAAAAAGAATCATCAAAATCAGTTCACCCAGTCAAAAGTTATGAGGCAACAAACATTAAAAAAAATACAGTCGAATTGATAATCTCCTCCTTTTTTTGAAGTCGGTTAAAAACAAAGTTACTTCTCGCGTTGCATTCATCTTTTAAACTACGCAACGGATTTTAATACGGTTTTCATCATCAATAAACAAAGTGATTCAAAATCAAGTTTGAAATAAATGCTTTGACTTTGTCACGAAATATTTCACGCGGTTCCGTCCAACGTAACCATGGCATGTTCCGTCGTTTCCGGTGTCGTACAAAAGAGGTAACCGGCAACATTGTAGCCGTGCATTGTACACATACGACCCATGACCGTGACACGAAACGACGAAATACATGGAGAAGAACCGGTTTAATTCTCAATAGGAAAGCGGTTTATTTTTGGAGAACCCGGGGTTCTTTATTGTTAGAGAAGTTTTGGTTTTTGGAGGGTTGGTTCACTATTGACGTTTTTCACGCAGAATGTGAGTCATTGACAAGTTTGGGTAAATCTTATTCCTTGATGATTCGGAAGCAATTATCTTTGAAGGGTTTGATAAGATTGACGTGTTCTCCCCCTTTTAAAAAATCTTTGGAGAGACGTTGCTTCCCTCGGGAACTTCTATTCGAATTTGTTTTAGGGCTGTTTTTCAATAGTCAAATAATTTTTACCGGAAGAATAAATCTGACAGTTTGACTTATTTTCCATACAAGAGCTGTCAAACTGCAATATTTATTCGTCAGATAAATGTTAGCTGACTATTGAAAAATCAGCCCTTAGTAGATTATTAGTAGCAGACTTACCTGTCGACCCATGGTTATTTGCTAGATGCATTAGCATAGCATAATCAGGTTTTAAAATTCTCACTGCTGGCACACAGACCTCCTCTCTTTGTCAGGGAGTGGGCCCACCATGCGGGCCAAGTGCGAGTTTTTGGATACATTATAATAGTACTTTAAAAACATATCCATTTTTTTGCACTTTACCGTAAAAGTACTCTTGTTACCAAGCGGGGTAATTGCGTAGCCCACTTAACTTTATGAATGGCTTTAACAGTTCAACAACATTTATTGCGTTTTTAGGGTTCCGTTGCCAAATGGCAAAAAACGGAACCCTTATAGATTCGTCATGTCTGTCTGCCTGTCTGTCTGTCTGTCTGTCTGTCTGTCTGTCTGTCTGTCTGTCTGTCTGTCCGTCCGTATGTCACAGCCATTTTATTCCGAAACTATAAGAGCTATGCTGTTGAAACTTGGTAAGTAGGTGTATTCTGTGAACCGCATTAAGATTTTCACACTAAAATAGAAAAAAAACAATAAATTTTGGGGTTCCCCATACATAGAACTGAAACTCAAAAATGTTTTATTTCATCAAACCCATACGTGTGGGGTATCTATGAATAGGTCTTCAAAAATGGTAATGAGGTTTCTATTATCATTTTTTTCTAAACTGAATAGTTTGCGCGAGAGACACTTCCAAAGTGGTAAAATGTGTGTCCCCCCCCCCCGTAACTTCTAAAATAAGAGAATGACAAAACTAAAAAAAATATATGATGTACATTACCATGTAAACTACCAACGAAAATTGGTTTCAACGAGATCGAGTGAGTAGTTTTTTTTTAAAACGTCATAAATCGTAAACCGCAATTTCCCTTACATTCAATCAACTGAAATATAAAAATTAAAAAATATATATATTTTTAAACCGAAAATACCTACAGGTTTGTACGGAACCCTCGGTGCGCGAGTCCGACTCGCACTTGGCCGGTTTTTATGTTGTCGAGGAGACAAATTTTTCGAAGATACAAAGCAATGGATTTGCAATAATATCTTTCAAAATGATTAACAGTTTCTGAATCGTATTGTTTCGCAACTGGGGTGCTGGACAAACAATGTTGCATTGCACCGAAGAACCCTTTTTTTTTTTTTTTTTCAGGATGGGAAATCATCAAATGACTTCTCCCGCTCTGGGCGGAGCGGGAGGGCGTGTCAGACTTTTACTGACTAAAACCCACCCGTGTTCCATCAGTTGCCCATGTGCCAGGGTCACGGTATCTCTTTCGAACAATCACGCGACCCCGGCAGGCATCGGTCCTAGTAGACCCCTACACTGCTGCTGACATCTCTTTGAGGCGCGCGTGGAACACTGCGCGCCGTCGACCCGAGCCTGGTCCTTACCGGGCGGCGAGCCACCCATTGCTCGCCACCCGCAAGCTCGCGCCTACGGTGGCCGGGAGTCCGCTATTGACTCCCGACGCCCGGGGCGTCTCCTCCTGCGGCGGCTAGGGACGTGAGGGCGCAGAGACTGCCACTCCCTCACGCGCCCCGCCTCCTCCTTCGCGAGCATTACTGCTTCGCAGAAGGAGGTGACGGCTTCCCATTCCCTCTCGCTCCGTACCATGGCTCGCACCAGGGCCGGACGCGAGAGGTCGCCGCCGCCGATCGCCTCCACGAGAACACGGCGGTGCTCCGCCCAGGCAGGGCATACCTCCACCGTATGCTCCACCGTGTCCTCCAGACGATCCTCGCAATGGAAACACCCGGACGTATCCTCCCGCTTTATCCTGAACAGGAACCCACCGAAGCACCCATGCCCGGTGAGAACCTGCGTCAGGCGGAAGGTGAGGACGCCGTGGCGCCTCTCTATCCACTCCTCAAAGAGGGGACTTACCGCCGCAATAGTGGCGTGCCCAGCACTGGGTTGCGACAATCGTACCCGCCATGTCGCCATGAGATCACACCGGAGCTCTGTCCGCCGTGCCACGATTTGTCGCGGCAGCGGAGTTTCGCCCCGGCGTTTCGCCTCCTCGCGCCACTACCGAAGAACCCTTACTCTTGTTTGGTTTGGGACGGTAAAGGATTCTTCAGACAGGCGTAACGCGACTCTTGTAGAACAATTTCCATGAAGTTTTTATAGAAATTGTTCTACAAGAGTCGCGTCCTGTTTGCGGGGAAGCCTTAAAATTTCGACTTCTTACATACATACGTACATAGATAATGGTGCCTAGCTTGGAAGGAAGTAAATACTGAGATGACAGCTGACCGGTTTGGGAAGTATGTAAGAGTTTGACGTATTATGCCGACCCCAAGTTCATATGGATAAAGGATTATGATGAAGGGCATCTTTGTTAATCCCTCAAAAAGTTGTCATGCGGTTCTTCAATAGGAAACTTAAAGATCTGCCAGGGTCGCGGATTTGTTCGAAAGAGATACCGTGGTCCAGGCATAGGCAACTGAAGCAACACGGGTGGGTTTTAGTTAGTAAAAGTCTGACACGCCCTCCCGCTCCGCGCAGAGCGGGAGAATTCATTTGATGATTTCGCACCCAAAAAAAAAACACTTTAGACTGTATTTTTTTAGACTATTTTCTATTATAGTAAGTACGTGGTACTTGTTGACAGGCCTACACTGTCCTCCCATACCTATTAACACTGTAATTTTAAAACATTGTAAACGCAAATTATTTTTAAAAGAAGAAAGTAACCGTGGAGTATCTTGCCGGCGCTTCTCCATAGGAATCAACCAGGGATGTTAGGGAGCTCCGTAACCGTAACCGAATCCGAAATAAAAGTTTCGGATAATATCGGATTTGTTATTATATTTTTATTTTAGGTAGATTAGATAACACTCAATATATATTTATAATCATTTTTATTTTAAATAGCTGCAATAATTACTCACAGACTGATTGTAATTCCTACCATATGGTGACAAAAAAATAAAACCATTTTATTAGCTATTTGTATTTTACTTTTGTTATTCCTTAAAAAATTAATATTTGTAACCGAAATTATCCGAAACTAACGGATAATCCGAAATAATTTAATATCCGTATCCGGTATAATAATCATTCCTACATCCGTAACCAATCCGTATCCGAAATTTTATATCCATAACATCCCTAGAATCAACCATATAGAACCGTGCACCTAGCTGCTGACGTTTCATAGTGTGTATGTAGGTATATGTCAAATAAAATACCTATTTTTATTTGTTTTGATCTATCAAAGTTCAATTCTCAATTCTTTATTGCATACCATAATGTTAAAACACGGTTGGTAGGGAAATGATTAATTATTATTATTTCCTTTATTTCAGTATATAAACATATAAATTATATTTTTAAATATTAGAATATAAAATAAAAACATTTAAAAATATAAAAAATAGTAGCCCACCGGTATCGGGAACAGGGTCCAAGCTACCGGCGGTCAGGGCTCCAGAGAGAGGAACCTCCTGACGATGCGAGCCGTGTCCAGAAGTACCGCTTTCTGAATCAAGCCCTCGACCCAGCTGCCTAACGAGAGCCTCCTTAGATGTCGGTCGAGGCTCTTGGCTATCAACCCATTGGCTGTGACGACTATCGGCACAATGATCGCTGAATCCACATCCCACATGTCGACAACCTCGCGAGCCAAGTCAAGATACTTGATCTGTTTATCTTTCTCAGCTTTCACGAGGTTCTCGTCATGTGGGACCGTTATGTCAACAATCATTGTGCGCCGCTCTACTCGATCCACCACCACTATATCAGGCTTATTTGCGGTAATAGTCCTGTCAGTGATGATGGATCGATCTCAGTACAATGTGATATTTCCATTTTCGAGAACTGGGTCGGGCACATACCTGTAGTACGGCACTTCCGATTCCACAAGGCTGTATTTAATAGCAAGTTGCTGATGGATAATCCTGGCTACTAGGTTGTGTCTATGCAAGTATTCTTCGTTAGCTAGACGAGAACACCCGGAGATTATGTGTCTAATTGATTCTCCTGGACGGTGGCATGCCCGACAGATGTCAACCGTGCCGTCTTTCACAATAAATCTCCGGTAATTGTTCGTCATCATAACTTCGTCCATAATTGCACAGACAAAACCTTCGGTTTCCCCAAAGAGGTCACCGAAACGCAGCCAGGCTACGGACGCTAGTGTATCTACATCGGGTCCATGTAGGGCCCGGAAAAAGCGTCCGTGGAGCTCCTTACTCTGCCATACTTCCATGCGTTCATTAGTGTCAAGTATTACAGGTTTGCGCCAGTTCTCGTTAGCCAAGGAGAGCGGGGTGAGGCCCTTGTCAACCGCGACCACATCTCGATGCATCCCCGATGCAGTCTCAGGGAATATTTCCTAGAAACCGACGTTTCTAGGAAATATTCCCTGAGACTGCATATCTCGCGATTGTGGAGAGTCTTAGCGTTTAAAAAGCCTCGACCTCCACACTTTCGCGGGATATACAGCCTCATTACCGATGACCGTGGGTGATGCATTCGATATGCAGTCAGCAGCGTACGGACCCTCCTATCCAGGGCGTCGAGTTCGGTTTGAGTCCATTTGAGTATGCCGAAAGAGTACATCAAAACCGGCATGACCCAACCGTTGAAGGCGCGCACCTTGTTTCCGCCTGATAAAAGACTTAAGTACTTTCTTCAGGCGGCCAAAGAAGCGCTCCCTCAACGATTGCTTCATGTCAGTAACATTGATGCCCAACGCTTCCGACATACCCAAATACTTATAGGTTTCGGATGCGGAGAGGGCTCGGAGGTTTATGGAATCCGAGAGTTGGGTTCCCGCGGGTTCCACAATCTCCCCTCGCTTTACATGCATGACCGCACATTTGTCCACACCAAATTCCATCCTGATGGCCCTACTGAAGGTTTCAGTTACTTTCAGTAACTCCATCAGTTGAAAATTGTTGGGGGCAAAGAGTTTAAGGTCATCCATGTAAAGGAGGTGAGATATAACCTGACCACCTCTCCTCAACCGATAGCCTATACCTGAATCCTCAAGCAGTGTGCTCAGAGGATTCAGGGCTAAGCAGAACCAAAGTGGACTCAAACTATCACCCTGAAATATGCCTCGCTCGATCCTTATCGGTTCGCTGTTCCTTTGGATATTTCGACATCCTGGATAGCGAAGGACCGTTCTCCACTGCCCCATACATGAAATCAGGAAGGTGCGCAGAGTTGCATCAATTTTATACAACTCCAGCACCCTCATGAGCCATGTATGTGGCACCGAGTCATAGGCCTTCTTGTAATCTATCCAACATGTCGACAGATCCTTTCGGGAACGACGAACCTGTTGGCTAATGGCCATATCAATGAGGAGCAGCTCCTTAGTACCGCGGGACCCGTTCCTACATCCATTTTGAGAGACAGACATGATGGAGTTAGTGTCTATATGATTGTAAATTTTAGTTCTCAAAATGGATGTAAGAACTTTATAGACCGTCGGTAAACACGTGATCGGCCTATAATTTTTGGGTTCCGCGGTGCTACCTGATTTATGGAGCAGGTGGGTAACTCCTGTTGTAAGAAACTGGGGTAGCGAACCAGACTCCAAAGCAGTCTGGTACTGAGTCGCCAAGCGAGCGTGCGATCCTACAAACCATTTTATCCAGAAGTTGTGCAGCCCGTCCGGCCCTGGAGACTTCCAGTTGGGCAACGGACGAACTGCACGAGCAACATCCTGGGGGCAGATAGTAATAGCCCCCATTTCTGGTATAGGATCGCAGGCTCGCTCGACTTCTCTAGCCCAATCACCTTCGGTGTGACTCACAGGCACCGACCAGATACTGCGCCAAAAAGAACACATGGCATCATTATCCGGCAGATGCGTGTCAGCCACACCTTGGATCGGTCGCTCCCAAGCCCTATAAACCCACCTTTCATCACTCTGGAAGGCGCGATTCTGAGTGTATCGGTCCACTCGCCGCTTATACCTACGAATACGGCTTGCCCATGCATAAACTTTCTGCTTCAGGAAGTCTATGCGCTCTGTGACACGGGACATAAAATCCTGAGGGCTGGTATCAGTCCCTGAGAACGCCCGTCTCACAAAGCGCATCACTCTAGGACGAGTGTTGCCCTCCCTGAAGCAGATTAGTTTGCCGATGAGCGCTCTGGCCCCACTAATACGTCGCTCAACTCTGCACTGCCAGGCTGGTACGGCTGGTTTTGGTCGTGTAGCTCTAGAGTCACTAGCAAATTTGACGTGAGCTACACGACATGCCGCTACAGCCGCGCAGTACAGAATTGCATGAGTATCAGTGAGGTCTTCGCAGTCATCAAAATAGTTTGATAACTGCGAATCCAGAGCCGCCACCAGCGCCCTATTTTTGTTATGCATGGGCAAACGAGGTAAGCGTGGTCTAAGTTCGGGTGATATGGACCGATATTCTCGAATCGCATCCTCCAAAGCACTCCTCAATTCCTCATTGCACTGGGTACTTACGTTTGTAGCCCTGTCATCATTCCCCTCTTCAGCTTGACTTGTCAAGTACTGTGGTGGGACCACAGCAGTCTGCAACGGGGGTGCGATGACATGGCTACTCTGCATTTCATTTCGAAGGCGATCAAGTACAGTGACATCCAACATATGGTTACGCTGGATGACCCGCACCTGATCCGATAGTCGTTGGGTTGAGACGTTGACAGCTGGCTCAAGCACCTGAAAAAGAGAGAGCATCCGGACACGGTACGCGGTCAGATTGTTTCCCCCGTCTGTAGCCCCATAGTATGAGCGCATGACATTCTCATTGATGGATCTTGTCCATCTCATGCGCTGCACACTTCCGCCGGGAGCTGGGACCCTATCAGAGGCCGGTGGGCCTCGAGGTCCTTTATTATTATTATTATTTTATTAAGTTCTCACGGAATACTGTCATTTCACTCTCGTACAGTGCGACAAACCCCCGCTTCTCTCTTGAAACTTGACGCAGGCAACGTCATGTGCGCACTGATGCATTGCAGTACGGATTTGTGGCAATGATCTCGTTAGAATATATGGAGCGTTTATTGTAGCGGCCTCCACGATCGGCTGTGTGCTGAATCCACAACGGATTGAAAAATGTAAATGTTTGTTATAACTACCTTGTTTTATTGATCGCGTAGTTAACATAAGAAACACTAATCCTCGTCTATACTGCGATAACCATCCTGTTTTCGTTTTGGGTTTGGCTCCCAGGTCGGTCCTCCCGCTCCGCCAAGAGCGGTAGAAGGCATTAGATGATATCCCATACAAACAAAAAGTAAAGAGCACCTATGTATATTATATGTACCGACTTTATAAGCAAATAAACGTTTATGATTATTATGAAAAGAGTCCTTTTCCTTGCAGCCGGAAAATTACAGAATGATAATAAACTTACTTATTGTAGATAAATCCATAAAACCAGCATTGCAAAACATATTCCTAAAATAGATATCAGTAATGAGTAATGGTGTTTATGTACGGGTAGTAATCGTGAATTGTTTCATTGTCTGCTAACCTAGTATTTCTTATTAGGAAACTTGCAAAGCGTAGCCACATACCGATGGACGTAGTTCGACCGTGAGATAAAAATGACATTTGATTCTGTGTTACATGGAGTTGGTCATGTTTTCTTGGCGTTAAAAAAAAAATTAAGAAAGAAAAGAAAAAAGAAAGAAAGAATATTACATATTTATGGTGAGGTATTCTTCCGTCCAGACAGGTTTTGGTTACACGTTTTAAAGACTATCACATAATTAGCCCATAATATTCCCACTGTTGGGACACAGGCCTCCTCTTGTTGAGAGGGAATGGGTCGTAATCCACGCAGGCTCAGTGCGGGTTGAATTTTTAGTTCTAGGACATTCCTCACCATGTTTTCTTTCACCGTTTTGGGAGCAGTGGTGATGAAATTATTTACACAAAGTAAAGCCTGGGCAACTCGTAAGTCGGGGCCGATACCATTAAACACCAATGCTCTTGCCATGCTATGTTATACAGGGTGATTGGAAGATGGGTGCAAAGCTTTAAGGCGAAGATAGTACAGACAATTTAGAACCATTTAAGCCATGGTTGTCTTAGACGAAGTCTTACCAAATATTTTTAACCAAATTTTTAAGTTTTTTTTCGGAAATTCTCAAAATTTAATGTAAACTGCATAATTATGGCCAAATTGAATGATAAATGAATTCATTTTTTAATTATTTAATTAAAGTAATGTGTAAGCAATCAAGCAAAACATGTTTTAGGCTTCTGTGTCATTAGACATTTTTTTTTACAGACATTTAAAGCTCATGAAAAAATAAAAAAATTGTACAATACGTCTTTTAAACCTTATTAAAAAAAAAACGGAGGGTGCTTTTTTTGTTCAAACCTTTTTGAAGACATGCTTGATAATCGCTCTTTCTTTTGAGTGAGGTATCATTTATGCGGATATCTTACAA
Source organism: Aporophyla lueneburgensis (assembly GCA_932294355.1). Classification (NCBI taxonomy): domain Eukaryota; kingdom Metazoa; phylum Arthropoda; class Insecta; order Lepidoptera; family Noctuidae; genus Aporophyla; species Aporophyla lueneburgensis. The sequence continues at coordinate 14,742,242 of OW028735.1, forward strand.
ATTATTGAAATTAGGGCCTACAAACCAATTTGAGAGAGAATTTTTTTATTTTAGGCAGACTAATTAAAACAACATTTGAATTAAAATTATTTATTTTTCATGTTCAAAATGACGGCCGTGTTTCCGAATACAAGCACGGCCCCGTCTTCTAACTTCTGTAGTCGTTATTTTCAACATCATCTCCTGCTTCATTGTCTCAAACGCTGAATTTATTCTTTGTATCAATTCTTCTCTAGTGTTTATTTCTATGTTGTTATACACCAGTTCCTTGGCCCGGCCCCACACGAAAAAGTCCAACGGGGTCAGATCTGGGGAGCGAGTGGGCCAAGGGATGGGTCCATCCCTGCCGATCCAGCTACCAGGAATGCAATTGTTGAGGTGTTCCCTTACATTTAAAGTCCAATGCGCTGGACAGCCGTCTTGCTGAAAGATGACTGTTCGGTCTCTTTCGAAGATCGGGACACCTGATTCCTCTACCAGCAGTGGTAAATCAATTTGCAGAAATTGCAAATAATTTTCGCCATTCAATGGATCAGGCAAAAAGTGGGGCCCAATCAATGTTCTGCCAATTACTCCAGCTCATACATTCACAGAGAATTTCATCTGAAATGACACCTGCTTCTTAAAATGTGGATTGTTGTCTGCGTCGGCCCATTCATGGATGTTGTGAAAGTTTGTAATACCTTCCCTTGAAAATTTACTTTCATCCGTCCACAAGATTGATTTCAGAAACCACGCATCTTCGATGTCTCTGTTGAGGAGGAAACGGCAGAACTGAATTCTTCTTTGAGGATCTTGCTCTACTAGACCTTGCACACTCCTGCCATGGAACGGATACTTATCATTTTGGTGCATTGTATGCCACAACTTCCATTGAGAAAGGTTTAAATTTCGAGCTACTGCTCTAGTACTGGTAGTAGAATCCGCTTGAAATGCTGCTAAAATGTCTTCGTCGACGGCAGTTTCGTATCTGCCCGGGTTGACTCCAGGTTCCACGCGGTGAAACCCATCATGGGCAAGACGACGAAACGTGTTGTAAAACACTCGGACATTCGGTATCCTGCGATTCGGATAGCGCTCTTGATACATCCGTCGCGCCAAAGATCCATTGCCGTCTGCTCTACCGTACATAAATACGATATCCGCATATTCTTGATTGGAAAAAGTAGCCATAGTCACTTAACAATTAAGAAAAACGGCGTAGGAGCGCACTAAATGTCAACTCAACACAATTAAGTCAAAAATGAACACGTGCAGGAGCGCGAGGCTACGACTGGACACGGTAAAACAAAAATGTTCAAAACTAACGCAAACAACACGTGCAGGAACGCAAAGGGCTACAACTGAACACGGTAAATTGTGAATCAACACGACAACGTCCATTCACAAGGGCAGTAGTTTGACTAATAAGTAAAAGATGTAACGGCTTCATCACAGACCGACTGACCCTGACTAAAGAAAAACGACTTTGTTGCCTTAGTAACTAAGACCATTTTGCTGTAAAAACCAACTCTTATCGCTTTTTGCTATTCATTGGGCGTTCTACCTGGAAATGCCGTCGCACCGCGCTTGGTGGCCATTGTTTAGAGAATCCCCTCAATGGGTTCCCCTCAATTGGTTCCTGCATGTGCCAAAAATTCTTAGAATTGAACAATGTTATCATTTCGAGCACATAAAGTATTCTTTTAAGCAAAAATTTTGTGTTTTGTTAGACTGCCTAAAATTTAAAATTTATCCCTCGAATTGGTTTGTAGGTCCTAATTTCAATAATTTGTAAGATATCCGCATAAATGATACCTCAAAAGAAAGAGCGATTATCAAGCATGTCTTCAAAAAGGTTTGAACAAAAAAAAGCACCCGGCGTTTTTTTTTTAAATAAGTTTTAAAAGACGTATCGTACAATTTTTTTATTTTTTCTGAGCTTTAAATATCTGTAAAAAAATGCCTAATGACACAGAAGCCTAAAACATGTTTTGCTTGGTTGCTTACACATTACTTTAATTAAATAAATAAAAAAATTATTCATTTATCATTCAATTTGGCCATAATTATGCAGTTTACATTAAATTTTGAGAATTTCCGAAAAAAAACTTAAAAATTTGGTTAAAAAAATTTGGTAAGACTTCGTCTAAGACAACCATGGCTTAAATGGTTCTAAATTGTCTATACTATCTTCACCTTAAAGCTTTGCACCCATCTTCCAATCACCTTGTATTATGACTGTTTCTAATAAAACAATATTTTCCTTTATTTTCAGGAGACAGCTTGGAAGAACTAAACGGCTATGGAACAATGCGACCAAGGAACATAATCTCCTCAATACTTAGTGGAACGCCAGCCAAGAACAAGGGGCTCGCTATATCGAACCCTCATGATTTTAGAATGGTAAGATCATTAGGCGAAATGCAAGGGCAGCCCGAAATATTCAAATTCTCAGTACTTATTAGGTTGTATGTTACATGGAGCGACTGCCTATCTGACCTTCACAACCCAGTTACTGGGTAATACGATACCCCTTGGTATAGACTAGTTGTCAGACTTTCGGGTTCTGACGACCCGTAAACACTGTCTAAGATCTACGAAAGACAGTCCAACGGACGTCTTAACGTGCTTTCCGAGGCACGGAAGGGTCTTGGTATGTAAACTTGGTCACCCATCTACGAACCAACCGCTGCATGCGTAACTTAACCTTCAACAAATAATTCCAGGTATCGGCGATCATAGACGTAGATATAGTTCCTGAAACGTGCCGGCGAGTCAAACTACTGAAGCACGGATCAGATCGACCACTAGGATTCTTTATTAGGTAAGGAATTTCAACTTATTGCCCTGGTTACCTCCAAAGCAAGGCCCGATTAAAAGTAAGAATGACCTACAAAAGAGAAGAGAGAGAGAGAAGAAAAGAGAGAGAAAATGTATTTATAATCTATGGCGTAGATTTCTAATAAAAGCGAATCTGGGCGCATAATACGCCCTGTAGCTGTAGGTTTGAAACGCGTTCGTAGTGTAAGATATTTCAGTCGGTCTTGATATTACCCGAATCTATTATTTCACTTGCACTATTTGATATTGTTACAAGCTGGGGTTCGGGATAAATACATATAAGACAATTTTACCAAAACCACTAACTTAGTTTAATCAAATAATCAAAAATACCGCAATAATCAGAAACTTTAATGAATATCACTTGTCTCGCTGGTAGTTCACATTTTCGCTTGTAGTTCACTGTTTCGCGTTCGTAACCGAACTGTCTTAACAGCTTTTTTTTTTAATGACATCTCGCAAGTCAACCTATGAGGTTGTCGGCCGCTTAACCAGACTTGCCTGTGGCTTAATGTGACCTTAATAAATTAAGGCCTCCAGCCAGGGCTTGAAAAACTTCAAACTAGAGCGACTACTCGCTAAGGGAACCCCCTGGGGGGTACGGACCTCAGCTTAGGGCATCGCTGGTAGAGGGAAGCAAGGGACGGGCTGGATGTGAATGATTATTATTTAGGGGCGAATTTAGGGCCTTATCACACTAGCGGTTCAGCGAATACGTCGCGGACGCGCAGCGAATACGTCGCGGACGTGCAACGAGATCGCCGCGGATAGAACCGTTACTGAGTGTATTGTACGTAATAAACTTCCCGCGAACCGGCGTCGAAAACGTTGCGTAACCGCCAGGCGCCCGCGGCGTCTTCGCTGTGCAGCCGCGACGTGTTCGCGACGTATTCGCTGCGCAGTCGCTCCGCTTTGAAGACGCTCGTAAACCGTTAGTGTGATAAGGCCCTTAAAGCTACAGGCTCAGCGGCGCGGGCTGCTCGTGCGAGGGTCGGGCGGGACAAGGATTGGGGCGTCGCGGCGTGCCTCGGCGGCGAGGACGGCGGTCTATGTTTGTGTGTCTTGAGTGTGCTAGTTAGTTTACTACTTTCCTGGAGAAGGGTTGTAGCGTCATCGGGAATGGCTAGAGTATGCCGCGGTCGGCGAATCGTACTAATACGGGAGGGAGTGTAGCGGGCGGCTGCCCCTGATCGCGGCAGGCGCCCGCTACACTTGGATTGGATTGGGGTGTTTCACAGCAGAGTCAAAGAAATACTTCGAAATGCGTTTCATGAACTGCTGAATGGTGGGCATTCTGAGATCTAGCTGGAGATTCTCGTTTCGGACATGTCTTCACAGTCCAACAATCCGCTATTTATATGCCGAGCTTAGTCGCCGAAAACAATCTCGAACACTCTCGACTCTTTGCAACAGTTCACAGTTAGCGGCGACGTCTCTAGAAAATATCGGACAGATAATTCCGCTATTCGATAATAGATGGCGGTGTCGTTACACCAGCTCGTGTAGTACCTGCTACTTGATAATAGATGGCGTAACTTTAACGATCTACGTAACAATATCTTATTAAAATTAGGTATTCTAATCATTTTATTCTCATTTTTTTATCCAGGGACGGCACCTCAGTCAGGGTAACGCCAAATGGGGTAGAACGTTCCCCGGGCATCTTCATATCGCGACTAGTTCCCGGAGGACTGGCGGAGTCCACCGGCCTACTGGGCGTCAACGACGAGGTGTTGGAGGTCAACGGCATCGACGTGTCTAACAAGACCCTGGACCAGGTATGTGATGTCACTCTTCATGAGAACTAGCAGAGACCAAAGGCGCATTTCCTAATAGATACACACATTTTCATTGATTATTTTTAGTGGCCACGTAATATTTTTATAGTAAATACTAATTCTTTATTGCATCCTATATGTATTAAGTAGATGGTATAACAAATAAAAGATCAATATCAACTCCATCCCACTTCCTCTAACCGAGGAGAGGCTTGAGGAGCGTTCAAGTATTACGTAACGCAATTTTTGAAGATTTTAGGCCCTCCCTCCCCCCATGTAACGCACCGTTACGTTTTTCTGCACCCCCCTTCCCCTCCCTAAACGTTACGTTACATTTAAGTCACAATTATGTTGAACAAAGTATAATATTTGGAATTTGAAAGATTCTAATTCTCTAGCTATTTTATTAAAATAAAAAAAAAGTTACGTAACGCGTTGTTTAAATACTCCCCCTCCCGCCCTTGTAACGCACCGTAACGTTTTGCAAGACCCACAAATTGCGTTACGTATTACTTGAATGCTCCCTTGTGTCCCAGCAGTGGGAACGGTATAGGCTGATTATATTGTATGGGGGTCCATCGACACAGCAAAATTAGGAGAGAGGAAGAGGGCTAAGTCGTAATTTAAGCAATTTAATATTATTATAAATTATTGTATGTGTTTAATTGGATGTAATCAAGTGTGTGTATCCATACTAATATTATAAATGGGAAAGTGTGTATGTCTGTTTGTCCGTCTTTCACGGCAAAACGGAGCGACGAATTGACGTGATTTTTTAAGTGGAGATAGTTGAAGGGATGGAAAGTGACATAGGCTACTTTTTGTCTCTTTCTAACCCCCACTTCCCTAAAATGGGGGGTGGAACGCGCTAATCTCAGGAAGTACTGGTTCGAATTGGAAAAATATATTTGAGTCAGGTAGCCTATTTATTGAGGACGGCTATATAACATCACGCTACGAACAAAAGGAGCGGAGCAGCAACAAAAAAATGGACGAAAACTGGCAGGCTGCGATGCGACGGGAAGGGTCAGGGGACTGCCGGGGTCGCGTGATTGTTCGAAAGAGATACCGTGACCCTGGCACATGGGCAACTGATGGAACACGGGTGGGTTTTAGTCAGTAAAAGTCTGACACGCCCTCCCGCTCCGCCCAGAGCGGGAGAAGTCATTTGAACAGTTCCCATCCTGAAAAAATAAAATAAAAAAAAGGGTCAGGGGAGCAAATATTTGACGCGGACGAAGTCGCAGGCAGAAGCTAGTATAAATATATATTTAGTTAATGTATATAGGTATAGTATGTATATTAGTTATTTTATGTATTGCATAAGAATAATGTAGGTTAGTAGAGCAGTGGTGACAACGGCTGTGCCTTACGAGTATGTTCACAAGTATAGTGCGGTTCAAATAAGAATAGGAATGTCAATAACCTCTATCTGTCAAATTTCACTTGAAAAGTACGGTTTGCAAAAAAACGTATTTGCTCATCAATAATAGTAGTCTTACATCAAATTTTGATAAAAGGGTTAAATAGTAGTAAATCGTCTTAATATAATATTTAATTATTTAAAGTCATAATTCGTTTTTTAAAACCATACCATAGCCTTTTTTATTTTCATTGTTGGCGCAAAGGCCCAGTAGCCACGCCAAAAAGTGCATGTGCTTGTGGACTGATAATGTTTCTTTAATTGTGTTTCTTACATTGTTGTTATTTTTTGTGATTGTTGTTATTTGTTTTTGTTATTGTCTTACTCATTTTGCTCGAAAATGAGTAAACGAGGCGCTGTGTAGATAAATAGTTGGAGAGCGAGAAACCGCAAACATTAGAACTGATGCAACAGTGGAGGAAATATAAGTTTGACTAGTGAAACGTACGGTACCATTTTGCAAACACTGCAAAATGCAAGAAAAGTTGCCAAGCGAGGTCATTTGGCTACGGGGATAAATTAGTATTAATATTTTTCACTAAATCTTTGTTAATAAAATTTATTTAAAAAAAATCTTTTTTTGCTCACCCTACGTAACTGGTTAGAATTGACAGCTATGACGTCACAATATGGCGCAAAGTCGATCCTATTCTCATTTGAATCGCATTATAGGTCGTATTTTCAAGCCCAGATCGGCGCTTTACTCTGTGTAAATTATTATTTCACCACTGTTCTCAAAACGGTGAAGGAAAACACCGTCACGAAACCGGCATGTCCTAGAACCAAAAATTCGAAGACATGTGACATCTACCAACCCGCACTGGGCCCGCGTGGTGTATCTCGGTCCACTCCCTTTAATGGAAAGGAGGCCTAAGGGCTTTATCACACTAGCGGTTTACGAGCGTCTTCAGAGCGGAGCGGGCGCGCAGCTAATACGTTGCGATCACGTCGCGGCAGCACAGCGAAGAGGCCGCGGGCGCGTGGCGGTTTCGCAACGTTTTCGACGCCTGTTCGCGACGAGTTTATGACGTAAAGACATAAAGCTACTACAATCTGTCAAATTTCTTTAATAGGCTTTCAACTTTATCGCTAAAGTATTAGTTTCAATATTGATTGGCAAAATTTGACAGTTTCGGGTGGCTCGATGGCTGGCGTCTGTGCAATACACTCAGTGACGGTTCTATCCGCGGCGAGCCCGTTGCGCGTCCGCGACGTATTCGCTGCGCAATCACTCCGCTTTGAAGACGCTCGTGAACCGCTAGTGTGATAAGGCCCTAAGTCCCAGCATTGGGAACATTATAGGCTAAGTAAGTTGTATGCATGTAATGAAGGTAATTACTATGAATTATTTTTAAATTATGTTATTATTTAAGTATTCATTGACTCATTCGTCCATCATCGTCCTTAGGTGACAGACATGATGGTAGCGAACTCGTCGAACCTCATCATCACCGTGCGGCCCGCCAACCAGCGCGCCGGGCCGCCCGCGCCGCCCGAGACCGTCTCGCGACACTCGCAGCCCTCCAGCGAACCGGACGAGGATCGGTGAGACATACTCATACTTTTAACCGACTTCAAAAAAAGGAGGAGGTTATCAATTCGACTGTATTTTTTTTTTAATATTTGTTACCTTATAACTTTTGACTGGGTGAACTGATTTTGATGATCCTTTTTTATTTGAAAGCTGGTGCTTCGCGAATAGTCCCATTTTAATATGGTTCCACGGGCAATGGGATCCCTGTGAAAACCATATAAGTCTTAAATTTGCATTAATTGAGCGACAAATGAACGAATAACGCGATCAGATTGGTGCGGGGTATCTACCATAACTAAAAATTTATTTTTAACCGACTTCAAAAACAGGAGGAGGTTATCAGTACGACTGTACTTTTTTAAAAAAAAATTTTTATTTTTGTTACCTCATAACTTTTGACTGGGTGAACCGATTTTGATAATTCTTTTTTATTTGAAAGCCGGTGCTTCCGGAATAGTCCCATTTTAATATGGTTCCATTCGGGCTATGGGATCCATGTGAAAACCATATAAGTCTTAAATTTGCATTAAGTTTTTGCGCAACAAATGAACGAATAACGCGATTAGATTAGTGCGGGGTATCTACCATAACTAAAAAGTTAAAAATAAAAACTTTTTACAAAAAAAAAAAAAAAAATACAACCGACTTCCTTAAAAAAACTACAAAGTCAAAAATAACTTTAATTTCGGAAATCGGTCGCAAAAAAACCTTAAATACAGATCCTAAGACACCGACTTCCGAAATTAAAGTTTTTTTTTGACTTTGTAGTGTTTTTTTAAGGAAGACGGGTGTTTTTTTTTTTTTTTTTGTAAAACCTTTTTGTAACTTTTTACTATATAGAAACTCGCCTCAACAGCGATGTCGGGAGAACATTATGTTACGGTCTCCTTGCCGGAAAAGTGGTCCAGATACGGAATTTGACGCAATTAAACTCGTTATCTCATTTCTTTTCGTGGGTGTCATAAGAGGCGACGAAGGGACTTGCTAGAGAAATAGAGAACAGCGGTTTCTATGCATTCTATTACCACCATACTGCGATCGCCAATCCAGTTGCCAAGCGTGGCGAATATGGCAAACCCTATTTTGGGGGTGGCTTATGCCCAGAAGTGGACGTCTTTTGGCTAAAGTGAAGATGATGAATTCGGGGTCTACATTTGTACTTGGTTGATTGCAATTACGGTAAGCATCAATAATATCGGACTGTTCAAAATGATCTAAACAACTATGAAAATAAAATGTTAACCCAATGACACAAGGTATGGTTTTAGAATGAAGACAGTATACGACAACTGTTATTCCGAAAAGAACTTTATCCAATTGAGATAAAGTTTAATTTTCTTTGTTGTTCAGTCGGTTCGTTCCAATATTTTTGACGCTGACTTTACATAGGACTTCAACATAACTGGCGAAATGTGGGTGTACTATAGGTACACCTCTGCTCAACCCTTCTAGGAAAAAGGCGTAATGTAATGTTATACAGGATAATTTTTTAACCAGTGCGCAAAGGATGGAGGTCCATAAGCGGGTTTTCTGGCCCCAAAAAATAGGACAAAATAAGGTTGATAGTGCGTATGAAAGTTTAGTATTATATTATTGTAGAACATATGTATTTAAAGTTTCTATTAAAATTATCTGTATTATTCTAGTAATTGCTCACTCCCCAGGGGCCCAAAGATTCCTTATTTTGCATTTTTTGCTAGAATTCCAGCTTTTTAAGAGGTTTGATCTCTTGTTTTTATATGAGCGCAGGGTCGCAACACCTTCGAATTGAAATATATTATGAAATACACTGTGACACAAATTCTATATGAGGATAAAAGTGTTGCGTCATTGCGCTCATAGTAAAAACAAAAGTTATAACAATTGAATATCGCGCTTTTTTGTGAACTCGTGCTGCGACGACTGTCTACTGTCTTGAGAACATGTTTTTACTTAAACGATAGAATAGAAGCTTAAAGATAAGACAGTGCAGTATTAATCTTCACGGTATTTATACTTGATAGAATTACTACAATAAAATTACTAAGCATTTATAAACAATACTAAGTAGTTGTGATTATTTCAATCACAGAACAAATAATAAAGGAGAAGTGCCCCTACATTGGCTAAGCACGGGAACCAGTGTCGCCAAACTCACACATTTGCAAATCAAATTGTCCATTATACACATAAAAAACAATTTATTTATAGTAGTCTAACCATCAGTGGCGAGGTGTAATGTTTTCTAAAAGAGAAGCCGATGCGAAGTCGGCTTTAACTTACTGACCCATCAATAAAGAATACTTACTATCATTCTAAAATTAATATAGGAATGTAATGAATTAAATACAATTAAATTGAACAGCTGAAAACCGAATAAAATAAGCAATATTCCTCTATCTCGTTCTCGCTGACGCATTTTTCTATACCTGTCTCTGTCATAACCCGTTGTACAGCGGCTTGCTCTCGTACATATCAAGCGGTGCCACGTGACCTAAAGTGACATCATTACGGGATCGCTGTTGTATGAATTTTTAGTTCCCGATTATGACGTTTCGGCGCCGGGTTAATTTAGAACATTTCTCTTTTGTTGTAATACAAAGCTATAAATAACCTTTTTTGTTGTTTGAATGTTATGGTGAATTAAATACCCGTAGTGTAACTATATTTATTGACAATAGTAGCCAGTGATAGAGTTACCAATGCGAATCCCCGAAGGCAAGCCGGTAGGAATCGTGTTATATGGTGCCTTCGCCACTGCTAACCATTCATATAATAAAATAGGAACTTGAAATTCCTCAGGGCCGAAATACCCCCTTGTGGACCCCCATCCTTTTTTTTGGTGGTTCCGTATCAGTAATAGAACACATTTCAACTATTTTTTCAATACTTACTTTTTTTTTTAATTTTTATCCGACCTTAAATCAGTAAAACGTGGACACCCTACATATTTCGAACCTAATACCTATTCTAAGACCTATTCCTATTTTCGATATCAATCGACAATAGGAATAGGTCAATAACCGCAAGCAAGTAGGTACTTCGAACTTCTTAGAATTTTGACCGACCGAATAAATAGCTAATACCTATTGGCCGAGTACCTACTCGTAGCTACGCTCGGTCGTTCACCTTCGCCGCCGCGCCGGCGTAGGTACTTTAAACTTCTTAGAATTTTAACAGCTGGTAAATACCTACTTGTAACTACGCTCGGTCGTTCACCTTCGCCGCCGCCGCGCGCAAGTTACCATAAAAACCAGTTTAATAAACATCTTTCGTTAACGATAACTTAATTTTTTGTACAAAGATATATCAAAATAAAAATTGCATGGTTATTATAACTCGTTTAAGTTTAATTTGTTAAAATTTGCGCACTGGTCAAAAACTTATCCTGTATAAGGCGCTTATATACTAACTGTTTTTTTTGTAATCTCTCCTCAGATTCGACCAAGATGACCACGACGAGATAGTAGACCTAACAGCCGTAACGCTCGAAGAAGCGGAGCCGGCGCCCTTCGCCATCACATCGAAGGACGACGGGCAAGTGTTGCACCTCTAGTACATACTGCGACGGTACCGCGCCGCTAAGGAACGGTACGGCTAGCTCATAGTGTTGAATATGGTGCGAAATTGTTGTTAAGTGAGACTGGTATCGTGGTTGGGGTGTGGTGAGATGGTCGTGAGAATGTGGTGAGAAAATTAAATAATATTTCCGTTGTTCAACCAATTTCGAATCGTTGCAATGATGAGCGTATTAGTCCTGAGATTGCGATGAGAAAAGTAAATAATATTTCGTTGGGCGTATCATATGCTCCGAAAGCGTGGTGAATACCTTTATCTGTTCAACCAGTTTCGAACATATGGCGTTAGTGAAAGTTATTCGTGAGATTGTGGTGAGAAAAGTAAATAATATTTCGTTGAGTGGCGTATCATACGCCCTGAAAGCGTGGTTATAACCGCTATCTGTTCAACCAGTTTCGAAAAGTTGCGATAGTGAAAGTATTGGTCGTCAGATTGTGATGAGAAAAGTAAATAATATTTCGTTGAGTGGCGTATCATACGCCCTGAAAGCGTGGTTATAACCGCTATCTGTTCAACCAGTTTCGAAAAGTTGCGATAGTGAAAGTATTGGTCGTCAGATTGTGATGAGAAAAGTAAATAATATTTCGTTGATTGGCGTGGTTATAACCGTTATCTGTTCAACCAATTTCGAATAGTTGCGATAATGGGCGTATTCTGTGTGGTCGGCTAATACTCGTAGCACCAGTTTTGAAATTGAGTCTTATAGCCTTGAAATAACATTAAATTTTCTATATCTGCTGTAGGTATTGCCAAATACATCATTAAACAAAAACGCACGGTTTCGAATAGGTTTAGCGAGGATACGAGGCATTATTTATTTTTCTATAGTATTAGCAAAGAAATACGGTCGTTACGGGTCGTCAGAAGTACAAAAGTCTGACCACCGCTTTTATCAAAGGGTATCGTATTACCCAGTTACTGGGTTGTGGAGGTCAGATAGGCAGTCGCTTCATGTAAAATACTGATACTCCGTATCCGGTAAGATTGGAAGCTGACCCCAACATACTTGGGAAAAGACTATGATGATTAGTACGGAAAATAAGGTTTGAAAGCGCAGTACCGTTGTTAAAAAAAAAGTAGAGTTTCATCGTTTTTATTTCAATTACTTATCAATGAATCCTAGGGTAAAATGTATTGTTTTATAAATAAAGAAAAAAACCGTAAAATACAAAAACGTTAATCATGTTATAGCCTCAGATATTGTTATTACGATCTTTCAGCATATTAGCTGCATTCATAAATAAGATACTCAATAATCCGATCCATATTTTCATCGCGTTGTCATAGACCAAGTAATCTAATCGATTTGTCAAATGATTGAATAAAAAAAAATCCGAGCTATACTATAATATTAAAAACGTGAAAGTAACTCTGTCTGTCTGGTACGCTTTCGCGACTAAACCACTGAACAGATTTTGATGAAATTTGGTACCTACGGGGTAACTTTGAACCCCAAGAAAGGACATTGGCTATTATATATTATTCCGAGACTTCGTCTGCGTCCGCGATAACCGACATTTACGCGGACGATGTCGCGGGCAAAAGCTAGTTACAAAATAAAAATTGCGATTATAGCACATGTACATTTAATAGAAGTGAAACTTCTTAAAAATAAAGAATAAGAAAAATTCAATGTGAGAGCGAGAGAGAATTATATTTTTCTTCTCTTTCATGTAACAGAAAGTGCCTAAACGTGACGACGCGTCATTGAAATTTCGCTCTCAATTTTTCTACAATTTAATCGAACCAAAACACTGTCTCACTACACCATCTCAACCACACTACTAAGCAAGACTCGAACATTAGTACTTACGTAAAACATTCCATTATATGCCTTATACATACTGCAATAAGTGTCAAAATAGCTAAATTAGGCGTCACAATAGATAAGGAAGCAATACTTAGGTACAGACGACATAGTGAAGATCGCGAATATTATATAAATATAATTCTCAAGTATTGAAACTATATTTATATGCAAAAAATATGGTACTTTATTTTATATATCTACTAGCTGACCGTACAGACGTTGTCCTGTTTCCTAGAAATCGAGAGCAGCGCCACCTACCGGGTCCAATAGTGAATCTAAACCATCCAGGGTGCACTTAAACGCATACAAAAAAATCATTAAAATCGGTCCAGCCGTTTCGGAGGAGTTCAGTGACATACACGCGTACAGTAGAATTATATATAAGGTGTATCTATTCATACACGAAATATTTTATGGGGTATACCTGTAGGTGGTAAAGAAGCTATAGAAGCAAAAAGAAAATTTTTATCTAAGCGTTTTTGAATTTTCGTAATTATTATAATTTTAAAACTACTTGAGACGTTTTGCATAAAACCTTTACTCCAAATTCTATGAATGGCCCGCCTGACGCTGCGAGGGCGACGACCGGATGGCACGAGCATGGCCGCGGTGTCTCGGGCCGTAAAAAACAAGAAGGAGCCAATATTTCTTATGTGCGTCAAATATTTTGAAAATATTAAATTTAAAAAAAACCCTTAGAAAATTTTGTTTTTCGTTGCTATAGCTTCTTTACCACCTACAGGTGTACCTCTTAAAATATTTCGTGTATGAATAGATACACCTTATATATAAAGATATGCGCTCAACAGACTTGGTCTTGTCTGTCATACGTGGATCTCTGACAGTCGTTACGGGTCGACAGAAAGCCCAAAAGCTTGACAACCAGTCTTGTCTAGGGGTATCTTACTATCTAGTATTGGTTATGGAGGACAGATAGGCAGTCGCTCCATGTAAAATACCTTGGTATTCAGCTGCATGTGGATAGATTGGAAGCCGACCCCAGCTTAGTTGGGAAAAGGCTGCATTGCAGTGGCGAAGGCACCATATAACACGATTCCTACCGGCTTGCCTTCGGGGATTCGCATTGGTAACTCTATCACTATTAAAAATACAATAGTAGGTAAATAGTGGCTACTATTGTCAATAAATATAGTTACACTACGGGTATTTAATTCACCATAACATTCAAACAACAAAAAAGGTTATTTATACCTTTGTATTACAACAAAAGAGAAATGTTCTAAATTAACCCGGCGCCAAAACGTCATAATCGGGAATTAAAAATTCATACAACAGCGATCCCGTAATGATGTCACTTTAGGTCACGTGGCACCGCTTGATATGTACGAGAGCAAGCCGCTGTACAACGGGTTATGACAGAGACAGGTATAGAAAAATGCGTCAGTGAGAACGAGATAGAGGAATATTGCATATTTTATTCGGTTTTCAGCTATTCAATTTAATTGTATTTAATTCATTACATTCCTATATTAATTTTATAATGATAGTAAGTATTCTTTATTGATGAGTCAGTAAGTTAAAGCCGACTTCGCTTCGGCTTCTCTTTTAGAAAAATTTACACCTCGCCGCTGCTGCATTGGTATAAGCGTGTCCTGAATGTGGGCGCCTTGGTTCGATTCCTAGGCCAGGCAATGTGGTCTTAGGTTTTTTCCTTGGCATAGCATGCCCAGAGTCTGAATTTGTGCCCGCCTAACGGTAATAAGCTTTCCCCGCCTATTACATGGGACTGAAATATTAGTGCACTCCATACCTCTGTCTAGCTCTCCGGGGAAAACAGGCGTAATGTCAGATGCATTTTTTTTGCATATAAACATAGTTTACTAGCAGTAAATACTTAATTATTGTGCCTAAATATATATGTGTATAGTATTTGTTACGTATTTCAAATCTTATTAAAAGAATGTCAATCATTCCATTTAAGATGTATGTATGGAAAAAGAATATTAAAATATGTAAATTCCTATCAACTTCGATTTTAGCTCAATTTTTCATAACATATCAAATTATAATGTTTACTCATCCAATCAGGCTTCGAATAGAAATCATTCGTTCAATTTATTTTGTTCATTCATTCAATCTTTGTTTTCGTTCATTCAGTATTCTCAATCAAGTATTTTGTAGTTAAATTATAATCATCACATTGTTTTGAATTCAGAAGAAATGTATTTATTTCTTTTAAATGAATGATTTTAAATCGATCAGAGATAAAAATAGGCATTATTAGTCAGTTGTAAAATTGTTACGCTGTTGACAATAATATTAGTTGTAATATATTGCGTAAGTGTCAAATTCCATCCATTTTTGTTTGAATTTGTTAAAGACGACATACATCAGCATTTCTAAGAGTTGTGGTCAAATCACAGATTTTCGCTTTTTAAGGGGAAAGCGCCATCCGGGCGGACTTTAGGTTCAAATTTTCTAATGCTTTTTGCAATTTGCAGGTGTATTTCAGGGTGTATGTTGAACAAAATATGATTCGCAACAATAACAAAATGTGTTTACAGAATTATAATCATTAAAATCACCTTACAACGTTCTATTTTAATATAGTCATATTGAATGACTATCATGAAAAATATATAAAAAGGACTTGAAAATTGGGATGGAATTTTTATGAAGGTTGGTCATTTTTGCGGATAGGAAATAATAATATCACAGAATCAGTACATGATTCTGGAACACCTGCGATTGAAATTATTTCGTCGGTTACTTAAAAAATCTGCTGTTTCCTGCATAAGTATGTACCTACAATAACCTGAGCGGTAATATTGCACGCAACAGCTACTTTTTTTATAACCGTCGAAAAATTTGAACGAACGTGGCGTTGTAATTTCTGGACGGTCAAGCGCAGGGGCTTCTAGAATTATGTACTGAACACATAGTAAACAGAAGGCCAATTCTTGTAGTTAAAAACGTTCAAAAGTGCAGTCTCATCTCGGCGACAATCAAATGTCAAAAACTTGTCAAAAATGTATGGAAACTCGAGGTATTTTTGACAGATTGAGACTTAGATCAAATTGTGAAGGTCTTAAAACGAGAATTTCTCCTTAGATTGCTTGTGGATGTGCCAAGCTGCCACGTATGATAAAAACCATAGTCGCAGATGCATGTCGTCTATAACAAAGACATAGTACGAAACGTCTTTAAACACTTAAATAGTTTATTCTCACTTCCTATGGAAGGTGCTATATGAAATCAAAATTCATGTTTTACATAGTTGATTAAAACTTAGAGTTAAATAATTATGAATTTGTCAATTTTCTATGAATTATTTTAGAATTGTAAGGTGGAGCCGGAAATAGCAATTTATTTAATTGTATCACGTAGTTTGTAAACCCGCCACTGATTCGACAGTGGCGGTAGTGGACTGTTGGAGTCCAAAACGGTTTTTAACAAAAAAAAATCCTAACAATAGCGAAAACTAATATTTTAGAGAAATTAACATAATCTTGGCGTATGCTTATGACATATTTGAAGCATTTTAGAATATTTTTAGTAAATGTTTGCAATAGGCTTAAAAATCAAGACCAATCGCTATACGAAAATTATAATATATACTTAATCTTAAAATCGTGTTACCTAACATTATACTTTTTACTTACACGCTAAAATATGCATACATTCCACAGTTTTCAAATTTTGAAATGATTAATATCAAAAAAACATTCCATTTTATAAAAGACAACGTGCCTTGAATCTCTTGTAGCTTACTTCAATTGGTTGAGCCTATTTTAAATATCGAATGGACCACGTGAAAGATTTTATAACTGTCAATGTTATTAGAGACTAGTGCGTGGAAATGGGTCCATCCGTTCACTGAAATAAGTAAATGTATTGTTAATCCGCCGCGGATCAACGTTGGCGGATCATACGCTCAGTGTGACCAGTCTTAGGGTGGTTCACTAAAATGACCAAATAATTATCGGCTCACAGACGCATATAATAATAATTTGTCGGTTAGAAATCAGTGAACTCCATTCGTTTGTTCGGCCTAAATTAAGTTTCTGTGTGGTCAGAGACTAGTTCACAAATTGCATCGCTTTGCAGAATAACGTCGCCTTTTATTGAAATTATATATTAAGAAAAATCTACAATTCTCTTAAATTAAAACTTTTTGAACGGTTATTGCTTCTTTTTGTGGCAGATTTGCACTTTTGTGATTACTCTTTATGTGTCAAGGTATTGAAGGCCTACAGCTGTGCCTTGTGTCTTAACAGTGCACCAGCCAAGCTCATTCGAATTACAGTAAATAATTATAAAAAATCTGTTGAATGTTAACTTGATATAATTATTATCTAAAAAACTCAGTTGACATAATATATGAATTGAAACATGGTTTGCGTTAATACAAAAAAATGAGCTTATTAAGTTTACTTAAAAAGAAATGTTTGAGATACAATTTGAAATATTCAAAATTTATTTAAGAGTTTTTTTATATGAGTATGTTGTTTGACGTTTATATGAAATTATGTCGAGCAACGGTATTGGTCTGTCAGTTTGACATAATGATCAAAAATTATATTAAGCTGCAAATACTACTGTAATTTATCTATCAATGATTATGTGAATGCTGTATCTTATTTGGAATACAGTTTTAATAAAATAATTTTAGGTTATAACCAATATTTAATGTATTATTTAGATATAGATTTGTTTATCATTAAGTTTTTTTTTTTCATAATTTGTAAAGGCCTTTTTTATGTTTATCAATGTTTTGTCACTACATTTCATTATCGATTTTATAAAAGAAAGTAAGTAAAGCGATTGTTTTATATATTTTTATTACTAACCTTGAAATTATTTGCGTACAATGTACTTAAACATTCCTTTTGAAATACTTTATATTTGAAATTATTTTTAAAAATTATATTCTGTTCCACAACGATTTTTAATCTGTGAAGGCTGAAGAGTATCCCTTTTAAAAATTAAGTTCTTTTGTGTTAATCAAAGTATTTTCAGCATTCCAGAAAAGTATTTTGAAAAAAAAAAATGTATTCGTGAACAGTATTCTTTTACTTATTGACATTTTTATGCATTCTGTGATCGATGAATCAAATTAAAAAATGTACTTAAAATAAGCCTGAATTTGTGAAATATCAAGCCCTAATTTTAATGAAAATTATATAGAAAAATAAATTACACTTTTTTTTTTCAATATTTTTGCTGATTGGCTCAAACCTATGTCCAAAATGTTGTTATAGTCAAACGATTATACATAGTTGATATTTACACATGTAAGCTAGTATACTTGTGTTATTATAAAATATATTATATTTAATTTAAACGTTGTTTTTTTTTACATAAAACCTTGCCTAGCTCTTTAAACACAAGAAACAGGCACCACTAATTAAATAAATTAAATAAAAGTAGTACGTGACTTTGAGAAAAGTTCTCGAAGCCGCGAACAAAAACTAGTCTACCAATACAGCCACATTGAAAAAGTCTGACCGCGAACCCCTCATCGTGTAAGACCGACAGCGATAAGGGAGAGCGAGGAGTTGGCGACCCACACCGTAGTATACAGCAATTAGAAGTGGGGAAAAGAATTCCCATTTGCCACCAGGGTGCTTACTCTTGATTTTAATTCATATCGATTGACATTGGAATTTTGACGTTTCGTATTCTTGAGTTCGACGCTAGCGCCAAAATGTGTTTAAATTGGGTGTCCATTTTGGAGAACTAAGTGGAATCGGGATCGGTCGCTGTTGTTGTTCCAATGTTGACACTATTCTTTTCAAGATTACCGAATCACGTGTGTGCACAATTAACAATGGAATCGTATTGGCTTTAGATTGGAATTAAAATTAGGTTGAAGAGTAAGCCCCCAGGTGGCGACTGGGAATTTTATTGCCACCTAGTGCCAATCCATGAGGGGGCGACTGGACACATTCGAACTTTTTGACCTCACGACATTTGTAAAAATGTAACACTTTTCGGTCTAGACCGCTTTCAGCAATGTAGAGTATATCACTCAATAAGAATCTTCATTAGTCATAGTCATTTATTAATGAAGTACCTTGTATCTGGATTTACATCCAAATTGACACAATTACAGTTCAAACAGTTACAGTATAGGTACACTAATAGTAGATTATTAACCAAGGGGATAAAGCAGTGTCTTCTGTCGCGGGTGACGATTTAAATCGCGAGCGTAACGAAGGACTCGAGGTTTACTCCCGAGCGTAGCGAGGGTGTTAAAAACTTAAATCACGAGCGAAGCGAGGGATTTAAGACGAGTCCTGAGTGTAGCGAGGGATTTAAGTTCACCCAAGACTAAGACAGCTTTATCACCGGGGAAAATACTCTACTTTTCGTTACCATTTGCGAAAAAATTAACACAATAATAATATGAGATAAAATTTATTAAAAATAATGACAATTAAAAGGAAAAGTTAACATTCGAAACAATGGTTCAATTAACGTTTATGTATTTGAAGAAACAAAAACGCGGCAAATTCCTAGACTAATATTTTTTTGTCGGAAAAGCAAGGGCATCAAGCTCATACGGCCTCGTCGGTTTTCGTAATTTTATTTAATAATCATAACTGCATAATAAATGCGTATTCCTTTTTCAAAAAGATGTATAATGCTTTATATACAAACTCAATGGTGTAAACACAGATGTAGTTCAGTATAAATTTCGGTAAGTATTCCAAATTTAAATCACATTCTCCCCCTAGAAACACCTAGTACAATTTTCTTTCCCTGTTTTTAACAGATTAAAAATGACTATTGTTATGTTAGCTTTTTGTGGCATAGAATGTCACTTTTTTGAGCAAGTGATACGAAAAATACATTTAAGTTTCATAAAAGACATTGCCCGTTTTGTTAGGAGATTTGGGCCCCTAGAAAAAAAACGCGGGCAACGGTGGTTTTAACTTGGTTTTGAAGAACAACAATTACCTTTTCAGATCCTGAAAACAATTTTCAGTTTTTCACCCTAGTTTCAGAGATTTTTTTTTTAAAGATGATGAAATTGAGGTTATAAAACAATATTTTTTATAAAAATATTTGAAATTAAAATAATAATATTGTTTATGGATTAATATTGATTCCAGAATGAAATAAAAACATTACATAGCATCTTCCGTATGCAAAATACAGGCTCAGTCGTGGAGTTGCAGCACCAGCCCGTTTTACCTATTACCTACATAGCATCTTCTGTTGCTAGATATATGTATTATGTTGGACTGACCACCTGGCAGTCAGCATTAACTGGGCTGTGCCCTAACCACTTATTAGAAATAAATACTTACCAACGGTTAAAACCTTCGGTTAGAGGAGCTCATGGTTGTTACAATAACCGCACAGATCTATCTCAAGTTAAGATAAGCTTGGTCAGACTGCGAATGGGTGACATACAAATTCGTCCTGAGTGGCTGTTAATACATTCAAGCTGTTGGTTCTGCGTGCTATATTTAAACCTTAGATACTCGTTATGAGTAGCCAGAATCCCGCAAGTGTGATAATCTCTCTGTTTAGTTATAAAGGAGGTTAAGATGCAGTATGCTGCTATACAACTGTTTAATTATAGAGGAGGTTAAAATACAGTATGCTGCTATACAGCTGTTTAATTATAGAGGAGGTTAAAATACAGTATGCTGATATACAGCTGTTTAATTAGTAAAATAATCAATAACAACAATAGACATTTATTCTTCAAGGAATATATTGTGTAGAAATTGTGCTGGGGCTATAGTTGGTATAGGAATCACAACATCTGCAATGATGTTACGGTCTATGTTATCAGACACTGGTGCAGACTCCACAGTGGGTTGTTTACAGCTAGCAACGGGTGGCCTCTGTGTTACTCTTGATGCAGCCTCCCAACAGGGATGACAAACTCATTCCAAATGCAAGACCTAAAAACAAAAATATTATATTTATACTATAAATTGTTATTAAATTACTATGTATATTATGTTTAAATAAATAAATAAGAATAAACACTTACGTGATGAGCTGGTGTCCATCTTAGTATAACGTTCCTTTTAGGACAATCTTGACTAACTCTGTGAGTTCTGCGACTTGCAATTGACAAGCCACACGCAAAACATATGTTTAGGTGTCCAAGAGCAGGGTATACAAGGGATAGACTTGTGTCAGATGATGTCCGGTTTTCTAGTAATACAAAAAATCTGCACACAGGATGTCATCAGAAGATACCTGAGAAGATAACAAAAAAAAAACTGTTAATTCCTAAGTATAATATGTAAATTAATTCATGTGCTTAAAATTCATTACAAAATAGTTTTACCACAAATGATAGATTATATTGTAAATCTTTTATTATAACAAGGGAATAGTTAAGCAGTATATCTAGAGGATAGGTCTGAGACGAATACATTATATATGACATTTTGTTTATAAATGAAAATAAATGTATGATAATATAAAAAGTTCAAGTATGCAGACAAAAATCTTACTTTTTACATTATATCTGTTACTATTGTGTGCACAATGGCTTAATAACCTTAGGACATAGAAAGCATGTCTTTTCATACTTCTAACATTGCTTAAAACGAATTAGAAGTTAGCTGCTTGAATATTTACCTGTTTTGTCAGACAATGACTCCTTGATTGACCAGGTAGGCATCTTAAGTATTCATTATATTGTAAATGACATATTAACTTACCAATGTAGGTGTTACCCAGAAGGTTTAAGCATTGGTTCATCTAATTCTTCGATTTGACGTCTACGAAGATTAGGCGCCAGACGTAAAGAGCAATTGACATACCGCTGCACCGGCGAGATAAAGAGTTGTTTACCAGATTGCAGAAATGCAGACATTTATCACCATTTATCACTAAAAAACAATTTGAATGATGTATTGATTTGACAGATTAATCTGTCTAGTCTAGCCTCGCGTTCCGAGTTACGTAAAATCTCTAATATAAGCGCGCCAAACAATCCTTCCGCTAAGCGTGGCGATTTCTTGACGCGCTAACAGTGCAGCGGCAGCGATGTTATTGTGATGCGGAACGCGAGGTAGGTGTGGCCATGTTAAAATATTTTATTGATCGATTTACCAAATCGATTTGATAAAAGTAGGTAATATCATTTATGAATTTTGGTGTGACCGTATTGTGGTAACTTTTGTTAGTGTTGATATTTTGCTATTTGTGCAACAGTTGTAAACAGTTTCTCTTTCTTTTTTTCCTGCTTTCTATTTATACCTAATTAAAGAGATACTTTTGCTTATGATTTATGTTCATATTTATATCAAACGTTAATTTTTAAACAATCTAGCCAGTTTTAGTTGGTCATATCATGAAATGCAACTAATTCATGAAATGGCTAGTCACATCATAAAGTGATCAATTCTACGATCTGACCACGACATATATATCCTCAAATTATAATTCCTTCGTGTTTTAGTTTATTTACTACCTATTTCTATTTTTTATTTTTATTTTAGCCCACCCGCTGCCTATTTTAATCCACGATTTGAATATACGTCTAATTAGTTACATGAGACCTAGATTATGACCGGAGAAAAGCTATTGTAAACATCTCCGGTACTTTTAGTTGGCGGAATAGTAATATATCGATATTTTGAATCGATTACTACCATTTAATTGACATAATCTGTGGTCTATCTTAGCAACATTCAGGTTAAGTTTTAATGGCAGAACTACCTTTGATTCAATAAAATAATTATTAATTACGGTTTCTAATGCTAGGGTGAAAGAGATGTTGATAAAATAAAATTAGACTTATAAAATTACGACTTAATTTTTGAGAAGTAAATAGTCTCTGCCCGGCACCAAAAATAAGGGGCCCATCCGCGGGCAATGTCCTTTCATCACCCATTTAAAAAGACATTGCCCGCCGATGGGCCCCTTATTTTCAGTGCCGGGCAGAGACTATTTACTTCTCAAAAATTAAGTCGTAATTTTATAAGTCCAATTTTATTTTATCAACATCTCTTTCACCCTAGCATTAAAAACCGTAACTAAAAATTATTTTATTGAATCAAAGGTAGTTCTGTCATTAAAACTTAACCTGACTGTTGTCAAGATAGACCACAGATTATGTCAATTAAATGGTAGTAATCGATTGAAAATATCGATATATTACTATTCCGCCGACTAAAAGTACCAGAGATGTTTACAATAGCTTTTCTCCGGTCATAATCTAGGTCTCATGTAACTGATTAGACGTATATTCAAATCGCGGATTAAAATAAGCAGCGGGCGGGTTAAAATAAAAAGAAAATAGAAATAGGTAGTAAATAAACTAAAACACGAAGGAATTGTAATCTGAGGATATATACATATGTCGTGGTCAGATCGCAGAATTGATTACTTCATGATGTGACTAGCCATTTCATGAATTAGTTGCATTTCATGATATGGCCAAGTAAAACTGGCTAGATCGTTTAAAAATTAACGTTTGATGATATCTCAATTGACGTTTCGATTTGAAATTGTTATTCACTTTTAGTAAATAATATAAATCATATGCAAAAGTATCTCTTTAATTATGTAAATAGAAAGCAAGACCTTGTTTTTTACAAAGAGAAACTGTTTACAACTGTTGCACAAACAGCAAAATATCAACACTAACAAAAGTTACCACAAAACGGTCACACCACAATTGTTAAAAATCGACTTTTATCAAATCGATTTACCAAATGTAAATCGATCAACAAAATATTTAACATGGCCACACCTACCCCGCGTTCCGAATCACAATAACATCGCTGTTAGCGCGTCAAGAAATCGCCACGCTCTACGGAAGGGTTGTTTTGCGCGCTTACATACATCGATTTTGCGTAACTCGGAACGCGAGGAGAGTAGAAAGATTAATCTGTCAAATCAATACATCATTCAAATTGTCTATTAGTGGAATCTCAATTTCATCATCTTTAAAAATTACATTTCTCTGAAACTAGGGTGAAAAACTGAAAATTGATTTCAGGATCTAAAAATGTAATTGTTGTTCTTCAAAACCAAGTTAAAACCACCGTTGCCCGCGTTTTTTTTCTAGGGGCCCATATCTCCTAACAAAATGGGCAATGTCTTTTACTTTTCTTCAATCGACCAAAAATACACGATTCTTATCAAGGTTACTTTGAACAAATCTGGAAAACTTTCTGCGGAGACGAAATCATGTCTAAATTAAACAATGACAGTTAGTCCCAATATCACTTTCATTACTCACAAGTTTTTATTATTTCGCAAATAAATCAAAGAAACGTTTTGACACCCCCAAATAAATTGGGGAAAAACGTCTTACCCTGTCAACGCAAAATTAGCTTCGAAAATAATGTTAATGCAATGATATTACAAGGTAACCTTTTCAAAATTACGTACACATATTAGTTAATAAACAAAAATAAAATACACGGCTTCCATAAACCTTCAGCTGCCATTGTCTTACACAAAAATACTGCCTAACTCGGTCCAAACTGCACCCTAATTGCGTCTACCGGAGTCGCAAGATTTGTTCGAAAGAGCTACCGTGGCCCGGGCATATAGGCAACTGAAGGAACACGGGTTTTAGTCAGTAAAAGTCTGACATGCCCTCCTGCTCCGCTCAGAGCGGGAGACATCATTTGATGATTTATCACCCACAAAAAAAAACCCTATTCCGTAACACACTGTCATTTATAATCAGAATCATTTTGAACGATATTGCTTAACTATTGCTTTATATATTCGAAATAGTTGTTTGCTAAACAACGTAAATACGCAATGAACGTTGTTGAAATGTTAAAATAAAAGCCATTGCTTCTATTAGTGTGTAACGCAGTTATCCTGCTGATGCCGCGTTGTCGTTTGGAAAGTCGCGTATGCCATCCCTAATGAGGCTTTCATTTTGCCTTGGAACCCACTTGCGGTCGCTAGCAGCCACTTTGTCCCGAGGATGAACGCGGGACCAAGTCACGTAAGTGACTTCTAGCCAACGAGACGGTAATTTTGTTCCAAAGGTCGCGATCTCGGGACCTATAACCCTTGCGTCCGCTGAGCCATGGCTAAGTATTTTTTTTTAATGTATTAACTCATCCATTCAGTGATCCTGCAACCAGCCACCCAGTGAAGATTGTGGCGCCACCTATTCTGAGCTGAGTGGATCCTACCCTTTGCATTTGCCGAGTCGCGGTCTTCACTCAAGATCTGTTCCGTAAAAATTCTCGCCGTGAAAGTTTACGTGAAAGGAACTGTCCGTAGAAGTACAGCCCTATCAGGCAGCTCATATATGGAGTATTTTTGTGCTAAGGCAGCCTATGAACTTCAAATGATTTTACGCTTCTTGCAATTTGCAGGTCAGTTTCAGGTTGTACCTCATCAGCATCATCACTTCATCCGAAAGACGTCCACTGCTGGACTTAGGCCTCCCCCAATTCGGGAGGGTTTTTGTCATAATCGCAACGCTTGACAGGCGGGTTGGTGATCGCAGTAAGGTGGTAAAATTCATAGAGAATGCTACTGCCCATTCTGTATGATGATTGATATTGATGATTTTTATAATTGTGATCCATAAATAAGTAAAGCAAAAAAACTTAACAATATTTGAATTTTCGCAACTAATCGCCAGGTCTAACACAACGGTCATCGGCAGTAACAGTGTTGAAATACGTACTGCCAATTTTAAGCATGTACAAACCATTCGAATTTTTGTCACGTTCCCCTGTTTCACGTGTTTTTGACAGTCGTTCGTTGGCGACGCCCACAATATATAATAAGTACGTTGACACCAACTCGACACATACAAAATACAAACAAAATAATATACCTAAAAGTGATGATGAACGATGGTTTTCAACGTACGTATAATTGCTTTCTGTTGAGTGCAGCAGGCGCGGTGCAGCCGAAGATTTTGGTGGAGGTCAAGGTGCTGAGGAATATCTTTATGAAGGTATATCTCCTCGTCGGTCTAGTGATAAAAACACATATGCTTTTATGTCGGTACTACGTTGCCGTGAAATAATTTCCAACCCCCACGCGGCAACAGGTAAGGACGCTGATTCCGCACGTTCTTAGTTTCCCGCCAGCTCAATTTCGTCTGATAAAACGGGATTATAATACTACATTATGATACAAGTGCTGGGCGTGTTGTAATTGGCATAGGGTTTCCATTTCGGAATTTGACAAGTTCTAACAAAAAGACGGACGGTTGCCAAAAAAACCAGGGTTTAACTTTTTTCCATAGATATATTTTTTTTATTATTGTAAAGTCCGGACGAGGAGGGTAAAAAGCCACACGTGTCCGGACAAATCCTGACGGGTGGTGACTCCAAGTTTACATTAGAAAATAAGAACATTTTCCATAACCTTCCCAGTAGCCATGCTTATATGAATACCTCTACTATACTCGTAATCATCACCATCTGCCTAGTATTTTCCCAACTATATTAAGGTTGGCTTTTTTTTCTAGGTGGGAAATCATCAAATGACTTCTCCCGCTCTGGGTGGAGCGGGAGGGTGTGTCAGACTTTTACTGACTAAAACCCACCCGTGTTCCATCAGTTGCCCGTGTGCCGGGCATCGGTCCTAGTAGACCCCTTCACTGCTGCTGACATCTCTTTGAGGCGCGCGTGGAACACTAAAGGTCGGCTTCCAATCTAAAAGGATACAGCTGAAACCAGTATTTTACATGGAGCGATGCATGCCTGTCCAGGGACTGGGTCATACGATACCCCTTGGTAAGATTGGTTGTCAAACTTTCAGGCTTCTGACGACGCGTAACGACTGTCCAAGATCCATGAACGGCAGCCAGGACCCTTTCCGTGGCTCGAAGGGGTATGTTAAGATGGTCACCCATACATCTACATATCTATATATTAATACGTGAAGCGAAAACTTTGGATCCCTTTTATGAAAATTTGGCGGACGGAGGAGTATGAAATTTCGCATACTTATAGTTTATACAGAGAAGAAGTGACGAATGCTAATATTTTTCTTTTATATTATGCGTAGAAATACATTATTTTCAATAAATAACACGTTACACACACTACTTACTATTCACTACCGTGTATTTAATACACACATGCACAAATCGAGTCTGTATTTGTTTTTGGTATTATTTGTCTATAGCCACTGAATGTCAAATATTATTATGAATTACGAAAGTTTATTGTTGAAATCTGTGGTCTAATCGAGAATATCTGTCTTTAATATTTTGTGTCTATAGTCTTACTGAATGTCAAATAAAACCCTAAGTAACGTAGCTAAGTAATAAATTAATTTTATAGATAAACTATTTCATTTTTAAATTCTATGGTCATATCGAGAGTATTTGTCTTTAATATTATTTGTCTATAGTGTTAGGTACTGAATGTCAAATATAACCATATTATTTTTTTATTTAGTTTTAATGGATAAGCATATAGATTTATTATTATGGTCGAATGTCGACCACTAGGCGACCACTAGAAGTCGTAATATACGTATGTTATTTGTATATGTAATTAAAGTGATGGCTCTATAAGCGTTCACCTATAGGTTGGCAAAAAAGAGTCTGTCGTGGTAACCATTGGAACTAAAATATTTTTTTGGTGGCAGCACTGCTTTGTTTATCATCAACAAGTAGCTAATCTGTCATTGTGTTATGTTCCTAGTTGTATTTTACTTATTTCTAATTAACTATCAATTATTAATGCTTTTAAACATATAAAAAGTGAATAAAACAATAAGGAGTAGTGGTGTGAGCTATGATATACTAAGTTTTCGTAAGAAATTTGGCGGAATCTGAAACGGAACAAATTTTGTCTCCGATTGACAATGTTTACGAAAGAACTGCCGACACGACAGGTATTTATCCAAGAAATTTATGTTTTATTCAATGCCAGTCATTGTTTTTCCTTTCTAATACTAAGTTTTATCGGTATTATAAGTTTCAAGCCATTTTATTGTTTTATTTACTAATAGATTATTGAGGTTATGTTTTCTAGTTAGACAAATCGCGTGTACGTTAACTCTTGATGTTTGATACTTGAAATTGAAAAATGTACCTACATGGAATTAATATGATTGTCTTTATGTTTTTTTCAAGGTAAATCTCACAGTACAATTAGAGAAATTTTTAATGAAGGTGAAAAAAAATAAAGATTTTTTCTACACCTGGAGGAACACCAAAACAGTTGGCGGAAGAAAGAATTAGACGATTTCGATCTGTGTGCAATTAGACAAAAAGTTCAACACTATAACGAAACAGGCAAGTATTTTTTTATTTTTTATTAATGCCATTATCGCATACCACAGTAAAAAAATTGTAATTTATATTTATTATTTTTCAGGTGCCTATTCTACGTAATATATTACCTATAGTTTGAGGAGACGGGTTGTAATGGGAGCCGTAAACGTCTAAGAAAGATTTTTACACTATTTAGATTTCTTAAATAAGAAATGTAAAACCGAAACATCAGTGTTATTGGAAAAAAAATATCATAGCACCGAAAAGGAATACACGAATGATGTTATGTCACGTTTTTCTTTTTAAATAAAATCAAAATTTTAGCGTGTTATTTCATTTTCATTGTCATGTGAATAGTGAAAATGTTATGTACCCCACATAGACATACCTGACGCCTTCATTAGTCAACTGTTCAAGTTTATTCGATATTGCCCGTACCTTTCGAATGCGACATGTTATAGGTACTCTCTGACTTCCGATTAGTTTCCGACAGTAAGCAGCTGTAAGTCGCCTTCTTGTCGACTATAAAACTGTCAGCATTAACAGGATTCGTTCAGTATCATTCATGTCAAATTTGATACAGGCATACCAACCATCGAATGGTTGTGAATACCCTAGATGGTGGCCGCAAATGCGATTGCTGAACATTATGTCTTATGTATTGGGTTCAATCGGCAATCCCTGAGTGTAATTTAATAAATTTTTAAACTGAACAAGTTTGCATAACGTTATTATGATGGCACTCTTAGATAAAAGGTTATTCCAGCGAAATAATGCGCAATCTACTAAATACAATGAAAGTAAAAGACTGTGTGCCTATGAAGTCTTGATTGATGAGAATTTCCGGGATCTTGTGTTTGTGGATTAAAACAACAAGTATCTTATCACTTTTAGTCCTAGTATACAGGGTGGCCATACCTGCTAAGCAGGCGCCCTCATTTTTTCCAGACTCTTTTTTGCCAAGCTATACATACTACACTGTTATCCCATATTTTATCAAATGTGTTTCAAGTTCGACGCGATCTAAAACCGTAATCTAATTTCGTCTTAGATTGCGTCAGGCAAAAGAGCATTAGGCTATTGCCTTGCCAATCGAAAATCCATCTTACAGACTATTAATAATGTTTAAAATCGTAAATAGGAAAAATAAATAATGAATTTGGTCCCTCTGTTTCCTATGTCGTTTCATTAAACGTAATAACATGTTATAAATTTCTCTTATAGCCTTGAATATTATAGAAAGTACCTACCAGGAAGTAGCAGTCATTTAATCCTACTGAATTTATGACCGTTAGAATAAATTCAGATATTTTTAATCTTTGAAAATGGAACAACTTCGTCGAAAAAAAAAACTGTCTTTTAATGTCAAAATAACAGCTCTTTTCTAAATGCGTATGAAAGAAGGCATTTCTAAAAAACATTAAAAAAAAAACGATTGTCTGTCTATCTGTTTCGTGTCGTATCTGTCCGAAACGGCTGGACCGATTTTGATAGGACTTTCACTGGTAGATAGCTGATATTATAAGGAGTAACATAGTGCCCGTAGTTTTCTGATATCCACGCGGGCGAACACGCGGACACAGCTACTTATAAGTAAATCCATAGTCAGATGGGAAGGTTAGGTTACCCAAATGAAAATAGGTAAGCAAGCATAACCTATTACGTTTTCACAATACTTGCCAAGCCATTCTAAGCTATTATGTCACCATCATCAACACATAAAATAAGACATTTATTTTCATTCTTCAGTTCGTCTCACATTAGCGTAGTAATAAATAAAATTTAATTAATTTCATTTAATAACAATTTTGGCAGAAGCAGCCAAAGCCGTCAACTTGTCTAGCTGCTCTTAGAGACACTCCTTGAACTATCTAAGGGTTCAACGATCATCAGGCCTGTTACTTATTTAGTTCAAGCCATTATCATCCCTAACAACGAATACTCTAAGACTCATATCCCGTGAAAGTCTAGAATCTATATCATAATTTTTCAGCAAAACTTCAAGCGATTTTAAACCTCATGATTTCGTACATAGAGTTGATCTTACTTTATGTTTAGTTTATTATTCTTAAGCTTGACATAATGACAGTTGCATTGCTGTCTCCATAATCGGGTTTCATTGTATTTGGCGTGCATCAGTCTTCGTTTTGATAGCGTGATAATAACTCGAGCTCTCATGTAAGTAAAATAGTTTATTAATTAAAGTGTTATCTAGACCTATGACCTCGGTTCCGTGTGGTCCGGATGTAAAGAATAGCACCATCTCATTTTATTCCCGTGGATGTCGTAAGAGGCGACTAAGGGACATACTAGAGAATGTGCAGCTGCGTACTCTATGTATTTTACCTCCGTACTGCGATCGCTAACCCGCCTGCCAAGCGTGGTGTTTATGGCAAACTCCCCCGCGTTGTGGCTGACCTAGGTCCAGCACTTAGGTGGGAAACGTCAAGAAAACCCGCGCAATTCAATTTCAACAGGGAGGCAGGTTATTCAATCTATACTGAATATTATAAAGCTGAAGAGTTTGTTTGGTTGAACGAGGTAATCTCAGTAACTACTGGTCCGAATTGAAAAATTCTTTTTGTTTTGATATAAAATTGTAGTGATGCTTATGCCGACGGACGTAGACTACTTTATTATTGTTTTTGTAAGAGTATCTACCTATCTAAAAACCTGCTGACAACTGTTTAATTAACATAAAGTTCTTGTAATGGTAAAACTATTCGAAATATGATAGGTAGATACTGGTACCGATTCCCTTGTTCACAAACTAAACTAAATTTAAGTTCAGTGCATCTTTTTCTTTGTATTTCATTAAGAAGAGGACAAAAGAAAATTTTTAGTTTAGTCCTGTCAAATTAATCTGCGCCTGTCACTACTCCATACAAGTTTAGACGTGATTAAAAACCTGCCTACTAAAATTACGTCAATTTACGTAAAACGCTGATTAATTTGACAGGACTAAACTAAAATTTATAGTGTGTCCTTTTCTTAATGAAATAGAAAGAAAAAGATGCACTGAACTTAAATTTAGTTTAGTTTATGAATAAGGGAATCGGCACCATTGTGTCTAAAATAAAAACTAGCATCACATAAAGTTAACAATATCCATAGAATCTTATTCGTGGCCAACTTTTCAACAATTCAGGCGCATTAAACGATTTCCTCCACTATAATTTTCTTCAAATCACATCTAACCGGAATTAGCAGATCCGTGTTTACAGAAACTTGAAATACATCATCTACAACAATACTTCATACACGTCATAGATAAATAAAACATTCGTAATTTGAAAGCACGCAACCACACATGGGACCTATTTTCCGAACGATCTCTCTAAACGAGGGAAAACTTAACCTCAAAAAATAACAATCATCTATTATTAAATTATTACTTTCCATTGTGTCAAAACAAGGCTGGTACAAGCGAAAAATAAATATTGTACTCAAGAAATTGAATGTTGTAAACACACGAGACTCCAGAAATAAATATTACATCTCCAGCGCAGCCAGTGCCAACTTTTCCCGCCCTTTCAAGTCAGTTAACACGCAAAAACCGCGCCAGACGGTCAACCGGAAAATAACCTGTGCTGAAAATACTTGTGCCTGATTTAGATAAATTTTATAAAATAATTTGACATACATTTGCGCGGTTATCCATAATAATTATTTTCTTCGTGCAGTGACAACAAATTATACAGCCATGGGTGACTATGAATATCAACCGAGAGAAATAATTTCAAGGATAGAAAATATCACGGAGCAAGATGATAAAAACTTGGCTGGAGCCACAAAGGAAATAAGAAACGACTTAACAGTTATTATACCAGAAAACCCTTTCCCAGACATCCAGATCGATGCGTATCCACCATTAAAATTCTCCTGGGTGATTCCGAAAAAAATAGCAGCCATGGCTTATCCCAGGAATAAAGAGAATTTGAAATTTTTAATTGATCAGGGTATTTCGGTTCTGATAACGTTAACAGCTGGTAAGAAACCTCCAGTGGATGAGATGCCCAGGCTTAGGTGGACGGAAATACCAGTAGAAGAATTTGAAGCACCCAGCATAGAACAAGTAAAGCAATTCATCGATATATGTAAGAAAGCCGACAAAAATGGTGAGGTGAGTGTTACAAAAATCTATGTTAAGTACTTATATGTTTTTTTTTTTGTATCGTCACGCTAGATGTCTATAATGAGAATGAGACATTAAGCCGAAAGAATTGTCAACAAAGTTTAGTCTGAAAAGACGTTTTTAACCTTCATTAGACTATGGTATGTCTCTAAAAGGCAGGTGCTACTTTCCTAAAAAAAAATATCGTACAGTGACCTCATCTATCATACGTTGAGATTCTAATTTTAAATTTAGAAATGTCAACACACTGGGTCTGTGTTTTTCTGGCAGGTACAGTCAGCCTCAATAAGATGTTGATCTAAATCAATAAGAATTCATTTAAAATTGTCTACAATCTTGTATCAATGTATAGCTGCAAAACAAATTACAAATTGGGGATTTAATAATTGTACCGATATAAATTGATTCAGTTGTATGGACACAAAGTGTAGATAATTAATTCAATTATTGTCCATTTTCTGGAGCTGGCTGTACCCGCAGGCAAAAAAAGGCTCGTAGAAGACGGGGGTCTTTCTTCTAGTCAGACTAAAACGCCAAAGCTGACACACTGTTTGGTATATAAGGCCACCAACTCCATGGCTATGTTAAAAAGGATAGTCAGAGAGAGAACTTTATCCTCTGCTAATGTTGTGACAAACTTTTGTCAAATTCTTTTATTCCCAGTGTTGATTTTTTGCCCGTTTTTATTAACTCTAGGTGACGCGACATCTAAATGAATGCCTAAACAAAACCGGGCTGTTGAATTTTCTTCGTTGGGCACTGAGTCGAGCGTTTAAAACCCAATGCACGATAATTAGTGTGCATTATATTCAGAAACCATGACGGTAGGACCGTTTCTAATTAGCGTCTAAAATATTTCAAAATTTACTCCAATCGCGTTTCACATGACATAAATAAACAAAATCTATTCCAAGGAATAAGTATTTACCTGAGCAAGTACGAATTGCGTCTCGCATGTGCCATATAAATAACGAGAATCATTAAAATTGTGGCTGAATGCCATAATTATAATACTGGACTTGCCACAAGTGTTGTCCATTTTAATAAATGTGTGACGTCATAACGTAACATCACGCCTTTATCCACCGAACGGGTAGACATACACCTAGAGTACAGCCACATTTCACCAATGTAATAGGAGCCGAGCCTATTGCCATCAACCGGACACAAATCTAGACTCCAGGCTGTTACTGAGCCTCTTAGAGTCGCGAGATTTGTTCGAAAGAGTTACTGTGGCCCTGGCTTAGGCAACTGAAGGAACACGGCTGGGTTTTAGTCAGTAAAAGTCTGACTCGCCCTCCCGCTCCGCCCTGAGTGGGAGAAGTCATTTGATGATTTACCAACCAGTACAACCACATTTCACCAATGTCATAGGAAAAAAAACCCAATAGCTAGAACCAAAGAACAAGAACCAGATAATTGAACCTAGGACCTCATTCTCAGCAGCAGCGCTTGCGACCACTAGGCCAATGGCGCAGTCATCTGTATTTTAAAGTTAAACTACTTGCTTTTTGACCCCTCGGACTCGTTTAATTCATTTCCTTTTTTACACGCTTTATATTAGCTTCACTTGTATGTTTGTATGTTTGTTTGTAACCGACTCCTTATAGCGCGATTATGGCCCACTTTAAACGACCAGATTTCATTCAAACTTTGCACACCTGTCAAAGACCGATGACAATGCAATAATTTCATAAATTTGTGCCATTATCCTAGCCAGGGTTACCAGGACAGCAAAAAAACTGTCTTCGAAAACTACGCTGACATACGTCACAAACTACGCTGACATACGTCTCAAAATTCGAAACACCCTAAAAAATAGAAAATAAATAATAGTTTAAAAAAAAACACGCTTCCATAGAAAACCAAACTAAAAATGTTTGGTTTTCTATGGAAGCGTGTTTTTTAGTTATTTTAAACCATTTTTTTAATTAATGACTGCAGTGAATGCAATGTCGTTAGAAAATCGCGAGATCTCGCTAAAATAAAAGGCTGAGATCTCGCGAAAACGAGATCTCGCGAGAACGAGATTGCACCCTAGTTGTGCGTCCCTACCACCCTGGATAATATAAGTCTGAATCACCAACCCGTCTTGAACAATCATGATGATCAACGCTCTTGCCTTCTATGTGAATTGGCTTTTGCAGTGGGGCAATAATACGCAGGTATTGTTATAGTCTCATGACCATGTTATTGTAACTCCGCAGGTGATGGGCGTTCACTGTCGTCAGGGCAGGGGCAGATCGGGCGTGATGCTGGCCTGCTACCTCATACATTTCCACCGGTTCCTTCCAGACCAAGCCATGAACGCCATCAGGATGATCAGGCATGGTAAGACGATATATATAGTACTTTACTGTGCTAACAACGCTCCAGGGACTTATTTATCACCATCAAGATTGAGAAGTGGTTTAAAATAAAAGAAGTTACTACCAGCTTCAGTCGTCCACAGAAGGCGTTCCTGTCCGTTTTATACAAACGAATACGTGGTTTGCTAATTTGATCTTTATTAAAGTGGAGTCATTTTAATAGGTAACGTTTGACAATTCATAAAAATTGAACAACGTAACCTTGTAACGGCGGGCATAAAATAATATATTTTTTCGTTTTGTTAGAACTGCACAATTGCTTAACTTTTTTCAATTACGATTACATATTTATTGTAATAATGACCGATACGAGTAATTTTACGATTTTCTTTCATATGAACTGACAGACGTCAAATGTTACCTATTGAAATGACTCCACTATAGTTACTAGAATTGTCACATTGACAGATGTCACGAACGCATTCTCTTGACGGCAGGACCGAAGGTTCCATAGTTTCACGTCCACACACAGAGTTTGACATCGCTAGTGACAAATCTGCTGACAAAATGGATGTGTTGGTTGTAGATGTGAAATTTTTTAATCTCCTTCGAGGAGCTGGCAACTAAAGTCGCTGCGTGTGAACTTAGCATGTCAACCTCCACTATAAAATACCCTAAGGCCCGTTGCACACGGCTTGGTTTTTACGTGAAAATCGTGTGAGCTTTCATTTGTGCTACGGCCACCGTGCTGCAGGCGAGCACGGCCTTTGTGATAGGCTTGAATCACACATTTTTATCACAGTTTGGGAGCAAAAAACCGTGATACAATAATAATAATAACATCTTAGGACAACCAACACAACGTTATCTGATCCCAAACTAGGTAGAGCCTGTTCTATGGGAACCAGACAACTGATAAACATACTTATATATTTCTAAATTCATACATATTATAGATAAATTACACCCAGACACAGAACAAATGATTGTGCTCATCACACAAAGATTTGTCCTGGGTGGGAATCGAACCCACGACCTCCCAATCCCATACGATGTGAGATAAGTTTATACTGGAAATGTATAGCTTGATATGTAGCCCTGCATACAAAGGGCCTCATTCTAAAGGTGAATCTAGACTTATAATTATGATACGTATGAATAAAATAAAATACAATAAATTATACCATGATAATAACGCTTGGCAGACCGTGACATCTGAAGTGTAATGTCCATCAATCTATCCGAGTTGATTGGCAGGCGGAGTTGCAATTGCTTTGATATATGTTAATTGATATTAATACAGTCGGTAATCCTGACGAGCAGACTGTTCAAATTGATCTAAACAACTATGAAAATTAAATTTTAACTCAATGACACAAGGCAAGTTTTAGAATGAAGACAGAACACGACAACTGTCATTCTGACAATAACTTTTTCCCATGGATATAAAGTTAAATTTTCTTAGTTGTTGAGATCATTTTGACCATTCTGTTCGTCCCAATATTTTTGACGCTGACTGGAACACAGACATCCCTATAATCTATTCCTTCATATGTATCCTAGACTTTTCCATGAATACAGTTCAAGTTTTATTCTATTTATCTATAAAACGACTTTCACTGGTACCGATTCCCTTGTGCACAAACTAAACTAAATTTAAGTTCAGTGCATCTTTTTCTTTGTATTTCATTAAGAAGAGGACAAAAGTTTAGTCCTGTCAAATTAATCAGCGCCTGTCACTAATCAATACAAGTTTAGACGTGATTAAAAACTTGCCTACTAAAATTACGTCAATTTACGTCAAGCGCTGATTAATTTGACAGGACTAAACTAAAATTTATCTTCTGTCCTTTCCTTAATGAAATAGAAAGAAAAAGATGCACTGAACTTAAATTTAGTTTAGTTTGTGAATAAGGGAATCGGCACCACTGGTGCCGATTCTGTTGTCACAAAATTCTCTAAACTAAACTAAAAATCACTAAAATTTGGTTTAATCCTGTCAAACGACGATTTCCTATTCTGAAATAGACTAAAGTGACACAACTTAACTATATTTTAGTTTGACAGCACTAAGATTGCACTGAGTTATTAGTTTAGTGAAAATGTCAATTTTGCTATTCTGAGTTTGCCGGTTTTCACCAAAAATTTTGACTATAATAATTTATTTTAACTAAATCTGACTATTTTTAATCGCGATTAAAAAGGTGTGGAATAAAACTAGTGGTCATGAACTAAAATTCTCAACAACGCCTCGCCTTCACGTGCAAAAACAGTTCTGTATTTTTTATTTTCTTTTTGCTTATATCTTGAAAATGGCGTGTCCTATCGTAAAAATAATGAAATTTTCGGCCCCCTTAGTATACCCCGGCACATTTAAATCTCAACACGTGGGTAATATTTTTTTTATATTTTTCAAACAAAAGTGAAAAATTCCATATAAAACACGTTGAGGCTGCCCCCCCAGCACGCCTTCGTCTCTCAAAAAATTCATTCTACGCAATGCACACACAACAACGTTGCGAAACCAAAAGAAAAAAAATATCACGCTGAGTCGCGATTGTCAAATTCGATTTTAGTCGTGTCAAAATAATTTTTAAATTTAGAGATTTTTCCTTGCAGAATAGCGTTACAATTCTTATAGCCAAAAGTAAGGAATTTTAGAGATAGTTTAGTTAGTTTAGTTCGTGTACAACAGAATCGGCACCACTGTCTACTTTTTGGGTATCTGTAAAAAGTAGGTTCGTATTTATAAGCATATCTACCAACAAATGCGCAGGCGTCGTTTCAATGTATCCAAAAAATGGAGCAAACCCACGGTTAAAAATGCAACACACTAACAGTACAAATGGCTTTCATTGCGTTTTTTACGTTGCTGAGCGGACGAATTGCTCGAACATAAGAATCAATGGATTAGCCCTTCAAAATAACACACAGTGTGATTTAAAGTGGGTAAAGGTGTGTTAAAAATTGACACCAACGATGTCGTCACGCATAGGTACTTTATGTAGGTATACTAGCTTCTGTCCGCGACTTCGTCCGCGTCAAATTTCTGCTCCCGTAACCCTTCACGTCGCATCGAATTGCCTGCCAGTTTTCGTCCATTTTTCGTTGCTGCTCCGCTCCTTTTGATCGTAGCGTGATGTTATATAACATTTAGCCTTCCTCAATAAATAGGCTCCCCAAGCCAAAAAAAAACGGACCAGTAGTTTCGGAGCCTATTCAAAACAAACAAACAATCAAATCTTTCCTCTTTATAGTCGAACAGGATAAAAAAGTATTCTATGTCCGTCTCCTGGTTTTAAGCTACCTCCCCACCAATTTTCAGCCAAAATCGGTTCAGCCGTTCTTGAGTTAGGTATAAGTAGTGTAACTAACACAACTTTCTTTTATATACAATATATAGATTTGTTCCTTTACGTCCAGACTAAATGCGAGGGCCGATTTTTTAGTCATTCCACTAGAATGAAACATTAATCTTTTGATACAGACAAAGTGAGTACCTATCCTTGTCCTATTTTCTCGAAACCTTGACCAAGAATCGAATACCGAATATTCTCGTCAACTATCAAACAAAATACAGACATTATTCTAAGCCGGACCGAACCAGAAATTGTTTAAAAACTATAAAAGCATAACATAATAAAGGCGAGCACAATCATCGTAAATTACATTGCAAGACTTTGATCATAAAACATTCTGCAATTTACATTGAAAACTATTTCGATTCCTGACTAGAATCGACTTCCGTTAACTGTTGACGTCACTGTAGTATTTACGGCAACCCCTTATGCATTACAATACAATACAATCCTTTCCTTTCCTTCCTTTCTTCCTTTACATTGAAAACTATTTCGATTCCTGACTTGGATCGACTTCCGTTAACTGTTGACGTCACTGTTGTATTTACGGCAACCCCTTATACAATACAATACAATACAATCCTTTCCTTTCCTTCCTTTCTTCCTTTCCTCCTTTCTTTTCCTTTCCTTTCCTTTTCCATTCCTTCCTTTCTTTTCCTTTCTTTTTTTCTTTTCCTTTCCTTTCCTATGACGTAGGTGCTGGAATAAACGATCTTGAGAGAAATTTGCCATTATTACCGCGCTTTGTAAACGCATCACTATTTATAACAGAGAATAGAATTAAGTAGTCGATCTGTTTGATTTTCCTCTTGATAAATTCCGCTAAATCATTCGGTTCACATCTTTCGTGAAAATTCTTTAATTTTCCATTGTTTTATTTATATCATAGGTTAGGTAGATTTTATTCTGAGATTGTATAGTCCTCCAAATCGTATTTCGACCATGGCGGCCAATCTCAACGGAGACTAGCCACCGGCGCGGAAGATATTATTGTGCACAAGTGTGAGACTGAGAGACTGTAACGAGAACATAACTCACATTCTTTGCTGCAACAGTCAAGGAAATGAAATACAATACATATGTAGGTACATACCTACCTACATCTAATTATTTAAAAGTGTCTCATCTTCTCCTTTAATTAATGCTTAAAGAAAGAAAGTCCACGAGTGATTGACTATGGTTAAATAAGCAGTATACGATAGGTATATCGGTTTTAGATCACTATGAGATTAGTTTTTGACAAAAGCTCCCTACCCATTGGAACTACTCGTATGTGCGTGTGAACCGAGGGACTACTAAGATTTGTATACGTTACCCCAGCAAGAAAGTGTCTCCTATAGGTATATGAGTAGAACGTATAATTGGTGCCTTATCTGCTGTAAATGTGCCCCCACATAAAAAATGTGTGCTCCTGTCGTTTAGGAAAAAAACGGAAAAAACGATTCTTGCTGAGGTGACGTTTTTCTAGCAGGAAAATTCTAAACGAATGACCTGAGAGAGAAAAATTGTGCATGGCCAGAGAGCTTATATGTGTGCCAAAATGTGCCCCTAAAAATAAAATCTGTGCCCCTTCAGGTTTTTGAGATATTGCATTTCCTGCTGGAGTAACGTTTTGATGAATCGGATATCTCTAAAACCATTGCATGTGCCCCTGTAGAATAAACATACACGAGTACCTCTTAATGTGTGCCCCTTAGTGCCCCAATTAGATTTAAGAAAATATTTATACTTTTCAAATTATCGCGGTTTTATGAAAACCCGAAAAAACATCGCAGCGCCTAAATGAGACTAGGCATAACTTCGCTGAAAACTGGATTCGGTCCTTCTTGACGCTAATAATGACTATATAAAGTTTCAAAACTGCACCCTAATTGCGAAACGCACAATTTATCAGAATCTGAATCAGATTGAAGATTATTTCTAAACCATTGCGTCATTTGTTCGAATAAATTGTCGGCTCAGCAACGTAAATGACGCAATGAATGTTGTTTAACTATGAATATTAAACCAATTCCTACCGATAAAAAGTTTCGCAATTACCCCTCTGTTCATGCATGCGTTTTTGAATAATCTTCCTAAAAGTCAAAACGATGGTGTCATAACTTTGACGGCAAAATACAAGAAATCGGCTCAATCCCAGACGTGTAGGTGTAAGCCAAAATCTTGTGCCTTTAGTCAAAAATATATGTTGAAAATATTCAGCTTGGAATGTTTCGCATTAAGTAAATATTTACAAAAAACCAAAATATGTAAGCAACCGCTGGTTATCCGACCAAATTTGAATGACTACTAAAAAGCGACGGATTCATACATATCGATGACCTTCTTTATTGGACGTATTATATCTAAGCTGTTGTCCGTACAGTCGCGTTCAAAAATTTTGGGGGCTAATTAAAAATATATTAAATGCACCTTGTGACTATATTAAATGAAACAGCTTGTTGATGTGGAAGTTATTATTTTTCTTCCCTTAATTTTAATTCTTACAGTAATTATTACATCAAATCACACATTAAATTTCCTACCTATAAATATTAGAAATTATTTGCACGTTGTGTAGTCATTATTATTTAAATCACAGATCAGTATTAAGTATAAGTATAATAATGTGTAAAAAAAATATTAAATTTTAAATCACAGATAAATAATTTTCTTACGAGTAAACAATATCTCAAAAACCTGAAGGGGCACAGATTTTATTTTTGGGGGCATATTTTGGCACACATATAAGCTCTCTGGCCATGCACAATTTTTCTCTCAGATCATTCGTTTAGAATTTTCCTGCTAGAAAAACGTTACCGTAGCAAGAATCGGTTTTTCCGTTTTTTTCCTAAACGAAAGGGGCACACATTTTTTATGTGGGGGCACATTTACAGCAGATAAGGCACCGATTATACGTTCTACTCATATAACTCTAGGAGGCACTTTCTTGCTGGGGTAACGTACACCTAAGATTTCGTAAAATAAAAATCCTAGGATTTAGTAGTAGACTTAAAACGATTGTAGAACCGAGAATTTCCGAGATCTGGCTGATAAATGACGGACACACTTTAAAGATTGTAACTTTTTATACGTATATGTTTATTTTACAAATTATCAAATTCTTACTACCATGATTTTAAGTATGAATACTACTAAATCCAAGGATTTTTATTTCACACGTACATTTGGAACTTATTAGAATGTAACCTTACATAATTGGTGTTACAGGATCATTGGACGCCGAGGAGCACGAAGAGGCAGTGGGCAGATACTTCGAGTACCTGTCCGAGGACAACCCAGTGAAGTTCGGAGTAAGCGGTGATGTCATGGAGGAGTTTGTACAAGCGGCCAAGGAGTGCACCAAGTGTGTGCTCAGTTAGAATACTGTGATCTGCTATATTGTGTACCTGACATTAAATGTTATTTGTTTGTTTTATGTTTCACGTTTTATTTAACGCACGCACGCTCATTCGTGTGGTGCCGGACGTAAAGAATAACACGTAATTTCTTTCCGAGGGTGTTGTAAGAAGCGACTTAGGGACTTACTAGAGAATGGGCAGCAGCGTTCTCTATGCATTTTACCACCATACTACGATCACCAAACCGCCTGCCAAGCGTGAAGATTATGGCTAACCCCCCAAATTGGGGGAGGCCTATGTCCAGCAGTGGACGTCTTACGGCTGTAATGATGATGATAATGCACGTAAAAAGATTGAGGTGGGATAACATCGTGAATTGGATTTTAAACTCCTGGGAGCTTACTCTTCAATTATTTTAATTCCAATCTAAAGCCAATACGATTTCAATGTTAATTTTGCATCCACATGATTCGGTACTCTTGAAAACAATAGTGTCAACATTGGAACAACAACAACGCCCGATCCCGATTTCACTTAGTTCTACAAAATGGACACCCAATTTTCATTTTGGCGCTAGCGTCGAACTCAAGATTACGAAACGTCCAAATTCCAATGTCAATCGATCGGAATTAAAATCAAGAGTAAGCACCCTGGTGTTGAACCAAAGACTATATAACCACTTGACTGCGTATACAGTGCCCCGACGCTCGAAAACTATTAATATTTTGTCGCCTATGCATAGGCTACGGTTCTAGTAACCATTTTAGTTGTGACCAGTTTTTAGACCTCTGTACACGCTAAATTAATGGAAATAATGTAACTTCATCTGTAATTATAACGCATCAAAATGCCTTCATGCGGGGTGAAGTGGTGTAGGAAACATTCCAAGACTTCTAGTTACAAAAAGGATCGCATAACTTTTCTTCAGTAAGTAAACAGTACGAAAAATTATTTTGATTTAATCATATTATGATCCACCGTAGGGGTCTATTTAAAATGGTGGTTGGGTGAACGAGCACACGGTTGAGTCGCGCGCGTTGATGTCTTTTGGAAAAGTCTCGTTCTTTCATTAGACAATTCTAATGCATCTATCCCTTACTTTCCCTTTGTATTTTTATCGTAAAAATGAGTGCTGTTACTTTTAATAGCTGAACGTATATATCGAAAATTAAAATAAGTGAAAATTTTATTCTATTCAAATACTGTGACTTCTTTAGCTTCGTCTTGACAATTTGTTTGTAAACTGGCGCCAAAACTCACGTAGCCATAGTACCTTCTGCCTTGGGGATGATATTCGAACCCGCTTCTGAATGCCATTTCGTCGAATATGATAGTGGCGTAAATTTTGTTCTTGGATTCTCTAGCTTTCATTTTATTAGTGACTGATTTTGATTAAATATGATTTCTTTGATTTTAATTGAGTATTTATCACAATTTTAAATCCATTTTATCGATATCGACTATTTTCCCTTAATGAAGTAGAGCAGGCCTACGATGGACATACCTACGCAACTTGACCTTGAACTGACCAATTGCAGTCGCGCGTTCTTCCTCGTCCCCCGGCCCGCAGTGGTGAGTCGTGTGCTTGGAAGATATTGGCCTATACGCTCTCTAGTGGTTAATATATTCTCTTTGTGTTGAA
The DNA here is from genome assembly GCA_932294355.1 of Aporophyla lueneburgensis. NCBI lineage: Eukaryota > Metazoa > Arthropoda > Insecta > Lepidoptera > Noctuidae > Aporophyla > Aporophyla lueneburgensis. The sequence continues at coordinate 14,785,120 of OW028735.1, forward strand.
CCGAGCATTGTTGATCGAAACTCACACCCAGCCCGTCGAAAAAAAAACCATTCGATTTTTAACTCTCAACGCTGGGCAGTGAGTTGAAGATTCAATGCGCGACAAATACCCGATACGATATTTTTATGTGCGGGCGAATATGGTCTTACTTCCCAAGATAATATAACATAATATCACTCCTGTATTCCTCAGAGGGTAAGGCAGGTTCCTCAGAGGGTGTACCTTGGTGCTCTTTCATTTAGCCAGTTATGTCTGAGTCCACGTACTTAGTGGGGGCAAGTCCATTGCTATATGCCTTGTTTGCGAGATTGAGTCTGGATTTGTGCCCGGATCCACCGGCTTCTACAGAGAAATTAGCCTAGAAATCGAACCCACGAACAGTCAAACTACTCTTTTCTCAACGTGAGAACTTAGGTGAATAAGTGACCTAAGAGTGAGCTATCATTCCATCTGATGCTATGCTAGGGATTGGCACTAAAGTGGAGTCATTTTAATAGGTAACATTTGACAATTCAACAACGTAACCTTGTAACGGCAGCGGGCATAAAATAATATATTTTTTCGTTTTGTTAGAACTGCGCAATTGCTTAACTTTTTTCAATTACGATTACATTTTTATTGTAATAATGACCGATACGAGTAATTTTACGATTTGCTTTCATATGAACTGACAGATGTCAAATGTTACCTATTAAAATGACTCCACTGTAATGACAGCTCGAAGACATGTGACATCTACCAACCCACACTGGGCCCGCGTGGTGGATTATGGCCCACTCCCTCTCACCGAGAGGACACCTGTGTCCCAGCTGTGGGAACATTATAGGCTGCTGATGTGTGTATTTAACATGGCGCTCTGCCTATCTGACCTTCAATACCCAATTATTGGGTACTACGATACCCCTTGGTAAGATGGGTTGTCAGACTTTCGGACTTCTGACGACCCGTAACGACTGTAAAGGATCCACGAATGATAGCCCAAAAGCTGAACGGCTTGTAAATTATCTACCTTCCTAAATCCAACCAACAGAATTATATTAAACTAGCTTTTGCCCGCGGCTTCGCCCGTGTGGATGTCGGTAATTAACGCAGGAGGACGTACTAAACTGCGGTAAGAATGTATTAATCCAGGTTATATAGGTAATATATACTCTGTGTGCCATGCGCGTGAGCTGCGCGCGGTACTGGACAGTACTTGGACATTGCAACATTACCTACTTTATTTTTCTAAAATAAAAGTAGCCTAAGTTACTCCTTATTACATCAGCTACCTGCCAATAAAAGTCCCGTCAAAATCGGTCCAGCCATTTCAGAGATTAGCCGGAACAAACAGACAGACAGACAAAAGTTTAAAAAAATGTTTTTTTTATGTATTACCCAAAGACCTTATACTTAAAACTAGACAGTGTACCAAAATTTTTTGTTTAGCTAAAATGAGTTTTATAATGTTATACATAAGGTAGCTATTTTCTTAAAAGCGGTAACTAGCTAAAAGCGGTCCCAGGTGAGAGGGCTCCCGCTGGTAGTGTGTCCTTGTCTGACATCTTGCCAGCTCAACTAACCTTAGGGTTTGGTAGAAATGGTAGAAAATTAAATAACATTCTTTTTTATGTTTTAACAAAACGAACAATTCATAAACTATAAAACGTATATAAATATCTTTATAATTAATAATCAGTTTGTAGTATTGTAAAAAAAAAAACATTAATACCGAGTTAACAGCAGTACGTTAGTAGTAGTAGTGGTAGTATGTTTGTGCTTGGTAACACTTAATGCAAGATGGCGGTTTGCTAATTTCGTTGTTTGGTTGATTCTTGTGTTTCGATTTACGATTTTGTAAATTAACGTTTTCAATGTGTTTGTTTTTCATGAAATATGGTGAATTCTTGTTGTGTGACAGGGTGCAAAAATGAGTCTTATCCCGGTAGCCGCTTTTCTTTCCACGGGTAAGTAAAAACAGCAATCATAACCTTTAGGGCAGCCATGAATTTTGTTGAGCAAAGATTTTTTTACTATCTCGTAGTAGATATGCAGAAGATACGACGTACTGACTGTCTTAACTTGGAGATTTACCGGTTACCGTCAGTCATCAATGTGCAAAAGGGGCAAAACCTGACATTCAGATTATTTTTTTATGTTATCGTGTCCTTCGACTGTACCGATGACGTTAGTTGTACTAACGATGACGTGAGTTGTACTAACGATGACGTTAGTTGTACTAACGATGACGTTAGTTGTACTAACGATGACGTTAGTTGTACTAACGATGACGTTAGTTATATTTGTTATTAATTATATTTCTTGTATTGTAGATTTCCGAGGACTGAAAACCAGAAATTGAAGTGGGTAAATGTAGTACCTGGAAAAATCTCAAAGTCGTCTGTTATTTGCAGTGGAAATAAGGCTACATTACGACAACAATTGCGTAAAACTGTATTGTTCAGCAATGTATAAAAATAAATCAATATTATAAAAGAAAACAGTCTTTTTTTCCGTTCACAATACTGCATCACGTTCATTTGACCTAACACTCATTTAATAATAATCCTCCTCCTCATCTCCTCATCTTAGAAAATATTATCCCGGTTACATGAGCTAAGCTTTCACTTAGGAGCTTGCCAAGGTTCGCCGAATATGATCCTGGAGTGGCGATTCTGATAATTACAGTAAAGCGATTGCCATCTGACTTTCATAGCCACAAGGGGAATCAGACTCATTTTTCGGATAATGGTTACACATTCATAAATCGAAATGTACAAGTTTCCTCACGGTGTATTCCGTCACCGAAATCATCATTCTCCTTTAATAATAATAACATGTGGGAATATCTCACTTTTGAGAAACATACCTGCCTTTTTTACATGGAGCGAAAGGTATAATAGGTTGTTGTGAAATTAACCTTAAGTCAGATGATACCTAAAAGGAGGAAAAAGTACTTTCAACCCTTACCCGCGTGTAAGGTTCTGTAGATTTGAAAAAATATACACACGTTTTGGTTTATTAATGAAATTAGGTTGGTGAAGTTACGCTAGTTAGGTAGTATCAATATGTCAGGATCCTTACACAATCGTTTTTACAAGCAATTTGTCCCGTGTTCTGTTTGGTCATGGTCACCTTATTAGAAAGGGACAAACTACCAACGGGAGCTCTCTCATTCCGCCCGGTTTTTGCGCCATAGTGCACAGTCTAGTTTTAGGGTATAAGGTCTTTGGTATTACCTTATTTACTTTCATATGAATTTAGTGAAAAGCTGTTAATTTGAAAGTACAAACAGACATTTCAGTTTTATTTATTTGTAGGTATAGGTTATGGTTGAAACACCTGTGTGTTACCTATACCTACACCTACAACCTATACCTACAAAAATAAATAGAGACAGCTCTAGGTTAAATATACTCCGTCAAACTATTCGGTTCGTCAAGGGCAAGGTGCCTATAAATTGTGAAGGTAATGTTCTATATAGAAATTAATGTGACGGAATTTCCACGCTAATTAACATTATGTTAACGATGGGTTGAAACTAATTTACCTAGATTTCCTTTATTTAGATTTACAGTTTTTGCACTGTCATGAACCAGCGCTTTTATTTCTCTGTTTTATAGTAGGTACAGTTACCAACAAAAGAGACAGAGGTTTAATTGAATGTACCTATATCAACTCTTAGCTATCTGTTTATTAAGTAATGTTTTTTTAGAAGAGCAGTGGTGGCGGAGTGGTAACGGCAGCGACTTACGAGTAGTAGGTAGTGAGCTCGAACCCAAGCAGGCGGTTTACTTTGTGTAAACTATTTCATCACCACTGGCCTCAAAACGGTGTAGGAACTTGTCTTTTTCTTCCATACTTCTCTATTAGTCATCATCTCAGTAGTGACGCCTTTTATAACCATACCATAATTCACACAATCCATCGTTTCTTTCTCATCGTTTTCTTATCTTATTATAATTATATACACATAGATATACAACTTTTATCATATTTAGCTAGTCTCGGAAGGAGATCCAGTACGAGCCTGTGGGGGTCTCGTTGGTTACGAGGATATAAGTCATCTGCATTACAAAATAATTCCTTATGCTTTCTCACAAACAAACATGTTTCATATAAGTACAGAGACGGTAGCGCCAACAAGCCAAGCTTTTTAAATATTTACTCATAGGCCAAAGCACTAGAGGCCATTCTGTAATTAATCATCTTCCATTTTATTGTAGCATCTCTCTGACAGTTTAAATGTCTTTTCATAAAATAGCCATTTGATGGGATGTCTTCTTTCTTCCACCTTCTTTTATTTTCTTTCTGCCTACTATCCCCCAAAGTTTCTATGCCGAAACAGAACGTAGATCTACGTAAGACAATGGACATTTCAGTGAGTCGATGATTTCTGTACGGAAACGATTACAACGTCGTCTAAATAGCGGGTTATAGTATAGCTAAAGAAACTCCTAGCAACACTAATAATTTGATGTAGTGTGAAGTTCATCACACTTCATAAAAAAACTAACACATCTAAAAAAAAGCCTAATTATTTGTAATTGACATTTCACTATAAATATAACATTAAAATGTCGAATCCGCCCGTGCCAATGTGGCTGCCAATATCGGCTGGCGCACTACCAAGTGCGGTGTACTCTGGTAAAAATAAACTTCGGTAATTCCTATACAAGTGAAGTTCATCGAAATCAGTGGTTGTGAGAATGAGTTCAGTGCCCAACCGGCCCAACGTTAAGTTGGCCAAACTTTGGTACAAATATAGGTCCGAACCGGGAGAGAAACCAGAAGAAAAGGTAGAAGATGTCGCAGTTCCACAAGAAAAAAAGGATTATGAAGCGTATCCTCCTATTAATTTCTCGTGGTTCGTTGAGAACAAAATCGCAGCTATGGGATTCCCACAAACAGTAGAAAACCTGAACTATTTAGCGGACGTGGGAGTCAATCACCTCGTCACGTTGTCGCCAGAGAGAATCCCGCCAATTTTGGAGTGCGACAAAAAGTTAAAATGGTCAGAGATAAGGATCAAGGAGTTCGGTGTTCCAACTTTGAAACAGATTCTGAAGTTTATTGAGATTTGTGAACGTGCCGATATAAGAGGAGAGGTCAGTTTTTGAACTTTTATTTTCTGACTAATTTAATTATATATCATTGAAGCAAGTTTTACTTTTGAAGTGTTTTCTAGAGTTCACGTTTGTCTTCTAATTATTTACCTACTAAAAGTTAGTATCTGTTTTAATGGTAACAGTACAACCGCTAGATGGCGTTAGTTGCTACACGTGGTAACTGCACAAACTTCAGTTTACCCTATGTTCTTTTATTCCAATCGTAAATATAGCGATGCTAGACTGACTTCTGCGTAGTTTGATGCGGTGATATTCCAAATTACGCTTAAAATTATTAGGTCATGAATAGAGCGAACACAAAGTACCTACCTACAACGTGGCGAAATCATTTAATTCATACATGATAGGTGAATAGCGATCGTAGTATATTCCTGGTGCCAAACAACACAACCATCCAAACCAATACTAATATCAGCCGTTGCCTTAGCTAACGGTGGTCCTAGGTAGATCACTATACGAGGACGGCACTGAACATTTCGGGAGTCAAGGAAGTGACACAACATTACTATTTAAAAATGTATTCCTTGCTTTCGAAGTATTCTCCGCAAAAGACACATTTTTCCATACCATGGAACCAATCATTGAAGCAACCATTCCATTCGGAAGTTGGGGTCTCCAAAATGGCCGTTTTGTAGGCGTCCACAGCTTCTTCAGGTGATGAAAATCTCTGACCACGCAATTTATTCTTTATTTTAGGGAAAGTATAGAAATCATTAGGGCTTACGGCGGATGGCCTAGCGGTGTGAGAACTCGCATTGTCGTGATGGAGGATGATGCGGCGGTTGCGGTTCTCTTTACGGAGTTCAGAAACGACCTGTGGCAAACAAATGCTATTCTTTGTCCCTCAAGAGGAATAGTCGCAACATGGCCGGTTTTGGAGACAAACGTGGCCACCATTTTTTTTGCAACACTCTGTGAACGAACAATTTTTGTTGGCTTTAACTCATTTTCCAACACCCAAACTCGTGACTGGTTTTTTGTTTCGGATTCGTACGCGTATATCCAGGATTCGTCACCTGATACGATGTTGTATACAGCATTTGAGGACCCTGCGTGGAATCTTTCGAGAGTTCTGACGCACCAAGTAACGCGAGCCGCTTTTTGCTCTTCACAGAGCGAATGCGGTATCCATCGGGAAAACAACTTTTTTACACCTAATTGTTCATGCAAGATTATTTGTATTTGACTCATGCCAATGTCTGAAGTTTCCTGAATTTCGCGATATGTCACATGTCGATCTTCCTCAATCAGCTTACGCACAGCATCAACGTTTTCTTGGGTGACTGCAGTTTTTGGACGACCTTGACGGGGATCATCACTGAGCTTGACACGTCCACGTTGAAATTCAGCAAACCAGCGATAAATTGTGGTTTTGGTTGGGGCTTCATCACCAAATGCAGAAATCATCGGGTCAACACACTGTTTTTGTGTTAAACCACTTCGAAAGTCATAATAAATCATCGTCATCATCGTTTTTATTTTATATTTTTTTGTGGCTTTGATGTACTAATAATACTGGGCAAGGTATACCCTATCCAACACAAAAAGAATTATCAAAATCGGACTACTCTGTATAAAGTTATGCGTGTTTATACATTACAATCAGTGAGTGAACAATCAATCATCCCCTGTTTTCCGACCCTTAGGGTTCGATTTTATTTTCCAAATTTATATGGGACCACCTTGGGAGTATAACCTTTCCAATAGAAAAAGAATTGTCACAATCGGACCACTATGTACAAAGTTATGCGTGATCATACATAAAAAAAAAAAAAAAAATATACGCGTCGAATTGATAACCTCCTCCGTTTTTTTTCGTCGGTTGATAACTAAATACTGTTTACTGTAAATGTTGCAGGTGGTAGGTGTCCACTGTAGGCAAGGTCGAGGTCGCACGGGCACCTTACTGGCATGCTATCTGGTGCACTTCCAGGGAATGGCGCCGGAACGAGCAGTCCTCACAGTTCGTGTGAAAAGACCAGGTAATCATTATTATCTAGTGTTTTACCCAATTGAACATAGAGTCGTTTCTACACACGGCTACGCACCAATCTATACATTTCCAGTTTTAGCTGGGCTCGCGTTGTGCAGATTTTTCGTGAATTTTGTCATTTTAAATCAAACAGACGACCGCTATTCTTATGACAGCTGTTTGCTGGCAGGAACAAGCCAAATGACGGTAGCGAACTGTCATTTTCGATACGATAGCTTGTCAAATGCTTGTAAATAGCTATGTTGGTCTGATATGATGGTATTTTGATGTATTTTTACTTGATTGCCTAATAATGGTTATTAAAAAATATACAAGACTACCTATTCAAAATTATTTGCTATTTAAAGATAGTAAGGAACAGCTTAAACGATTGACCTTCACATAAAGGCAGGTTCCTAGGAGCATAGTGTCAAAAAAGCATATAAATAAATAAAATAAACTAACATCTCTTTTCAGGTTCTTGCGAAACTTACGAGCAAGAAAAGGCCGTATGCCACTACCACGACTGCCTTCGAGGAACTATTGAAAAACCTGACTACCGCTTAGCCGACGACAAACTGTACTTTGACTTCTTCATGAAATACATGTACAACGACGACGAAATATCAGTCCGTAAAAAAGAAAAACAAGTTGACACTACGGAAATTCAAGATGGCGACGATTTGGACCATAAAATCATTAATCTCGGCGATCCCAAAGAAGAAAAACATGTAAAAATAAAACTTCCAAGGAAAAAAACGAATGCAATGGTGATCAATCATAAGATTTATTTTTAAATTCGATTATTTACAATAGTTTTTCTGTTTTTTTTTTATTTTACATTTTTCTTTGAATAAAGACAGTGTTTATTAATTTTCGTTTTATTATTAACCCTTTTTTTGTGAAACAGTATTATGCCTGAGCATGGCAGTATATTAAAATATGGAATCATCAAAGTAATCAAGCTGTCAAAAAGTACAAGAGACTGAGAAAGAGCTGTCATTTTAGTAAGTACAGACGCCAACACATCAAGCTACTACAATCTGTCAGATTTCTTTGATAGATTTTCGACTTTATTTCTAGAGCATTAGGTTCAAGGTTCATTGGGAAAAATTGACAGTTTCGGGTAGCTTGACCTGGTGGCGTCTGTACAAAAGACGAACACTTTTTCATAGTATTTTACATTTTTTTAATGTATACTGCACCTAGTTTTATAAAAGTTTAGAAGCAAAAATAAATAAAAAATTTTGCTCAAACATAACAAAATTAAAGACTTCTTCTATTTTCAAAAGCATAAAATAAAAAATCAATTAAACTGTGATTTTCTTTATAACAAAAATTTATGCTTTTCTCTGTATATGGCAACCCAGTAGCCCAGGTTGTTGCCAAGGTCGGGGCACAACTGTCAAATTGACAGTGTTGTGGTCTCTCTTCACTTTGACGTTTACTCGTTGACCCACAGAGTGCGCCACTATATTATTAATCTGGGACATGTCTTGAAAGTTCTGATGGTTGACAGAACCAAATTGGAGGATTTCATCATATTCTTGTAGCCCCTGGAAAGTAAGGGAAAATGTAATTTGTTAGATCTTTGCTAGTCTACTATAAAATAAAGCTCTGGTTCGCACAAAACAAGCACTTTTTCAACACGCTTTAAAATAATGCTAAAATATCACATTTTAAAAATGGTTATTTTGTTTGCTTTTTTAATGTGCACTGAAGTAGCGACTGCATTATCATTTATGTACAGCAGAAGAATGTTGTCGAAAAAACAAGAGAACAGGAATTCATACTTACAGCAATGTCCGCAGGTGATCCATTGCTAACGAAACCAACTACAGCAAAAACATGATCATCCTTGGCAACACCAGGAACAATGTCACCTCTGCTGGACCCATTTGTGTGACCATTGGTTGGCATAGCAACATTAACCGCTCGCCCTTCACCGTTTGAACCAAGTAGGTCTTTGTGCACGTCTACAAGACCTCTTTCAATTGATTTCATGAGGTTTTTGTGATCATTTTGGAGACCTGAAATAAAATGTAAATATGCGACATTTCTAAACAAAAAATAAGATAGATGTGCCCCCACAAATTCAGTTTTTTTTTTTCAGTTTTCTCCAATTGGCACGTCAATGTCAGATCATATTATGTTGATTAAAATATAATTTGTGACTGTAGCTTACATGGCTTTCCAGAATTAAAATCATACAAATTGTAAAAATTATTATTTCTGTGGGCTATGCTGGTGCTTTCACATTAAAGCTTTTTAGGGTTCCGTTGCCAAATGGCAAAAAACGGAACCCTTATAGATTCGTCATGTCTGTCTGTCTGTCTGTCTGTCTGTCTGTCTGTCTGTCTGTCTGTCTGTCTGTCTGTCTGTCCGTCCGTATGTCACAGCCATTTTATTCCGAAACTATAAGAGCTATGCTGTTGAAACTTGGTAAGTAGGTGTATTCTGTGAACCGCATTAAGATTTTCACACTAAAATAGAAAAAAAACAATAAATTTTGGGGTTCCCCATACATAGAACTGAAACTCAAAAATGTTTTTTTTTCATCAAACCCATACGTGTGGGGTATCTATGAATAGGTCTTCAAAAATGGTAATGAGGTTTCTATTATCATTTTTTTCTAAACTGAATAGTTTGCGCGAGAGACACTTCCAAAGTGGTAAAATGTGTGTCCCCCCCCCCCGTAACTTCTAAAATAAGAGAATGATAAAACTAAAAAAAATATATGATGTACATTACCATATAAGCTACCAACGAAAATTGGTTTGAACGAGATCGAGTGAGTAGTTTTTTTTTAAAACGTCATAAATCGTAAACCGCAATTTACCTTACATTCAATCAACTGAAATATAAAAATTAAAAAAAATATGTATTTTTAAACCGAGAATACCTACAGATTTGTACGGAACCCTCGGTGCGCGAGTCCGACTCGCACTTGGCCGGTTTTTTTTATTGTAAGTAACATGTGGCCTTTATATAAAAAAATAAATTCAAAATGAGCAGGTCCATCATAACAGTAGCTCTTCAGATGCAATTGGACGTAGTTAAGCAAAAAGGATCTAATCCACAACTTGGTCAAAATTGAGTTAAGTGCACCAAACTAATCCAAATTATAGATAGCACAGGTTAATCGAAACCACTTTTTTCTTATTTTCGGCATAAAAATTCAAAATTTCTGGTTCTAGATAACTAGTGCTTCTAATAGAATATGTTAATATACCATTACTAATAATAACAAAAATTGTTAAAATTCCACTGACAAAATCAAACTTTTTGTTCATTTTAAAACAAATACTACATAATGAAAAGATGGCTCTTGAACTACAATCGCCAATATCTCAAAAGTAACTGGGTGTGGATTGGATCCTTTTCACATAACTATGTATTGTATTTCTATTCTTTTCAGTTTTTTAGTTACAAACTAAAAGTTATAAGATTCCCAAATCCAATAGCAACATTTTCTAGATTATTTAGTACTATAGTCTGTGCCAGATGTGCAAAAAATAAGTCATTGACCTTCCAATGTATTCAAATATTTCAAAACGATACGAAAAAAATGTAAAGAGAGTGTTTCTAGCACAGACTATAGTATAAGTAACCTAAGCTAGCTTATTAAGTGCTCAAAGTTCAATAGTTTCTAACCTCATGAAATAATTCAGTACTCAGTACCTACCCAATGCAAACACGACTGAGTAACGAGTACTTTTCAAAACTGCTTAGTCATGCTGCATATTTTATTTCTACAGAAAATTTTATCCTCCTCATCATTTCAGCCGTAAGACGTCCACTACTGGACATAGGCCTCCCCCGATTTGGGAGAGTCTGCCATAATCGCCACGCTTGGCAGGCGGGTTGGCGATCGCAGTATGGTACAAAAATGCATAGAGAACGCTGCTGCCCATTTTCTAGTAAGATAATTAAATAATACTTACAAATTATACGGTGCCTTGCATGTCGGACCTTATAAACATCTATATCATTCCGAGGGAAACCTTCAGCGTCGACTAAAGGGTCAATCATGCCAACATTGTTAGTCTCCAATACAGCTGTATGTTCTCGAATCTCACTCTCTATTCTGTCTTTTTGTTGAATTAACATCATCACACGATCCCTGGCGGCTCCTTCCATGTTGATTCCTACCATTTCACTACTTTTTATTGAAAGATTTTAGTTTTTTGTTTATTTATATTTTTCGAATCACAAAACTGAAAATCACAGAAAATGGTACTTTGACACTGACAGCAATGTGTAATGTTGCCAAATTAATAATGCGTTTTAATTTAGTTATATGTAGCGGCTATTTGTTAATTGAGGACGTTATTTAAAGTGAACTATTTGATCCTGATATTTGACGGCGTCTCTGTTTAACTATCAAGCCAGAACAACAGAACGGCTTCAGAATGGAGATGTTACCTATCACCTAATACGTGAGAGTACGAACATAGTGCATGGCAGAACGCGCTTACACAATCAATGAGCGAGCAAAGCAACCCCGACCAAACCCACTATCAAAACGAGCGAGTGGAGCGAGATTAGCAATTCCATAATTAGACAAAGCTCGCTTTCACAGGCGAAGCGCGAGCGAAGCGAATAACAACTACAGTTACAAGCTAATTTAACGAGACTAACTACTAAAGAAGCTAGTGATTGCACACGGCTGCACTCCGCTCATTCGTGGTGAACGTGAGGTTGCTTCGCTCACTCGTTTCGAGAGTAATAGTAGGGGAGCCCACGATGCTAAATGTGGATTTACTCGAGGCTCGAGCGTCATAGAGACCTATTGGGTTGCAAAGCTTAGATGATAAAAAAACAAAATGTTATATAATGTATGTATATCTTTTCATCGGTGGGGGGAGCGGCTATATATTTTCAAATAATTATGTAAAAAAAACTGTTGCATGGACTTATTCGAGCGCATCAGATATTGATAGGATCCATGTCCTACGTATTTTGAATAAGGTACGTATGTTAATCTGATCGTTTGCATGATGGGGGTAGTCGTACGTAAGGGTTGAAAATGAAAAAAAAAATGAAAATAATCGAGCGCATCATAGATTTTCTAGAAAAGCTCTCATTCAATAATCTGACGATTTCAATGTGACGCAAACACGCAGCCATTATTAGAATGTGCAAAAAAAAACACCATTTTGACATACTCAACCGCGTCAGATTAAGATATATATGGTTCATCTTTATGTCCTAGACGTGCTGTCTCATAGTATGCAAATAAAAAAGTGTATGTTTTTTAAGTAAAATAGTTGTTGGCAAAGAGTCGCGTTATTAAGAGAATGTTCTGCGACGCATATAAAAAGCGGATTGTTGGACTGGAGGGACAGTTCGGTTACGAATGCGATCGAATACAATTCAAGCGATACAGTACAAGCGAGACAAGTGATTCTGTTTGATATTTCTAATTACTGCGGTGTTTGTGATTAGTTTATTAATCTGTTTTTGTGCGATTTTGGTTAAATTGGTTTAAATTAATTTATCCCGAACCCTAGCTCATAACAATATGTTGTCACGGTAATAATATCTAACAGTATTCTATCTTCATACAAACGCTCGGAACGCAAGTCGTCTATGCGCTTCGAGTCTGGTACACTCCGAGTACCTAAGCAGTCGCGTACGCACCGCTTTGACAAACGGACGGCAGGCGGTGTGATTGATGATTTTGTTGTAAGCAGTTAGCGTGCAATTTATGAATATTTGATAATAATCAGTGCAAGATGATTACTATGATAGTATTTTTTTTAATTACTTGGAAACTCCGAAAGGAAAGACTATATTTTTATATACCTACCTAATAGTATGAAATTTGTTTCTTTTATTAATAGGTAGGTATTTTGCTTTTCCACCCAGTAAAATACCTGGATTATTAAATAAGTAACTGGCTAGGGTGAAAAAAGTGACACACGAGTGAACTACCTACGCTCGTAGTAGTAGCGGGTTGTTTTCTAGCCTGGCGTTCCCGATCTTTTGATTTGAATCGATCCTTTGGATCGTAAATCATTGAACACGATCTAAATCGCAGGATTAGAATCGGTCCAGCAAAGATCGTATCGTAATCCATACTATCCATACTATCCATACTTCCATACTATCCATACTTCCATATCCATACTATCCATACTAATATTATAAATGCAAAAGTAACTCTGTCTGTCTGTCTGTCGGTCTGTCTGTCTGTCTGTCTGTCTGTCTCGCTTTCCTGTTAAAACTACTGAACCAATTTAAATGAAATTTGGTACACAGATAGTTTAGAGCCTGAGAAAGGACATACTTTTTATCCCGGTAGTATGTTCCCGTGGGATAATTTCCGACCTCCACGCGGGCGAAGCCGCTGGCAAAAGCTAGTTAAAAATAAATAAAAGTTGACATAATTTACATTTTCCACCCTTGTCACTTTTAATAAAAACGGTCCAAACATTTGATTTTTTTATAAAAATATAATATTTACAATCAAAGAAACTGAAATAGGTAGATGAAGTTAAAATACTTTATGTGGGCTGCCCGCATAAAAAAAATAATTCCCGCGTCTACTGTGTGTTTACGTACCGCGTGTGCTGTAGGTAATTATTCCAAGGATAGGGCCGAGTCAAAATACTGTTAGATATTATTACCGTGACGATGTTAATAATATCATGCCACGAACGAGTCTGTGTGATTAGCTGTGATGGCGCCATGGCAACAGAAACCAGAGTGGGGACGGAGTGAGAGAGGAATAGAAACGCGGAGGGGAATATTGGCATCACGCATCTGCACGCATTGAACTTTATCGACGAATTTTTGTTACTTCGGCTTGTGGAAATCGTCAGATTATATATTTTTCGTTTCCATAAATTATTTCCTTCAAAATAAATTAAAAAATAGTCACGCTCGAGAATGTCGAGATGACGTTTTTTTTTTTACAACTTTGTAGTCGTCTCCGTTCTTTACGTCACTCTCAAATTGTCAGATTAGTGGAATATACACTTTTTAGCATGTAATTAACTCACCCTACCTTAATCTGACGCGCTCGAGAAAGTCTGATGATCAATTTTTTTATTACTAATCTGATCCGTTATCCTTGACGGGCGGCCATATATATGGGGCTCATATTTGGTGGAGGTACTTAAGTGGGTACAAGGTATCGCCCTATACACGCTGATTTTTTAATGGTTGTTTTCCCGCGGCAGGGCGATTTGCCCTCAGTAGTACTATCGATTCATAGAGTAAAATTAAAAAAATAAAAATTAATTGTTTTCAAATAATTAAAAAAAATATGCATCAACTCGAAAGCGTGAGAAACAGTAGTATACTACTAAACATAACGTAGGTAGTAAAGAAACCGCACGTGCCGCCGCCCGATGCCGACAAAGACCCTTTGTCGGTGCCGCGCGTTCATAAATGTTCAGAGCAAAATAAGCTGTCGCATGTCGCGCGTAATGATACGGCATAATTTAGCCCGCACGCGGCGAGCGCATCAAAGCAGTTCCCGCCCGGGACGCGGGCGCCGCGCGCCGCCGCGCCGCGCCGGCTCAATCAGATCAGTAGGGCCGTGACCGCCGTATGCGCATCACAGTGCGAAATCGCGATTTGCTAAAATGTATCGACATTACGTTTATTCGAATTTAGAGTACGTCGCTATGGTGCAGCTGTACGCTAGGGATAATTACGACTCCCATGCTGCCCGGCGATGTTACGCGGAGCCACAACACTTGGGGTCGCTTCGCCTTCGCGGGGTTCTGAACCCCTAAGTCCCACAGGCCCGGACGATAGTAGCGGCGGCTACTCGACCATGGACAGTTCGAGACACCAGTGCATGCACAGCACAGGGCAGAGGTCGACCGGCCGTGTATTCACCAGAGCTCGACGAGGAGATCATCGAGTACTTTGAACGGGATCCTCGTCGAAGTACGCGTATGGCTGCGACTAGGTTTGGCGTAAGCCAATATTACGTCTGGAAAGTGCTCAATTGCGAAGGATTGCATCCATATCATTTTCGCAAAGTTCATGCCCTACATGAAAACGACGCAACGCAACGCGAAATGTTACGTAATTATCCCGGACTGATTAGACGACGTTCCGCTAGCAGTCCCCGTGGACAATCTGCACTAGCAGCATGACGGGTGCCCGGCCCATTATCAGCGCGCCGTGCGCGAGCACCTGGACGCGGTGTTTCCCCAGCGCTGGATTGGACGCGGCGGGCCAGTGAATTGGCCAGCTAGAAGCCCAGGCCTGACTTCGCTGGATTTCTGCTTGTGGTCTGAGCTCAAGCGCCTAGTGTATCGGGAAGAACACGAAACTCGTGACGCGTCAGTAACTGCGATAGTGGACGCTTTTAATATGGTGCGAAGTGAGAGAGACACTTGGGGTCCCTTTAGTATCGTTTGGCAGGCGGAGGGGGTGGTGATGGGGAGGGGGGAGGGGGGGGGGAGGTGTCCACTCTCCTCTGGTACCACTCCCGTGAAAAGGTATCGCACCGTTTTTGAGAAAAACTGATATTTGTAATCTAACCTCAAAACACTAAAATCACCTACTGCGGTCAAGGAAAATCACGTGCGGTTCTAAATTTGCTTCAAATCAGTACTAATAAAGGCGTCGTCGACGGAGCCCCGCTTCGCGGGTCTCCTACTTCTGGGTGGTTTAAAAAAAAATAACCACGAAGGTGATGGCGGGGTCTTTCAGACCCCGCCATCCCCTTCTAACCTAACCTGTCCGAGTCGGGGTGCCCTAAGTCCCGAGCTCGCTTCGCTCGCTCTTGCATACTAAGAGGAGTGACATTGGAGTAGACTCTATAACTTTCTAGGTTGTTATAAAAATGAAACCACAATAAATATCAAGGAGAAACGGAATAAAAACAAACGTCACAAATGACACATGAGTCACGACGCAAAAACCAGAGACTTTTTTTTTGCGTTCCTTTTCACTGATTCGTACACCACAGACGATATACCGCTTGAAACCCGAGCGCGCATCTTTTATCTTGTCACTTGGCCCAACGGTCATAAAAAACGATGACGCGACACGCGCGCCATATGGCTGAGCGCACAAAAGTTTTTTGTTACCGAGAACGGTAATACGAGCCACCTTGAGTGTTGTTTTTGTTCAAGTATATGAATGGGTCTTTCAAATAGTGATAAGCGTTTGTTAACATTTCGTTTCATTTTGTTTATATTGAGCTGTAAACATTGAGTATAGTTGAAAAAGTCATTATGTGAACTTCAAAAAGGATTATTTTAAAAAGTAAATCGGTAACATCTATATTTTATGACTTTTATTAATGTAAGGGTTCTATCTACATACGATAAAATAAAAAAAAACATACTTCATACTGAAAAATATTTTTTTACAAGCTTATGAGTAGCACGGAACATTTGCTGACGGTGAATAATTTTTCACGCAAATTATATAATTTATTACAATAATACCCTTTCACGTAGAATAAAAATATTATTATTGTCAGAAAGCTATGTTTCTATTCTAACTTATGTGTAAGTTTTATGTTGATAGGTTTATCTAATACAGAAAAATATGGGATTGATTGAAGGGATTCCCACTTACGTAAAAACGCACTTAACATTTCTCGTTTGTTTTTGTTCAATGAAGTATGAGTAAATAAAATACATCTTAGGTTACGATTTTCTACAAGGAATGCCCTTTCCAATGATGTATCACACTTGTTATTCAATAGCCATCGAAAAAAAATACAAGTTAAGAAATATCGCATATCGGGAGAATAGACCATAACACGTGTGCCATAAGGGCGGCGTAACATAAAATGCATATCCGGTTTTAATTAAAGTAAGAAATATGTGTGTGTGTGTTACGAATGAAAAAATGTTATGCTGCATCGCAATCCCTGTGGGAATGGATAAAGAAATATATTATGATTTAAAAAACTACTTACTAGTTCATTTCATAAATTTTTACCGATATAAAATTCCCTGTATATACGACTTTATCGGTCGACGGCCATTTTGCTGTAGCATTTTTTGTCTCACTTGCACAAAAATTGTAATCTTATCTCAAATTTAGTGCCTCCTTAATATTTTATGGTTGAAAACTATTAGGGAGTAAATATTCAATATGATAGGTATTGCTTTTTACGTAGAACTGGTCTCACAATTTAATAAATTACGATAGCATTCGGCCAAAATTCTAGTACTGTTACACGTGCTCTGAAAACCACTCAGAAATAGAAGTATACTTACCCTCAGGTTAAATCCTGGTTGCACACACATAAACTATATTATAAATAACCATTAAATCAGTAATTTACTCAAAAGTATCACCCACAACCGAAAATATCTTTAAAATACCACAGGTTAAAATTCGCGTGCGAACGTAAACAAACGACTGACGTTTGACATTATTTTTTAAATCAAAATGAACCGTAGCGGAACTTGTTTGTAATTAATAGCATGAAGAAATGTATTAAGAATCGAGTGGAATAAAGAAATAGCATTAAAACATGGTAGGATAGAAAGAAATAGACATATTATGACGACGGAACGTTCCGGACGCAAAAAAGGGACAATAGTCACTTAGGGGCTTCAACGGTATATGTAAAAAAGCGACAAAAGTCACCTTGGGGCTTTGAGCGGTTAGAACACATTCGGTTGTCAATCGCCCATTTTATCGTTCCGTTTCACCTAATAACGTTTACATTACGCTTTTTATCTGATTTAAGGTTAGAAACAATTTTTGTGAATTTCTGGAAAAATATCCATTACCTTGTAATAAGAGTGGTAGCGTTATAATCGGGGCCCCACCCTCTACCAGATTTAACCACTTTTAGCTCCCTCCGCCTGCCAAACCAAACTAAAGCCAACCCCTTCGAACAATTACTCCGTTACCGGGAAGTGTAAGTACATACCTTTGTAAATAGCGAACATTTTTTTTTAGTTAATTAAAATCGTTGTAAATAAGTTGATTCCAATTTTTTAAATAAGCCTTAAATACCTACTTCACGATCAGAAAATTATTTTTTGTAAGTTAAACTTGTTTCACAGTTTCGTGTTCAGTAAGTTGTACGATGTAGGTAAAAAAGTATTTATGACGGTCCTAAGCCCGTAAAAGTATGGAGGGAAAATTGGAATAACTTTTAGGTAACTATTGTGTTCCATTAACTCAGGAGTAGGTAGTCATCAGCTGTAGGGACAAAGACCGCACAGCAATCGCGCCGCGCGCCGGCCGGCCGCCCGGCCTGCAGTCAACCGTTCGCGCTGTAATACCTACATTACCTACTACTATTCGAGATCACTTTCGATTTCGGTTTTTCACATTTGCAAATCTGCCATTTTTTTATAATTTGTTTTTCTTTTTTGACAAATGGATTGTACTACCAAGACCAAACCATGTCGCCACGGGAAAACAACCATTAAAAAATCAGCGTGTATACAAGGTAAGTTTTTATCCAGTGCGCAAATTTTAACAAATGAAACTTAAACGAGTTATAATAATCATGCAATTTTTATTTTGATATATCTTAGTACAAAAAAATTAAGTTATCTTTAAAGAAAGATGTTTATTTTGGAACTGGTTTTTATGGTAACTTGCGCGTGGCGGCGGCGAAGGTGAACTACCGAGCGTAGCTACAAGTAGGTATTTACCAGCTGTTAAAATTCTAAGAAGTTTAAAGTACCTACGCCGCGCGCCGGCGCGGCGGCGAAGGTGAACGACTGAGAGTAGCTACGAGTAGGTACTCGGCCGGTAGTTATTAGCTATTCGGCCGGTAGTTATTAGCTATTCGGCCGGTCAAAATTCTAAGGAGTTCGAAGTACCTACGCCGGCTTGCGGCTATTGACTTATTCCTATTGCCGATATCATATTAGGTTCGAAATAAGTAGGGTGTCCACGTTTTACTGATTTAAGGTCGGATAAAAATAAAAATAAAAGTATTGAAAAAATAGTTGTCATCATTCATCATTTCAGCCGTAAGACGTCCACTGCTGGACTTAGGCCTCCCCCAATTTGGGGGGCTTTGCCATAATCGCCACGCTTGGCAGGCGGGTTGGCGATCGCAGTATGGTGGTAATATGCATAGAGAACGCTGCTGCCCATTCTCTAGTAAGTCCTTTAGTCGCCTTTTACGACACCCGCGGGAAGAAATGGGGTGGTGTTATTCTTTACGTCCGGCACCACACGGTACCACGGTACGGTGCCGCGCTCGAGTAAATCCCGAAATCCCCGCATGGGCTCCCCTACTATAATCTTCAATCACTCGCTTGTCTTGTGGTTAATGCTCACTGCACTCGCTATTATCGTGTTTTTTTTTTTGTGCATGTGTAACCTAAAAATTGTGTCTTTAATTTCTGTAATTGGTATTAAACCGTTCAAATTCAAGAAATAAATAATTAAGTGCACTCGGCACACTCATGTGTAAAATACGCTCGGCTCATGGATTTGGAAAGATGACTTGTGGTGAAGAAGTTGGGCCCGCTTCGCTCGCTTGATTTAAGAATATGCTTGCGTGTTGCATTCGATTGTCTTTTGGGAGGGCATTCTCTCATTGCTTGTGAATAGACGAGCATTGCTCAGTCGTATCGTCGGTCAGCTCGCTTCGCTCGGTCGTCACAAAATTTTGCTGGCTACATTGGGCTGAGTTTGAGAATTCTATCGTTAGGTTAGTTTAGGTAAATCTGAAAATGACCACCTTTTATTTCATTTTATTCCTTTCTTTTGATAGAGATGATAGAGTAAGCTTGGCGTGATAGTGACTGCCAAAGTGCATGCACTGCCTAAGGATTGTTTAGGGAACTCCTTTCACTTGGTAGGTCTTGGTTGGTAGTTGTGATAAAACGTATTAACGAAAGCAAATGGCGCAGGCTCGAACTACGTCCACTTAATATTTTTATTTTAAATCGCACGGGCTTAGGTAGCTATTAAAATAATTTTATTCAGTAGATCCAATGATTTTAAATGTATTTATTTGCAATTTTAAATTAACTTTTAAATTCGACCCTATTTTTTGCTCAACTGCTCCAAATGATAACATTTTATGAAATAATTTAGCTTGAATAGATTCTACTTACTATTCGTTATAATTATGTTTGAGAATTAATTTCTGGAATTGGAGATAACGTTATTGCTATAGAAAGTAAAATTGCGACGCGTTTGATCGCGCTCGCGCTGAGAAAAAGGAAACTGTTAAATTGGTTTTACAAGTCAAGCTTGCACAAAAAAATGTGTGTGAAGTCTGGTAATTAAAAAAAAAACGACAGTATAATTGTTACTTTTCATTTATTTGATAGGTATTTTGTTATGAGATTTTAAACGGATGTAATGCAAAGATATCTTTCTATACAAAAAATATCGTAAGCCTTTTAGTAGATTTGCCACGATTTTACATAACAAATATAACAATGATTTAAATAAAAATGACCAGATTAATAATTTTTCGTAATAATAATAATTAAGCTTAATAACAGGGACAGATTTATATTAAAAAACTTACAAATAAATGGTGAGCGATGGTTAACATTTTGAAAAAGGTTACATTTTAAAGCAATTATTTCAATAAATATCAAAATATTCTTAGCGCTTTATTAAACAATGTCTTTTACGACAGTGTACTTGATGTACTTATAAATATATCGGT
This sequence comes from Aporophyla lueneburgensis, assembly GCA_932294355.1. NCBI lineage: Eukaryota > Metazoa > Arthropoda > Insecta > Lepidoptera > Noctuidae > Aporophyla > Aporophyla lueneburgensis. The sequence continues at coordinate 14,805,794 of OW028735.1, forward strand.
CATCATGATTAGATTTTTGATTTTTGTAAAAACGAAAAGCACCCTCGACTCTGGCGATAGTCGTGAGTAATTTTTCATTTTCTGTCAAACGAAATATCTGTTTCTTTTTCTCAACAAGAGATTGTGCAGTTGTGATATACATAAATTATATACAGAAGTGTATAAAACAGAAGAATTATCAAATCAAAAATCATGTCTAATGACAAATAAGACTTAAAATTATGAAGGGAAACACATAATTGTGCATTACAAAAGAAAAAGTATTCTATTATCACCTTAACAGATTGAGGACGACGACTTTGAAACAATCTATCTAAACGTATATCTGGCGAATATACACGCAAGAATGCGATAATCTGAAAGCCATCGCCAACAATCACCTATCTTCATTAATCCGTTAAACCAAATGGTCCCTAAAGAAAACAATATTCAAATCGTCATCACACTTTTCCAGTCTCTGTACAGAGACAATAATACGCATTTTACATACAAAAAACATAGGTACACTAACAATTATGGCAACGTTGACAATAAATAAGAGAAAGTATTTTATTCACATCGACTAATGAACAAACATGTCCTGTAAATCTTGACAGCACAAATAAATAAAACAAGTAATTACGAAGTGCAAAAACTGGCGCGGATTTTAGAAAAAAATACAAGGCAACAAGTGCAGACTTTAAGTTTTACTAATACCATTATCTATAAATTGTTCTCACTTACATTAAAAGCCATATTGGCGTATTTTTTTATTAAGCTTGGCTTAATTCGCGCGTTGGTTAATTTTATGTTAGTTATTAAATGTTATGTCGGCACTTGCCTAAGCATGCGAGCCGCTCTGTCGTGGTAAAAAAATTAAAGGTGGGGTATATAATAATTTTGGCAATTGATTAAACATGATTTTAAATTGTATAGCATAGCGCCAGAGCGACTTGCATAGCGTAGGTGTTGTCCCCAACTTCATAATTTTGATGTGTCAGAACTATGAAGTACGTGGGGTTAGCATTAAATTAATCGTCTAAAGTCGGAATGGTTCGCGTTTCTCCGTAGTTCGAGAGGATGCCGGAGTGCCGCGTCGTGATGCGGGCGTAGTCGGCGTGCCCGTGTCGGACGCGTCTGAGGGCTTCCTTAACAGCCTCGTCACGGCGGTCTGTTGACCTGACCGCACTGGCGTTGTGCTCCCCGACGGTGTCCTTTGCCTGTTGTAAAATAAGATGGATTAGTAACACTCCTCCTAACACGGAAAACATGCAAAGCTCTGGTCAACACTAAATTAAAGTAAAGAAAAATAAAACATAAACCCATTTTTACCGCCAATTTTTCTACATTAAAAAAATACCTAAATTTTGAATACAAAGAAAAAGAAACAGAAAAGCACACTACATAATTTTAGTAGTTACCTATTGGTATTACTGTTAGTATGGTGATCCTTTAGTACTGGGATGCGACTTCTGCCGGGCGTTTGTCCTTCAGTAGAAGCAAACGACCCACTCCTACGTTGATGTTAGCGAGCACACAGACAGACATACAGAAAATTAGTCAGGACAACAGAAAAAGAAATATGTTAGATTGTCACTGCACATGTATTTAGACCACAGCTTTATAATTTTAAATACCATTTTAAGAAGAATATTTTAAAGTGAAAATTCATGTGCAGAAACAAAAATAGAAAAAGAACATAAGATATAAATAACATAGATAGGCCATATTTACAAACCAATTAATTGAGGTGTTCAAAATATTCAAATAAAAATAAATCAAACTTCATCATCACGTAATGTTTTTTTTTTGGGAGAAAATAAATATTGAGCATATTTCTTCACTTCATTTCTTGACTATAATTATTATTTCTCAAATGTATGGAATGTATACAATCCATACAATGAAATATGTTCAATATTTATTGCAATAGTTACGTTATTCAAACAAGACAATATAAAGGCCAATTGCACATATGTAGTGCAAGTTTATTTACAGAGAAGCATGTTATTATGAAAGGTGGGATGGTGTGTGGCAAAGATTCCAAAACAGTCGATTGCAAAAGGACATATTCGGTCACTTCAATGTTTTACAGTGCAAAGCTATCATTGGCCGTTAGTGCTTCAGGTGATGTTAGTTTTATTGTATGCGGTGATATTATCAATAAATAGATGACGTGTTCATAGTGCGTTAAACAATCTGAGATGAGCGGATCCATGAGCATGAGGATGTGAGCATGAAATTTTGTTGCGATGACGTGTGGATACGTATGAAAACATAAATTCCAAAATTCAAAGAGCATCAATCAAAAATAATCGGGCAAAAACCGAAGCTAGCATTCTACAAGCTTGTACCCTTTGACGTCGCGCTGGGTCGGCTTTGACGCTTCTCCGCTCGACTCGCTTATATTACTCTCATATTCATTGTCGCTCGTCATTCCCGATATGCTGAACAGTGAGGAGTCGTCTTCGGGACTTCTCTGCTCTGACTTCCTCGAGGGGCCTTGGGAAGTGGGACTGGGTTCTTGGGACGTTTCTCTCGAGTGCGATTTTCTAGATATTTTCAATCGCCTTTCAACGGACGGGGATCGGTGAGAGCGGTTCCCAACGTAAACTGGAATTTTAGTGGAACCTTGTGTTTGGAATGCTGGATGAGTATGGGATAAGGATTTGGGATGTTCGGACGCCATTGACGATGGCTGGGAATGTGTCGAGCTGTTTTATTTTGTTTTCCATTTTGCATGCGGGAAGGAAAAAAATATAATCATTTAGTTTAACGCTCTGATAACTCTGTCGTTTTGTTAGTAAAACCACACTGTGTAAAGCTGCTTAGCTGGTTACTTGTAACATGCCTCTGGACCTCTTTGATACCAAACCTTGAATGAAGTTTTTCCACCACCCTTTTTACAGATTTTTACATATATATTACAATATCATGAGACATAACAACTGACAATATCGTGATCTGGCCCAATACAGGTGCACCCAAACATGTCAAGACGTACCCTTGACGTCACTACACCTAAAAACCTTCAAGAAGCTTAACGTGCTCAAACCTCGTGTATCTTTGACAACCTTTTTGCGGATGCAATCTCATCTATTAAAATTGTTTTGATATTTTTAAATGACCACAATAATCAATTTAACTAAAACTATGACTTGATCTCCAGCTGCACTGAGTAAAGTTGATCAAATTGCGTCCGCAAAACCAGATACACGTTGGACAAACAAGTCAATGGCGAACTCTGAGTGTGTACCTCACTAACGCCGGCACCGGTGACAATGTCGGAATACTGGATGTGCGGTACATCCCGCCGGTGGTATACCTGTCCGTGCGTATCAGTACACCGGTTATTTTACAATATTATTGCTACATATAAGAAATGAATTATTTTATGGGGAATTTATAGTAATAATATTAATTATCCTCTTGACCGCCTTTTTCTTTTCTCTTTCTACGTCTGCACATCTAAAAGGAGGCTAACGAACAAAAGTGTGTGTGCATAAACGCGTGTACTCTCTCTTACGTCGCTCTCGTGGTCTAATGGGACGACAATCTGACACGATCAGAGAGCGATCACGGAATTTTACTCAGCAGCCTGAGACGTTTGAAATTGTATTTGGTGTAAAGTCTGAGAAGTCTGACCATTTACACGGATAAAACCAGTAAGAGGGAGGAGTGTAGATAGATCGTCAAGTTTATGATACTGGAATAATTACATTTACCGTTTGTAGTAAAAATCGTTACTTGTACGACACATAATTCAACCATATCTACATTCACCAAAGATATATTTTAAAAAAGCAGATATTTGTAAGTAACGTACCTTCCGCTAGCCGGGGTTAAGAAGCCGGTTGGCGTACGCGGTCGCGATCCTCCGTTAGGTGTGGCAGTACCGAGCTTGCTGGCGTTAGCAGCGGCACGCGCTATTGATGTCTTTGTGTTCGTCACCCTTCGCATCGGGATACGAGACGGTGTCGATACTTCATCTAAAGAATGGGGAATGAAATATTTAAAAAATTAGGGGCTAAAATCTGAGTAATCAGGTTGGTAAACCTGAAATCTTCCTTTTGTCACTCCACCTAACAAACTCTCAACATTTGTTTGAATCAATATGTAGTAAAACTGACCTGTACTATCTAGAGAGAGATTTGAACCATGCCTCGATGGTGGTTTGGATCCGGTTCGTGAGCCCGGCCTTGAGCCTGGTCGAGATCCTCCAGGTGTTAACGTTGATCTGTTAAAACACATTGAACTTTTTATAATCGAACATCTTTTAAAGATTAAATGATCGTCGAAGGCTACTTCCAGCTGAAATGTAAAATTATTTTTATCATATTAACTCACCTAGGCACGCTGGGTTTCTTATACCTCGCTCCGAGTCCACTTGCCGCTTCGTTGTCGCTTAGGGAGTCAGGTGTGCCAGCACTCAGCGAAGACCTTGACGCCCTGCCTGCCACTCCTCCCGCAGACATAGGCACGGAACGAGCTGTGCGCTCCCTTACCTATCATTAAAATATATTGTTAATTTGCACTATACATAGTCATATCCAATTTTGCATCAAACGCTGTAAAAACTACTTCAAAATTTTTTGTGTCTATGTTCATGAAAAAGTGACTAATCAAATCAAAGCAAAATATGATAATCAAATCGATACACAATTTACTATTATCATGCTACTCTAGCGGACTTGACAGTGCCTACATCACGTACAAATACGATGGGATTAACACAAATGAACAAATAATAACATAAAACCTCAAAAATGATTCGAGAGTGCAATCAACCGCGCCACTTTCACACTGCCTACATAGCATTACCCAATGATATCCTGGAGACGGCTGGTAGCCATGGTGGTGGCTATAGTGATGCGCTCCCGGCGTCGTGGAACCTTGAGATCTTGAGTGGCTGTATATGAACGCCTGCTTAGTGCCATGTGTTGAACCGACGTGCAGGGGATACGAACACGGAAGCTCCTCCCGCTGCCGTAGAGCCTCAAATATAGGCCTCAGCTGCTCCATAAACTCTTCAGCTAAATGCACCAATACAAAACCGGGAGGCTTATTAAGGAGGGAACCGTTAAAAACGAACAACTCGTTTTTGTCTTCATAGTGCCAATCGTTTTTTTTATCCGGAACGCGTTTGTTTACGACGAATTTTCACGTTGTTACTATTAGTCCACACGTTTAGTCGAACGCGAGTGAATTTTGCTGATGCGGGTATGATTGGGGACGAGCGGGATGGGTGAACGAAAATACATTACCAAAACATCCATAGGCGTAGACGTGCCACCTCTCCAATGCAGTGGATCCAATGAAATACACTAACAAACAACACCAAAACACTACACGAGCCTGTGCGTCAATGCATAGCTTGAACACTAATGCAATACGACCAATTTCTACGAGCTCAACACATGCTGCACTCACGACAATGAACCTTGCAAATGGATGTACATAATCCATGTGCAAAGTTCAAATCAGAAAAACAAAGCGAAAAGTTGATTCCCAAACCGATTGCTCCCTCCAACAACTACTGTGCGCTTTTTTACTTGTGCGAAATTAAAACTAAGTTCTATCCTGTAGGAGAGAAGACTTATTAAAGTATAGCGGTTTGAGTACTTACCTTCGTAATAGGTCCAGTGGACGGTGGTGTGTTTGTGTTAGAGCGGGGCGTACGCGGCCTAAACGCTGCCATGCTCTGTGACACTCCATCGGCCAGAATGAATTGCTCTCGCAGTTCGATGTTGGTGCGTCCCTTGGCTGCATGCGGGCGGCGTCCGGTGCGCGGGATTACAAACGGAACAGGAAAGGACAGGGCCAAAGAAAACCGTTCGGTAAAAGGATAGGCAGAAAAATAACACCAAAAGTGTTAAAAAACGGGACAGCGTGCATAGGTAGTGAGGAAAAGAAAAAAAAAAACAACAAACAAATCAGAACATGTCAACATAAACAAACATAACATTTGTAAAAAAAAAAATGGGGGAGGATTTTTAATTTGTGCAGTTAGGAATAGGAATAGTAAAATACGATTAGTATATTCTCTCACCAAATATTATGCAATTGTATAAGTCAAGAGCAAGATCTAATTTAAGACTCAGTAAAGTATTTATATACTTTTTTTAAACTTGATTCAACGTTATTATAAAGTTAAGAAAATGAAAAAAAAATCGTTAAATATTTACATCGCGAAAAAAATTAAATTGAGTGAACATCATATCTTGCGCTTGAATTATGAACAATTAGTATCTACCAAATAAAATAAATTCCATAATAGAAATACTTAATGCAAATAAACCATTTTCATGCCATTACGTATATTAAGCAATCTTTATTTATCACCACATATAACAACTACAATAAATGTAAAAAAAATTAGTAAACACCCAAACTACAGTAGCATTCTACACATTTGATGGAATAAAAGCTGTAGAACACTAAAAGGGAAATGTGGGTGTACTATAGGTACACCTCTGCCTAACCCTTCGGGGAAACAAGGCGTGATGTTATGTTATGTTAACACTAAAAGCACCAAACGTGTAAAATGTATTTATAGAGCAAAATAATTCTACAATGTTGCAAAAGTAAAAATGTAAGCCACACCAACTAGGCGGACTTGCTATGGAACCATAATATTTTACAATTTAAGTGTAAATAGAAAGCCATAAAGTGATGAAAATAATTTAGAAAGGTTCCAAGGCATGTCATATCTCTTACCGAGCGGGCAACAAGCTTCATGCTGCTCCGGCTTGCTCGGATCAGGCAGCGGTAGCACTAATGATACTACTTATGTAAAGGGATTCCATAGGGATTTAAAAAAAATATAAAAAGTAAAAAAAAATAACGAATTTTGATAAGGGACCACGGGAGGTGGATTGGGCAAAGCGAATACGAATTAGTAAATTAGTAGCAACATCAAAATTGTATGTGGACATAATTTTAATGCTTACTTTAGCAATAACAACATGTTTGCTGAGACTAGCTCTGTTGATAAATGCTTCACAGTGAGAGTGAAGTGACTAATGTTGGCAGTGTAAGGATTCATATTTTTATAATAATTGTTTTCCGCATTTATTAAAATTAATTAAAAGCAGTTTTATGGTTTATAAAATTAAAAATATGTATGTGATAAAACGTCATAATATCATTAGCGTTATTTTATAGAAGTTTTTAATATACCATTTGAAACCGATATAGTTATTTTAAGCGTTACGTTTTTCGCTGGCAACATCGATACTGCGCATGTCAAATACATCGCGTCGAAAAAGAAAACAAGAACAATGGAATTCACCACCGGTCGATTTTAGCTCGTGCAGATTTAGTTTTTAGATGTGATCCGTGTGTTAAACGTCTGAAACATGACGGGGACTATAATTGAAAACCTAAGTGGGCGCAAACTCGCCATTTTAATAAGTTTCCTTTTGTTATGTCAGCTAACATGTTTCTTGATCGGTGGGTTGGTCGCACCCATGCCTGCAAACGCCCAAAATATACTTGCAACCGTGTGCCGAGATACTTCTATTGTGAAAAATGACACGACGAAGTGGTATTACAACCGTGGGAAGGGTTCTTGCAAGTCCATCGACCTTGGAGAAATGCATCATGATTTGTCGGAGGCCGACATAGTGTTCGCATTTCAAATGCCGGTTCCACGAGAGAGCAACGTTCTAGACTATTCACGATGGCAACAAAACTTGATCGGAGTACTTCAGGTGGATATTAAATACCACTCGCAGTTTGAGGTGCCGCCACGCAGTCCAATAACACTCGACGCCCGGTTGGCGTATCGCAATAAAGGCGACCCCGATGATAAATGGACGCTATACACACAATCCATTGAAAAACGTCAGATTGACTGTCATATTGATGTGAAAAGTGAAGAATATTTATACAACTGTTCAGTAATTCCATTGTTTGAACTTGGTTCTTTGTTCCATGACTATTATTTACTCAATGTAAGACTCCCGGTTGACACACCTAAAATGAACGCACAAATAGGGCACATACAAGACATGTGGTTGACTGTCATCAACCAAAATGGAGGTTTTATCAAAGTTTGGTTGTCTCTGAAAACTGTGTTTTTCCCTTGCATTATTGGTATACTCATTTGGTTTTGGAGACGTATACATATGCTTCAACGGAAGCCTGTACTACTTGAGAAGATGCTTTTGAGTTTAGGATTAGCTCTTTGCCTTCTGAATATGCCTATTGAGTACTTGACCCTACATTTTGACTTGCCATTTATGTTATTACTGGGAGATATTCGACAAGGGTTATTCTATGCTACGCTATTTTCTTTCTGGCTCGTTTTTGCTGGTGAGCACATGTTGATTCAAGATGCAGCTCAAAGCTCTGTGAGGCAGTACTGGAGGCATTTGAGTGCAGTTGCTATGGGATGTATCTCTCTCTTCATATTTGACATGTGCGAGAGAGGTGTGCAACTCCGCAACCCTTTCTACTCTATCTGGGTGACTGATATTGGCACTAATTTGGCTTTAACTTTTATTATACTGGCTGGGATTTCAACTGGGGTCTATTTCCTATTCTTATGCTACATGATCTGGAAAGTTTTCATCAATATCTCTCACAAAAGGCAGTCCCTACCTACAATGTGTTCTGTCCGTCGTTTGCACTATGAAGGAATCATCTATCGCTTCAAGTTCCTTATGTTGGCTACCCTGCTCTGTGCTGCATTGACTGTGATTGGTTTCATTCTTGGACAAGTTGCTGAAGGCCAGTGGAAGTGGGATGAGCACATTGAAATTGAATACACTTCAGCATTTTTCACTGGAGTGTATGGAATGTGGAACATCTATATATTTGCATTGTTGGTCTTGTATGCTCCAAGTCACAAACGTTGGCCAGTTGTTGAGAACACTTCTGATACACAGAATTTGAGTGAAGAGATGGAATTCAGCCCTCTACCTAGCAGTAGTGAGATTTCATCACTTACATCCTTCATTAGGAAGACTACTATTGATTAATTCTGCCAATTTCATACATCCAATTAACATGTAGTAGTTAAGTCATTTTTGCTCTTCCATCTTTTTGATGATTTTTAGATTCCATGCATTGGAAATAAAACTTGGGCTAATATTGGCCATAAACTGTTCTAAAAGTTTTGCCTTTATATGGATTCTTTGGCCCAAATGTTTGCCCCAATATAAGATTTAGATTAGGCGCCAGACGCGATTACGTAAGCGGCCATTTAAATTCGCTTCTAAAATAAAACTACGATAACTATGGTCATAAATCGTCATATTAGTCTGTCTGGCCGTCGTAAATAGGCGTTCAAGCTTACCGTAGGCGTAAATAAATTAGGAATAGGATGAGAGAATCTCTCAATATAGGCAATAGCCTTACTTATCGACAGAGCTCTTTGTCTCGCCGAACAAATTTTGTACTTGTATATTTAACAGGAAATGTAGTCCATATTTATGTAGTCTTATCGCAAGGATGTAGGCTTGACTTAGCTAAGCAGTAACCATTAGATTTAAGAAATAATTCAAGACTTAATACTTTGTTCTAACTGATTTTTAGTTTTAAGGTGATTATGTCCACTTTTTCTTGCATAAAATTGATTTGAACTGAATAATGATTAATTTTCTTAGAATTATTTGTGAAATCAATGTTTTATAATGTTTGCTAAGTTTGTTTTCTCGGAATCAACTTTAGGCGGCTAAGATTATATTGAGTCATTCTAAAAATATTTATTTAGATCATAAAACAGGTAGTTTGACCTTGATATTTCCAGTTTTATACTGAGCTTCCAAAAAGTATTTTTAGTGTGTAACTTGTATTCTGTGATTTTTATTTTGCATTTCTAAACAGTATTGCTAGTTTAAATTAGTTTTTTAACGATATTGCCAGCTACTTAATAATTTATGAAAATAATGTAAGTTTGAATGTGAAATTCATTTTGTAATCTGTAGTTAATGTTTGTACCCGTATAATAAAATTGTATTAAAAATATGTGTTATTTTGTTATTTTAAAACACTATTGAGCAAATATTTCCTTACAATCTAAATGTACAGATCAGAAATCTTTTTTGGAGTGCCTTTTAACTTAAAAAGTTTATTTCACGAACTTAAATTCGTGATCGTCTTTTCCTTACGTTCAGAAAATAGACAAATTCAATGAAAATGATAGATTTTTATTGAATTTGTGAATTGAGTAGAGAAGGTGGAATAGTGGAATCATTTCATTATTACAGGTGTATCACAGAGTTAAAGGGCACTTGATAAAGATGTTTCGCCCAGTACATAAAGACTTTAAAAAAAATACTTGCCCATAAAGTTAGGACGTTCACATATTAGTCAATATATCCCTTATTAGGGGGTTAACACAGTCATTATCTATGCGAAGTACCGAGAGACGTTTGATTGACACTTTGAATATCACCATACATACCTAATACATAATTTAAAAAAAATATTCCGACTACAAGGCACTAATTACACAAACTTAAATGAAGACGCAAATTTAAAAGTACAATTTTAATAACAATGACGTTAGATTAAAAAAAATGTCGCCATTTTGTTTTTCGTTAGTGAAAACTCAGTGCCTAGTAATCAGAACAACTTTTACAGTGCTTTCGTTGCAAAAGCCATTGTAGAAGTTGCAAATCATTAGTTTTTTTATGAAGCCAGAAATTATTGTTGGTCATAATAAAATAAGATACGATTTTCAATAATACGGAGGTCTGTGAAATGGTTAAGAAAATCCTATTTGGCTTCACAATTTGAAAATGTAATGTGGCTTTTGGGCTAGCTGAAGAAATAATTATTTTTATTTTCTGTACCTATAATTATAGTTAATTGCAATAACAATCAGGTATGCCAAACCACATTACAGTTTTTGATACAAATCCATAAGTAGGTACTTAAAACATCATTTTTGTAGATAAGGACAGACAAATAGGTAGTTAATTTTTTAAGAGTAAAATGATGTTTTAACCAGAGGAGTATTTTCTTTGAGATTTTTCTTATCAACATCACACATTTAAAGTAAGTATTTTAAAGATACTAAATTGACCTTTTGCTACAGCTGTCGGTATAACAAAATATTTAAAGGAGGAATCCAAAATCTAAGTAATTCAAATTCTATTCCTTTTTTAATGGACTCACATTGTGCAAATCATCAAAGAAAAAGCTCCTCAGAGTAATTCTTCGTTCTCACTGCAGTTGAATTTAATTTATCATAAATAAACTGAGGAGTAGGCAAATAGTAAGTAGATGTTTTTTTTTATTACAAACCCGAGAAATTCTCGACCATTTTAATTGATAAATAATTGGTTACAGGAAACAAAAGTATTTAGGTTTTATCTGGTAGTTTCGCAGCAAGAACGAATATTTTTATGAAAAATAAACGTTTAATTCGTTTAGATTACCGTGGGAAAGTATTTAATTAAAATAGAATGTTTAAATAAAGTGTTAGTCTTAATACCCAAAATACATTTTGTGTATTTCAATTTTCTAATTATCAGGAATAAAGAAACAGGAAGAAAAATAGTAAAATAATGACACCCCAGTTATTTCCAAAATGACGATGATGGAAATCTGAATAATTCTAATAGTTAGAACTATTAGGATTTACGCCTATTCAATGTTGCCCAAGAAAATGACTTAAACATGTATCCCAACATACAATTTCCCACGGTAATTAAACAAGAATTTAAATTCCTAAACACAATATCCCACTTTTGTCACACTTTCAGATCCTACAAAGAATATGGTTTAAAGTGTCCTAAAAGTGGTATATTGCGTATAACGGACCTAACATGTATAACTTTGACAAGTGTTAGGTTATGTTAAGTGTGACCTATGAATTCTGTCGAAGCTTGAGTCAGAGGTCGTTAAAGAGTCACGCCACTATGACTGACTCACATCGTATCGTAATGTAAATTCCGTTTCTCCGTTCCCCTTATCTTACCTCTGATATTGCGTCACTGTCAAAATCAAAGTGATTTTTGTTCTTTTTACAATAAGGTTTCTTTTGGATTTCTACCCGTAACGAGTCAGTCAAATACCACAGTGATCTTTATTTTCGTTACTATTAGGTTGTTGTTGGGTTGCCGCTGTTAGAGGTAAAATAACTGCGAATCGACTGTAATATTTGAACGTTCTAATTCTGTCAAATTCAAACAATAGACAAAGATAGAATACCATTTTTGTTAAGTTTCTGCAAATGGTCAAACTCAATTTGCAGCTAAACTCAAACTACCCTCAATCGACATAATTTCAGACACTTATCTTGTCAAAGTAACGCATGGAAAGGCCTGCGAAGTGTCCTATCACCCCACACCCCTTAGAACAAGGCTGTACATACCTCTGCACGGGTCATTCTTGACCAGGAACTCGTCGAGGGCGACCCAGCCGCCTCCGACCCTGACCATGACGGTGGACCGGAGAATACGGACCAGGCGTAGCTTTTGTGAGTCGCCGAACTGTATGGGAAGAAATTGCTGGCTAATGGATGGTCTAAGAATCCTAGTAGTAGAGACTAATGGTAATCGAAGCCTATAACTTATTGAAATAAGACTTTGTAAGTAGTTGGTGAATCTAACTAAGCCTACCCTGATATATATTATTTTTTATTTGCCCGCATTGTCTCACTGCTGGCCAACGGTTACCCCTCCTTATTCTACTTCCACCACATTATATAGTATAATAAGTTATCTGAATAACTGCAAGCATAATTAAAAAAACTGTTATAAAACGAATGCCTAATAGACTCATTTTGACAAAATTATAACCTCCTGAGACCCAGATATTTTTCGAGCCGACTGAAGAGTGACCCAAAGTACTAATAGTTTCACAAACTAGACTATACCAGATAGAACCATAGACAAAAATTACGATATTTTCTTTACTGTTGGGTATTTCTTCTGTATGTTTTAAGGGTGTGTTTGAAACTATTATCTTAGTTCGAATAATTTGTCCTAATACTAGTACCCGGGAACATAGTTCAGTAAAAAATAAATAAAGCCTGGGCCTATCCGACATAGTGATTTTGTTCTAAAAAAAATCACGCGGGGTCTCAGATGAGATTTTCGAGATACCTAAAAAAAGTCTATATACCTGTTCTACATTATTATGAAAAAATACTCACCCTGTACTTGCCCTCCCCAACTTGGAACACCCTGAACTTCTGTCGGCAAGTACACAGCATGACGAGACGCTTCACTTCATCGTGGATCTTATCCGCGTCGTTCGGCGGGCCGCGGCGTTCCACCTGGTGAAAATATGGCAGGTTAGATGGTGAGAACCATGGGCTTAGGAAGTATTTTTTAGGTTAGGCCTAGCTACTTATTTTCTGCTAGTTTAAGCCTTTCTACGACAGTATTATCAAAGTGAATTAAGGACAAAATGTTAGCGTTAGTAACTCATATTGCTAGCTGATAGATTTAGTGTTTTATCCACAATTTCAAATGTGCACTAATAGGTACCTAGTTAGTCAACCAAGGTAGACTTTCCTTAAAGGGATCAGGTGGATTTATGGGTGCTTCTCTTCCATTGTCTGTCTTTCAATGGCTGTCATTTGATATACTTACAGTATGACACCTACGTCTCCCGTATATTAACCCATCAAGATCAACATTGTGTTCAACTGTGTCAGTCGCAGAATTTTAATTGTCTCCAGTTGTTCTTTTTTATTTTAATTATGTTTTTATCATGTTCACTAGTTTGTCCAACTCACTTTAGACATTGGCATAATAGTCGACATCGGCTTTGCAATAATGTCATTTTATAAAAATAGATTAACCTAAAATTAGCTGCTAATCATTTCCTAAAGCGTATTAAGTCTAGCGCTATGCGTTAAGTTAGAGACAACTGCAAAAATCAAAATGACCTAAGACATTTTTTTGTGAAACCAAAAGAAATCGAAAACAAAATGCCTACCTACATAAATATGAACACAAAACTGTATCTTGGTAACAACAAAAAATACTGTGAAAGCAAGTGGCCCTTTCTCCTGTTTGCAAAAATATAAGTTATCAGTAGTATGTGATAAGATAATCTGTGCATTTTTGATAAGTGATACGAGTAGGTACCTATATTAAATGCAAACAAAGTGTTACATGGCATTGATGGTGATAATATTCTGGCTAGGTTGGTTTCTGTGGTCTCAATTAAGCTTATCCTTATTTTTTCTGTAATTATTATGTATGTAACATTTATTGACAAAGCTTTTTGAGAACTGCCGGTGTATTCTGTGAAAAAACTTGATTCAAACAAGTTTCCACGGTGAGATTCCTACAGACTACATTGGTTGCTTGAGATTGATTTATGATAGGTCTGACTCTTACAACACTTGCAGACGATAAACGAGGGATTTATATTGGTAAAAATCACACTTAAAAAAAGCATTTGAATAGGTATGCCATTCTTCACCAAGCTTTGACGAATAACGATGGTTCTCTCTTAGTGAAAGTAAAACTTTAAAATCAGCTGTTACTCAGGTATATAATTGGGATCTATTTCTAGGTATTTGTAGACCAAGGTCTCAAGAACTCAGTAGGTAAATTATATGTGAGTTTAACTTACCCAGTCAGGCCTGAGTGCAGCGATGAACTCTTCCCAGTCTATGAGACCGCCGCCGTTCCTGTCAAACAGATCTGCGACAGCGCCCATCTCCAGGCGAGATGTGTCGAATTCTGTAGGAAGGAAATAGATTTTAGTATGCCGAATTTATTGAAAGGATTTCTCCTAATGTAAGTTCTCCTTAAAAGAGTATAGCATAACGACAAGAATATAAATATATTGATGAAATACAATTGCACAAATATATTTATTTTGTTGTCCTTTTTTTTCCATTGGTAAAAAAGTCGACGGCTTGTGAGAACTTTACCGCTGCCTATTGGCATCTTCCATATTGTAAATATTAGCTCAGCTCCAATAGAGCAACAAATTTGAACACTCGTCCCGGGAATGGTCTATAAAACAAGGTCTCGCATACCGGGAGTGACACATGTTTGCATCACTATCAAATTGCCAACTATTGCAACAGTACACAATATGGAAACATTTTCAGTCGGCTTTCCGTTAATAAAACATAAAGTATTGCTGGTCCTTTTTTCGAATCAAACGAAACAGTTCAAAAAGCCTCATTGTTTTATCGGAATATTATACCATGATCCCTTTTAAATACAGACCACATTCGTATATGTGGTCTGTAGTGCTGTAGTGCTATATTGCTAGGTAAAGGGATCCCCATTCTGTATGAGATCTGTCCTCAAAAATGGTCCTAAGATACACAAAACTTCTCCAGATTTGTTTTATTAATGGTATGTTAATACTTACTGGTGTTGATAATTCCATCGATGAATTCGTGTCTTGCGATGAGTCCGTTGTTGTCCTTGTCCATCTTTCGAAACAGGTCCGTCAGACGAGACTTCTTGTGGTTCATGAACTTCAGGAACTAAGGACAATATAGAAATAAATTTAATTTATATCGAGGCGCAAATAATCGAGATAAATCCGAAGTACTGCGTCTGAGGATGTGTATCACGCATGGACCAAAAAACAGCTGGTTCAGGAAATTTGTATAATCGACCTCGTAACTGCTTTTTCTCCAACAATTCTCAGTTAAGTAATTGAAACTGCACTAACTGTGACATGATCACATATATCTTGTCGTTTTTTGATGTGCAAGTGCAGTCAATCTTAGGAAGATAAAGCAAAAAAAAAGAGGTCGCATAAACTTTTTACTAATGATACGCGTGGTGCGATATTACGTTTTATCTGCCAACGCTTCTCCTAGTTTGGGAATCTTTAGGTACCTACTTTATTGTTAATAAAAACACTCACCCTCTTCCTCCAGTCGTCCCAGCTGAAGTTGGACACTCTCTGCAACTCCTTGAGATGCACCAGACGTTCGTGCAGCCTCCTCTGTCTCTCCCACGCGAGTAGCCATACCGTACGCCATTTGTCCCACAGTTGTTTGACGCGTGGCGATCTGAATTCTGGTTCTGCACCCTTGCTGCTAGGACATAATAGGGGAAGTGAGTTTTTTGAGGGCGCGAAAAGGAGGTAGAATTTGTATTGATTTGATTATTGAAAGTATTCAATCATTTGAAACTTTATTGGGCTACTGGGAAAAAAGGGCAGCTATTAAGAAATAAACTGGATAAAAATGGTGATTGTAATGCAAATACAACTTGAGAATTTATTGAAAACATGTAATTTATACAGTGAGTAAACATGGAAATGTGATTTGAAATCGGTGATGGCTACAAACCTCGAGTTTAAATAACCAAAAGCTATCTAAATATACATGTGCCAGCATGCTAGATACTAGCCATGCTGAATCATAATAATACAATAAGTAGGTATGTACATATAATAGCAAGAGCTGCCACACACAAAACCCAGCAAAAATAAAAAAATTAAACATTTTGGCAAAAAATAAAGCATAAAAAAAATCTCCTTTTACCAATGATCGACATGATATTGAAGTGATGCATAAAATTATGTTGATAAACCCATTATGCAAATGTATTTTGTATCTATCAATCAATGTTGCTAGCAACAACGGTTTTAAGTATTTTATTCAAACTAATTTTTGAAGCCAAAATAATTATGTATTTAATGAATAAAATAATAACATACTTTAACTTTTGAAACGGTAAGTTCAATATTTTTATTTTAACCTCTCTTCTAGTTTAAAATCCGTAACGAAACTACTTGATGGTGAAGACCGACCGAATTTCGTTTTAGTTTACGGCCAAAATACTTATCCCTTTTAGGCATTTTCTTTTTACGCCGAAACAAAAATACGTTTACGGCTAAAAACATACTGATGTTTTTAATCATTTTATGAATATAGATTTCCGTTTTTATAGGTGCTTCGAGATCCTCCCTATTGTCGAGTTTCATTTTTCCAACTGTCGCAGTTGACGTATTCCTGTAAGATCGATGCCTTACCTTGCCTTAGCGAGGAACCTCGGTCCGTAGTGCGGTAGGTTGCGGTCAGGCGTCTCTCGACCAGGACTCACCCGACTAAAGCACACGCAACATTATAATCACAAGAAAACAACCAAACCAAACCGTTAGTACATGAAAAACCACTGCGCCATTTTAACGTCGTAACCACCATAGCTCGCGTGAGGTTAGATACCTTTTGACAACCCTATTAGTTAGTGCGGACTACGTAAAGTGAATCGTGTGTTTTAAGCGGTAAAGTGCGTTTTTGATTGACAAGTGCGTAGATTTTTTGGTTTGGAAATTGTGCCGTATTTGTAAAAACATAAGAGTTTGTTTTCGATTGATAGGTTTTCAGTTTTTGTTTACCTATTTGAATTCTGGATAGCGTTTACGTTTAGTCTGGTTAGTGTTGTGATTGACAACCCTAGGTCATGCATTTTTACAATAAATGTTTACAACAAATCCATATTTTTTTGTATCGAAAACTGAAGAAAGACATTCTAATATTCGTTTTGCTTGCTAAAAGTAAAGATAATATCTAAATTTTATACACTACTCATGCATTTCTACAATTATAAAGAGTATCAAGTGCAAAACCCAGTGACTAATTTCTACTTTATCAAGAGTTGTTAAATTTCAAAATTGCATAGGTTCAGCTCTTGATACACCTTTAAAACCTACAATTCATTAATATTTAACTACATAAATAAATATATCATAATGTACCTAAAGCAGACTCCGCAACGACTGCATTCCAAGGATGCAAGTAACATAAAATAGATTATGAAACATTCCATTGACATTCAAAGCGGTATAATTATACACACGGCTACAGGTCTAGCTGTACATTTCCATTTTTAGGTTACCTCGCATTGTATAAGCTTTTCGTACAGTGAGATGTCAGCTTATAGTGGAAATGTATAGCTTGATGTGTGGCCGTGCGTACAACTACAAAACTGGGACAGATGGACCAAGAAGATGAATTGGTCCTTATGGGCTTTCTATTCTTGGACCAAAATATGTTCATTAAAATAATAACAATAACTGTAGGATACTTCTTTTCTTTAATAGCATAAGGATGTTTTGTAGGCAACATTTAATATTTAGCCGTTTAGCCAGGTATTTGACTAAAATGGCTGTGTAGCAGATCGAATAATAAAAAAAAAACGATTGTTACTGTTCAGGCGTTTATATCTGACCAACTACGAAATTCAAACCCAATAAAATCATACATGCTAAAAATACGAAACTACTTAATACTTTCTTCTTACGGCTGATTTCACAAAAGCCAATAAACTTTTATGTAAAGAATAAATTTAGTTTGACATATTTTCTATAGAAAAGTTGTCAACTACCATATTTATTCAATTTTTAAAAGTTATTTGACGTTTGAAAATCGGCCCTAAAAAGCTACAGGCACTAATCTACACACACTTAAAAAAAGAATAGACGTTCAAACCTTCCTCTTCTACTTCGAGTGTGAATCCTGGACCTGCCCGTGTTGAAGCGTGCCAGAACGGGACGGAAAGCAACGTTTACATGTGTTAGAGCGGGACGAAGCAATTGTAGGGTGCGTTGTCAGAAATAATGGGTTATACCATCTGAGATCTAAACTGAGTAATACCATTGTTTATGAGTTACAAGTCAAATTGTAGGTATCTTGAAATATTTTCAGTCTTAACTGGCTCCTACAATCAGAACCTCATGATTGTTTACTATTGTGGTTTGATTCATTTCAGCAAATATTAAAATTCTGAATCATAAATATTATAATTGGTATTTTTATTTATTTAACCACTTATGTACACATATGAAAGATAAGTACAGAGGTGATGCTTATTTCGAAAGAAATGTCTCTCTTTTAGTCAAGTTTTGGAAGTCAATGTCAAACCTTTGCTTTAATTTCTGACATGTTATAGATATAAACCTCTGACAACGCACCTACAGTTACACAAAAGACAAACATTTAAAGCACATGAAAGTAAGTAACCACCTTATAACCTACTTTGTATAAACGTTACTATTTTTTTAATTTTTTTCTTACTGATAGCTTTTAAACCTATTTGAACAATGCTTTAGAATAGGATGGATAAATGTAATCACGTTTATATAAAGTAGGTTTCGTTATGAGATAATTCACTTAATGTTTAAATCTTTAGAGTTTTTTTTACCATGGTTGGAAATTAACTAAATCATTCTTCATGGATGACAAGAAAACTCTTCGGTATGTAAATTGAAAACTTTTGCAAAGTCAAAAGACTGGCTACGATAATTATTATTACAATACCTATTCTGATCCCCATCCCTATTCTGAATCCTGAGCCCCAAGATACAGACCAACTGTCTAGTTTGGGGTTCACTGGAAAATAATATACTGTAATTAGCTGTAGGTAATATTTAAGCCACTCATGTCGTCTAAACTTAATGTTAACCTATGTTTGCTTACTGTATTACCTGGACAATAAATATTTTTTCTATTTTCTATTTTTTTCTATTATAAGTTTCTTATCTTGTATGGGACAATTTAAGATTATATTTTTTTTAAATTAAATTCTTAGAATACGATAACAATTTTTTTCTTTAGTTATTATTTAACCATTGTAAAAATACTCCAACAAAAAAAAACAAATTATAGTTTTATACCCATCGATTATATGAATGAAATAAAACACACCTGAAACGCCTAGATCCATAATAATCAGGCGAAACTGATCTCTCCCTATTGAGGTCGTGCTGGGAACCGCGGCTATATTTTTGTGATGGCAACACACATTGCAAGCGGGTAACACCATGCAATGACATCACAAGATGGCGGCGAAGTGTCGACGTGCATGATTCGTGAAAGGTGGGGAGACAAAACGAAAAAACATAAAATAAAAGTATGGAAATGAACACAAAACATTAATAAAGTAAAAATAATTTAAATCGGGACTGAACATTATAAAGAACAACACTTAAGCTTTTAACAATACAAGGCTAAATAAAAGAATGAATAACAAATGTCAAACAAACAAAAGAGAGAATTACAAAACATATAATAAATAAATAAATATTTCCATGACATACCCAGGTGCTCCTTTAGTGGCACTCTTTGCTGAAACCTTCCTTGGTGTGCTTTCACGGCCTTGGCTATGAGTTGACTTGATCTGTCCACATAAAGAAGTATAAGATTTTCTATATCAAAAATATGATTAGAACGCCTAGTTAGGGTTGAATCCTATGGTACACGTGGTTTTAGTACATGATTAAGCATCCGTACCTTAAATATACAGGATGGCAGAGATATCAACACGCAAGTTGTTAACCACAAATTCTGTACCTATATACTAAAATTCTCTGTGAATCTGCTGATGTTTTTTTGATGACGAAAATTCTGGGGATTCTAGAATAATGAACTGAATTCATGGTAATAATTTGTTCGTCGATGTTCCTGCCAGCCATCGTAGGTAATTATTACACACGTTGAGAGGATCGAACTCTACATACAAAAATGAGATACAAAATCGTTTCTTAACGCATTATCCATGAGAAACGTATTAGCTATTCGACAAAAAGTAAGTAGAAGTAAAAGTTCAAATCATTATCCAAAATGAAAAACAAATTAGGTTCATCTTGTATATTGATGTTGGCTGTCCTAAAGATATTCAAAAGTGGTCCTTTTGCTCATACCTGGTACGCCTTACAGACGCGGTCGACCTCGTTCTGCCTCTTCTGCGTATGTTCCATCAGCTCCTTGTGGTCCTCAATGAGGCCTTCCAGTAGCTCGATAGATTCGGGTAAAGGTTCCGACTCGAGTGCTAAAAAAGATAATAAAATATTTAAGAAATGTTTTGCGTTTAGGTAAATATGTTATACATAGATAGTTGATAGATCCTAGGTAGGTGATCACAAAATTAGGTTTATTGTCAATAATTCAATACCATAATATAAAAGTAGAAGGCACAAGTGTATAAATATATAAACCCGCACTTCGTCATAAATATCTAAGGCCCATGTAATAAGGGGCAAGCCTATTAACTTCATCATGTTTATCATCAGTCTATAATGTTCCCACTGCTGGGACACAGGCCTCCTCTCGGTGAGAGGGAGTGGGCCATAATTCAGCACGCCACCCCAGTGCGGGTTGGTAGATGTCACATTGCTTCGAATGTTTGGTTCTATGACATACCGGTTTCCTAAAGATTTTTTCCTTCCCCGTTTGGAGTGGAGTGGTAATGAAATAATTTACACAAAGTGGCGGTGTGTGCCAACCGGACACAAAGCCAATAACATTATTTGGGGAACGAGCTCAGGATCACGCATTCATCAACCTACTCAGTAGTCCTTTGATACTTTCCTCTGTCCTGGGGATCACACCCAAGATTTCACATCAACCAATCAATGAAATCAGGCCTCTCTCTAGTCCCGCATTCCTCATTCAATCTGTCCCGGCCACCTTTTTCATGTTGTGAATCGGTTCATCTACGTGGGACGGGTGATCCCACGCAAAACGAGGCTCATCGTCCAACAATTATCGGTTCTATAACGTTAATAAAAATATATCAAAGTTTAATGACTTACATAGCAGCGTGTTCTCCAATCCGATAAGCCATTGCAGCAGCTCTTCGAGCACCAGGTCTAGGTCCTTCAGACTCTGCATGTGCGTCTCCAGTTTTGTGCCACGCTGCATCGCCCATTGCCATACCTGTGTCAAGGAATATTAGGGTCAATTGTGAAGGAATTTGGTTATAAAAGGACGCTACGCCATAAATGTTGAAATATGTCTAGTGCTAAACGTTTTTAAAACATGGTTCTATTTCTGTCAATCGTTTGAAGATGACAGAGATAGTATGACGTTTTAAATATGTGACCATATCTGTGGTTTATCATTTACGTTTGAAGGGATGCAAAAAGACGGTGGCCTGATTTTATCGTGCACTCGATTTTCAACTCTCTGTGTTGTGTCGAGTGTTGAGAATCCAACAAAGTGCATCCTAGCACGTCCTTAAACACACTGCTGGATTGCTGCAGTGCTTTAAAAAGGCAGTGCGCGAAAATGAATCGCGGCGAGAAAAAACCTACGTGCAAACTCGGGCTTAGTAGATTCCTATCTAGATTTTGTACGTCAGTTTTGTCCTGAGATTATTGATAGCTATCAAGTTAACAGACCTTCTGTACCATAATCTAGCACAGAGGCGGTAAATCTACTACATTAAGTATATAATTGTCAATGTATATCATTTGATAGTAAGAAAACAATATCTTTTAAACCTTGTATCTATAAGCTTATGTTTTATCGTGATTGGAAAATTAAATTAAAAAGTATTTAATATTTTTTTACACTTTCCCGGCAATGTTTTACATATGCTTTGCTAGAATGTATTTTGTGAATTTGTATCGCACAATAAAACCTCTATAGTTTCCTATGTTTGCACAGCGTCGCTGCGGTTATAAAAACTGCTATGTTTTTTTTTTAGATGCTGATGCATTTTTGGTCTGTATAAAAACAGTTTTGTGGTAACTTCACATTGCAATTTTTGTAAGCGAAAAAACGACATGCAACTTTCTTAGATAGCTTGATAATAAATACCTGCCCTGGAGTCACTTTTCTAAATATCTGTATCACAGGCAACATACTTGCAACCTTGTCTTTTATCCCTACTCATGAAAACACGGAACTTTCAACTATAACCGAACCAACATTCTTTAAACAAAATCATAAAATTTTTGTTTATTTCCGAAATATTTTCACTGAAACACTGCAACCGCATTATGTAACTAATTATTAAAATAATAAGTCAGGTGTTTTATTTTCAAATCGATAATCGCATTTATCGATAGTACTATCTTTAAATAATGATAAGTTACTGGCTGACGTTGGTTTTGTTTTGAAGGTACAATCAGTTTGGTGCAAATCACTGACGTGGGAAAATCTATACTAATATTATAAAGCTGAAGAGTTTGTTTGTTTGGTTGAACGCGGTAATCTCAGGAACAACTGGTCCGAATTGAAACATTATTTTTGTGTTGGGTAGCCTATTTATTGAGTGAGGCTATAGGCACATATAACATCACGCTACGATTAAAAGGAGCGAGCCAGCAACGAAAAACTGGCAGGCAATTCGATGCGACGGGAACGGTCAAGGGAGCAAAAATGTGACGCGGACGAAGTCGCGAGCAGAAGCTCGTGATAGTATATCTGTATTTTGTTTCTTTAATATTGTCTTAGTCAACGTTCGGACGTAAAATATCGCCGTGAGATTTTATAGCGCACAGGATTTTGAGCTCTCTGTGTTGAACAGAGCTTGAGTATCCAACAAAGTGAATCTCAGCGTGTCGAAAAACATAGTGTTCGATTTTAAACTGTCAGTGCTAGACAGTGCGATGAAAGTCTAGTGCGCGAAAAAATCCCACCGCCTTTTTATTACGTCCTTGGAAACGGGGGCTTATCTTTGTCAGGAAATGGGCGTTTGTTATACCTAAAGGTGTTGTTATCTTTTATCTTGGACCAACATCACTATTTTGCTACTATTTTTGTGCGAAACGCTTTTTGCTTTCGCTTTTGCGTTTGTACGTTTAGATCTTTTAAACTACGCAACGGATTTTAATGCGGTTTTCATCAATAAATAGTGTTTCAAGAGAAAGGTTTATATGTATTGAACGCGGGCGAAGCTGCTGGTAAAAGCTAGTATATGATAAGCATGAAAGCGCAAGACGAACCAAAGTAACGTAACGAACAATAATTTTACCGCTCATTTTGCGTCTCTCTAGTAAGTCGTCGTCTCTTACGACCCACGGGAAGAAATAGGTTGGTGCTATTCTTTACGTCCGGCACTAAACAACTTCAGCAAATGATCTGCCAAAACCTAAAAATGTAGTAAACAAAAAATCTTACCTCATCCCACCGACTTTGAATGATAGTAATCCAGTGTTTTATCACGGTCACAGCGTCAGGATGCGCCTTACTCAAGATAGAGTGAGCAAGCGTTATAGTGTCGTCCTTGTCTTTCTGCTTCTCATTCAATTCTCGAACGAATCTCTCGTGTTCTCGTATTTGTGTCTGCGTCTCCTGGTCGCCTTCGGGCAGTTGTCCTGAGAAGCGGAGCTTGGTTTCTGCGTCTGATAGCCATTCGAGAAGCATATTCACGGAACGGTGCAGTTTTTCAGCCTGAGGGTAGAAAAATTAGGTTTAGTTAGGCTAGAGTATTTTTAGAAGAAGTTAACGTGAAAAAAATCGATGATCCGTGCGTTAAATATATCTTTATTTAACTTTATCTTTACTTAGTATAAAATAAAGTCGCATTTCGTTTGTACGCGTAGGTTTTTTAAACTACGCAACGGATTTTAATGCGGTTTTCATCAATAGACAGTATGATTTCAAAAGAGGGTTTATATAAATATTACGCGGGCAAAGCCGCTGGTTAAAGCTAGTATTGAAATAAAACAAAGTAGTTTTTTTAATCTTTGTCTTTTAGGCATGTTATACACTTGTATAGTATGATGTCATTGCAAAAACATCATTGCGCTAAATCATACAAACTTGTACAAGTCTGTACTACCTCTTAAGAGTCCAAATATTAAGCAACATGGATGATGGCGTTTTAACCTCTAAGTCCCTGAGATACCACATTTGGTATAGACACAATCGTTTTTTAATTGTGTCTGTAATTACGGTAATTGACTGGTTAAAGTTCATATTTATATCACGATACTACTTGGCAAGCTTTTCCAGTATTTTTTAAATCCTTGTAACGTTAAAAATACTGAGCAAAATACTAAAACTCTTCCAAATTTCATCTTCTCTTTAACCTCTAAGTCCCTGAGATACCACATTTGGTATAGACACAATGGTTTTTAATTATGTCTGTAATTACGGTATTCAATGGGTTAATGTTTTTCTTACACATGTTTCCAGTTTTAAATCTTACCTCTTTGAGTGCGGTCTCAAGTTTGGTAGCCTTCTTCTCGCTGAGAGTCTGAACAGCCTCCCAAGCGGTCTTCAGCTCACTGCATTGTTGGCGAATGCTAGCCGCGTCTTCACGAGGTACCTGCGAGCAAATGTTAACTTTATTGCCATGATCTATAAAGTTAAAACTGTCCAGCAGGGTCTACAGTTAGTTGCTAAGGAAGATATTTTTTCTGGAGTTTTTATAGCTTGGCAAATTTGAACCTTAAGTTTACGTAGATGGAATTTAATATCGTATATCGAATTTAAAGAAAGAAGATAGACGTTTACACTAATTTGTTGATTAAAAAAATTAGACTTTGTTTAGAGTAAGTTTTAGTATGAAATAGTTTGGTACGTACCGTTGTTTCCAGATCTTTGCCAGTCTTCATGACAGAATTCATTTGTTGTTCACGCGAGTGAAGATCCTCCTCGAATTGCTAAAAGAAATGAGTTTTAGAATTAGATTCAGTACAATTATTAGGCTTTGAAAGAAATAACAATAGCTGAGAACGACGTCTTGTATTTTCTTGGATGCCAGAGAAACAGTCAGAAGTATTCTAAAAGACTGCGTGGTCAAGGTACACGCAAAAAAAATCTAGCAAATTTTAATTTTCTTACGTATTTTGTAATTAGCAGCTCAACCTCAGGTTATACGTTGAATAGTATATGATTCGCGACCGTAAAACGAATATATTTACTTAATTAAACTCATTAAGTTCATTTAATTCCACTGAACGACCATTTTATGAAACAGTCATTAAAAAGAATTATCTTAGAGGGATGTGAGTTGTGTTGATGATTTTGATGATTATAATTATGTAAAGCCATATTTCGCCGGTTATGTTAAAGTACCATGTAATAGGAAGCGACCTTATTACCATCCACCGGGCACAAATCCAGACTCGGGGCTGCTATTGAGAAATTCCAGATGGAAAAACCCAATAACACTGCCCGCCCTGGGAATCGAACCCAGGACCTCATGCTCAGCAGTAGCGCTTGCTACCACTAGACAGCCCAGGCAGTCGTCTCGAATTACATTCTGTTTAACATACAGCTTGACACTGACCTGCAAATTGCATGAAAAGTAAGAAAATTTGGAGGTAGCAAGGTAGCTTGGAGCTTTCATGTCGTGCGTTTAAAGACACAAATCTTATATGCACGAAAAATCGAAATAACTCTCAGATTGCATGTCCCAGGCAAGAAAGCCAATCAGTCACGGCGCAAAACTCTGCAAAAACTACAAAAAAAAAACCCCTAAATAAGTAGTTTCCCCTACCTTATGTTGTTCGATAAGCGCCATCACAGTATCCAGGTCACCATGCACGGGCGCGTCTCCCGCGAGTTCCTTCTGTTGTTTCTTCAACCAGTCGAGCAGTGCAGACATGGCGTCCTTGAACTGTCCCGAGTATAGCAGAGCTTCTTCTAGCTTGCGTTGTCTGGAATTAACGTGGGTGTTAGTAACGTTTTTGTAGGTTATTGCAAATAAAATCTAAGTTTAAAATATATAAACTGACTATAGACAAAATACGCTCATTAAAGTATGCAAAAAGAACCTAACCTACAACCCTACTTTTGCTTCGCAGTAGTCGGGTAAAAATACACAGGCGTTAAACCAGACGAAGCTTTTGGGTCTTTTGTGTCAATTGTAATATACATTCGGGTTAGAGCATTTTTTTTTCTGCAAGAAACGTGTCTACTTAAATGCTGATAGCAAAATCTAGTGAATCATAAAACAGAAATCTGCTTATAAATAATGTTTTTTACTACTGAGGATAAACAGCATAATTTTTAATCAGTTTACTAACTAAAGAATAAACGACGAACACCACAATGAATACAAACAGGTAATAGGAATATTCTTTTTCTTTTTTACAAATTTAGAGGAGATATGCTCAAATGGGTTGTGAAGTCAGAAAAGCTTTCGCGTCATCTAAAATTCTGGTTACGAGCTGCACTCGGTTAAACAAAAAGTCGACCTCAACTTAGTGTTTTGGCTGTAATGATGGTGATGAAATCAATGAGTTAATTACCTATCAACAGCCTTCGAACAGACAGTAGTCCACTTAGTCTTCATATCCGCCATCATGGTCTTCAGGGTGTTCTCGTCTCCCTTTGGCGCTTTGTCCTTCAGCTGTTTGCCGGTCTTCATCGTCTGGTCGTACATCGGCTGTTTGGTGGCTAGAGCCTTTTGGAATTCGCGATGTTTTGTTAACCTGGAAGAAAAGTATATGATTAGTACCAGAAAATCACGCCTTGTTCCTCTAAAGGATACGTCTCTGGCTATCCCTTAACATGACCTATATCAGAAGTAGGATCGCCTCAACCTAGGACCTTCTCTCTATTCTGATGTCGTCGCACGTATAAATAAATAAAGTCGTTTTAATTCGGACAACTAAAATCCATAAATTGTTAATATAACTTGGTAGGAACCCAGTTTCTTGGCAATGCACAAAATCATAACTATTTAACGTTAATATTAAAAACATCGTTGACATGATAGACCCAGAAAACATCTTATTAATTCCTTTGTTTTTCATCTTTGCTGAAAACATACTAAGACATTATAAATATTATATAGAAGGGCAGTATCAAATGTATTACCTCTGTTTGATCTTCTCCGGGTCGTTGACGGTTGTCTCAGAGTTGAGCACGTCCAGTTGTTCTTCGGTGTCATTGAGCCAGTTCATCAGGTTGTTCCTGTACAGACAGACAAACATCAGGGCATGTACAGGTTCAAAAGAGTTACCGTGGCCCTGGCACAGGCAACTGATGGAATACGGGTGTGTTTTAGTCAGTAGAAGTCTGACACGCCCTCCACCTGCTGGGGAGAAGTCATTTGATGACTTCAAAAAATAAAAGTGGCATTTGCTGGTCATTCTTACACAATTTTACCATTGGAAAGAATATTTTTGAGACATTTAAAAAAAAGTAAATGACAGATTAAGAAGTTATACGAAAACCAGTGGACAATTAAAATACGCATTTTTTTAATTTATATTCTAATTCTAAATTTTTAGGATGAATTCTCAAACGATACCAAATACTGCGCAAGAGCATATCGACTTTAGATTAATTTGTTGCATAAGTTCTCCCTTGCTTCAGCAAATTCAAAGTTTAAGTCTTAAATATGACTTCTTCACTTACCACATATCATTATACTCCTTAGCCTCTTTGAAGCCATGGTCCAGGGCCCTGGTTCTCTCAGCGGCCTTAGACACGACTCTCTCCCAGCGATGTTGTACGGAGACCAGCAGGTTCTTGATGAGGATCACGTCTTGTTTCTGACTGAAGTACTTCAGGTGAGTGCCCTTCTTGTCCAGGTGGAGCATTGTTTCGCGGTGCGTTGCTACCTCCTTTTGGAAGGATTTGTGCTCTTCGATTTGGGCTGTGGGGATAAAATTGGTTAGTTACTGGTCTGATATATCCGGAGTAAACGGTTAAAAAAAAAAAACTGAAAGATTTTTTTGATACGAGTACCTAAGGGTGTCAGTTTTAGACTAAATTAGGCTGGTTAAAGTTTTGAGAAAACTTTAATGAATAAATCTCGTATTACAAGATGTCATTAGCTTTCAAAGCATATTAAATTGAATAGACATTCAGAAACATTGGATTCAGAAAGTTCATTGTATAAAACCATTACCAATCTATCTATCTTAAATGATAGTTTCCTGATTGAATCTTTTGGATTTCCCCGACTAGTTTCAAATACAAACAGAGAAAAAGAGGAGGATAAAAAGAAATGTGAGGTGGGGGGGGGGGGGGGGGGGGGACAAATAAAAAAGGGAATAGGAGAAGAGGGATAGGTTTTCTCCGCAAATTCCCTGTAATCACAAATACTTACTAAGCAATGTCTCCATGACCCTGGACACTGGTTTGGCCGAAGTGAGCGTCTTCTCCGCGCTGGTCAACCAGTCGACGAATGCTTGTAGTGCGTCATGGAACTCTGTGGCTTCCTTCAGAGCTATCTCAAGCTTTATCTTCTTGTCTGAGGCCCTGTTTGAAAGAAATAAATACGTTGAAACTCGTGAGTTTATTTATTTTTGCTTCCTCAAAAATAAAGGCGAGGAACAAAAACATAAACACATCAAAATTATATCCCACTCGTATGTTATTTAAACGACTACGTAAATCATAAAATGATTTCTGACTCAAAGTTGACTTTATTAACGAATTCAACACTTTGATTTCTCTTTATTAATAACGCCAAAAATGTACCGACGTGACCAAGAGTGTATGTGTTTAACTTATTTACGGTGACAGCAGACAGCGTTTGAAAAACTTTTAAAGTTATCAAAAATCATTATCGGAACAATGCATGGCATCACTGAAAAATTATTATCGCTCTCGCATTTAATGCCGACAAAAACAAGTGCTGTGATTTTTAACTACTATCAACGGTGTCTTTTGATGACTTGAAACTTGAAATATTTGAAATGTCACCAGATCCGTTTTGCTACCGCTACATTGTGACGTTGTAGCGAACTACACGTCGTGTGCTCTCTCTCGCACATAGCTCGACGTCTCGATGTACAACAGGGAGAGCGCTACTAGTAGTACGCGATAACGCGACAAATCTTCGAAATATTCTAAGTTCTAACGTCACATTTGGTGCTAAAATAAACTTACCTAGCGGTAACATTATCCCATCGTGACTTCAAGTTCTTGAGGTTATGATGTAGCTGTGACGTGGGGTTAGGCCTGTCTTGCTTCTTGAGGTACTCCTGACCTTGCTGTAGGACCGCTTCCACCTTGGGGCGGTTGGCTTCGATCTCGTTGTATACCTCCTAGAAGATAAGTATTGGGTTGAATAAAAAGCTTTTTTAGATTTTAGTTTTAAAGCAGGTAGGATATATAATAGCTGCATCTTTTCAAATTATCTTTTAGTTGTTTTTATAATATCAGTAAAGAAAGTTTGTTGACACTGTTAATTTGTTAGTTTTGTATTGTATGTAGGTATCTAAATTAACATAAAATTATTTGATAGATTGCTTTTCAGCATTTCATGATATGATCAAGATTTCGTATTTATTATATAACTTATTTCCGATGTTCCGAATAGTTAAAAGTGTTAACTGTTTTTTTTTTATTGAAAAATAAAGAATAAGTGAGATATAGTGTGAGAAATAGAGAGAGAGTTATATCTTTCTTCTTTCTCATGTAACCAAATGTGCCTTGCAGTCCTTGAAATTTCACTTCCAAAATTGAACCTATTTCCTTACCATGAACCTCTCGAGTTGTTCCGTGGCGGTCTCGGGCAGGCCTCCGACGGGCTTCGAGGCGGCGATCACGCTGTCCACTTCCGACAACCAGCTGAGTAGGTCTCCGATCTCAGCGTTGAAACTGGTGGGAAATTATGTTATACGTGTATACAGGTTGCTACTATAATAAATCTATAATGTTTCCATTGCTGGACCACAGGCTTCCTCTCAGTGAGAGAGAGTGATAACAACACGCCTTGTATCCCCGAAGGGTTGGGCAGAGGTATACCTAAACTTAGTACACCCACATTTCGCCTGTTATGTTTAAGTCCCATGTAATAGGAGGCGAGCCTATTGCCATCAACCGGGCACAAATCCAGACTCCGAGCAGCTATTGTGAAATTCCAGATAGAAAAACACAATAACACTTTACCCGACTTCGGAATCGAACCCAGGAGCTCATGCAGCAGTAGCGCTTGGTATCACTAGACCAACGAGGCAGTCAACCTGATTTTCATTTAAGATTAAACAACTGAAATACTTGACCTCTATTTTTTAATAATAAATATTTTATTTAAAACTAGCTTCTGCCCGCGACTTCGTCCGCGTTAAATTTCTTGTTCCCCCGAGCTTTCCCGTCGCGTCGAATCGCCTACCCGTGCGATTTTCCCCGTTTTTGTAACATTTTTCATTACTGCTCCGCTCCTCTTAGTTGTAGCGTAATGTTATATAGCCTATAGCCTTTCTCGATAAATAGGCTACCCAACACAAAAATAATTTTTCAATTCGGACCAGGAGTTCCTGAGATTAGCGCGTTCAATCAAACAAACAAACTCTTCAGCTTTATAATATTACTAGCTTCTGCCCGCGACTTCACCCGCGTTAACTTTCTTGTTCCCCCCACCCTTCCCGTCGCGTCGAATCGCCTACCCGTGCGATTTTCCCCGTTTTTGCAACATTTTACATTACTGCTCCGCTCCTCTTGGTTGCAGCGTGATGTTATATAGCCTTCCTCGATAAATAGGCTATCTAACACAAAAAGATTTTTTCGATTCGGACCAGTAGCTCCTGAGATTAGCGCGTTCAATCAAACAAACAAACATACAAACAAACAAACATACAAACAAACAAACAAACTCTTCAGCTTTATAATATTAGTATAGATATATACGAGTATAGTATAGACAATATTTATTTGTTAAATAAATTCTTGTTTGTTACTATAATATGCCAATAAATATCTGGAATCAGTCTTACCTCTGCGCCTCTCTAAGCGCATCCTCGAGTTCAGTCTGCCTGTCCCTTGCCTTCTGTTGCAGTTCACGCCACTTCCTGTTCAGTGTTGCCAACTTCTCGGCAGTTTCGCCCGCTTCGTCGGTACCTAAAGTTTATGGTTCAGGAGGTTAGATCATGCAGTCGATGGTCAGGTCTTGGAGGGGTAAGACCTGTGGTTATTTTATAGAAGTTGATTTTTCTTGCAAGAGTTGGGTCCTATGATTTTAGATTAAGTTCATGTTAAGTTTCATCGTAAAACTATTCCATCAGTCGTGATTGAAGTCAATATCAGGCCTTTTGGGCAATAAAAAAAGAGAACGTAGATCTATTTTTTTCAATTTGAGTATTTTTTAATTTGATGCTAGAAATTATTGCTAAACTCATGCATTTTAAGGTGCATATAAATTTTTTATTTCAAGTAAAGTTTGTAGGGACACTATTTGGTTTTTCGTGCAAAAAGACTCTTAGTTAGAATATTAATAGTTACACATATAGGACGATCACAAACATTCAAAGCTGAAAGCGTTAGTGCATATTGCACACGGGTTTTGTTTACATTAGAAATGAAATGTATGTAGTATTAGAATTAGATTAATTATATTAGTTGGAGAAAATAGTATTGAACTAATTGAAAATATGCAATTTATTAGATAACTGTTATTTCAATCTGCTGTTATTTTCCTAACTTTTTATGTTGTTATTTGCTGTTATCTGATATCTAGAAGTACAAGTCAACTGTTATCTTCAATCTAAAAGATGCTATTATTTCTAAATTGTTAATTTTACATAACGTCATTTATTTACTGAAAACTAGAAGTATATTTAGGTATATTATTTACTGTGGGACATATTTCGTTAGCATACAGAGTGAACAACATGCGAGTATGGACGATAGTCAGGATAAATACAAAAAAAAAACACAGTTTCTGTGATAAAAATCAAATTAACCACGTCATTACCAGTGAATAGGTGTAATATTGTCTTCAAGAAATTATTAAATATTTTTTTTTCTCTTCAAAACGTAAATGAGTACTAGGAAAAATTTATATTCCAAAAACAAACCTGAAAGCGTATTTAAGTCGATATTTCCGCACTTCCCAAAATTCCTTCAAGTCAACAAAATTCTGACTAGGATATACGGAAACTTTCTATTCTAAAAACAACCTTGATTTTATGTCTTTTAAGACGATATTTATATCCTGGCTACGTCTACCAAAAAATGACATACGAATCGAGTTTGACAAAAGCGTAAGCGCGGCCACATACCCGTACCCTGCTGGACGATCTGTGCTCCGGCGTCGTTGAGCGTGTCGACGGACGCTTGGTGCGCCGCTATGTCGTTCACCAACACCTTTAGCTTGGCGAGCTCTACCTCGAGGATTTGTGGGTCGCCGGCAACCTGTGGGAGGGAGAAGCAATTAGATTGTGTATGGGCAGTTTTAATTCGTCAGAAAAGTTACCCATTTCCAAGTGTAGACAAGCAAGACTGGGTTAGAAATTATGGTACGTTGTCAATAAATTTATATCAGTCACGATGTTCCTTGGCTAATAGTTGAAAAACAGTTTCATAGAACCTGACTTGCAGAAATCACAGAAGTATCCGTATGTTTGTTCGGCTTCTTTCAAGTCAAAGTCGATACATTTATTTAAACAAATCTTTGAATGAAAATAGGAAGCAATAAACTGGAACCGTACGCCTAGCTTCTGATTATCATCAAGTATCAACATAAAATATTTTGATACTTGAAAAAAAGTCATATACTTACAGGTCTCAAAGTATCCAGCGTCTCAGTAGTATTCTGTATCCAAGTCAACAGCTCCCGTAAAGCATGCTGCAATTGTCCGAGCCTCAACAGCGCCCTCTCCAACTGCTGTTGTCTCTCCACCATCCCTCTAAGGAGGGCTGACCATCTAGAGTTGACCTCTGTAAGAGGTGCCTTAATCGCCGCCGCTTGTTCGGACGATGTACGCTCTGTGAGCTCTTGAGCTTGCCTGTAAGTTGTTGAAAAGGTTAGTTGTTGTGTGTGATTGGGTGAATCAATGGTGGCTTTTTGAAAATGGAATTTTGACCCGCTTGCACTTATTGCGGGTACATTAAGTTTCTGTCAATCATTTTTATCGCTGTTAAAGCATTATTTAAGCAACGTTTATAAATAAACCCCTTTATGGCAAACGAGCCTAAGTGTTTTTTTCGGTTGTTGGTTTAATTTTGTATAAATATCTAAATAAATGTAACTACGTTCGGATTTTCATTTATCACTACAGGAAAAGTCATAAATGAAAATGAGGTAGTAATATATTTGCATTTAGTTTGGGAACTAAAGAAATAGATGCAGGATTGAAACTGTCTTCATAAACAGTTTTCAATCGAGGAAAGTATCTTTCTCTCAACATTTTTAGTTCTATTGAAATGCCAATCATATTTTGGTGCTTATGTATTTTTTGATTATAAGAAAGCCACCATTGATTCGTCAATTTCGCATAACAATACATATTGCAAACAAGACAAAGACAGACATATGAAGTGTTAGTGACAGAAAGAGACAGAACACACTCTTCTAGAAAACATATTGATGAACATAGAAGAAGTAGAAGAAGATATACAGGATAGAATTGAATACTGTGTTTATACAATTCGAAATACGAGGTTTAGTAATTGTTTCAAAAATTTTGATTTAGAAAGTGACAATTTATAATTATAATAATTGTAAATTGTCACTTTCTAAAGCTAAATCGTGAAAGTGTAAACTAAGATATTGCCTTCAAGTAGACACGAATTATCGGCGTTGTTCAGATCGTTTTTTTTTTACAGATTTTTTAAAAATCGGAACAGATATGAAAGTTAAAGTATACATTTTAGCGCGAGTTCACAACATGAAGTAAGTTGGCAACGCGGTGAGCTTGTGATCATTTACGAAATTTTAACCGTTCCTAAGAAACAAGGCGCGTTGCCAAATCGCTCGCCTAATCGCACTTATGAGCATCTCTTTCCTTAGTGACATACTCTAAATTTTCTTCATAACACGTTGAATTATTTGGCGCATCTATTCAATTCCATCCTGTATTTGTCTCTGATTCAAGACATGTAATTAAATATGAATTAGCCAAGTCAATAAGAACACTTTCACTGTACGTATTTCTTCCTACCTTTTGTATATTTCACTATTACGTCATGCCCTTTGGCCGTTCAGTGAGAGGTCCATTAATATCATAAAATTTTCGGAACATTCTCATAGAATACGATGTACATTTATAAAACTAAAATCAATTTTACAGACTTGGCTTTCATTAAAGCATTTTAAAATTGATTAATATATTTTTTCATGAATTGAAATTCATATAAGACTTTTCATAAGCTTTTAAATACTAATTCAAACCTTAACTGAAGTACGAAATATAGAAAATAGTAAAGACACACAACAAACAAGGTACTAATGTCACTACGATGCAAGATACAAACAGAAGCGCACACAAGATTAAGTGTTATTCCTTGCCTCATAAGACTCCTTTTTCAATGTCGGGTCAATCCGGGGAACGCATAGAAAAATACACGATTAGTATGTGATAAAAAGTGCTGTATGGAAAAAGGGGAAGGGGATCCAAATTATGTATATATTTTTGGTCAGTTTCTCTCGAAAATGTAAGATTAGCATTTAAGAAGTAAAGTAACTATTCTGTGCATTATTTTTTGTGTATTGTAACTTTCAAAAAATATTAATTCTATGTTTTAAAGTTAGCTTTAATTTTTTCTTTAAGTGGAAGGGATCAATAGTGCAAAAAAAAAAAACCATCAAAAGTAAATAAAAAACTAGTGGAGCTTAGAGGGGGTTTGTTTATTTAAGGACTTGGACCATCACCATATTAATAAAAAAAACATTTTATTTTCAATACCCCTCGCAATCATTATAATTCTAATTTCCTACAGAATTTTACCCAGTGGGGTTTCTAGTCTTATTTTTGTTCCATATAAAAATCTTGTGATTTTGTCTAGACATTGCGTTTGCCAATTATTATTCATGCAAACCCCAAAATTAAAAGCATCCCACTAAACCTTGCAAATATCTTCACACATATGTCACTAAAGGTTTTCAAACCCAAACAAAAAGTATCATCGACTACTGAGTAGAACAAAGGTACACGTATCTAAGGTACAGGTATTAATGGTACAGGTTTTAATGCTACAGGTATCAATGGTACAGGTATCAATGGTACAGGTATTAATGGTACAGGTATCAATGGTAAAGCTATTACAAGGTAAACGTAGAATAGGTATTGCTACAAACATTTAACTTAAAGGTACCGGTGTCAAAGGTTAGGTATTAAAAGGTATGGGTATTAAAACGCTCCGGTATAATAAATGGGTACTGGTGTTAAATTAACGGTATACAAATACCGCTGTCGAAGTTACAGGTAGAACAGGTAAAGTATTTAAAGGAATAGGTGGAAGGGTATTGGTGCCAAATTGTATTGGTCTAATGAAGGTACAGTTGGCAAAGGTTAGTTATGTTATAATAAAAGGATACTTGTGTAAAAGGGTATAGAAATACACATGTCAAAGTTATAGGTAGAAAAGGTACAGGAAATAAAAGGTATAGGTGGAAAAGGGTATTGGTACAAAAATGTACAGGCCTAAAATGTACCTTAACTAAAACTGGTGTCAATGGTATAAAAGTTACAGGTATCAGAAGGTAAAAAAATCCTACAGATACAGGAATAAAATGGTAACGTACCTATTAAGAGCTTCAACTTTCACCATATGCGGGTCGACTTCTTGTTTGAAGGACGCTAGCTGCGCGATCTGTCGTTTGACGGCGTCGATGTCAGATCCTAGTGCACCCATATGAGAGAACTTATCCTCCGCTGAGTCCAGGAATTCTTGTAAGTTCTAGAAATGTTAGTTAATAATGATCGAGGGTGAGTTTTAAAAGTAATAATAAGTTAGTTTATTCGGTAGTCAATGTCGAGGAAAACCACGGTTAGTTAATACTAATAATACTGTTTTTTTTAAGCTTTGTTTGTTATTTTTGTATAATTCGTAAGTGTAAGTTTTAATAGAGATACAATGTTTTTAATTTCACTATGTATGCCAAAATCACTAAGACGATACTTTTTCTTGGTGACATTATTAAACTGAACTATGGCACTTTGGTGACGCAATAGCTATAATTTTTTCAACACGCAAATTTTGTAGTGTCAGGAATAGTATTCAAAGATGACAATCTCACCTTTACATTAGTCCTAAACCAAACTGTAGTTTCAAAATGAGGAATTGAAACGTACTTTTGAAATCGGTTAAAAATTACATCTAAGCAAATAAATAAAATTGAAGTGTCTGTTCGTAATTTGAAAACCACAGCTTTTTACTAAATGCATATGAAAGTATATACGTAATTATAACAAAAACCAGTTTTGAATTTTTGTCTGTCTGGATATCTGTTTGTTCCTGCTATTCTCCGAAACAGCTGGACCGGCTTTGACAGGGCTTTCACTGGCTGATAGCATCTAAGTTATATTTTCCAACATACAGACGGGCGAAGCCGCAAACACAGCTAGATATACTTAAGTTTGAACCCACCTGTAGCGTGTCATGGAACTCCATAGCCTTCTCCATGGCATCGATGAGGTTTTCCTCTCTTCTGGCGTACAGCGCGGTGATGTTGTCCCAGGCCGAGTCCAAGTCTTCCATGTGCTTCTTGACCTCAGGCTTGTCAGGTTCTCCGCAGAGCGACATGAGGGTTGAGCCGGTTTTACGGACTTTTTCAACCTGAAGAAAAAATATGGTTAGTTCATGTAACATTCAATATCAACATTTCAGCTGAAAGATGTCCACTACTGGACATAGGTCCCAAGCTTAGCCATTTCGACCACCTCTGTATTTCCCACATCCAGCGGCCTCTAGAACGTCGGTCCACCATAGCCCAACATACGCCAATGAGCCCGAAGAACTGCCAAACTTAAGAAGCAGTGGGCAAGGCACATTGCTTGCAGAACTGATGGCCGATGGGGCCGGAAAGTTCTGGAGTGGCGACCACGTATTGGAAGACGTAGCGTTTAAGCCTCCCACAAGGTGGTTACAATTATTTTAGGAACATCTCAACATTATATATTAAAATCATTGATTCTTTCTTTTTGGTAACTTTTATTAGGTAATTATGTCTTTTGATTTCATTATTTTCAAGCAAGCTTTTATTTACTCTTTCCAAGGCGCCCGTATTACTTCACGGTTAAATCTCACTATTCAATGTTGGACTTAAAGTGGTGTTTATTCATGGGAGTTTAAAATACAATTAGAACCTTTTTGCGCTACCAATCCACTTTGCTAGACGTCCATTAAAAAAACTGTTTTTGAGTTTTTGATTTCAAGTGACGCCAAAACACTCGCAAACCTCATCTACGAAAAAAAATCAAAGATAAAAACACTGACCTCAGGCTTAGTATGATCGATCTCATGTCGTATCTCCTGCAGTGCGACCTGCTGAGCCTGTATAGCTCTCGGCTGCGCGGCGGGAGGCGCCTGGGCACTTAGAGTGTCCTCCAGCTCGGACAGCTGGGACATGACTGCGTTCAGTTGCTGCCAGAACTTGCGAGCCACTTCCAGTGTGGAGTCTAGGGAGTTGGCACGGTCTGCCGATGATTTTTGTACATCGTCCCATAGTCTGTTGAAGGAAGGGGCGGTTAGTAGAATTGATGACGAGTGCTAATCTGGAAGGATGTAGTAAAATAAGTAATAATAAACATTTATTTTCTGGTCAATGACCCATAGACATATCCTTACAAACATACATATTGTAAAAAAAACTTGTGTTAATAATAGTTATATGTTGATACTTGTTTACTAAGCAAAAATTACTCAAAAACAGTAACTAGACATAACTTTTCAGACGTTAAGCTTATTACCAAGTAGCATAGGTGTATACCTACAAACCTAACAATTCATCTGTACAGATGAATGAATGAATTGGTTTCTTTCACCTAAACTTCGCCAAATGCTTATTTCAACAAAAGACCATTAAAAAACATAAAAAGAAGTGTTGGTTCGCGAAGTCAGGAATGAATTTTTTCACGATTTTTCTTTTACTCCGAATGTAACGACGTTTAATCTATCTTTTAAATACTCCAACTTTATTTAAACCTCACTATCGGTTTCAGCACACTCGAAAACTATGAAAAATTTAAAATTTTCGCATTCATCTTGGTATTTAATTTTGACTTCCATTGGCTTCAGCACCCTCGGAACCATACTAACTATCTCTCTCTCTTTCTGACTCTTTCTATTATATATAATAAGAAGTCGCACGGAGGGCGCAAAACGCTTCTTCTTTACGTCATGATTCATGATTTCTACAATTTCACTCCTACCACAAGTTGCGTTAAAGAATTTCCGTTCTATTAAACAATGTATTCTGATTACAACATGGTTGTAGTGTTTGGCGATGTGCGTTAATCCTGGTACATGTTGTATATCTCCACTTACTTGTTCAGTTTGTCGAGCTTGTTCCTAATGTCTCGCACGGCGGGGTCGCTCTTGTTGGCCTTGCCGATGACGTCAGAGGCGGCGCGTTGTACCGCGTTGTAGGCTTCCTGTCGCTTCTCTAGGTCTTCTACTAACGTGTTGTTATCTTCAATTTGGTCTCTGTCGAGGTAAAAGTAGCGTTATAGAGTACAGGATCTTAAATATTAAATGTAATCATCATCTGCCTAGCCTTTTCCCCTATGTTAGGGTCGGCTTCCAGCCTAACCAGATGTGGTTCAGTACCTATCTGACTTCCACAACCCAGTTACTGGGTAATACGATACCCCTTTTTTTTCAGGATGGGAAATCATCAAATGACTTCTCCCGCTCTGGGCGGAGCGGGAGGGCGTGTCAGACTTTTACTGACTAAAATCCACCCGTGTTCCATCAGTTGCCCATGTGCCAGGGTCACGGTATCTCTTTCGAACAATCACGCGACCCCGGCAGGCATCGGTCCTAGTAGACCCCTACACTGCTGCTGACATCTCTTTGAGGCGCGCGTGGAACACTACGCACCGTCGAACCGAGCCTGGTCCTTACCGGGCGGCGAGCTACCCATTGCTCGCCGCCCGCAAGCTCGCACCTACGGTGGCCGGGAGTCTGCTATCGACTCCCGACGCCCGGGGCGTCTCCTCCTGCGGCGGCTAGGGACGTGAGGGCGCAGAGACTGCCACTCCCTCACGCGCCCCACCTCCTCCTTCGCGAGCATTACTGCTTCGCAGAAGGAGGTGACGGCTTCCCATTCCCTCTCGCTCCATACCATGGCTCGCACCAGGGCCGGACGCGAGAGGTCGCCGCCGCCGATCGCCTCCACGAGGACACGGCGGTGCTCCGCCCAGGCAGGGCACACCTCCACCGTATGCTCCACTGTGTCCTCCAGACGATCCTCGCAATGGAAACACCCGGACGTATCCTCCCGCTTTATCCTGAACAGGAACCCACCGAAGCACCCATGCCCGGTGAGAACCTGCGTCAGGCGGAAGGTGAGGACGCCGCGGCGCCTCTCTATCCACTCCTCAAAGAGGGGACTTACCGCCGCAATTGTGGCGTGCCCAGCACTGGGTTCCGACAATCGTACCCGCCATGTCGCCATGAGATCACACCGGAGCTCTGTCCGCCGTGCCGCGATTTGTCGCGGCAGCGGAGTTTCGCCCCGGCGTTTCGCCTCCTCGCGCCACTCCCACATATGCGCGAGGACCTTTGCCTCCAGATCCCATGGCGATAAGATACCCCTTGGTAAGACTTTAGGGCTTCTGACGACCCGTAACGACTGTCTAAGACGTACGAAAGACAGCCGGGAAAAACGTGCTTTCCGAGGCACAAAATGGTCTTGGTATGTATAGAACTATAGATGGTCACCCATCCACGAACCAACCGCGGCAACCGTAGCTTAACCTGAACGATCGATCCGTGCGGCTGGGATTAATAAGCCATAAGCCCCCTCCCCCACAAATATTAAATGTAATATAGTCAAGATAGAAGGTTTTGTACTCACTCAATCTTAGGCGGGTGTGCAGACACAGGTTCGGCACGATGTAGTTGATCGGCCGCGCCCGATAAAGCGCGCAACATGCCTTCCAACTTATCCGAGAACTGGGATGACTCTTGTAGAGCCTGGTGAAGGGAAATGTACTTTAATATATGTACGGTATGGTTGATTTTTGTACGCACGGCGACAAATCAAGCTATAAATTTCCAGTATAAGCTGACCTCTCATTGAACGAAAAATGTATCCAATCCGAGCTCAGCTAAAACTGGTAATGTGTTGCCGTGTGTATGTATTAAAATGCCAATGAAAAGGGTGAAGGGTGGAAGATAACACCTGTGAACAGCGTGTCTTCTAACAGTATAGTTCGATAAACAAATCTCTTTTGTCAAATAAGTAGATCAGAAAGTGATATAAATAAGATTTTGATAACTTGCAAGTTACAATTTTTTGGCCTAGGGATTAGCGGCGATTATTCCCGTCCCTCCATCTTCAAAGTGTTCTGACCCAGTTCTAGTGCAGTCAGCATCAATGATATTCGCTCCTTTTTAATTCATTTATTCACTGATTAAACTACTACTGGACTTACGAAGATGTAATGACAGAGGTAGAGTATGAGTAGGACACAGCTAAGGATTTTTGATTCTCCCCCCGTAAAGAGGTGATATAGGAGGTGGAAGTTTGTATGGAAGTTTGTCAGTTTCGAAGATAGGTTCCTCTAATTAAGCGTTTAGGCTGACGATTGAAAATTAAATTATTTCCGTCATCTACGCGGGCGAGGCCGCGAGCAAAAGTTAGTTTCTAATATGGTTCTTTATTTCACTGGCAACCCCCACGTAGCCTTAAGTAATAGGTTTAGAAGCTTGAAATGTTGCACATAAGTTCGATATACAATGTAGGCACAGATAAAGAGTTTCAAGAAAATTGACCCCCTAATTGTGATGAAAGTATGTATAATTTTTACCGATGTAAAACCCTTACCTGTTCCAGTTCCTGCTGCCTCTGCCTCAGCTCGGCTCTGAGCGCGTTGTACCTCTCGCAGTCGGCATCCACGATGTCCTGAACCTTGGCCGCGTCGTCGTCTCCAGTTAGCTTGGCGAGCGCTTCTCCAGTCTTCACCAGCTTATCCACCAGCGGCTTATGGCCGGCGATGGATTGTTCCAGCATCTGAGTTGGGAAGAAGAAGATGGTTTAGAAAATATTTGTGTATTCTTTTATTCGGTAGGAACGGTTTTACAAGGAGAAACAAGTAAGATTTCTACAACTCAATGCCTAGACAATATTGAGGTTCATGATTAGCCTAAAATATTCCCACTTTCTGGGACACAGGTCTCTTCTCGGTGAAAGGAAGTGAGTAAGGATACGACGGTTTCCGCATTATATTTTACTTTGCCATTTTGAGAGAATTAGTGTTGAAAAGTGACGAAATTATTTATAGTTACCACTGCTCCACTATATTGAGGTTAGAACTTTTTAAAAGTTCTGATATTGAGGTTGGAATGTTTATTTACAACATAACATCACGCCTTGTTTCCCTGAAGGGTTAGGCAGAGGTGTACCTATAGGACACCCACATTTCGCCTGTTTAAGTCCCATGTAATAGGAGGCGAGCCTATTGCCATCAACCGGGCACAAATCCAGACTCCGAGCTGCTACTGAGAAATTCCAGATGGAAAACCCAATAACACTTTGCCCGACCTGGGAATCGAACCCAGGACCTCATCCTTAGCAGTAGCGCTTGCTACCACTAGACCAACGAGGCAGTCATTAGTATAAAATACAATCATCATCAGTGCACTTCTTCGAATGTCACATTATCATTGTTTATTAGGTCTACTCAAATAGCGAAGCTTTCCTGAACTCACCAATATATATAAGGTGTATCTATTCATA
Organism: Aporophyla lueneburgensis; assembly: GCA_932294355.1. Lineage (NCBI taxonomy): Eukaryota > Metazoa > Arthropoda > Insecta > Lepidoptera > Noctuidae > Aporophyla > Aporophyla lueneburgensis. The sequence goes on from OW028735.1 coordinate 14,847,991, forward strand.
CACGAAATATTTTAAGAGGTACATCTGTAGGTGGTAAAGAAGCTACAGAAACGAAAAAAAATTTTTTCTAAAGGATATTTTTTCAAAATTTCATATTTATAAATTATTTGACGCACATAAGAAATACTGGCTCCTTCTTATTTTTTACGGCCCGAGACACCGCGGCCATGCTCGTGCCGTCCGGTCGCCGCCCTCGCAGAGTCAGAGGGGCCATTCATAGAATTTGGAGTAAAGGTTTTATGCAAATAGTCGCAAGCAGTTATAAAATTATAATAATTACGAAAATTCAAAAACGCTTAGATAAAAAAATTCTTTTTGCTTTTATAGCTTCTTTACCACCTACAGGTGTACCTCTTAAAATATTTCGTGTATGAATAGATACACCTTATATTTATTAATTTCATAATCAATATGCATTATGTGTAGTATCACAATACAAATATCATACTTATTATAAATATCATAAATCTATACAGTGCTACTCACTTCATTCTTGTCTTGCTGCTGAACGATTTGTTCTGGTCTGAGAGCCGGCATCGCTAGCATCTGGATCTGCTTCTCCATGTCGTCCAACCAAGATGATAGGCTGAAGACAAATTATATTGTTAGGGTGTTTCCTGCCAGGGTCGCGAGATTGTTCGAAAGAGATACCGTGACCCTGGCATATGGGCAACTGAAGAAACACGGGTGGGTTTTAGTCAGTAAAAGTCTGACATGCCCTCCCGCTCCGCCCAGAGCGGGAGAAGTCATTTGATGATTTCCCATCTAAAAAAAAGTGTGTTTATACAGGAATAGATATTTGGATTGATGTTATTCGGTTTTGTCAATTTGACTGAAACTATTCAGAAGGAAATATGGAGAAACTTCTTTAGAGAATAGCTAATTTATACAGCGATATTCATTATTAAAATACGCTCTTTAACCGACTTATAAAAGGATAATAATATGGCCATCAATATTTTTATGTTCTATAGAAAATTATTCAGCCTATCTTTTGAAAAGGACAACCAGAACCAAAGAACAATGTCAGGTTTCGGCCTACACAACTTTTAAAACTAAATTCACACGGACACAAAGTTTTTACCTACAGCAATTAAAATGTTTAATTTCAGCTTATTAGAAAATATATATTTCTTTTCGAGAACTTTTCGAAACGAAAATCATTTTAATAAGTATTCATTTTGTTTTTCTTTTTTAAATAAAAATTCAGGTAGTTACCTATTCTGCCACTGTAATCGATTATCCTAAATAATTAAAAGCGATTTACTCTTTACTTTTTATTTCACACCTCACAATTGTGTTTTTTTTTAAACTAAATAATATGTTCATCGTGTTTATTATAAATACATTTGGTAGTTTATAGACAATATTAAAATGAAATTCAATAAATCGATTTTCCTGACCTGTGGTCGATGACTTAACCGTTATGAAATGGCAACCCTGTTAGCTTCTGTCAAAATCACGCGCTTAAACTGACAGTGAGTTGATGCAAACATCTTGTTGTGTTTTTGCCGGTGTTTTTTTTTTGTGTACAGTTGTTTTCTTCTCGAATCCCTTTTATAGACTTATCATGTAATAATCCATACAACACATTTTGTGTCAATGTCCCAACAACTACGTTGTATTAATTATGGTAGTATTTTTTGTTTAATTTACTCTATTTAAAAATGCATAACCTCCAATTTAAAATGTCTGAATAACTTCTTTTTTAAAAGTTCAATTTAAAAGTGGAAATCACAGAAAAGCTTTTGAGATTAAACTACACAAAAATACGTAAGAATTTTCTCAGTCCATGACAAATTAATAGTGAGCCAAAGTTACAATGGACATCTGACATTGTTCTTTCTTTCTTGTAAATTTTGACGCTCAAAATTACCTTAATGTTCCATATTTGAAATAAATAACTTTGACTTGTATCACTGAAGATGAATAACAAAAAGAAAATAAAGCGCAGACTACTATTCAAAGGTACGCTAAGTTGGATCCCCGACGTCTTACCCTCATTCTGACTACATATCCAAAACGACCAACTTTTTTTTTTATAGTCATATAAATAAGATCTTCTGAACTTACCCATGATGTGTGTCAGCGAAGTGCTCAGCAAGCGGTAACGCCTGCTCCAAAGCCGCCAAACGTTCGGCGCTGAGATGACCCACTTCCTCCATCATCTCCTTCAATTCCTCGCTTCGGTCGCGGATGACTGCTGTCTCTTCCGAAGACTGGCATTCACGGAGGACCTGGCCGAAGAAATGTTAATTTTAAACATCGAATATTGATTTTGGTTAAAAGAAGATCGACAGTGCTCTGAAACCTCCATGGTAACAAATTGACATGGATATGGCTTTTATGTCGTAACGGTAAGGGTGATTTTCGTATTAAAAGTGTTACCAGTAATGTTGACTGAACAAGTCAAAAAGATGGATGGACAAATAAGCCGATAAAATCGACCTTATGTGAAGTGGTTACCACTGCTTTCTAACCGACTTCAAAAAAAGGAGGAGGTTATCAATTCGACTGTATGTTTTTTTATTTTTTTTTATGTTTGTTACTTCATAACTTTTAACTGGGTGAACCGATTTTGGTGATTCTTTTTTTATTTGAAAGCTGGTGCTTTCCGAATGATCCCATTTTAATTTGGTTCCATTTGGACAATTGATCCATGTGAAAACCATGTAAGTCTGAAATTTGCATTACGTATTATTTAGTACGTGACAAAAGAACGAATAACGCGATTAGATTAGTGCGGAGTATCTACCACAGCTAAAAAGTTAAAAAATAAAAAAAAATACAAAAAAACAACCTACTTCCTTAAAAAAAACAGTACAAAGTCAAAAATAACTTTAATTTCGGAAGTCGGTGGCAAAAACCTTAAAATACAGATCCTAAGACACCGACTTTCGAAATTAAAGTTATTTTTTACATTGTAGTGTTTTTTTTAAGGAAGTCGGTTGTTTTTTTTTTGTAAAAAGTTTTGCTATATCAGAAGCGTTGCTATAACAGAGACAAACTTACACTTCTTGGCGGTAGAACTAGATCTGATGGAAATACTTCCTTGGACGATCTTCTTCACAAAGACCTCGAGACCTATTTGACAGTTTCTTACCTTCTTAGCCTGGCTGAGTAAGTCCCTGACCCTGACTCTCTGTGCAGCCACGTCATCACTCAGCGGTCTCTGATCTTTGAGTTGAGCTCGTACTACGTTGGCCTCACAAGATGGCGGCTCGGCGGCCCGCAGTGCGGAGTCCACGCCCCGCAGCCATTCGAGTACTTCCTCCATGTCGCCGACTACTTCAAGGGAACGCTAAAGACAGGGGAGGTTAGATTTTTGTTAGCAGTTTTTTTTAGGTATACATCAAGTTTTAGTGTACCGTGTGGAAAGAATAACACCACCCCATTTCTTCCCGTGGGTGTCGTAAAAGGCGACTAAGGGACTTACTAGAGAATGGGCAGCAGCGTTCTCTATGCATTTTACCACCATACTGCGATCGCCAACCCGCCTGCCAAGCGTGGCGATTATGGCAAAGCCCTCCAAATTGGGGGAGGCCTAAGTCCAGCAGTGGACGTCTTACGGCTGAAATGATGATGATGATGACATCAAGTTTTTAAGCATTCAATTAAATTTGTTGGCAATAATTTATCCACGTGTTGAAAATTGATATCGAAAACGTATAGAACAAGGTAGATGTCACATGTCTTTGAATTTTTGGTTTGGTTTCCTAACGATGTTTTCCTTCACCGTTTTTCAGAGCAGTGATGAAAAAATAATTTACACAAAATTAAGCTCCTGTCTGGGTTCGAACCTACGACCTATAAATAGGTAAGTTGCGGTCCTTCATCATCATCGTCATAATTATCCTATATTGTTCCCACTGCTGGGACATAAGCCTCCTCTCAGTAAGAGGAAGTGGGCCGTAATCAACTTAGCAGGTTCATTGCGGGTGATAACACATATCTTCGAATTTCTGGCTCTAGGACATGCCGGTTTCCTCACGATGTTTTCTTTCACCGTTTTAAGAGCAGTGGTGATGAAATTTTTAACACCAAGTAGGGCCTCAGGATCAAAGTCTGTCAAGTCCTTCCAACTTAACAGACAGCTGTGCTGCTGGGGAGTTTGTTGCGCCACTTCTTCTTCCCAGCTAAAGCACTAGGAAGTGGTGAAGGGCGGGCGTTTTGGGGGACTGTTTTATGTAACTTTGACGTCCAAAAAGTGCTGACTTTCAGCCTAGTTTGTATAAATGACTTTTGATTTTGTCCAGGCAAATGAGCAACTGTGCTCTATTTTAATTTTTAAGTAATTAATATAACAAGGCACAATTTGTAAAATTTCACGTATTTCTGAGACAACCAATCGCAACAAGTATCTGACGGCGAATAAAGCTAAATGTTGCACATCTGCGCTTAATGTTGACACGCGCGCGATATCTGAGGGGCAGTTCCTAGTTTTCTTTATTCCGTGATTGTTTTATTATTGTTATTTCAAACTTAAGACCTACAAATCGGTGGGCCACGGCCGTTAGCACTGGTCAACGACTACGCATTAAGTAAGATGAAGTTCCATATCTTACCTTCTTGCTGAGCAGCAGTCTCTCCGCCTTGCGCTGCACCTGTTCGGCGATGGCGTCGAACCGCCGGTTGTCGCGCGTCACTATACTCTCGATGTGGGTCGCGCCTTCTCCAGGGGAGATCTGAGGAGGACGAACGAGTTAGTTGTGATGCTGCGCATTTAGAGGACGACACAAAATCGGTCCACAGTTTGCCGAGAAATCGGTGAACATACGTAAAAAAATACAGTGTAATATATAACTTCCTCTTTGATTGAAGTCAGTTAAATACAAGATAGGCAGGGACAATGAGGGAGCAGCGAATAGCAGGAACATTGTTCTCCATACGAATCTAACTTTTGGAAGGGGCGACTACAATCAATTCTATTTTCATGTAGCTGTTGACGTTCAAAGTGCCTTTTTTGGGCCTATTTGAAATAAATGAATAAAGATGAGTATGCTTATCTATATTTCAGTCTCATAAAAATAATTTGAAAAAAATTGTCGAAAAAACTGAACTCTTTTGTATTTTAGGATGACAAAATAGATATCGGCCACTTGGAATCAATATTGTAAAACACACTAACTACCACAAAACGTACTTGTTGACAGTGCTACACTGTCCTCCCATACCTATTAACACTGTAATTTGAAACTATTGTAAAAACCAATTATTTTTAAAAGAGTAACCATGGACTTTCTTGCGGGCTCTTCTCGATACAAATCAACAAATTTGGAACCGTGCACTTAGCTCCATACATTTCATAAGTGCCGATGTAGGTTTATGTGACATAAAAATATTTGAATTTTGATACAAGACAAAGAATTTCTTTAAGCATCATCACACCGAATTAGAAGTTACTTTTTATAGACATATCTATCCATACCTGACACAGCTGTGGTCCGATCTGGTTGAGATTCTCGAGCACCGGTCTGTACTCATGCAGCTCAGCCTCCAGCCTCAGGATGTCTTCCTCACGAGGCTCCACTGATTGTAGGCACGACTCCGCACCGGCCATCCAGTCCGTTAACCTGTTGAAGAAATTGTGTTTTAGTTAGATGAATCATTATGAGGTGGAGTTAGGTTGTTGTATTACTCAATTTGGGAGGGTCATTGTTATGTTCAACAGTGGAATATTAGAGGCTAAAATTCTTCCAATATGTTTGATAAAAAGTCCATTAAATTTTTTGGAGGCGACGCAAGTAACACAGGTCTGAGATATAAAATGTAAAACTAGCTGCGTCCCGCGGTTTCATCTGCATAAGTCTGGATCCCGTGGGAATATCGTAATAATAAATATCCTATGTCTTAATCCAGATCATGGTCTACCCATGTGCCTTTCACCCAAATCTGTTCAGCCATTTTAGTGTGAAAGCGTAACAAATAAAATATAAAAAATCAAATTTGAAATGAAATTAGCTTTATTTCATGGACGCCGTGGGTTTCATAGTTAGATGTGGACTCTATGGCTTACTGTGTGGTACAGAAGGCCATTGATAGGGTGGGTCAGGTAGCTGCTATCACAGACTGTACGTCGGCTTAGGGCATCGCTGAGAGAGGGCAGCAAAGGACGGGCTGGATCTGAATGAATGTTCATCTCAGGACATCTCCACTATGGAATAATCATGTTGATCTATATACTAGACGTAAATCCGCTGGCTGCAACACAGGACCGGTCAATATGGCGAAACTTGGTCCCAAAGCCGTATATCCAGCATTGGACATGTTTCCGCTGAAATAATAATCAAGACGAAAGACTACGAACCTAGCGTGACTATTATAAAGCTGTTGTACAAGCGGCAACGTCTCCGAAGCCACTCGCAATAACTCGGCGCCTCTGCTCGTCAGGTCGTTGTATCTTCGCTGCAAGGCATCCAGCTTGTCCTTAAGCTGTAATGCCTCGTCTCCTGAGATGTGCTTCATGAGCTCGAGACCAGATTCTACTGTGCTGTCGACTGCTTCTTGTTTCGAGGCTATTTCTTCGGTTTTTTCCTGGTTGAAAGAAAGGGGAAAGTTTAGTTTTGTTGTGAAATTTTGTGAGTATCAGTTAAGTATTCACCCGACTACGGCTTTAAGGAGGTTTATGATTTTAGCAGGTTATAATAAATTAAAAACTTTTATTTCCACTGATCATGTAAATGTATTTTTTGATGTGGTAGTGCATTTTGGGTTTTGGCCTTAAATAATATATTGAGGAATAATTTTTAAACATGTTTTAAAAAAACAGCGTTAAATTAAATGGACTGGCGTAACTACTCATACGTTATGGTCATCAATATCCAATCATGATAGCAAAAAGCCTAATTTTTAAAACTTATTATTTCTCATATTTTTTATTTATTTATTGTCAGTGTCATAATGCAGGTCTGTATTGTCTTTGGTCCGTAGACATGACATCAACAAGCAACGGATAATATGGTACAAATTTTTATACTTGAATACGGGGTTTTTGGCTACCTTGTACGTGTGCATTTTTCTCTTTTGTAACTATTTTTTTTTTCTTCTTTCTTTCTTTCTATTTCGCGAATAATAATACTCACAGCTAACTCGTCCATCTGTCTCAACAGTTTCTCCATGTGAACGGGCAGGATCTTCCTCTTGGCGAGGTACTGCTCCATGCTGTCCATCCACGCCGACAGGTCCTGGTACGTCAGCACTAAGTGGCGTAGACCCTTGCGCGACGCCTCCAGTAGGTCGCCGACGTTAAGACTGTGGTCTACTAGGGCTTGGTATCTGAGGAGACAAGTTGTTGGTTAGTGATTTAATTATGATGGTCTTCGATCAACGATGCACCTTTCTTCTGACGTTTCATAAGAGCCCATGTCGGTCTATGTGAAATGAAAATATTTTGATTTTGATGGCACTAGATAAAGTATTAGGAACAAAAACACATCGAGTAAGTGGTCGCGATTGGATATAACTTGATTATACATCGCAATACTCAGTCCATAAAGTTTATTATTGTTTGCAATATATTTACAAGTACGTTTGAAAAATACACGTATGTTTAAAATGAGAACGGAAATGTTAATGGAAAAATAAAACATACGTTCTTGTAGTAAGGTTTAAAAAACTATGTTGCAGAATAACATCACAACATTACTTGTGGTCTTATTATTCCGGTCGTTTTTAATACGTTCATCGGAATGCTAGTTAATGCTATTGTGTCTCTGAACTGTGACCTCTGAGTTTGTTTCGGCCTTTCTTCTCAGATTAGTCAGATAGGAAACGCCGACCTCATCTATTTTAACAAAATATGATTGACGTGCAAAAGTGTTTGTACAGTCCTGTCCTACTTGCAAAAATAAAGTCATTTATTGTTGATCGAAGACATATAACAAGTATAAAATAATTGGAATATAATTTGGAAACATCAAAGTTAGTGTGTAATCTTGTGTTTTAAACATTTACCAGTTCTAAAGGCACCATTGATCAGGTAATACATTGAAGAATTAAATAGCATTTGTTTGAAGTATTTGCATGACAATTCAACGGGAACCGAATCCAAAGACAAAAATCAATGAGTTAAATAAATTCATTCTTACCTATCGGTAGCGGCTTGCAGCCTATCAGCGAGCGCGCTGGCCTCGTCATCTCCGACCAGTCCCATCAGAGTAGACGCTGTCTCAGTCAACTGCTTGAACGGAGGCTGCTTCGATATAATATCCTCGTGCAGGTTCTGTAAGAGAAGGTATAGGTTAGTGTCAAGAGAACAGATAATACAGAGCGGCTTTATGGTTCCAACTGCACAGTATGGCGATAAGTTACAACAAGTACACCTGTCAGGATCGCGAGATAGTTCGAAAGAGTTACCGTGGCCCTGGCATATAGGCAACTGAAGGTGCACGGGTGGATTTTAGTCAGTAAAACTGACACGCACCCAGAGCGGGAGAAGTCATTTGATGATTTCCCATCCAAAAAAAAAAGTATTAAGTACAAGGTTGAAAAACAAGAAGGTAGCCTAGTATTAATTTCCAGGGGAGGTATTTATTCTCATTTCCAATGACCAAATGTCCGTTCTTTGGTATTGTTCGTCGAATTGTTGAGGTCCTTAAGTTTTATTCGAGCTGCATAAATACTGATAAATATGTGTACTGACTGGATAGGTCAACTCAATCTCTGTGGTTCTTTCCTTAAAATACCATTTCAGACACCAATGCGCATGGTCTTCACATTGACCAAGATTATGTCTGGACTTTAAACGAGACTGTGACCTCTGAGTTTGTTTCGTTCATCTTCTGAGAGTAGTCAAATATGAAACACAAACCTCATCTAGATTTTAAAATATTATTGACGTGTAAAGTATTTGTACGAAGCAAAAATCGTTTGTCGAATCGTAGATGAGTTGTTATACCTAAAAAAAGGAAATTCAATATTCCATGTGCCCGTAATTGGTACTGACACTCGTAGTCTTCAAATCAGTATCAGTATAGTGGTAAAATACATAGAGAACGCTACTGCCCATTCTCTAGTAAGTCTCTTATCGCCTTCTACGACACCCACGGGAAGAATTAGGATGGTGCTATTCTATTCTTATTATATTTAAGCGTAACATGCATTGTATTTCTCCTTTTTTTGTTAAATAAAAATTATTATTATTATTTCCTTTATTCATTTTAACAAACTTATAAATTATATTTTTAAAGATTAGAATATAAAATAAAAAAAACATTTAAAAATATAAAAAAATAGTAGCCCACCGGTATCGGGAACAGGGTCCAAGCTACCGGCGGTCAGGGCTCCAGAGAGAGGAACCTCCTGACGATGCGAGCCGTGTCCAGAAGTACCGCTTTCTGAATCAAGCCCTTGACCCAGCTGCCTAACGAGAGCCTCCTTAGATGTTGGTCGAGGCTCTTGGCTATCAACCCATTGGCAGTGACGACTATCGGCACAATGATCGCTGAATCCACATCCCACATGTCGACAACCTCGCGAGCCAAGTCAAGATACTTGATCTGTTTATTTTTCTCAGCTTTCACGAGGTTCTCGTCATGTGGGATCGTTATGTCAACAATCATTGTGCGCCGCTCTACTCGATCCACCACCACTATATCAGGCTTATTTGCGACAATAGTCCTGTCAGTGATGATGGATCGATCCCAGTACAATGTGATATTTCCATTTTCGAGAACTGGGTCGGGCACATACCTGTAGTACGGCACTTCCGATTCCACAAGGCTGTATTTAAGAGCAAGTTGCTGATGGATAATCCTGGCTACTAGGTTGTGTCTATGCAAGTATTCTTCGTTAGCTAGACGAGAACACCCGGAGATTCTCCTGGACGGTGGCATGCCCGACAGATGTCAACCGTGGCGTCTTTCACAATAAATCTCCGGTAATTGTTCGTCATTTATTTCATTTTTTATTATTATTATTACATAGTGTGACTGTTTCCATATCTAACTTAATATAGCAATGTCGTCACAGTAACATACCTTGTGCTCTCTGATCTTGTGTTGTATCTTCTCCTCATCAGTTGGCACCAACTGCAGAGACTTCACTCTACGTTCAGATGTTCCGAGCCATTCCACCAGTGGCTGTAACTCCTCTTGGAACTGTTTCGCCACCTGTTTGATGACAGAATAGGAATTTTTATAACGTTCTGAAGAATATGCTAAAGGGATAATCTAAAAGTAAAGATACATCATCTTGATCTTTTCAGTCGAAAGACGTCTACTGCAGGTTATAGGTCTCTTAATGGTTAGTAAGTCCATTAGTATAATATATATATTATATCTGGGGACAACCAACACACCGTTATCTGATCCTAAACTAAGCAGAGCCTGTATGTACTAGGCAACCAGACAACTGATAAATATACTTATTTATTTCTAAATACATACATATTATAAATAAATTATACCCAGACACAGAACAAATGATTTTGCTCATCACACAAAGATTTGTCCTGGGTGGAAATCGAACCCACGACCTTAGTCTTAGCAGTCAGGGTCACTAGCCACTAGACTAGCAGGCCAGTCGAATTAGTCGCCTGGATATGAGTATTTTCTCTGTGCGACTGCCTATCTGACATCCACAAATGGCAGCCAGGACCAACGGCTTAACATGCTTTCCGAGGCACGGAGGGGTCTTGGTATGTATGTATCGTATGGCGTAACCTGATCGATTGATCCGTGCGGCTGTTATTACTTAGTCACAAACCCCCTTTTGTTTTGTAAGTTTTGAACAACTATCATTTAAAAAAAAATCATCAGCTTTTCCTAAAGAACAAGTTTCAAATATAACAGTCTCTCACCATCATAGCCTGTTCCAGATCCAGCATCCTCTGCTGGGCCCCGTTGGTGAGGGCATCGAACCTGTGCATGAGGCCCTTCAGCTGCTTCTCTATAGCCTTGCGCTCAGCGGGCTCACAGCCTCCTGCCACCTCGTTACCCATCGCGAAGAGAGACGACATCGAGTTCTGACGGTCCATTAGCATTTTCTTGAGGAACTGTGGGAGAAATGGTAAGTATTACTTATTTTTTTTAATTAAATCGTATGGAATCCAAACAGGCAACATCTATCTCTTGGTGGGCACCATAATCATAGAAACAATAGAAACAAAAGCATTTAATTGTGTCTTAGTCACATAACTCTTTATCTAACTAACTTAAATATTAATACGTGAAGCAAAAACTTTGTACCCCTATTTACTAAAATTATACGGATGAAAGAGTACGAAATTGGGCACAGTTAATGTTTACGTGCAGAAAACTAATACATTATTATATAAACATATAATAATATATTAATAATTCATTAAGTTTTAAATTAATTATGGGTATTTCGACCACTGGGCCAATACTAGTTACGATAAAGATGTATCTTATCTTATACCTTTAAACGAGCAATTCTTGTATATATTTATATAATCTGAATCTCGAAAACGGCTCCAACGATTTTCATGAAAATTTGTATACAGGGGTTTTCGGGGGCGATAAATCGATCTAGCTAGATTAGCTCGATTCATTTTTATAAAATGTCGTTTTATTCGTGTTTTCAATGACCAACTTTATCGATAATCAACTTGAACCTAACCTTATTATTTTAAACACAATTTACCAAAAAATATCAAATAGATCAGAGCAAAGCTCGGTCATCCAGATATTTATTTTATTACTTTTGAGCGAAAAAAAATATTTTAAATTCAAAACGGCACAAATTAAGTTTTTTTTTTTAATTTTCCACACAAAAATTCTGCGCTGTATAAGGCTTGGTTTCAATCCTAAAGTATTAGGCCATGCCAATATTCAGAATTTGGGAGATTTCTTTAGTCTTTTTTGGTTGAAAATTAAATAAGATTTTTAATAGAAACGTTAAAATATTCCTACTTATAACTAGCCAGTTAAAAAGGTTCTTAACCACAATATAAACATACCTTTTGTTCCTGCAACTGCGCCTTAACGACCTTATAGTCGGCGGAGGGTGGTTTCTGGTTGTTGACCATATCCTCAGTATCAGCGAGCCACTTCTCCAATCCGGCGAGAGCTTCCGCGAACTTGCCGGACTGCAGGAGACCTACGTCGAGGCGACGTTCACGCTCGTTCGTCTGTTAGAAAGAAAACACGTTAGATTTTTATTAAAACTTGTACTTATATGTATTAAATAAAGTAGTCATTAGATGTAGCACCTTTACAAAAGGCAATTGCAATAATATAAGGTATCCAAAAAGTAAAAACACTCTATGCAAAATAACCCCAAAAAACTACGATTCTGTTAATTTTAGACGAATATCGTAAGTTTGTGTAATTTTATGGGTTTGACTGATTTCAGAGTTTGTTTCTTAATCGCAGAGACTACATAGCTGACATTTCAAATGTTTTGTGTTTGCTTTTTAGTATAGGAGTTTGATATGACTTTGACATTAAATCCGAAAGGCCAAAATTTCGTAATTAAAAATGTTCAAATCTCGTCGCAGTCTCATCTCAGCGACAGTCAAATGTCAAAAATGTATGAAAACTCGAGGTATTTTGTCAGTTTGAGACAGAGATCATATTGTGAACGTTCTTACAATTCCGAGAATTGCCCTTCAGTTCAATTAGTCTCCGGTCAAACAAATTTTAGCTTCTTAATTCTTAAATATTTTTGTTTGTGTTCCGAATTTTCAGGTATCATACTGTAATTCAACGTCTTTAAATCTACATCTATCTCTCATAAGGTGACCTACGTTTCAAGAGAACCACGATATGTTGCTTTTATGAGTAATAGTTCCATGTCAATATTATTTTCTTTTGCTAAAATAGTCTTATAGATAATTTGCTAAGAACTCACCTTCTCCTTCAGCGCATTCCACTTATCATTCATCTTCTCCAGGTCCTTCTCCAGCACCTGTGTGCTAACCCCCTGGAGGGCAGACCGCACGAGGCCCTGTCCGATCTTGTTGCAGTGAGCCACGTTCTGTCCGAGGGCCTCAAGAGTTCGACGCTTGAGCTCAGCGAAGTCTTTCTGCTGGGATCTGATCTGTTCCACTTCGGAGGAAACCGGTTTCAGGCTTCGTACTTGTTCGGAGGCCTGTGGAGAGAGAGAGAGAGAGAGGTGTTATTTGGGGGTTTTTGGTCGTTTTGTTTCTAAGAGAAAAAATCATGAAATTACAAAGTTGTTGTATATAGGGTACCAGAGATATCATATGCACAGGATTATAGACACGTGCTAGCGTATACATTTCTCGTAGGTTATAAAAGTACATCAGCTGTTTCATAAAATTGAGCTTGCTTCTACGTACGCGGTCAAAATGTATAGAGCATCAAATTTGTTTTTAAATAACCGACGCAGGGGGTTAAAATCATGTTCTAGATCTATTGTAACAGGAAAGTATAGTGTTGCCTGGTTTCTGGAAAACTTATTTAATTTTTATTGTTTATCTGTAGTTTACTTGAATATCATATTATATAGGTTGTTGTTATTTTTCAACAGCTATTCAAAGATTTGACAGACAGCTGATTACTGATCAAGGTTTTTATAAATCGGGAGTTTCCATGTTACAGAATTATGGTTACAAATTACCATCATTTCTACAACATAACGTTAACATTAAAACTCGTTCTTATCTTACTACATATACGTTATAATATCATTCATCAAATAAAACTGGCATATAAAGCTCGGCTTTAACATACCATTCACTTCCATGATATTTGTCTACGAAATTCGTGCTTCTGCTGCCAAAAATAAAGTCCAATATTATTTGTTTTCCCTTACCTCAGTGACGTCGTCCATGACAGAGTCATACGCCTTGTAGAACGCTTCTAGTTTGCTGAGAGTGTCGTCCAGATCTTGTTCCTTGGAGCGAGCGCGCTCGTCCAGCTTGGCTAGTTGTTTGCGAAGGCCTTCCACCTATGAAAAGGAAGCAACATTAAAGTGGTTTTAAGCATTAAAGTCTAATTAGAGACAAACTGATATGTAACAAATTTAAATACTTTTTAATGTAGGTTTATATTTTGAAACATTTATGCAATTTAGAACGCTACTTTATTATTTAATTCTGCAATTTTATTTTCAATTTAGGTAAAACAAAAGAAGGTCAGGGATGTGATTTTCTTCACGATTCCCAGCTTATACCAGTTAATGATGATGTTTTATAATGCTAACAAAAGATAGAGAAGGTAAATCAATTAAAGGACCATTAATAAATTTTAAAATTAAATTTTTGTGATAAATAATTTTTCAACATTTTAAGAAAAACTCACCCTATTTTTCGTAATGTTGAAAAATTATTTATCGCTAAAATTTAATTTAATGATGAACGAATTCGTCCGTAAACATATTTATAACGTTTTTTTTTTTTATAATTAACTATTTTATTAAAGCAGGACTTCAAGAGCAAAAAAATATTTCTACAACTTTCAGTAGCAAAATGAAGTGTTCTTTATGTTCCTAACAGGAACGTCAGTTTTGACTTCATTTTCAAACAAAGTCAACATACCTGATCTCTAGTCTTAGTACTGTCCACAGTGTAGCCACTCTCGACCAACATCTCAGCGGCTCTTTCCGTATCTCCGACCAAGTCATCTGCCTTCTCCAACCGCTTGTAGAACCGACCGATGTCATCAAGTTGTTGTTTCACAGTCTTAATGTCACGGCCTGGCGGCTTCATGCTGTCCAACTCCTTCTCAAGGTCGGTGAGGTCATGGGATAGGTTCTTTACTTTGTCCTGTGGGGGTAAAACAGTTTTGTTAGTTAAGAAAGAAAGAAAACACGTTTATTTGCGGTAAACATAACGCAGGAAAAGATTAAACCCAACAAAAATATTAAAAAACATGCTTCGCATCCACGCAAAACGGCCATCACTCAGCTTAATGCTGCGACCCTATACGAGACAGAACCCCCTAGCGTTGGTTTTCAGTGACAGACGACGAGTAGTTAAATTGTGTTGTGGTAGTGACATCGTTCTATTTCTATCAATCGTTTGAAGATGACAGAGACATAATGATGTTTTTCAAATACGTTTGGCGTTAATTGCATTTATTGATCTGTAGTGCAAGTGGGTTATACAACCGGTTTCCACAACTGGTAAACTGCTGTAATTAATTGACAACAACAGCTAGCTTAAGATCATTTGAAAATTTGGACACTATCTTGATTTTTAGCAGGTTATTATTTAAAACGAAATCCTTTAGCAATTTGATAATTGTTGTGAGTGATGGGTTAGCTAAAATAACAACAACCAATAAGATCACTTAAAAATTTGGACAATATCTTGATTTTAGCAAGTTATTATTTAAAAACTAAATACTTCACCAATTTGTTAACTGCTGTGATTGATTAACTAAAATAACGACATCCAATCAGATCACTAGAATATTTGATTTAAGCTAGTAGTTTATTTTCTTTAAAGTATTCAAATATAAGTTCGTCAATTTGATATAGAGAGATATTTACACTTATTACACCCCTAACTCGTTTACACGAGCAGTGACAACGTAAACACAAGAATCCGAAGAACGGCATGGCGCCTGTCGCCTACGAGGCTTGCACGCACATTCAAAAAGGAATTTTATAAACTCTTTCACACGTCACACATTCTACTAACTTAACACTCTTCGAGAGTAAACGGTCTTCATTCGTAGATATAACAAATAAACTAAAGAATTTTGTCAAGAAGATGTCAAACATAAGATTTATCTGCTGATAATCATGTATTATATGATATTAAGATTATGTCATATCTTTGATTCTTATCGTTACTTATACGTAGTAGCAGAATCTTACCTACTGTGCTTCAATAATAATGTATTGTGTAATGCATTTCTTTTATCGTTCGATTTTTCACGACAGTCAGTGGGAAACTCATCTGTAGTTATGCATATAAAATTCAATAATAAAGCTAAAAACTTTTACTAAATACTGTCGGTAAAATTTTAATCCTATCTATTTTTTAAATTGATTTATTTTATTGACAAAATTAATTACAATTACTTATGTTGTTTTTTTTTTCATATGCATATTAGCTTTTGCCCGCGACTTCGACCGCGGGGATGTCGGAAATTTTGTTGCGTTCGTTTCTAACCATATGCCTAAATAATAAATTTAAAGATGTTTACTCTGAAAGTGAAGGACTTTCCACACACAATTTCATACCCTTTTACAGCTCTTCGGGATAGAATTATCAAAAACGCTGACTTAAAAATATAAATTCTTTTTTTATCTTCCGCCTAAACACAAAAATTTAAGAACCAAGCTTCAAAACTGGCGAACTTTCAAATAAGATCTTTTCATTTTTCCTCAAGATCTTTATAACCAAATGATCATTTCGGCAAATTAGGTCTTGATGACCGCTAATCAGACTTATTTTCGATGGATTAATTAATCTCTAAGAAAAGGCGCTAAATTTCCACTTTATTCTATGAACTCCTGAGCCTAAAGTTGACCTATGAACAAATTATTTGTTGTATCCTCTTCGCCGCATATCTGCCTACGAGTATACCAGATTATAAAGACTTCTTTGCCCCCTTATCTTACCTGGAAATGCGTCATAGCAGCGGCGGCGCCGGCCATCCGTCCCTTAGCCTCGCCGGCGCGGGCCTCCAGGTCGTCCAGTCTCTCAGCCAGCGCGTGCGCTTGTTCTTCTAGAACGTTCTTAGCGCGGGCTGCGGTGTCGCGACCCGAACATTCCAGTGCTAACGTTACTATATCGTCTGCGGCTGCGTTAATGCTCTGTTGGGAGGAAAATGGGAGGTAAATTAAAAAGTTTCAGAGTGTTCAGAAAATAAATATTGTAAGTGCGATGTCCACAAGTGCTTGGCTTACTAGAAATGTGTTGTTTTCTTTTTTTCGTAAATTGTTGGTGCTCTGACGAAAACATATTTCTTTTTCCAAAAAACAAAATTTTTCATGTTTTTTAATTCCGTGACCTTTTTATTTTTAGCCACCTTTTATTTAATTTTGATATATTTTCTCATAATATTTAATAATTTAAAATGTGAGCCTTAAAGAAAACAACATGTACAAGATATATATATAAAAAACAAATAATCATTGGCCTTTTTAATTTGTACCTACACATTTATTTAATTTTATTGCGTTGAAATTTACCGAGAAAAATTCAGAGTTATATAAAATGTTATTTCAGTCATGTAAGAAAATTTTACTACATTTATGTAATTGATACGGCTTTTGAAAAAATTTTTTTTTCACATTTCTCCACCTTTTCAGATTTTCCTTTGAAAACAACCCTACGATTAAGGAAACTACCCTCATTTTACTCATTCCTACCTGCAAAGGCGCCCTAAGCGCATGTATCTGGTCGGTCAGCCTCGCGACTGCCTCAGCAGCCTGTGCAGGCGGAGCGGCCAGAGCGTCCTGCAGTCGTTCCTCACAGCGTTGCAGCGGAGTGTCGACGGCACGCACGCGCTCCGCGAACTCTCCTAACTTACGCGCTGTTGTTTCTAGGAATTCTACTTGTTGGAGGACCTCTGTGGGAAAAAACAAGGATAAGTTTGCTTACATTTGGAAAGAATTTCAATAACTATTGATAATTCTACGAGACAATCTAAGCACATTAAAAAGGGTATCAACAGCGGATCAAGGAGTGACGTCACTTTGTGGTGATTGATGTACATATTACTTATTATTGAAATATCTCATTAAAAAAAATGTAAGTTTGGGATACATTTTTCAGTAATAAAACAGCTACTATAAATGATTACTAGACATCATTCTTCATTATATTTTTGTTCCAAAAGAGTAAACCAGCAAAGGACACATTAACAGACTGTATTTTATTTACTAGCCAAAATGACACTCTTGAAAGGGCAGTCATAAATCTGCTTTCTAATAATAGTAAAACTTCATTACTCCTAGCTTATAATTTAGCACACCTCCTCAGGCTGAATTAAATGGCAATAATACCCTGTGTCACAAAAAATACCATACCGTTGTTAATCCTATCCCACCGCTCCTTGATGTTGTCGAGCAGTTTCCTGACCACTTCCTGGTCGATGTCACAAGATGAGATGAATGTCTCGCCTAGAGTCTTGTTGTTTTCGTACTCGCCAGATCTAGTGGAGAAAACAATCATATTAGTTTTGTTTATTTTTTGAAGCAATGTGTAATTGTTTAGCTATAAGCCCACGTTCGCAAGAATACAAAAATATAATTAATTCATCATTACGGGGAAAAAGACTTCCACTGCTGAACATAGGCCACCCCCAATTTAGGGAGTTCGCCATAATTATCGCGCTTGGCAGGCGAGTTAACGATCGCAGTATGGTGGTAAAATGCATAGAGAACGCTGCTGCCCATTCTCTAGTAAGTCCCTTAGTCGCCTCTTACGATACCCACGGGAAGGACTGAGATGGTGCTATTCTTTACGTCCGGCACAACACGGAATCACATGGAACAAAATACTGCGAGGGTATTTTACCACACACTGAATTTTCAACTCTAGGTGTTAGTCTGAGGTTTGAGAATACAACAAAGTGTATTCCAACCCGCCGAAAAACCTACTGTTGGATTTTTAACCGTCGGTGCTAAGCAGTGAGTAGAAGATCCAGTACACCATCCATCCATGCGAACGAAAACTAAGATGAAAAACCATCAACACTACGTAGCACCTCAAAACGACATAGTTTTGGTGAACCCAAGTGACTGAAAAATTAAGGTACAACTACTCTTAACTTAAGACTAAACAAACATACCTCTTCCAGATATCATTCCTGATCTGCTGTAACTCTCTCAGCTGCTTCTCCACCTCTTTCTTAGTGAAGGCAGTAGCCGGGAGCTTGGCGAGCCTGTCTTCTAGGTCTGACAGCCACGGGACAAAGGATTCCTGGGCCTTGTGGAATTTGCGGCAGTGTTCCTGTACGAAGAATTGATAAGATAATATAATGGAACACTTAAACCAAGACGATTTAGAAAAATATTTGAGGAACTTTGACTCTAGATAGTTGTTCGTAAATATTAGTAAAATTTACATAATTACATCATCAGCCTATATTGTTCCCACTGTTGGGACACAAGCCTCCTCTCTTTGAGAGGGAGTGGGCCGTAATCTACCACGTGGGCTAAGTGTGAGTTGGTAGATGTCACATGTCTTCGAATTTTTGGTTCTAGGACATGCCGGTTTCCTCACGATGTTTTTCTTCACTGTTTTTGAGAGCAGTGGTGATGAAATTATTTACACAAAGTGCCTGCCTGGGTTCGACCCCACCACATACAACTTGTAAGTCGGGGCCGCTACCACTGCTCCAGTTAAATTTAAAAAACAAATATTTATACGAAAATGTATCGATTTTATTGTTTTACCTTATCAAATTAATTGCTGTTCTACAAAAATATGGGACGTCTAGTTCTATTTATCATTATTCATATGATACGAAAAACAAAGTATCTTATCCCTAAATCCAAAAAGACAGATGTCAAATACACAAAGAAAATCAGCCCAAAGGATTCAAAATGTTATCTTACCATAGCGGTCTGCAGTCTGGTGTGCCTGTCGACTGTCTCTCGCTTCAGTTTGTCCCACTGCGCCTGGATCCTGTCCAGATCCTTGCGCAAGCCTTGGTGAGCTGGCTTCTTCTCCATCTCACGACCTGGTAGGGAAGAGTATTCATTGGTTATTTCAATTAAAAAGACATAATCCTACGAGACAACTAGCATGCTTTTTAACCTCTAAGTCCCTGAGATACCACATTTGGTATCGACACAATGGTTTTTAATTGTGTCTGTAATTACGGTAATTGACTGGTTAAGGGGATAATCAATAAGCTTGCATGTGGTTGTTCCCTGGTCTTGCTCTCTTTTGACAAAGTAACAAACTGTAATTGGTTGAATACAAACCTTTTTGCAACTAAGTATGTGTGTATTATACTAGTCTTTTTTTTGTTATTGGGTCTTGTTTGTGCAGAATAAACAATTTTTGTTTTTTTGTTTTTTTACCAAGCATATTTGTCTACAAATTTATGAACAGTTAAACCATAATATATATTCTTAATAATTATAGCAGCCGAATTCTGGCCTGCCAGGGTCACGAGATTTGTTCGAAAGAGATACCGTGGTCCTGGCACATAGGCAACTGAAGGAACACGGGTGGGTTTTAGTCAGTTAAAGTCTGGGACGCCCACCCACTCCGTCCAAGTACGGGAGACGTCATATGAAGTCAAATCATTAAAAAAAGCCGAATTCTGGGCCGAGTACATTAAGATTGCCATCAACACGCTAAGAAGAAGAATAATTACAGTATAATTTTCTGGCGAAATAACGAAAACCCACAACGGTGATGGCCACGCCCATTACTCGTGATCGTCCACACACGACCGATCACTTTCATTAGGAGATAACAGAGGCATGTTCCTCTGTTCACATTCAATGCTGAACTGAAAAGGTGATCTGAGCTATGAATCTTTCATAAGCTTACCTTTATCCAAAAGCATGATAAGCTCATGTTCCCTCTGCGTAAGCTCTCTATACAGAGGCTCATGTCGTTCAAGTTGTTGTTGTAGCTTGGTAGCTTCAGCCGATACTTGCAGGCGAGCGGGAAGGGAGTTCAGTTCGGATTGAAGCCAGCCCAGTGTGCGGGCTACGTTCTCTTCGAGGTTGCGACCGTCCCTGTGGAGAAAGAAGACAGAAAGTTAGAAATTATCATTTGTGTAATTTAAATATTAAAAAAGTGATTGTTTTCGTGAATTCGTCAGCATTGAATTAATAACAGTTTATTTCTATTTAATACTAGCTGACCCAGCGAACTTCGTACCGCCTCAGAATTAATAAATGTTCTGTTAACTTATCAGATCCCACCAACACAAAGCAAAGAGCACCAAGTACCATATACCCATGTTAGACCAAGTTATGACAAACTGGTACTTCCAAGACATAAAGCGTTTTCTAGCTACCACACATCCATGTTAGGTGCGCTCCTACCAAGTTATGCCAATCTGGTACTTCGAAGACATAAAGCCCATGTTAGTTGAGCTCCTACCAAGTTATGCCAACCTGGTATTTCCAAGCATAAAGCGTTTTCTAGCTATCAAACACCCATGTTAGGTGACTTTGTATTCTTAAATAAGTGTTCTTAAATGTTCCTTCTCCTGACAATAACAAACACTTCAAAAAACAAAAAAAAAAAAAAATCGGTCCAGCCGTTCACGCGTGATGGCGTGTCCAAGGGAAATAGGGATTAATTTTTATATATAGTTAGACTTTATTAGTAAGGCTGATAGACTATTTAATATTATAATATACAGTTACGAACAGTGATTGAATATTCGGATGCATATTTACCTAATGTTACTATTTAGCTGTGAAAGCAGGGAACCGACTTCGTATTTTTTATTAAAGCCGGGTTTCTTGGATCATCATAATTTTTTTAAATTAATGTTTAACCCCAGATGCAAATACATATGTGTGTAGAGTGGTATGCGTAAGTTAAAACAACACACAAAACACGGTAAAAACGCACATTCCATATTAGCCAACATTTCAACTTTATCTGAATATTCGATCTCTAGTTATGAAGTATTTTTTAGATTTTAATAAAACAAATAGCTTATCTAAAATTACCAATGCAACATATTTAATAAGTTGAGGGTTGGGTCCATTTAGTTTATTATTGAACCACATAGTGGCATAAACATATTTGATAAAGCTTATTGTTATTTAATACAGCTTCTAGGCTCTTTGGCTAATGCTAAATTATCAATTTCAGTTATAATTGTAAAATATTATTAATGAATTAGACTCAAAAAGTCGACCATAGAATTGATATGAGGTAAAAACAAGGTACCTTTATTATCTAGTCATTTTAAAACACTTGTACTCACTTCAAAGCCGCCTCTATTTCCGCCTTCCTATGGTCGAGTTTCCTCTGCAGGTTGTCGTACTGCCTAGCGACTGCCGCCAACTTGCTCTGTATGTCTTGTCGTGAGGCGGGGTCTGATAACACTTGTGATAACGCCGCGCCCGCACCTTCGAGGTCGGCCAGTAGGGGGCGTTGGCCTTCCAGTTGACGTTCTAGGTTCTATGGGGATGAAATGGTTAAGTTAGTTTTTGAATACCTTGCATTCTAAATTTTTGTTATTTAATTGTCATATGTGCAAAAAAAATTGAGATTGTTTTATTGATGAGTCTATTGGTAGGAGGTCAATGAAGATTTTTATATTGGACAATAACAGTACTTTTGTTAGTAACCTTCTTTTTAAAAACTTCATTGCATCTATTGTGCAGTTGAAGCTTGAAACGTATCAGGGTGCTTACTGTCCAATATAATTCCAATAGATCGACATTAGTCAAACTTCAGGGATTGGCTAGACTCAGTGAGTCCAACCAATCCCTGACGTTTGACTGACAATTCCAATGTCGATCTATTGGAATTATATTCGAGAGTAAGCACCCTGTTCTGCGACAATAGTACCAATTTTATGTAAGGGAAATACCCTTATATAATGTTTAGTTTCATTCTGATGCAGATAAACGCTCATTCCTTCCTAACTTTTTGCAAAGACAAGGCATTTTTGCCCTGCAAAGTCGATCATCTGATTAATGATCTTCCTTAATCCTCTTTGGTTTTGATCTTCATTTCTAAAACAGACTTGCTCTTGCACTGCCTTTTCGAAGCCCGATATAATCTTCCTCTTACCTCAATCTTCCTCAGTTGTTCCTCGGGCTCCTTCTCCATGGCGATCTCGTCTAGTTTATCGCTGATGGTCTGCAGCGCATCACGCAGGCGCGTCAGGCCGGCGTCGAACTCGCGGGAAGTGTCCGCCGCCGCACCCAGGCTGTCGGCGCGTTTCTCTAGTCTGCAGAAGAAGAAAAATTTGTTATTTGATCATAGTCTGGAGAAGAAGAAAAAGTTGTTATTGGATCATAGTCTGGAGAAGAAGAAAAAGTTGTTATTTGATCATAGTCTGGAGAAGAAGAAAAAGTTGTTATTTGATCATAATATACGACTATAATGAGATGACTCTAGTAAGAGACTGCAGTTAAATTAAAATTAGTAAAAGAAATATTGGTTTGGTCATAAAAGTTGACTGAACTATGCTCTCAAATCTCATCTTATTGATGTTCTACCGAGAACAATCAAAGACAGAACTATACCATTAGGTATAGTTCTGTCTTTGATTGTTCTCGGTCTTATCCGTTCTATTGCGCATTTTATATTTTTAGCAAGTTAATCATTGTAATTGCAAAGTAAAGTTATTTTCGCATCGCCCGCAAGCGTCGTTATTTCGTTTTCACTTCGCGCGTTCTTTACGACTTTTTTTTTTCTTTCTTGCGGCTTCTAAAGGCCGTAGCGTTATGTTAAGTAGCCTGCAACATTTCTCAAGAATTGAGCTATCAGATGCAAAAAGATTTGTTTAAATCCGACTCTAATATTCGGATTAGAATAAATCTTTTCGCATTTAAGAGATTACGTCACTTAGAAATCAACAAAAATGACTATAGACTAGCATTTAAATAAAACTGGTACTCATTCGTGTATACCCTACAAATTAACAAGTATACTCACTTATCCAGCAGCTCGTTCCATCGTTCCTGCAGCTCCAGCACCTTATGCCTCATCTTGTCGGCGTCAGGCGAGGCAGGCTCCAGCCTCTCCAACACGGCCGCTCCCACCTCCTCTAAGTGAGCCAGCTGGGGTTGTTGGCCACGGAACTCCTCGCGCAGGACTTGCACCTAGAGGAGCATGGACGGTGAGATGGTGGAGAAGACATTTCTTAAGAGTGAATACTGCTCTTTGGGACCTAACATTTTGGTTTCATATTGGAGTAGATCCTGATTTCACTTGCAAAATCTCTGTTTACTAAGTTTTTCGGTCGTTTGAAATGCCCGCTTAGCTTTTATTGAAAAAAAAAAAGTTAGACGATTGTTCTGAAGTTTTGAATAAAAGTACTGAGACGATGGTGTTGTATTGAATTGCCAGGCTAAATATTAAGATGTTTTAAGAACAGAATAAAGTAATGAAATAATTAGCTTTTAAAACCAATTCTAACTATTGGGACACAGGAGAGAGGACAGTGCCCCGTAATCGACCACGCGGGGCCCGTGCGGATTGGCTTCGACTTTTTTGTTCTAGAATATACCGGTTTCCTAAAGATGTTTCGCTACAAAGATTTGAGAGCAATGATCAAATAATTTACTCAAAGTAATAATACACCTGTCAGGGTTCCAACTTAGGACCAACAACTCGTAAGTCTCGGCCGTTAACACTGGGCCACCACTGCTCTATCGAGAACAGAGAATTTATTGTTAAAGATCATGGCGTTCGACGGATATATTATTGTTGATGCTGACTTTTCAACTGTTTTTCAAGAGACCTAGACTATTAGACTCAATATACACCTCTAGTGGGACAATTTGCTGGCCCTAAAGGAGACTATATCCAGTAGTGTGTACATACCTGCTGCACTTGTGTCTGTACCATCCTGGAGTCGGAAGAGATGGGTCCGAGCGCGGTCATCATGCGGTCCTTAGCGCTCAGCCACTGAGACAAGTTGCTGTGTGTATCCGTGAAATCTTTCATCTCTTCCATTAGGCGGATCCTAGGAAAAAAGTTATTTTTTAAATAAGTTAGATAAAAAATGGCAAAGGTTTTTTTTTTTGTATCTACACCATAATATTTACCATCAGCAATTTATTTTTCTGTTTTAGTTCGTAAGTCATTTCTGGTTAAGTGCTTAGATGGTTTGTTTGCTGTTTTGCGTACCGTCCCATCGACTATGAGAGTGTGGAAAGAGAGTGTACACTTTTGGACTATAATATCTCCCGCACTGAAGGCTAGTCTCCGTTTTTATACATCTGAATTACATTTTTTTTTAAAGAAACATACAAAAACCATTCAAAACTAAAAATAGTGGTCCCCCGGTATCGGGAGCAGGGCGAAAGCTACCGGTGATTAAGGCTCCAGAGACAGGAATCGTCTCACGATGCGTGCCGTATCAAGAAAGGCCCTCTGAATCAAGCTCTTTGGCCACCTTGACTATAATAATGGTTATCACAAATAGCTCGTTTTTTTTGCCTCTTTCTATGTCCCGCATAGCTATCCACAACCTTTCGATACGCTTTCGTGCCCAATGATTATTCCTGTCAACTTTTAGGACCGCAGGACCAGTTTTAACTTAACAAATGGTCCTTGATGATTCTGCACTAATAGACTTCATACACTATCGAAAATTTTGTGTTGTAAAAGTTTTAATATAGAAAGTAAAAGAGTAATACTTACTTGTCCTTGAAGGCATCGTGTAGAGCCTTCCACCTGGATGCTACATCTTCCATCTCATCGTGCAGTCTGTCTGCTCCAAGAACACTTTGTTTGCGCTTCAGCAGTTCACGAACCTGATACAAAAGAAATTGTTATTAGAATGAAAGAAGATTCTCAACAACTGTCAAACATTTAGGCAATCATTGTATTACGAACGATTTTGACATTATTTGTGGTGGTTATGACGTTATTAATGGTAATTTTGACATTATTATGAATTATTTTGACATTACTATTAATTACAATATTTTGACATTATTAATAATCATTATATATTTTTGTAAGGTTTTATTGTAGTGGAGCTTTAGTTTATAGAAACAATGTGATTACAGGAAATGCCGCTCATAATATTTGATATATTATGGCAATGAAAGTGGAACGCAGGTTTTCTAACAAGGTTGGAGTCTGGTCTTCCTTTGACTATCAGTCTAAACTGCGGTCATATTTTCTCCAACAAATTATCGCCTACTAGAAGCCATCTGCATATAAGCACGCAACGGTTCTAACGGTTATATTTATTATGGCTTCTTTTCCTTATGAACAATTTCTGCTCAATAAAACATTCTACGAGTTAGACTGTCACAAAATAAAGTCTGGATTATTTATAAACCAATCGTCATCTGGCGGATAAAAAATACGCTAGATAATGTATTTTGAACCGTACCTGTGTCTTAGTAGAGTCCAAGATGCTTTGTTTTTCGTACATCTCTTCTAGGACTGCGCGCGCCTGTTTGATGGTCTTGTCGGCTTCTTCCTTCGTGTTCGGCACCGATTCCTTGGGCAGCTGTCTTTGAACCTGATGGCAAAATAAAAATCGTTTAGTGTTTGTTATGTTAGATTCGATTGAAATAGACAACGGTTTAGTAGTAGGTATTGTGCTGTGTGTCTTTAAAAATTTAAACTAATATTGGTTTAAGCTTGACAATCTGTTTAAATTGTCTACTCTCATTTCAATTTCATGGCTCCCTACGGAATGGAGTTGTTTTAGAAATAAAAAGGGTACGATATTCAATGCTTTACATGTGAAAAATAAAGCCCACTCGACAGCAATGCCAAGTGATGCATTTGAAAAAATGTCCAAAGAACAGGTATTTTTACTGAGCTACTTTTTCAGAAGTATTGGAATATTTTATGGTTAACTAGCTGTTGCCAGCGGCTTCGCCCAGTTCAAGGACAGAAATTATCCCGCTGAAACGTACTACCGGGATAAATACAGGTTCTAAACTATCTGTGTGCCAAACTTCATCCAAAGCCGTTCAGGAATTTTTGCGTGTAAGGGTAACAAACATCCTTACATCCTCACACATCTACAAATTTATCATTTATAATATTAGTAGCATATCAAAAGACAAATATCTGCAATATTAGGCCAATCCTTACCTTGTCTAGGAAAGTGTTGAGCTGTCTCAAGCTGTCGAGATGCTTGCGTAGCTCTTCCCTGACGGCGTCGAGTTCCGCCGCGCGGTCCGACAGCTTGGTGCCCAGCAAACTGTAGCGGTTGTTGATCTCAGACAACTGTTGCTGGACTGGAGATAGTTCTGTGGAAAGAAAAGGGATTTAGTAAAGGAATTTTTGAATACGAGACTTATCTATATAAATAAATAAAATTGGAGTGTCTGTTTGTAATATTAAGATAACCACTTTTTACTAAGTGTATATGGATGTATACACGGTACATATACCAAAACAACATTTTTTACAATTTTTGTCTGTCTGTTTGTTCCGGATAATCTCTGAAATGGCTGGACCGATTTTGACGGGACTTTCACTGGCAGACAGCTGATGTAACAAGGAGTAACTTAAGCTACTTTTATTATAGAAAAAATCTTTTTTTTTTAGAAAAATACCTGCGTTAATTTCCGACATCCACGCGGGCGAAGCCGCGGGCAAAAACTAGTAATATAATATAATTTCTTAGGACAACCAACACACCGTTATCTGATCCCAAACTAAGAAGAGCTTGTGCTATAGCAACCAGACAACTAATAAATATACTTTTCATCCCACCATCTCGGAAAGAGTATTTTTAATCTTCAATATCTGAGTGGAAAAGCCGTTTTTATTCTCTAGAGGATAAAGTAAATTGAATTTAGAACATCGTGTGCACTAAGTTTGTGATAGTGCATAAAAACGTCTTTTCCACTCAGATATTGAAGATTAAAAATACTCTTTCCTCGCTGAGGTGGAATGAAAAGTTACGTGTTGCACTCGAGTGCAAAGATTTTTCACCTCGTGCTCAATTTTGATTCCCTCGCTAACGCTCAGGATTCTAATTTTGAATCACTCGCTGCGCTCGTGATTCAATTTTAGAATCCTTCGCTTGCTCGGTCATCAAAATTGAGCACGCGGTTAAAAAGCAACTTTGCACTCTTGTATAACAAATAACTATATTTATTTCTAAATACATACATATTATAGATAAATTACACCCAGACTAAGCACAAATGATTGTGCTCATCACACAAAGATTTGTCCTGGGTGGGAATCGAACCCACGACCTCAGTTTTTGCAGTCAGGGTCACTAACTACTAGACTAACAGGCCAGTCATAACTTATAGTAAGCGACCACTAAGAACGCATATTATCGTTTTATAATTTACTAGCTTTTACCAGTGGCTTCGCCCGCGTATTATACGTATAAAACTGCCTCTTGAATCGCTCTATCTATTAAAACAAAACTGCATCAAAATCCTTTGCGTACTTTTAAAGATCTAAGCATACATAGGGACAGACAGGAAGCGACTTTGTTTTATACTATGTAGTGACTTGAAGAGGCTTATAGCCAACAAAAATAGTAGGTTTCACTTCGTCCGCATATAATTTCTTGTTTCAACATAAAACATATCCAATAATTTTAACATAAATATACCCGCGATATTACTACTTTTTCTCTTTGCGTTCTTTCTCATTCTTTTTCGTTGATGTTAAACAGCTTTCTTAAATAATTTGGTTAAAGGTGCGTAGTAAAGCAACAAGAAAGGACCACAAGTAATAGTTATTCATATTAGCAGACTAGTATCATTCTAGTAATTATGACCATTTAAAAAACGTCTTGTAGCCACAATCTTACCTTCAAGATGGAATCCATCTTGGCTGGATCGTCGTGAGGAGAATCCGCTGGATGTTGAGTGAGTGGAGCCGGGACTGACGAGCCCGTGGCCTTTGTTGGGCGATGGTGAACGACCGTCTAATGTGCGGCCTGAAACAAATTGTTTTGCTCAGAAATACTGCTTTAAAAGGGAGGAAAGTAACCTTCTGACCTAATCAATGACCCAATTAAATGTAAATTTAATTGTATCACTGATTATACAAATTATACAAATTTTCAGTATTATTTGCCGGAGTTTTAACAGAGTTTTTATAAAGATTTTCTTTTACTTTGAATTGATGAGAGAGAGAACTGGGCTGACTATATTTAGATTGCTATCGACACGCTAAGAAGAAGAATAAAATGTTTATGACTGCGTTCTCTCGGTTAATCTGGGTAGCTACGCAGTATCGGTTAAGAATGCTCAGACTTATGGGTTACTTTTAAATATGTACATAACATACATAATCTACCAACCCGCACTGGGCCCGCGTGGTATAATACGGCCCACTCACTCAACAATATAGGCTAGAGCCTATATTGTTCCCACTGCTGGGACACAGGCCTCCTCTCAGTGAGAGTGAGTGGGCCGTATTTAGCCATGAAAATTGCCGGCAATATTGCCAAAGTTGCCAAAACTGCCGGGAATGTTTCCAAACTTGCCGGCAACATTGGGCAAGAAACGTATAAATAGAAAACTACTTTTACTATTATAACTGCTCAGTAGAATAAAATTGCGGTGTGCAGGATGGTAGTTGTAATGCTTATCTATAATATCCAACCTAAAATTTTTGTTTTTACATTTATTTACTTACTGATAAACTAAAGAAAAGAAACAAGCTATCCATGATTTTTCATTGGTGATGAAACCATAACTATTTTAGAGATATCGTATTTATTTTTCTTTTACGTTCTTATAATTTAACTGCACTTGAATGTAAGAAAGTATATACATCTATATGTATACATATCTGTATGTATAGAAGGGTCAAACCTTGCAAGACGATTTCATCAGCAACAATAAGTTGATGTTTTTAACCGATTTTAAAAAGGAGATTTTTTATTTGATATTAATGTATGTATGTTTGTTTGCTTGCGATTTTCTCAAAAGGTACTGATCCGATTTTGAAAATTCTTTTGATGGCATGATTTGTGCAGTGGTTAAACGACTAGTAGTATTCAACATTTTAGCTATTGTAAAACAACATAGGTAAGGGTACAAGAAGGCCGCCATGGGATCTGGAGGCAAAGGTCCTCGCGCACATGTGGGAGTGGCGCGAGTAGGCGAAACGCGGGGGTAAAACTCCGCTGCCACGACAAATCGCGGCACGGCGGACAGACCTCCGGCAGGATCTCATGGTGACATGGCGGGTACGATTGTCGCAACCCAGCGCTGGGCACGCCATCTTGCGGCGGTAAGTCCCGTCTTTGAGGAGTGGATAGAGAGGCGCCACGACGTCCTCACTTTCCGCCTGACGCAGGTTCTCACCGGGCATGGGTGCTTCGAGGGGTTCCTATTCAGGTTAAAGCGGGAGGAAACGCCCGATTGTTTCCATTGCGAGGATCGTCTGGAGGACATGGTGGAGCATACAGTGGAAGTATGCCTTGCCTGGGCGGAGCACCGCCGTGTCCTCGTGGACGTGATCGGCGGCGGCGACCTCTCGCGTTTGGCCCTGGTGCGAGCCATGGTACGGAGCGAGAGGGCATGGGAACCGGTCACCTCCTTCTGCGAAGCAGTAATGCTCGCGAAGGAGGAGGCGGGGCGCGTGAGGGAGTGGCAGTCTTTGCGCCCTCACGTCCATAGCCGAGCCCGCTCCAAGAGCGGGAGACGTCATTTGATGTTTTTCCATCCAAAAAAAAGGCCATTGGAACATCAGACAATGGTGCCGACACTGTTGTGACAAAATTCTCTAAACTAAAAATCACAAAAATTTGGTTTATTCCTGTCAAACGACGATTTCCTATTCTGAAATAGACTAAAGCAAGGAACTTATACCCGACCCCTGGAATGTGCATTGTCAATTTGACACCATTATAAAAATAAACCTTATGAATATCTTACTAAGTTCTATTACAGATAATCACTTGGTCAGAGAGAAATTCGGTCCGAGAGCGAAAGCGTTGCGAGAGCCCTGTGTCCCTTTCTTGAAGTAGGGTGCCCATAATGAACGAAATTATAAGATTATTTACGGGTAAAGTCCATTGACGCATTCGCCTAATAAAAAGTGCCCCAACCATTTTTCTTAAAAACGACGTCTGTTGGATTTTTACGACAATTAATACTAAACAAAATGGTTATTTGCCCAGCGCGCCAGATATTCCAGGTTATACAAATTCTTGGTTAATATATTATATCTTGTTATATTCGTATCTACCTAAATCATATTGCTTGGTCACCCTAATGAAAGGGACAGAGGGCTCTCGCGAAGCTATCTCGCTCGGACCGCATATTGGCAGCCTGTGCGCATTCCAGGTTGGATTTAAGTTCCTTGGACTAAAGTGACACAACTTAACTATATTTTAGTTTGACAGCACTAAGATTGCACTGAGATAATAGTTTAGTGAAAATGACAATTATGCTATTCTGAGTTTGCTGGTTTTCACCAAAAATGTTGACTATCTTATACCATTAAACGAGCAATTTTTGTATATATATACAACGTTATTTTTAGTATATGCGAAACCTGAATATAGTTTGTTCAGAATGAGTAACTGAATCGATTCCAATAATTTTTACACCATGTTATATTTTGTCCCAAAAATATTTAATTACGCTTTCAATCATACGCACACAACAAAGGTCACGGGAGTTCATAGTGGTGGTACGAGGCGCGGGCGCAAAGCGAGGCGGCGCGTGGCGGCGTCCGAGTAAAGCCTCCGTCAAACCGGCGCGACGCGGCAGCGCGACGCGACACTCGTAGAACAATTTTTATGTGAACTTCATGGAAATTGTTCTACAAGAATCGCGTCGCGCTGTCGCGTCGCGCCGGTCTGAATAAGCCTTGAAACAACCCCTGTCAGTCGACCGATTGCTACGGATTGATGCGCATGTGTCACGCACGCGTCCGTTCTGTGCGACAATACGTGATTCGCGAGCGCGCGCCCGTTGCAGTGTTTTGTTTAGATTTTAAAATAGTGTAAAATGTCTTTCTCATACTCAAACGTCCAATACACGGAGATGGTTCGTACTTTAGCTGTTTGTGGTGACAATGTATCCCTGGCAGTGCGTCGGTTGTGCAACAAATAGCATTGATTACATTTTACCACTTACTACTGCATTTACGAATAAAGTACATAATAATATCTACCTACACTTGACCATTACGACAGTCCAAAGCCTGCAAGTGTGATGGAAAATGTTTATCACCAACTAATACATAAACAATCACTGTGGTAAATTATTATCAATGAGTGAGCGTGAGAGCCGCGCGCGCGGCTGGCGTGGGTGCCCTCTGGTAGGCTGCATATGTTTTTGCGAGGACAATCAGGTACCGTAACAAGCTTATAACTTTGTGATTATTAATGATACAGTTTTGAAATTTTTTTCATAGATTCTTTACATAAAAATACTAGACCCGTGTTTCGGGTTTCGCATAAACAAAAACTAATGTTGTATATATATATATATATGTATATAATTTGGATCTCGGAAACGGCTCCAACGATTTTCATGAAATTTAGTATACAGGGGGTTTTGGGGGCGATAAATCGATCTAGCTAGGATTCATTTTATAAAATGTCGTTTTATTCGTGTTTTCAATGACCAACTTTATCGATAATCAACTTGAACATAAACTTATTATTTTAAACACAATTTACCAAAAAATACCTAGCAAAGCTCGGTCATCCAGATATCTTATCCCTTTATTATCTTATACCTTTAAACGAGCAATTCTTGTATATATATAATTATATAATCTGAATCTCGGAAACGGCTCCAACGATTCTCATGTATACAGGGGGTTTCGGGGGCGATAAATCGATCTAGCTAGGATTCATTTTTATAAAATGTCGTTTTGTTCGTGTTTTCAATGACCAACTTTAAAAAAAAACACATATAAATCTCAACACGTGGGTAATATTTTTCAAACAAAAAGTGAAAAAATCCATATAAAACACGTCCAGGCTGCCCCCAAATGCGCGACTTCATCTCTAAAAAAATTCATTGCGTAGCGCACTTAAGTACCACGTTGCGAAGCCAAAAGAAAAAAAAATGCCACGTTGAGTCGCGATTGTCAAATTCGATTTTAGTCGTGTCAATTTTTTTTTCAAATTTGGAGATTTTTTCTTGCAGAATAGCGTGACAATTCTCATAGCCAAAAGTAAGGAATTTTAGGGATAGTTTAATTCGATGTAGAACAAAATTGGCAACACTGTCATGGAGAGTACGCGGCAGCAAAACAGTGGCGATCACGATAGTGAATATGAATAAATTTTAGGTTTTTATTAAATGTTGTATTTTATTTGTTTTTTTTTTTAAACATTCTTAACACATTACATTCTCTGGCAGACGCAAGACACAATAGACGTAAAACTCACACACAGACCACAAGAGACCAATCGAAAAAGCCCAATCTCGTTTTGTTTAACAGAGCGTAGATCCTATGACCACCTTCCAACTCCATCATCAGGCTGGCACACCGTCATCATAACATTGCGTTCTCACCAGACATACATAAATATGTATAATTTGATAACTTCAGGAAATGATTAAAATCGATTTTATTTCAAATAGAGGAAGTTCTTGAAGACAAGTTGAATATATTTACAAAAAAACACTACACAGTCGTGTGATTTATATTTACTTTATTTGGTATCAATACTCTCTTTCTTTTTGTATAAAATTTATAAGTGATATTCTTAAAAAACTATGGGTTCAGCTATCATGAAGTTAGCAGTGACATAATTTAACTTTATCTTCACATATAAGCATGGATAATTAAAAAATAATTATAATTATTAATTAATAATACAGGCTTACTAATAATACGTATAATTAAACAATTACATAAAACCTCACGAGCGCACAAACTTTGAAAATGGCATTTGAAAAACCCTATGTAATCTGGCAACTTTGGCAACATTCCGGCAATATTGCCCAATATTGCCGGCAATATTGGAAACTTTCCTGGTAACTTTCGGAAACATTCGGCAATTTTCATCCCTAGCCGTATTCTACCACGCGGGCCCAGTGCGGGTTGGTAGATGTCACATATCTTTGAATCTTTGGTTCTAGAACATGCCAGTTGCTTTTAAATACGACACAATAAATATTAATTGGCGGTTACATAATTATTTTTTTTCATCTGAATTGAGAACTGAGTTATTGCTGCACTTCGATTATCTAGAAGCGAGTTCTCATGCAAAGAACATCAATATAAGAATAAGAATACTTACTTGGTGTTTGTCGTTTCGTAGGGCTGTAGATCTGCCTCTTCCTGTGCGGACTGTCGGCACGATCTCCGCGAGTTAGCGCTTCGTACACCGCACCGGCTTCGTTCACCTGATATACAAGGAAATTGCGTTTAGGTTTATAAATGGACAGTCAACCAGTGAAGGGCGATCGTTTTTGGGTGACGGTCTACTGTAATTTTGACGTTCGAACAATAGTGATTCTCAGCCTAATTTGAATTAATGAGTTTTCATTTGATTTTGAACCTAATGGAAAGTGGTCACCACTGTATATAGTGAGAAGAATTGCTGATACGTTGGCCTTCCAGAAAAACGTTTGAATTTCTAATGTGTTTGTCACTTCAACGGCATCCATTATTCAAACCAAACGCTGCAGGATCTCCCCAAATAATCTGTTTCCCTAGGAGTTCTCACACTAAGTAGATAGTTCCTACCTACGGTATTAATTTTAACATATTTTACACAATGACACAATAAAGATTGGTTCTTGGCATCTCTGGATAGAGAGAGGTGCAGAAGAGAGTAGGGAGGCTTTTGCCCGACAGTGGCAAATCCCATAATCAGCCTATAACGTTCCCACAGTTGGGACAAAGGCCTCCTCTGTGAGAGAGAGTGGACCATAATCTACCACGCGGGCCCAGTGCGGGTTGGTAGATGTCACATGTCTTCGAATTTTTGGTTCTAGGACATGCCAGTTTCGTTACCTCACGATATTTCCTTCATCGTTTTGAGAGCAGTGGTGATGAAATAATTTACACAAAGTAAGACCAGGCGGGTCTAGATTCGAACCTACGGTGTACAATTCGTTAGTAACGACTGCGCTACCACTGCTCTCATTAATGGCTAATAAAAAGAAAAAAATACACAATGAGTGTTAATATACACGTAAATATGGAAGAGGCAGGTCTTCTGCTACAGGTATCATACATACATACTTAAAAGAAGGCCTCTACAACTTATTCATTAAAACCTGTTGATTATGAAATAAATAAACTTATTAAAAAAAATGACTTATAATATGGTTTTATTGTCATAAGCTTACCTTATCGATGGTGATTGAGAAGTCCCTGTACTCCTTAGCCAGAGGTCTGAGCTCGTCCTGTTGTTGTTTGATCAAGTCCAGGTCTACGGCGACTGGTTGTAAGCGAGTCACGCGGCTCTCCATAGATTGGAGCCAGTCCAGTACCTGGGAAATAGTAAAGAAGGGTTAATTTGGGCTGATATTGGATAATAAGTGGAAAGGAGTCATTTTTAGGGTTCCGTTGCCAAATATCTACAGGTTTGTACGGAACCCTCAGCGCGAGTCCGACTCGCATTTGGCCGGTTTTTTTCCTTGAATAAACACACCTGCTATTAAGCAGGTGTGTTTTACTTTGATATTATATAACAAAGTAAAATGACAAAAGTTTACGCGCGTGTTTGGTTATCAATTTCAGAAAAAAACGGTTGATTGAATTTGAAAAACGACCGTGTCTTGGATTAAAAAACATTTACAAGGCAGATGTGAGTTGAAACGTCGGGAGGGCACGCAATAGGAGGACATATAGTGACTTTATTGGTGACGTTCTTCAGAAAGGTCAGGTGCGTAGTACTCGAAACCGGCGTGCGTGTATGACCAGCATGCGTAGCATGACCACCGTAGAAAGGGGTTTAGTAAGTAGTTCCTGAGATTACTGCGTTCAACCAAACAAACAAACAAACTCTTCAGCTTTATCTTCTTATATACGAGATAAAAAGTACCCTCTGTCCGTCTCCTGGTTCTAAGCTACCTCCCCATCAATTTTCAGCCAAATCGGTTTAGCCGTTCTTGAGTTATAAATAGTGTAACTAACACGACTTTCTTTTATATATATATAGATTACGCTACTTATTCAAGGATAAGTACATAGTTTAGTAATGTACGGGTTTTAGTAATACCAAATGTAACTCACTTGTAACTTAAGTGACTCATACTGGTTCAGCTGGTCGGCTCTCTGCTTGGACAGCTTCTGTTTCTCTTCTAGCGTCGCGTTGAAGTCACGCCATTGGTTCTCCAAAGCCTGGACACAAAAAAAAAACATAGTTAGTACCTATAATTTCAAAGAAAATGCTACAAACGCAATGGATAAACTCAGAAATTATATCCTATTTTATAAACACAATGAATTATTTAAGTTTAAGGTAACAATTATTTTTGCTATCAACGTCGTGTGCCTACTGGTCAATAAATAATAAGCATTTTTATAATCGTCTATTTAACTTGATATTTGTTTTTATTTCGCAAAGCTTGTATGTATATGTGTTTTTGGCACAAATCTTGGAAGCTAAATTAGAACCACTTCTCGATGTTCTCGATCTTTGGTGACAATACAATAATACGGTACCAAAAAGCTGTTCTGATGATGAAGCTGGAAGAAGGTCGTAGGAACTTCTTAACTAAACAAGATAAACTCATCGAGTTTGAGCTCATTTGTGTTATTTTGGTGAGTATTTTTTTTTGGATAAGCTAAGCTAACAAAAGCTTCTTTTAAATTTTTTTTTCTTACCTTCATCCTGTCACGAATAACGTGAGTGTCGGTGACATCTTTCTTGGAGATCAACTGTTTGCCATTTCGCAGGCATTCCTCCAACAACGGCATTTGTTTGTCCCTGCCAAACAAATAGTATAAGTTAAATTGTGAAGATACTTGAACAGCCGATATTTTAAATGAAATTATTATTTTGTCGTGATGTTTTAAGTTATACCTTTTGCATGGTTTATACGTAAATAAAGGATGTATTATAAGCCTATTTTGCTAATAATTTGAATCTACTTCGGATCTGAGGAACTGAAGACTTAAATATCACCTTATAACGAAACTATTATGATTACAATAAAAAAAGGTATAGTTTCTTTATTCGTGTTACAATATCATATGCATCTTTTGATTGATTTACATATTGTAAAATTAATTTGTAAAAACAAACCGGCCATAAGTCTTTCGGTGTTTGGTCGGGCATAAGTCTTTTGATTCCAATGAAAGATCGACCTTTCGGTGCTTCGGAAAGCACGTCTTGACGGGAGGCTGTATCAGACTTTTACTGACTAAAACCCACCCGTGTTCCTTCAGTTGCCCATATGCCAGGGCCACGATAACTATTTCAAACAAATCTCGCGACCCTGATAGACTATGTGATGCTGTGATCAAAAAATCCTTCAAATTTGTCAACTTCTCACCTATAACTAGCCAACTGCGCGAGCCTGCCATCCAGCTCCTCGGCCGGTAGCCGTGCCAGGTCACGCGTGTCAAAACCCATTTTCATTTTTTACGTAATGTAAAACCCATTTTTAAAGAACAAACACGGCTTGGACATGTCACTTTGGCAAAAGTCTTTCGATCCCAAAGCCTATCACCAAAAACCTTAAACCATGCCAAGTCCTCACCTATAACTAGCCAGCTGCGCGAGTCTCCCTCCCAGCTCCTCGGCCGGTATCCTGGCCAGGTCGCGCGTGTCAAAGTGGGCTTGACATTATGTAAAATCCATTTTTTCAAGAACAAACACGTATCTGGCATAAGTCTTTCGGTCTTTGATCGGGCATAAGTCTTTCGATCCCTAAGGCTATCATCACAAAACATTAAAATTTGCCAAGTCCTCACCTATAACTAGCCAGCTGCGCGTCTCCCTCCCAGCTCCTCGGCCGGTAGCCTGGCCAGGACGCGAGTGTCAAAACCCATTTTAATTTTTTACATAATGTAAAACCCATTTTTTCAAGAACAAAGGCTTGGACATGCCACTTTCGGTCTTTGATCGGGCAACGTCTTCCAATCCCGAAGACTATAACCAGAAACTTTTAAAAATGCCAAATCCTCACCTATAACTAGCCAACTGCGTCAGTCTTCCTCCTAACTCCTCAGCGGGTAGTCGTGCCAGTTCGCGCGTGTCGGCCTGCTCCAGTAGCTGCGCCTGCGCCGCGTCCAGCGTGGCGGCCTGCCCGCTGAACTGGGCTAGTGCTGACGACACTTCGTCTAAGAACTCGCTGCGTTTGGAAGAACGTTCCACGAGTTTCTCGTATCTGTGTAAAGAATTTTGAGTTTATAGGAGTAAATATATTGATTAAATATTTAGGTATACATTTTTTTTTGTGGATGGGAAACCATTAATTGACGTCTCCCGCTCGGGACGGAGGGCGTATCAAACTTTTACTGATTAAAACCCACACGTGTTCCTTTAGTTACCTAAATGCCAGGGCCACGGTAACTCT
Organism: Aporophyla lueneburgensis; assembly: GCA_932294355.1. NCBI lineage: Eukaryota > Metazoa > Arthropoda > Insecta > Lepidoptera > Noctuidae > Aporophyla > Aporophyla lueneburgensis. The sequence continues at coordinate 14,885,947 of OW028735.1, forward strand.
TTCGAAAAATTGTCGCGATCCTGGCAGGTTTTAGGTATACATGCACTTGCTAAACAAAGAATTAAGATGCAATGCAGATTGAAACTAATCGCCTTCATTTGTTTTTTACTTTTGGCAAAATCAGAAAGGAAGTTGAAACGTCACTAAGTTGGAGCATGTATAACTGTCACTTTGATTTTCAAACAAAAATAGACTTCATTGCTTAGTGATACGGTAGTAGTTAATCAATTATGAAGTCGAATGTAAAACTATTTTTTGAAGTGAAACTTCTAATGTGACTTCCAACCAGGTTGCGTTAAACGTTTAACGCTACCATGGAGGTGAAAGCACTGTAAAATCAATTTCTACCTCTTCCTATTTTCATTTCCACATTATGAAGTTTCACTTTTTTCGCGCGAAGGGACTCCACGCACTACTTTTTTTTTCTAGATTTTCTGCTGAATATATTACCTAGATATTGCGTTATTTTTTTTTAATGGATTCAACAAAATATTAAGTCTTCAAAACCGTACCTTGCATAAATATCATCAGCTCTCTGCTCCAGTTTCTTCGCAATCCTCGCGTTAGATGGCGTGAGGGCAGCTTGGCGGGCGCTGGCCAATAGTTTGGCCAACGTTGGCCGCCTCGCCTCCAACTCAGCGATAGCGATGCGTTGTTCTCGCACTTGTTCGTCCAAACGTTCGCGAATTAGGGACGCTGGTTTTTGTTGGTTCCTGAAAGACAAGAGTTGGTTATTGTATGTTTGCGTTCGGTTTTCATAAGGACTTTGTATATTTTTGGAGTTCACTCCTTAAGAATCGAATTTCATATATAATGGGGAGTAAAATCACACTTCCTCCGTTACGTTACGTTATGAGTTATGTTATGTTTACTAATCTATATATTTTATAATCGTTCGTAAGGAATAAACTCAATATCTTATAGCACTCTTTGAGTAAACTCAGAAGGGCGGCAGAACTGACACATACATTTTTGATGGTAACTAATTCACAAGACGGTGTTGGTTTTTATCAACTTCAAAAGAGGAGGTGGTTATGTATTCGATGCGTTTGTTTTGATACAAAGTGTCAAATCTCATGCCAGCCGAGTAGTTCTGAGGCAATTAATTGGTAGTCACTAAGACTTGGATGTCATGTTAATATTGTAAAGATGTATAGGGACCGAGCGATATCTGTAGAGAACAGTAGTGGTCTACAAAGTTATAATACAACATGTCAAATGCAATGAAAATTTGACAGTACTGCAGCAGAGCCGCTTCTAGTTCCGTGCAATGGGCCCCTACGGGGTCCATGATATTTAATCTATCATAGTACTCACTTGAAAACACTCTCAGCCTGTGCTACCCAGCTCGCCTGTGTCTCGGCCGCGTCCTGCAGTCCCTGGCACTGTAACAGGGCCGCCTCCAGTTCGGAACAGCGGCTTCCCACAGCTTCCGTGATGTCCTTGTAGCGAGACGTCAGGTCTATAACTGGCACCTCCAGTTGACGGATCTCTGACGGTGTTAGGTTGCCTTCTAGGGATTTGACTAGTTGTTCGCAGGCCTGGAAAGGTGTGAAAAGTAAGTTTTTGCTTTTTTGTAAGTTATTTTAAATCTACATATACATTTCACTTATCAACTGTGTTATTTACAAAGTTGTAATGGACTGTCATCCTAATTTTTGAAAAGTAACATAAAATAACTGTAAAATGATTTTTATTAAACACATTGCTTGGATATTTTAGTTTCGCGCCCGCAAATCTAATCCATTCGTATACAGTATCTAGAGAAATATGATGAATGTCGGGAACCAAGCCCAACACAACATCATCGGCACGCTGAGGCGCAGCGGCGGCGGCGGCAACATGTCTCGGCCCAACGACCATTCGCTTCTACATACTATCGCGATACTCCTAACTTAATTTATTATTTATCCATTACATATATTTAAAGTTTAGATTTGTTAGTAAAATGGCATCAAACCATTGCCCCTAAAATCACTTACTCTCCGCGCTAACATTGGTCCTTCGAGCCGGATCAATGTTAGTGTGACGATGATGACGCGCAAGGTATTGTGTTGGGTTCGATTTCCAACAATGAAAATAATTTATGTGAAAAATATTTACTTAAATTTAAAGCGTGCTGTAGTAGCCAGACATGTATCTAGCACACTTCATTTCGGGAATTGTGTTTCATTCAACTTTACAACTAAAAAGTGATAGAAGGCTAAAAAGAATATAGAGTACACTGTAAATAATACTTACATCTCTCGCATTATCAATAAGTCGTCCCTGCGAGATGATCTCGTTGTGTAGCGTCTTAGCCTTCGACAGCTGTGATTCGACGGCGCGAGGCTCGCCACCGACCGGCTCTGATAGTACTGAGCGGACTTGTGGCTCGATCTAGAGGGGAAAATGTACAAGTTATTATAATGGAATACAGGTAAGGATCTTGTAGCTAACTAATATTAGCAGCATTGTTCTATCAATCAAGTTAAGCTACGCTTGCCACGGTTACTCCGTTGATGGGTGACCATCTTTACATGCTAGGCCTCGGCTGTCATTTGTAGATCTTTGACAGTCGTAACGATTCGTCTGTAGCCCGGAAGTCTGACACTAGTCTTACCAAGGGGCAAGGAGTACCCAATAACTGGGTTGTGGAGGTCAGATAGAGGTCGCTTCATGTAAAATACTGGTATTCAGCTGGATACAGATAGACTGAAAGCCGACCTCAGTATGGACGGGAAAAAGCTAGGCAAATTATGACAGACTAGCTTTTGCCAGCGGCTTCGCCCGCGTGGAGGTCGGAAATTATCCCGCGGGAACATACTACCGGGATAAAAAGTAGCCTATGTCCTTTCTCAGGCTTTAAACTACCTGTGTACCAAATTTCATTTAAATCGGTTCAGTAGTTTTAGCAGGAAAGCGAGACAGACAGACAGACAGACCGACAGAGTTACTTTTGCATTTATAATATTAGTGTGGAAGTGTGGATTATGCATTTATTTCCAAAAATGTGCCTTCGTAATAGTCACCTGAAACAGTTTACATCTGCTGTAAAACCTCAATTTGTTTGGGCCAAATAATGTCAACAGTTACATGATAAATGATTATTTCTGTAAGGTTTGTACAAACACTTTTATACGTCAATCATATTTTTTTAAACTAGATGAGGTAGGCGTTTCCTAACTGACTACTCTGAGAAGAAAGGCCGAAACAAACTCAGAGGTCACAGTCTCTTCTCAAGTCCATACATTATCTTGGTCACATCATGTAAAGACCATGTAGATTGGTGACTTAAATGGTATTTTGAGGAAAAAACCACACAGATTGAGTGGACCTGTCCAGTCAGTGCAAGCATTTGCCACTAACCGTGCAGCTCAACTCATGCGATCATTAAAAATACATGATTCGATCTGGATTTTTACACCCGGCTTTTTTACCGTATCGCCTTGTACATACCTCTCCAATCCACCTGCCAGCCCTCTGCAGCGCATCATGGTAGTGTCTGGTAACATCGGCGGCTCCTCTCAGCCTGTCCTGCAGTCTCTGTGCTCGTGCACATAGGTCAGCATGACGTCTTCTTGCCGAACCCGCGCCTTCACGCACGCCACTCTCACTGCGAGGCGCGATGTGCGACAGACGGGATGGTAAGGAGGTACGGTACTCGTTGAGGATTGAGAGGAATTCCTGAGAAGAGAAATGGTGTATTAGGGTTTTGTAAAAAAAGGGTTAGTGAGAAGAAAATGGATAGATGTTCCTAAAATATGAATCGTAACAAAAATCTATTTAATAACATGATGGGTTGGGTATCTCCATGTCGGTATTTTTAAGTACTTAGTTCTTTTTGAAATTTTCAACTAAGTACGCTTCACCAAGCTACTTACTAAGATTTTAATGAGCATAAATTGATCTGATTAACAGATCGATTTCCTCAAATAATACACAGAAAAAACTTATGCTGAACCACCTAAGATTTATGTTAAGAAAACTTCAGCTTCAAATTGGCCAGAACACTACTGCATACTGAACATACTGCATCTATTTAGGCTGGTCACAGCAGCTAGTCTTGCAGAACACCAAATGCATTAAAACTAAGAAAAATTAAGCTAGAAATTACCTTGCTCTCATCCACAAACTTCTGTGCGGACATAGTGATGAACCTGAGGTCGGCCTGATGCGCTATGACGTCAGACACGAACTCCCTCACATCCTCGCTCTGGTCGGGTAAGGAGTTCAGTTTGGATAGCGCTGCTTCCTTGTCTTCTAGAGTGCGGTACGCGCTTTCCATCCAGGTGTTGAAGGCGTTTAGTTCGTTGCTGTGGGGAAAGGAGTTAATTTAGGACGCTTTACGCTTTTGTGTGTTGTGTACATATGCCATGAACCACATAAAGATATTTTCTTTTATTGTTGAATTGTGATTTTCAGATCTAGGAACTGGATTCGTTGTTCTTTTAACAACCTGCAATCTCCAAACGACTGGGCAGTGGATAAAGTTCATACACATTTTGCCTGATGGTGTTTTAGGATTTTTTCTCCTTAGTTTTATTTTTGTTAGTTTAAATAAGTATTTTCTTGTAGATGCTGGTGTAATTGTGCTCTATGACAGTAAATGCTAGACACTTTCGACATCTATTTATATATATCATTTTCAAAAAACTGGTCTACATCTTCCAAACCATTTGTCCTTAAACTTTTGCAAATCTTTGAATTTGAGTTAAAAAAAAGCTTTGCTGTAGGGTTAATAAAACGGTATTCACGAAGCATGCCGTTTTTTACCATCATTATACAAATCTACAATTCACATCTGGTTAATATGTACTTCTGAGCAATACCACATAAAATAAAAGGATCTCCTCTAAAATAATAATACTAACCCGAACTTTCCAAGCTCATCCCTGGCGGCTGCCAATCGTCGCAGCATCTTGTCACATTTCTCGCTGCACTTGTCACAGCGTTGTTTGAGCTGTCTCACGCCTCGCTCCAGTGCTGCCACCTGTTGGGGCACAGGTGGGTTAGTCACATCGACAACAGGTAAATTAGTGAGATAAACAATATGGGAACTACAGGTGAGTTCAACAGTTCAATGGAGAGGAACGATGTGCTTCAGACAATAGGTCTTTAATATTTCCTATGTGTAATAATTTGATATAGATTGTTGTGAATGAGCAGGTGGTTTACAGAAGATGCTAAAGTATATATAGTTCCATCCACCTCACCTACTACATGTGTATTAGTTTCATAGACAATGGAGGAACGTGTTTTCAATGGAGAGGAACGGTGTATTTGAAACCTATTAATTTAGCATGTGTCACCAGGGCTATTAAGAAGGATCACATGATCTCAGTGTCACTCTATCAAAAATGACTCGAGTTTCCATACATATTTGGCATTTGATTGTTGCCGAGATTAGACTAGATTTTGGACGTTTTAATTACTAGAATTGTCCTTCAGGTTACTGAAGTCAATTTAGTGAGACCAAAAGTCACAAACACAATTTTGAGTTGCGATTAAGTACCATAATTCTGTATTTTTAAGGTACATATTACAGTGAAAGACTTTCAAGAACATCTTGCAGCATTTGATGATTCGAGGATTACTCTCAATAATACTATTGTGGAACTTTTTGGACAGTTAGCTATATATCCTCTCTCCCTACATCATAAAGAGAACCATGTTTGGCTTTCTAGGTCCGTCAATGAGTGAGTGACTCAGGACTTTTTACTTTATCTGTATTGATTAAAGAAAGATTTTAGTTTACCTCATGAGGAGCCAGCACATCTCCGCCGGAGACGAGCAGCTGTTTAGCCTGGTCAGCGCATGCGGACACCTGGCGCTGGTGACTCTCCAGGTCATCCTTGATCAGCTGCAAATGATATAAATTTGTTAGTTTATAATTAAAAAAAAACTGTAATTCTATTTAATATGCTTATTGCGGAGGCGTTTACAATGTGTTTATATAGGGTAGGAAATAGAATCAGTCTTCTTTGTCTTTTATAAAGTTAAAAAATCTGACGTTCAGTTACAATTGACAGCGGCAGCAACAATTTTATAATCAAGATACAATTTTATGAATTGTACAATCTCTTATAAAATAAATGGATAGGCTATTGTTATTTTCTAGTACCTAGCATTCGATTTATCAGGATTTCAGAACTAAGAAATTTTAATTTAGCAAACGGTTATTTTTAGCTGAAAAATAAACTTAACAATCAACAGTACCTTAAGAATATTAATCTGGTTACGTAGCTCATCCATATCTTCCTTAACGGCTTCTTGGTTCGCAAGTCTCTCTTCCACAACCGCGATCCACTCCAGTAACTTAGACAACGTCTCATCGCAAAGCCTGTATTTCTCTTCTACTGCTTGCTACACATAAAATAAACACATCAATATATATACAACACAATACACACATATTTACATCGCTCTTAGAGCTCAATAGTGCATCTATACTACGGCATTTGTACAATGCAATCTATCTACTCTGTGCATCACTTGAACCCAAGTGACTATAACATTTAAATGCGTTTTAGAAACTGTACATGACATTTTTCAGACGAAGTAAATCAGGGTTTTTATACAAACGCCTTGCAACTTTTAGACGACTATACAAAAATATGTACATCGATTTAATTCACTGCATTAAAATTACGAACAATAAATTTAATATTTTGTTAAAAATTGGCGCAATTTTAATGCATTGATTCCCAAATCATTAAGGGCCAAATTAAAAGTTGTCTTTCATTGCAAAACGTAAACACATGCCCCATGAGATAACTGAGCTCATGCAGACCAGTAGAGAACCTGAAAGAAAAGCTTAGATTGAACAAAATCTACGCAGACAGGAAGCGAAGTCGAGAAACATCTTCAAACGAGAGGCAACGACAGACAGCCAAGGAACAAAGAGCATGAGAATGACAAAAAATTCACAACAGGACCGAAGGTTGCGAACGATTAAACATAAAGATCATGCGAAGCGTAGCATGCAAGCAGTGAAAATATATTGTTGCAAATGTCAGAAATATTCTGGACAGTAATTCAGATGTTTCCTGGTAGTGTGAATCGAGATTTAGTAATAACAACCCATGCATAGTGAAAAAGGATGGTCCATTATAACCTCAAAGCACACTACCGCCATTGTTACGGCCATTTTAAGAACTAAATTGTTGCCAGTTCAAATATTTCTGATATTTGCGTAAAACATTTGCGCTTATGGTATCAACATCTTCCGATATTATCTTATAATTAATGTTTGTATTAGAGTTATTTGTTAAAATAGGAATAAAAATAATTTAAAGAATACCTTGTTGAAAATCTGAAACTTTGAAAGAGTATTTTTGAACAGTAAAAGTAAGAAAATAAATAAAAGTACTCTTGATAAGTAGACGGAGAAATAAAGTCAAGAATTTACAGGTAGAAACGTCGAACGTATTTTACATTTAAATAAAATAAAAAAATGTGAATTCATTTCTTTTAACCCTTAAATTGTCAATGAATTGTCAGTAAGTACAACTTTATAAAGGTTTCTTAACAAAATATTTACAAAAAAAAAAAAACACTTTTATAAAACTGTACCACGAAAACAAAGACCGTTAGAGGATTAAACATTAACATTAAATATGTTCCAAAAAATATTTAAATGAAGTCACATTGACCGTTAACACGTTTAGCTTAGGTTATGCAAAGTATATGGCGTACCAGACAACTGAATGTCGGTTGCTATATGTTTCATATGAATAAACAATTTGAAAGCATTTCATTCATAAAATATGAATGCATTACTAGAGTTTAGTAATACAAAACATATGACAACCAACGACATTAGTCTACTATGTCGCATACCTCATATAACGTAACCTAAAAATATTACCAGCTTTGAATCTTTTAAATTAAGACCATAATGAATAAATACTACCTTCCGTGTTTGAGTGTTGAAAATGTTTTACCATTTCGATATTTTGAATGTTTGCGATAATCCGCCTTATATCAACGTCACAAGAGCATAGCTTTGTTCATGCATTCCAAAACATGTGAGCACGGGTTCCAAGGAATGAGTATGTCGTTCGAGTTCGAACTCTAGGATAATCTAAAACGGAACGGGACCAGCAGTCATAGTACACTGGTTTTTAATGGAAGCGAACATAATAAAGCTGAAAGGTCGGCAGGCCCTCGGACCCACCATCGCGACCTTAAATTCTTAGCACAATGTGAATGGGAGGTTAGGTATTTGGCGAAACGGTGATGGTTCTTTATATCGTCGTTAATATGATCCCTCACAGGCAAGCATTCACGATTTAGCTCAAAAGGGTTCTTTAGCATCGCAGGCAACGGCTGGAAATAAAAAACAACATACATCGAGCCTTAGTACAATGTGGTAAGCACACTTCACAATCGCCAGTTCTTCAGTGAAAAACTAGCGATTGATGAGCGCTCTAACCTAAAATAAGCATTTAAGGACAACACAAGGCACTGAGGGTTCACACTACGTTTTAAGCTCAATTTCTCGTCTAAAGAAGTGGAAAGCTAACCTTACTCAAATCAAAAATGTAAGTGAATAATATAGTATGTATAAGTGCTGTCACTACTTTGAAAGAAAATATATATTTATTCAAAAGTCTAATATGTTGTATGTTATATCGATTAGTGTGGGCCACAATGTACAAAACTGTGACATCACCAGATTTGCTCAACAACCCCGAAAGTCGGCACTAAGGTCCGGTGGGTCGTGCCATGCCATGGTTTAAGCCAAACGCTTTAGATAGAGATCACCTTCTAAGAATGGAAATAGGAAGATGTAAAGCAACACCTTTGCTCGATAGAAGCACAAAGACAAAAGCGAAATTTAAAAAACTTACCCTTGTTTCTGCTGGCAGCAAGTACCCCTTCTTCAGAGCTTTGACTAAGTCCAAACTGATCGATTTGACTGGATCTATGGTGAGCCTGCCTTCGACGGGATCAACAAGTTTCTGTTCTATCGCTTGTACCAATGGACATATCTTTCCTGTCTCTGGGTCTTTGACGACAGTACTCGATGGGTCAACGATGCCTTGTGCGATTGCTTCACCTAGGTTCAACCTCTTTCTATCCATCACGCTTGTGGTTATGAATGGATCGTTAAGGGCTCCGGTTGTAGGATTGTAAATACCGAAGTTCAAAGTTTCTATCAAACTAAAGCTCTTCTTAGGAGTCATGAGGAGCCCGCTTTCAATGGCAGCCGTTAAGGTGTTAAGTTTAGAGGTCTCTGTGTCTAGAATATTGCCCTTTTCAGCATCCATAAGGCCTTTACGGAATGCTTCAGGGAGTTTGACGAGCCTCTTCTTGAGATTATCTTTTATGAGCGCTGTGTCTGGGTCAATGTAGCCTAATGCGGCAGCGTCTCTGATTGATAGCACTTCGTTGGAATGTGGATCGGTGAATCGAGCGGTAGCTACGTTCAAGTGACCGTCTTCGATCGCTTGCTCAAACGTTAGAGGCTCGCGTACGTACACAATCAAACCATTTTCAAAGACGAAGCAAAACGTTTTAGCCCTATTCTGAGTATCGAAGGAACCCTTCGCGTTTTTATCGATAATGCCTTCAGTGATACCTAATTTTAATGGAATGTATTTATTCTTATGAGGATCTTTAATAACAGCCGTTTCAGGGTCGATAAATTCGTATTTGATGGCTTCATCTAATGTGAATTCCCTAAGGGTTGGTTCTTTAGAGGCTGAAGATTCTACTATGTACCTCCTAGTCACTGTTTGTGAAGTGATAGGTTGAATTACAGTAACAAGAAGACCTTTATCGAAAGCAATATCTAAACTGTAAGATTTCTTGGCCTTTGTGTCAATGACCCTACCCTTGGCGATGTCTACATCACCTTGTTGAATAGCGGTAGTTAGAGGTTTGAATTTATTTGTGAAGCTGTCCTTGACAACAGTAAGATCGGGATTTAAAAGGTTAATTTCTATAGCTTTGTTGATATCTATGAACTCGTTGATACTAGGATCAACAATCTTACCGTTATCAGCTCTGAAAAGACCGTTTCGTATAATTTCTTCGAGACTCAAATTTTTCTTGGCTGTTACTACAAGACCGCGGTGTTTAGCGTCTAGGAGATTGATTTGATTTCCGTTCGGTAAGATGTAAATGCTGTTTTCATCATCGACAACACCGTTTTCTATTGCTTCACTTAATTTGATGTATTTACTGCTTGGAATATGTTTTACTAATGAAGTTTCTGGGTGAATCAGTTCCTCAACAATAGCCGTTTTTAAAGAGATTGGTCTGTCGGAAACTGGATGTATAAATGCTAATTCGTTTATGCTATACATATTCATAGCTAAAGTTTCATAGAGAGTGAATCCAGCGCTTTCAATATCTACGATGAGGCCTAAACTCATTGCTTCAGATAGAGAGATCTGGACATCAGAACCTGGCTCGTGGAATTTACCGCTTCTCCTGTCAATAATCTCACTGCGACAGCAATCACCTAAGGATAAGGGCTTTTCAGATTTCTTATCGAAATAACAAAGATATTTTGGACTAATGATAGACCTCCTGATGGCTTCATGCAAGGTGATCTTGCGGTTTGTCGCTGGGTCGATGATTTTACCGGTACTATCATCGTACAGACCTTGGTGTAACGCACGTTGAAGGCTGATAGGCGCCTTACTATCTACTAACAAACCTATTTCGAATGCTTTACGAAGACTAATCTCTTCATTGTCGCTGTTGATGTTTCTAATCTTGCCGGTCTGGTGATCAATGACTCCAGTTTCTAACGATTCTGGTAAAGTAATCTTGTCCCATTTGCCTAGTCTGTTGTCTAAAATGTGAACGGAGTGAGCATCAACCAAACTCATCCTTATTGCTTCCACCAGAGTGTATTTCTTACCACTCTGTGGGTCCATGAAAAGTCCTGTGATTTCATTGTAAACGCCTTTTTCAAGTGCTTCAATGAGAGACATTGGTTTACGAACTTCAACAAGGATTCCTCTCTCGAAAGCTTCGCGGAAGTCAATGTTCTCGTCGCCTAACCTTATTGTACCCGTCCTACTATCAACGATTCCCCTATCTACGGCAAATTCAAACGGGATTACTTTACCAGCGGCGTGAACTAATGTAGACTGTGGATCAATCAAACGTTTCTTGATAGCCCTATCAGTAGGAATCTTTTCCTTGCTCAATGGATTAGAGAATTTGCCAGTTTTAGGATCGTAGAAGCCTTTGAATACGGCTTCCGGTAAGCTAAGTTTACGTTTAGCTGGTACAATTAAGCCGCGCTCCGAAGCGTCTGTAAGGGATATCTTGTCGCCGAATATAGGATCTCTAACTTTACCTTCTTTAGAATCAATAATACCGACTTTGATGGCATCCGCCAATGAAATGATTTCACCAGTAACTGAGTTCCTAACAGTCAGAGCTTCAGGGTTGATATTACCGATCTCAATCGCGTCCTGAAGGGTCATAGTCACGTCATTTATGGTCAAAAGGCCAGTTTCTGGGTCGTAGAATCCTTGCACCAGACCTTCTTGTAAAGTCCAAGGTTTCTTATCGCTAAGCAAATATCCTTTGTCACAAGCGTCTTTAAGATTACATAGTGGGGAAGTAATGACACCCTTTTCTAAATCTATTAAACCAGATTTAACTGCCTTATCGAAAGGTACGACTGCTTCAGATTTGTCATCTTTGATCTTGACATCAGATGGATCTACTAGTTTATCTTTAACAGCTTGTTTCAATGTAATTAATTGCCCTGTTTTAGGGTTCATCACTTTTCCGGATTCGGGTGAATAATATCCTAATTCTATAATATCAAATAGAGAGAATGTTACGTCCTTTGTTGCGACTAATCCCTTCTTTAATGCGTCGTCTAATGGAATGTCTTTACCAGTCTTTTTGTCCCTAATTTTACCAGTTTCTGGATCAATAAGTTTAGTTTCAAGGGCTTCAGAAAGAGGGATGAACTTATCAGTTGTAGTGTCCTTAATTTCAGAGATGGTTGGATGTACAATATTCCTATCAACCGCATCCCCTACAGTAACCAATTGCTCGGTTACTTTGTCCTTTATTTTTCCCGTTTTAGGTTCATACATATCATTGTCAATGACCGCCGCGATGGAAATAGGTCTACGAATAATAGTGATGAATCCACGTTGGATAGCTACAGATGTTTCAATTATTTCGTGCGTTTCTACAATGGTTATGACTCCCTCGTGAATTTCTATTATATTACGTTCAATAGCGTCAGATAGTGTGATGACTTCATTAGTGCGGGGAACCTTGATTAGCAGTGATTCCTGATCGACTAGTCCCTTTTCGATGGCTTGTCCTATTGGCACCAACGCTCCGGTATTAACATCTTTAATTTCTCCCGTTTTCGGGTTGTACAGGCCTTGTTCTAACGCAGATTCTATTGTTACTTGTTCTGGAATAGAAACGTCCTCGGGTTTTTCGACTACCCATCCTAACTGTACACATTCTAAGAAAGCTACGCGTTTACCGGTCTTAGGGTTAACCATGTGGCCTGTTGTCTTGTCAATTATCGGTCTAGCAATAGCTTCATCAAAAGATATGTAATCATCCGATATAGAACCTAAGTCTTTTACTAATATAGATTCTGGATCGAAGATCTGTAGACCGTAAACGAGTTCTTCGAAAGAGATTTTAGCACCGGTTTCTGGATTAAGGAATATCTGTTTTTCTATATCGTAAACACCTATTTCAGACAGTTCCTCTGGAGTAATCCTTTGAGAAATAGCAACGGTATAACTAGGTTTGACTTCTCTGACTATAACGCAGTTCTTAGAGAGTACATCAACTGGGGCGAACCTACTTATTTGTTCCTGTTCTAACGAGTCTTGTACGGTCAGCGGAGATTCAACACCATTTACAATAATCCTACAAACCTTAGGTTCAATTTTACCTTGAGCAATCGCGTCAATTAACTGAATGTTTTCATAAAGAGGTTTGATTGGTTCGGTTTTCTCTTTCGTTACATTTTGTTCCGTAATCTCGTCAATCACTCGCAAAGGCTGTCTTTCAGCATCGATTAGCATAGCAGAAATAGATTTGCCGTCATGAACTGTTGTAGGAGTGGTTTTGCCTAATTCTATTAATTTCTGTTCAATAGTGGTAGTTGTAATTTCAGAAACAATAGGTTTGGTGAACTCTGTTGTTTGAGTAATTACGACTTCACCTGGACGTGTAGTTGTTTGTGTAGTAGTGTAGTGTTCAATTACTTGTTCAGAGTAGGTCACTCCTGTAGTTACGTCAAATACTTCAGTTGTTATTCCTTCAAGAGTCTGTGTCTTGATCATTTCCTCATACTTCTTATAAGTATCAGCGTCGACAAGACCTCTCTCCCGTGCTTGTTCTAATGGAAGCTTCTTGCCTGTCTTAGGGTCGACAACGACAGCGGTCTTTATTACTTTAATTATTTCAGCTGCTCCTAACATTGGCGTACCAACTACAGCTATCAAGCCTAATTTTGCAGCATCTGCGATGCTCATCTTCTTACCCGATTTATCTTTAACCTCTCCAGTTTTACTATCAACAACTCCCTTGATGATAGCTTCATTTAAAGTTATTTCTTTGCCTGTCTTAGGTTCAATTACCTTAACAGTTTCGGCAGGTATTATACCTTTGTTGACAGCTTCCAATAGATTGTCAGCAACGTTTCCCTTAGTGGAAATAACAAGAGAAGTATTGGGGTCGTATATAACGCCAGGAGTTACCTTTAAAGGCTTCTCAAGTTCAAGTACTTGGCCAATTTCTAATGGCAGCTTCTCGCCTGTCTTAGGGTCGACACTGATAGCGGTCTTTACTGCTTGAACTTTTTCAGCTGCTTCTAACATTGGCGTACCAACTACAGTTATCAAACCTAACTTTGCAGCATCTGTGACACTCATCTTTTTACCAGACTTATCTTTAACCTCTCCAGTTTTACTGTCAACAACTCCCTTGTTGATAGCTTCATTTAAAGTTATTTCCTTGCCTGTCTTAGGTTCAATTACCTTAACAGTTTCCGCGGGTACAATACCTTTGTTGACAGCTTCCAAAAGCTTGTCAGCAACGCCTTCTTTAGTGGAAATAACAAGTGAAGTGTTGGGGTCGTATATAACTCCATGCGCTACCTTTAAAGGCTTCTCAAGTACAATTTCTTTTCGTTCACCGATTTCTAATGGAAGTTTCTCGCCCGTCTTAGGGTCGACAGTGACAGCGCTCTTTACTACTTGAACTACTTTGGCTGCTGCAAAGATTGGCGCACCAACTACAGCTATCAAACCTAACTTTGCAGCATCTCCGATACTCATCTTCTTACCTGTTTTATCTTTAATCTCTCCAGTTTTACTATCAACAACTCCCTTATTGATAGCTTCATTTAAAGTTATTTCTTTGCCTGTCTTAGGTTCGATCACCTTAACCGTTTCCGCGGGGACAATACCTTTGTTGACAGCTTCCAATAGATTGTCAGCCACACCTTCCTTAGTGGAAATAACAAGCGAAGTGTCGGGATCGTATATAACGCCAGGCGCTACCTTTATAGGCTTCTCAAGTTCAAGTTCTTTGTCTTCACCAAATTCTTGTGATGTACCTTTTAGAACTTGTTGATCCTTTATCTTTTCCGGTTTTGCTTTCGGTTCTTTGACTGCTTTTTCTGGTTCAGTTGGCGACAAACTTTTGGGGAATTCACTATCTTCGACTGGTTTTACACCTTTGTTGCTGTCTGCAGACGGCTGGTATTCTCTTGGTGTCTGCATATCATCAGTTTCATCTGGAGCTTCAGTGACCTGATATTCTTGATTAACTGTCTCAGTAAAGTCTACAGGTCCACTAGTTTCTTCTGTAACTACTTGGTACGAAGTTGATTGATTCTGAGTTACTTCCACTGTAGTAAATGTAGACGATGATGAAGTTATGACTGTGCTGCTTTGTTCGGTAAAGTATTCTGATGTAGTAGTAGGTTCTGATCTAGAAACAGTTGTTTTAACTGTGGTAGTAACCTCTCGCCCATCTGGAGTAATTTCATGTATTTCTTCAATGGTTGGCCCATCGTCGTATTTCGTGAAATTATCGTAATCAGCTTTTGGACTTTGTTCTTCTGGTTTCTGTGATGGTTTATCGCCCGGTTTTACTTTATTTCCCTCAGGATCCGAAGTAGTCACTACGGTTGTCTTTTCTTTAACAACTGTTTTGGTATCACCCGTTGGTGTCTTCTCCTTTTCTTTTAACTCTGGTTTAGATTGATCTTTAGGCAAACGATGCTGCAGTTCTTTTGGTGAAAGTTCATCTGTAGTATCAAACACGGTTTTTGTTACACTAGTCTTGGTCACGGTTATAATTTGCTCACCGCCAGCAGTAGTTTCTATGTATTCCTGTAAAACTGGTTTCTCTTCAAACACTACGTGTTCCATATCCCTAATTGGGCTAGGTTTTTCTATTACAGGTTTAGTTTGGCTGTCCAGATCTTTGAGAGCTGATTCGCTTGATTTCTTAGGCAACTCTGTCACGACAGTAGTCTCCTCACTAGCAAATGTTTTACTAGTTTTTGGATCAGGTTTGAGTTCTCTTACCGTTTTAAGCTTTTGGCTTTCTTTTTGTGTCTTAGAAGGATCTTCTTCAGGTGTTGAATCTTTACCAAATATAATAACTTTCTTTTCGATTGTAGTTTCAGTTGCAGTGATTTGGGTTGCGTCCTGCCTCGAAACTAGTTCTTCTTGTAATTCGTATTTCTCCGGATGTTTGCCTGAAGGCTCCTTACCGTGGACTACAGTTTTCTTTTCAAATGTGACTGTATTGTCTGCAGCTTTCGGTGAACGTTCTTTGTCCCACGGTGAAAGTGGAGATGATTTCTGAGGTTTATCGTCTTGTTTGTCAGGTTTAGGATAACTAGTGTCTTTGAGTTCTGGTTTCTTATCCTTGCCTAACGGTTTCTTATTTTTGTCTAGTTCATCCGGTTCATACCTTGTTGTTTTCTCCGAGGTGGCAATGCGGGTAGGTGATTCTACGGCTTTATCCTGTTTAGGCTGCATTATCTTGCTTGTTACTGCCTTAGCTCCTTGCACAACAGCCATGCCAGCTAGCACTGGAGCAGCAACCACAGCGATCAGGCCCATCTTGGCAGCGTTCTTAATATCAACAGACTTACCTGTCTTAGGTTCTTTCAATTTCCCAGTCTTCTTATCAAGTAATCCTGTATTTAATGCTTCTCTGAGAGTAACTGGTTTTCCAGCTTCAACATTGAAAATAACAGACTCAGGATTAATTATCTTCTTGTCCAGAGCTTCCTTGAATGTAAGAACTTTATTAGGTGATTTTGGATCTCTGAACTTTTGGGTCTTTTCATCAAATAAAAGTTCAAATGCTTCATTAAGGTCCAACATTTCTAAAACTTGTTTTTGGGAACTTGGTTTAGTCAACTCTGATGGAACTTCTGTATTCAATAGCCCGCTGGTAACGGCTTCAGAAATAGTAACAGTTTCGCCAGTTTTCGGATGCGTGAATGTGCCGGTCTCAATGTTAATGTATCCCAGGTTCAGTGCGTCTTCAAAACTAATGTTCGTGTCGCTCGTGATAAACTGTTCTTTGCTTGTCTGTTCATCTCTGACTATACCTTGGCGACGAGCTTCGTCAATAGATATTATTTCACCTGTCTTTGTGTTTTGCACTTCGTTTGAACTCACAAGAACGTAGTCAGCAAGGAGTTCGATCATCTTAGTTGTAACAGTATGCTGAGATGTGAACGTCTCAGTAATTGTAGTGACAACACCGGTTGCTTGCATATCTGTCATAGGTTTGATAGCCAGCAGACCTTGTTCCAAAGCCTTATCTAAAGGAATGACTTCCTTAGTCTTAGGATCGGTAAACGTTGCATATTTCAAGTTAACAGCTCCTTTATCTAAAGCTTCTTCGAATGTTATAGTTTCTGATGTTTGAGGGTAAGGAATACCCATAATCAAATCTTTTTGAATAGCATGACCCACCGGTGTCATTTCACCTGTTAGGGGATGTTTCATTTCTCCAGTATGTGGGTTTATAAGATTCTTTTGAATTGCAATATTAAGTGTCATGGCTGCTGGCGGAATATCAATGACCGGCTTGATTTCAGAATCAGGGAACACCTGAGCGTTTACCGCTGATATGAAATCAAGAGGACCGTCAGTAGTTTTGACTACATTTTTGTCATTATCGATAAAATTTCTTTCGATAGCTTCGGCTAATGTGATCTTTTTACCAGGCGCTATGGTAATGTTAGATAAAGGATCAACAATATCGCAAATGATTGCTTCTCTCAACGTCAAGAGGCTTCCGGTTTCAGGGTGGACTATTTTTCCCGTGACTGGGTCCAAGAGTCCTTGTTCCAAAACTTCTGGAATAGAAAGACTCCTAGCTAACGGGATTAATACTTCATCCTGACCTTCAACATCTAGTATACCTCTCTTTATAGCTTCTTTGATGGTAAGCACATCACCCCGTATGGGGTCAACAATGTGGCCCTTGTTTTCATCAACTAAACCTTTCTCAATTGCTATTTCAAGATTAATTGGGGAACCATTTTCATCTTTGTAAACTTTTACGGCTTCTAGAATGGTAGCTGTTTCCTTATCTATCAAACCTTGTTCGACAGCCTCTAGAGGAGTGACGACATGTTTTCTAAGTTTTTGTAATACTATAGGTTTTGCCTCTAGAACTTGTCCTTCGGGGGTTTGTTCCCTACCTATATTTACTTTATACCGAGGTTTACTACTAGGTGAGGTCTTGGTGATTTGTATAACATCAGTCGGCCGTGTTTTCGTTTTATCAGTAGATTCAATAACTCTTCTGTTGTCTGCTGAAAGACTATTTTGTATTGCTTCTACGGTTATGAAGCCCTCAGAAACTGCCGCGCCTACAGATACAGGCCTAGTGACCTGTGAGACGGTAACTGTGCTTGTCCCTGGTAGTGTTTTACCAGCTCCTGGTTGCATCAAGGTTTCTTGTTGTTTAATAGCTAGAGCATCCTGATATATTTTATAAGTAATAGGATCTACTATGCCTCTTTCATATGCGACATCGATAGGCAGTTGTTCACCTGTTTTCGGATCAACTACCATAGTAACCATTTTGTCAGGTGTAGTAACGCTGGGTACTTGGGTAAACGTAACGCCGCTAGAACTTGGTGAATAAGTGACTCTCTGAGCAAATTCAGGAGATTTCTCCTTGGTCGACAGTTCATACTTTTTGTACGATATTGGGTCAATGAGCCCTCTTTCGTATGCTACTTCTATGGGCAGTCTTTCCCCAGTTTTTGGGTCAACTACTACGGTAACGGTAGTTTCTGTAGGTAATGTTTTTGCTGTCGTAACTTGCGAATAGGTTACACTACTAGTACTTGATGTCTTAATTTCCTGAGTAACCTCCATTTCTGGAGTCCTATCCCTGAGAGATTCTTCGTATTTTTTGTAAGTTACTGGATCCACTAATCCTCTTTCGTAGGCTACTTCCATGGGTATATTCTCACCGGTTTGTGGGTCTACAACCATAGTGCTTTTAACAACTTGAATGATTTTAGATGCTGCTACTAAAGGCGCTCCTACTACCGCAACTAAACCAATTTTAGCCGCATCTACCAGACTTAATTTCTTTCCTGTTTTATCCGTGTATTCTCCCGTTCTCGTGTTAACTATACCGTGTTGAACAGCCTGTTTCAACGATATAACCTTACCCGATTGAGGCTCTATAACTTTGACGCTATTTGCAGGTAACATTCCGCGTTCTACTGCTTCTAAAACATTCTCAGAAACACCTGTCGAGGTGGAAATAACTAAAGCTGTGGCAGGATCAAAGATGACTCCAGGTGTTACCTGTACTGGTTCTAAAGCCGACTGATCTTCCGAAATAATGTCGTGGGAAGGAGCATCGTACATTTCAGATATTTCCATCTTGTCGGGCATACCAGCTATAGACGTGATGGTAATAACTTTCTGTGAATGTGTTGTTGAAGTTAATGTGATAAAAACAATGAATCGACGTTCTATTGCCTCTTTCATAGTGATAATTTCCGTGGTGTGTTTATAATGACCTGTACTGTCGATAATACGTGATTCTAAAGCACGATCCAAAGGTATTTCTTTTTTAGATTTGGGATCTATAACGTTTGCTGAGTCACCATTGATAATGTTAAGTTTTATAGCCTCCTCTAGATCTAAAACTCTGTCTGTGCCAGGGATTACAAACATACCAGTGGCTGGGTCGAAAAGATTTTGTTGTATAGCTTCTTTCAACGACCAGCCACCGCGTGGAAACTCAATCGTATTCTTTTTGATGGTCATAGAAGTAACAGATGGTTCAGTGACAACAGATTTTGATGTTACAGTTCTAATTTCTTGTACTATACCTTCACGGGGTTGCATTGTTTCATGCGTGGTAAAATCTGGGCTTTTAAGAGTTTCAGGCCTACTACTATCCCTTTGGACTTTACTTTCAGGACTGGGTACATCTTTGATATACGACTTCTTCGTGATCTTAAGTTCAACAACTTGACCTGGTACTAAATCCCTCTTACTTACTCTGTCTGAAATATGGACGACCCGTGGTTCGTTCTTTTCTACACCTAGTAAACCTTCGTCTAAAGCTTGTTGTATGGGGAACACTGTTCCAGTGGTCGGGTCAGTGAATGTTTGAGTATTTTCATCGATAAGACCACACCTTATTGCTTCCGCGAATGTGATTATTGTTTCAGATCTTTGCGTAGCACTAGTATTTGTAACTGTTACGTACCGTTTTACTGTTTTAGTAACAGTCTGTAATGTAAGCGTAATATTCAAAAGCGAATTTAGTAAAGCCGCACCTTCGGGTGTAATCATATTAATTTCTACAGCTTTGTTAAATGGAATAGGCCTCTTCGTTGTAGAATCTAACAAATGTCCCGTCTTGGGATCAAGAATATTTTTGAATACTGCGTCTAAAACTGACAATTCCTTACCATTATCATACACTCCTATCTTACGATTAAACATTTCTAATACCTCAGCCCTAACTAAAGACACTTTAGTGCAGTCTTCTAGGTACACCCAGTCTCCACTTTCCGACTTCAGGAAAGTCTCACCATTTACGTATTTAAGATTAGCTTTATTGAGAGCAACATTGAAGGAGACGAATTCTCCTGTTTTTTGATCCTTAAAACCGTCTATATCGAATATAGATCTTTGTGAAACAGAAGTAATTAGTCCACGGTCTACCGCCTCAGGAATGGTACATATTTCTCCTGTTAGATTATCGCGGAACTTATTGTCATGTAAAATTATTTTCGCGCCTAAAGCTTCTGACAGTGTAAGAAGACTACCTGTCGTTGTGTTTGTGATGCATTTAACGTTATCGCTATCGAGAACACCCGCGGAAATAGCTTCGAGAATGTTCAAAGGAGCTCGGTTTGCCGGAGATAGAATCTTACCATCGTTAGTCATTAGGTTGTTGTCGCAGACGTCTTTAAGTGTCATTGGTTTACATATGAACCGCTTGATTGCTGCTTCTTTGAAAGTTAGTTTCTCTTTAGTTATAGAATGTACGTATTTCGAATGTTTAGTATGAATAATATTCTTCTCAATCGCTTCAGTAAGCGTTATTTTTGTGTCGTTTTTAGGATCAACTACTTCCCTAATATTGGGATTGATTAGTTCGTTTTTAATTGCAACATCAATCTGGTATCTATCACCCGAGTTTCTATCCAAAATCCAACCGCTGTTATCTACTAAATCTTGACTAATTGCGTCCGACAGACACAACGCACTTGATTTAATTTTGATAATCTCGTTATAAATGAGGTAGCCTCTTTGATAGGCTTCAGCTATGCTTATGTAGGTTCCATTAGGAAGTCTGTATAGACCTCTTTGTAGATCAACTTGTCCGCGATTTAGTGCATCCGAGATACTCATTCCTTGTGTCGAATTTTCACCTTCGACTGTTACCTTGATTCTCTTCTCTGCAGGGTCTGAGAGTCCTTGTTCAGCATCGTATAGTTCTCTTTGTATGGCTTCTAATAATGTGACTTCGTTTCCGTCTTCGGTCATGCCACAGGGTCCTGTTAATCTGGCAGCAAGTTTTGGGTCAATAAGACCCTCCTTAGCTGCTTGTTCAATGCTCATCGTCTGTCGTGTGTCGGGTGCAGATAATAATCTCCCCGTTCTTACGTCAAGTATCCTCATGCTGATTGCTTGACCAACAGTGAGTATTTCTTTAGTCTCGGGATGCAATATACCTTTAGATTCAATAATATTTGGTCCTTCATACATTCTGTGGACTCTTTTAAGTTTTCGTACGTCAGGTCTGTCATCTTCTGTGATGATTGTTTTCGTTGTATAATTAGGTGAGTTTAGTTTGCCATTGGTCATTGATTTTACGACTGTTTGACCGTCTAGTTCTGTTGATTGTGACGTTCTGACGTATCTGGTTTTAGGAGGAAAGCTTGATTAGTCTTTATTAATACTAATTACAAAACGCCGTCATGTGACAACTCCTAACTACCTAATTTAGCTGTAAAAACAAATGAAGAACGTTCCTAACAAGAAATAGGTACTCATAAAATGTATTATTTAGTACAGTATAACTAGTTCGATACTGCTGACATTTTTATTAGACAGGTGTCTGCCAATTTACGACGAGAATTTTTACTTGCAAAAAACCAATCACAATTTTGTATCTACTGTGAGTTGTTAACTGTATCACATATTACCTGTTTTTAAACTAATTACTTACTTTTCTGTGGTATAATGCGACGTCGTGTAGGTATGTTCTGTGGTCAAATCTTGCATATTGAACTCTTGGCGGAAGGACCGCGCCGACCGAGGCGCCATCGCCTCAACGAGACGCTGAAAATAAAAAAAAAACAAAACGTCATCTCAACTGTCAAACTTCATTTGACTTTTTTATACGATCGAAAGTCTTGAGCCACTGGCTATAAATTCAAATTTGTTAGATATAAAATAAACGTGATGATCATAAATTTTATTTTAATATCTCATGGACAAAATATTACCAATTACTTTGTACAATATAAAAACGAATTTGCTTATTATTCAAGAAATCATTCAGGCTTATGTCAAGTATGACAGGTTGATTAAATCGATTCAACAGTTTTGACATTTTAGTCATGCGCTTTTGCTTGTCATAATTTACAACTAGTAAACAGTTAGGGGCATCAAGTATAGAAAAAAAAAACATGAATATTTATGAGATAATTTGTCCGTATAATATATCAATCACCAAACAATTTAATAATATTCGATGAAAGATAAACCAATTGAACGTCCAACATGACAACCGATGATATCTACTAATTTTTCTCTAGATCTATTTCTTGTCAGTAATAAAATGGTAATGGAGATGGTAAATTGCTTATAATTTGACCTTATTTTGTCAATTACGAATTTATCGGTTCCTACCGATCTTGTTAGTCAAAACAAGCAGCTCTAATTCAATGGTCCTTTAAGCGTATCTGAGGACTAATTTATATAGAACTCTATGAAAAGAGTTTAAAGTTTATACCTACTGGTTAGCTGAAAATCATCAAGTAAGTAACAAAGAAATACAAACAAAATTATTTGACTCGAAAATTGTCATTGCAATGTAAATGATGAAAGGAAGTGATGCATTTAAAATACCTCCATTATACAGTTAGGCTTTGATAGAGCCGACAATGAGGTATTTTGTCGCAAAAACTGGCTTCGAAACATCGATGGTTCGACCGAGGTAATTGACCGCACGAAAGTAAGTTAGTATTGCAAAACTTCGCGTTTTTCATGTAAGGACACGAATTCTGGACTGGTATTATTTCGACTGGGCGACATGAAGTCGTAAATGTTAAAATTGGACAAAAAGACCAAAAATGTTGGAGCAATAAAAAAAAACTGTCGACCCACTTCTTCACCTTTTTGACACTTTTATCGACTGCCAAGTGGTTTTATTGTTTCGCAAATGTATTGGCTACTTGTTTTCTGGTAAAGAATAATAAATACGACATTTTCGAGCGAAACAAGAGCATGAACATTAAAATGCGTTTACTGTGTGAAATTTGAAAGTATCAAGGGTTATAAAAATCTATTTTTTGAATTATCAAAACTGCGCAATTACATTTTATGCATTGGATCAAACATTTGAATGCACAAATATTTAGACAAAAACACCAATGTATAGTAAAATACCAACCCGGCACTCGTACGCGAAGTCATACTCGTACTCCTCCTCCATTTTAACACAATTAATAACAACACTAAAGTATTTTATGGTTCACTTAAGACATGCATGTCTCACAATGTACACATCACTTTATGTTATAACATTCACATAAACTATTATCATGACTAACGATATTAACCTACAATATAGCTAAAGAAAAATTTATAAACATTAGTTTTATAACAACAACAAAAGAGTTTTATAATGCAATAATCGTAAGGCAAAATAAAGAATACAGCTATCCGCGAACCTGGCTGGCTGGAAACTGAATGAAAGCCAAGAAAACCGTAAATCGAAAAAAAATATCGCCGGATTCTAAATTTACACAATTTCGTAATGGCATCTGAAGCGTCTAGACGTCCCGTTCGATTGTCCGTGCGGTAATTTTCATTAATTGCGTATTTGTTTCATCGCGAATTACGAAACAGCTGTTTGGGGTTCGATTTGGAGGTTAGGAAAAGTGACTGGCCGATTCAATACTACGTAGGAAAATTTGAGGACGCTGCGCGCGCATCTCGCCGCGCCGGTGCGACGCCCGGGTAATCTTGACACTATGACACGTATTTTGGAAACAATGCGGTGTAATTTATGTAGTAACTTTTACGAATATTTTTATTGAATATATTAAATTTACTTCTAATAGCGATTTCGCAAAATATGCTGTCTAAACTAACGCTCCTTATTATATGTTTCCAGTATAAACGAATGCAATTTATATTAAAACATGTTTTTTCGTCGACTTTTTAGGTCACGTTCCCTACAAGAGGTTAAGAGATGTCATCGTTCACTAGCAGGACATAATTTTATGCGCTGCACCACCTTTATACATTTGCAGCTACAAAAGAGTATTTATATAACAAACTAGTTAAGGCAATAAGTATTATATGGTAATAGTTACTGCAGTGTTGTTTAATAGCGCGTGACGCATACCGACACTTTCTGATTAGCGTTATATCGTGTAAATAATGGAGATCCAATGTATTTTCCAGAAACAGACAAGATACTTGGAAATTACGAGAGTCAGTAAATAATCTGAGGTCAGATATCAGAAAATTATGCAATTTGACTGAAATAAGACTTTGTGACCAGAGGGCAGGCCTATTTTTTGGCCATAGAATCAGCATTGCCTTACAACGTGGTATTGCTGTCAGCGTTTTGGGCACTTGTTTTTCTTTCTCTAAGTTTGGTTTTCTCTAAGACTTAGATTTTAAATTATGTAAATGTTAAAAATCAGGAAATAAAAGTTACAGAATTTGAAGAATATCTACATATAAATTTAATTTATTGCGTTGATCAATAAGCAAAATTAATACCTATGGTACAGAAGACCTTCGAATACTTCATCAATACGTTAAAAAAATTGAACTAATCACGATAAATGCTACATATTGGACAGTCTGTTTAATTTAAGTAATTGCACTTGAAGTCTACATTTATTTTTTTAAATAACAAAAAAAGTATATAAAGATCAGCCCTTGGTTGACTGGTAGAGAATTCTTAAGGCATTAAGTCCGCCTTTGTACCTTTTTTGTGTGCGAGAAGTTTAAATAAATAAAGATAGCTGATAAGATCTTTCTGTATAGATCTTGTCGGGCACAGCAAAGTGGAGAAAGGCAAAGCAACTACCAATTTTAAAGCAGAACATAAACACTCAGTGCTGTTTACCGTAGGCGATACAATTCGAAGTAAGGCAAATGATCAGGACAAAACTATAGAGACCCGTTACGGCACGCAAAAGAGGTTTTCGGTGTAGGCGGAGCTGAGCAGATAATAAAGCCTTAGGTCAATCGTCCACGATGCTACTCAGAAGTAACGTGGTAAAATTCAAATCACCAAGAAGTAGCCAGAAATCACAACGCAACAAATTACACTATGTAGATAATAAAACGTTAGTAAGTCTCTGAAATATTAGTGCTGTGACATTCTAGCTACTCATTGGTGATCTGAGATTGTAATACCTTACTTTTGAAAAGCATCGTGGACTATGGGCCTTACAATAAGATTGTATTGTAGTTTTCACACCTACACTGACTGAAATATTACCAGAACAACGTAATGTTTATTGATGTTCCGTCGGGAGACTGAACTCTAGTTCTGAACTATGGTGATGATCGAAGCCGTAATTCATTGTGTGTATATGAGCAACAGCTGTTTGTCGTTCTAAAAGTCAAATTTGGTTTAATTGTATTCATGTCACTGTCTATCATCTACACTATGGGAAAGGTTATTGTCCTGTATACAGTCGTTTATTCGTAAAACTAGAAAACTAACACTCTTAAGAGGAAACTCTGTCACCACATGGTCGTTAGCGTTCACTCTATAATTCCATACGTATTCCTCTGTTTTCTCCCGGATAAGTTAACCTAGTCCCAATACTTTTTTAAGACATAATGTATAATCGACCATGCCCCTATATTCTACGTTTTTAATCGTAATTATAATACAAGATTTTTGAAGTAAAATAAAAGATATCATGCGTTTATGATATCTTTTTTTTAGCTGTGTTTTCTTTAAAAAATATATTTTCCAAGACTAGAAAATACTAGACCACTATATATATATAGTGGTCTAGTATTTTGGGTGGAGATAGACTAGTAGTAATACTATTTGTTGGAAATACATCAAAATCTCTTCCGGTTTAGTTCAAGCAAGAACTTAATACGTTTATGTTGTAGTTGCAGTTAACAATAATTGATTTACAAGAATGGAATACGTTCATTTAATAGAGGAAACCTTTGAAGTTACTCCCTTCCTGAAATTCATTGCAGTCAGAGTCGTGTTAGGGTTATAACGTTTCAAGTTACGGTAGTTACAAGCGATTGCAGTTTGAATGCGTATGTGCAAAATCGAATCAATGGACGGGTTTTATGTTTACGTACGTAGGTACGTACGTTTAAGTTATATATACTGTATAAAGCTTTATGGTCAAAGTCTGATTTTTAAAACGATATCGTTCAAACCATATTTCTAAGCGTGACGTAACGTGCTCAATATTCAAAGACGGATGAATATCATAACATTTCTGGTAAATCTATGAAAAGAAACAAGCTAGCTTTGTTCATATCCATAAGAGATCATCAATCAAAAGTTGCTAAAACGCGTAAAAAAAATGTGTACTAACCACAAACCATAATATTAACGATAAAATAAAAAAAATCTCTCAACTTATTTACAATATAAACAGTATTGAAAGTTTACTTTATTAGATTAGTACTAACGTAAATATTTATTAGTACGAGCTATAACCACTTTAGTAAGTGCTATATTTAGTTGTATGAGTAAGGTGTATCGTAGTGAACGAAAATAAACTCATGTTAAGTAATACCACATTACAATACGCATCACTCGGGCGCCTGTTATATGGCGTGAGGTAATCAGAGGCTTAAAACGCTGCCAAAATAATGCTTAACATCGAGAGTGTTCTTAAATAGGATGGAAAAAAGTATTAAAGAAAAAGTATCAAAACTATTCGATCTCGTACCCAAAGTATACGATAACAGTAATCCAATATTCTGACAAGCGATTGTCACCTCATTAGACAAAAAAGGGCCAATCAAATACGAAACACGACATATTCAAAATTCGAACGAAGGTGAATAAAAAATATAACAAAAAAATTGCATAACGAAAGCAGTAATAAAGTTCAATGGAACACAACAAGAATACGACGAGCTAGCAGCGGAAGCATCTATCTGAACGGCCGTATCTATTTTGGGACCTACTGTTCTGTTGTAGTGCTTAACAAAACACGGTAGATAAAACGTGGGCAAGCGAGATTAAGGGAAGCAGTGAATTGTACTTTGAGTTAACCTACATACAATGTAGACACGCTAAGGGACTTATTGAGCTGATGGATAAAAATCTTCAAAATAAAAACGCGCGTTCTTAGTTTCAGTAGAAAATGATCGAGGGATTTTGGTTCTCTGGTCCGCTGGTAGTTTTGATTGCAAAAACTCTGAACATTTATTAAAGATAGCCCATATTTATTTAGTATTTATATTTATTTAGTAGTGAAACAGTATGGGCTGCAATTGATCATCATCCAGCCCTTATTTTTCATATATTTGAAGTTGGCTGCTGATATATATTCACTTTTAGTGTACTGAATAAGTATCTTTTATAAAACCAATATGGCAGAACCCTTGTTTTAGCGCACCCTAGGGACAGTTTCTCGACTATACTCTCTAATGACTGGATTGAGCACCATGTCAAGCCCATTTTAGTGCTCATTTACACAAACGGCACGCTTCAACAGCTAAGAAAACTGCAGCGCTTAGATGAAAATACTAGGAACATCGCGATTTCACATTCCTATAAATATTGTGCGTATCGATCGGGATACACTTCAGTTTATTTATATATTCCGGTCTGCTTGAATGAATGAAGAGCTTTGTACTGTTCCTACGTTTGTGTAAGCCTTAATCAATGGAAATGGAAGAACGGTGTTCCATAGGCGATGATAAGACTA
This sequence comes from Aporophyla lueneburgensis, assembly GCA_932294355.1. Classification (NCBI taxonomy): domain Eukaryota; kingdom Metazoa; phylum Arthropoda; class Insecta; order Lepidoptera; family Noctuidae; genus Aporophyla; species Aporophyla lueneburgensis. The sequence continues at coordinate 14,913,593 of OW028735.1, forward strand.
GCGCACCGATATTTTTAGATACCTTGGTTTAAACATAAAGCTGCTAAAGTGTAGATTTGTTGTTTCATGTGTGCGCTAATTCGGATTTTCTTTTGTTTACCTCTTTAGCCTGCCTAATAATAGTAACAAACTTTCAATTACACTCTGAATAATTTTGAAGTCAAAGTCAAAGCATTTATTTCAAACAGCCCCAAAAAGGCACCTTTGAACGTCCACAGCTATATGAAAACAGAATTGATTCTAGTTGTCCTTTCCAAAAGGCAGACTCGTATGGAGAAGAAGGAAGGAGGAAGGATATTGCTAATCCCTGGTTTTTGATTTAAGTCATCCTATAACCATGTCATTAACGTCTGCCTCGCATACATATTCTTCTTTTCAAGCTGTTTAGACTACGTCATCATTCTTGCGTGGATTAAGTTACTTCTAATGCAAATAATAGTTACTGTCTAATTTGATGATTACCAACTAATTGCTCATCGTGCCCTAAGCCATCAAGCCACAATAACAATATAATTACTAACTGTTCATCCAATAATTACAATTATTATTTGTCTTGCCTACTGACAGCTCCCTACTAAGCCCTTCCTTCCTACTTCATCATTATAAATATTAATGAGATTTCGTGTTCAAGTATCCAAAACGATGCTTACTTTCCAAAGTTAATCGCTATTGATCCAGAAATCAATTGATGTATAAAATGAGTATAAAAATAAACATTTTCTACGTAAACAGAGCGTAAACGAGAAAGCGCTGTTTATGAGATTCTTACACGTAAACATTGTAAAGGTAGGAGTAAGCATAATGAATTTTTCCGTTATGCTATTATTATAGCTTATTTGGAGATGTTAGTATAAAAATGTAAAGAAAATGAATCGGTATTTGGAAAATGATCATTTCTCTATAACCGGATATGTTTTTACGGTTTTTTAAGAAGTAGGCGAACAAAAATCGTATTTAACATAGGCCCTAAAACAGTACCTTGCAAAACTAAGTCATCTATTTGCAAAGTTTATTAGCGCGAATGAAAATATTTGAAATATTTGTGAGCAATAAATCACATAATACCTCGCGCCTAATATAATTAGTGTTTCTCAGCGAAAAAATGATGTTTACCTTGTCAGAAGATTAGCAACACAATCTAATGCCTACCACGGTTCGGCATTTCAATTTGGAATTTCAACACATTGGAATAAGCGTGAATTTGGAATAGAAAATTAAATTCTAACGTTTGCTTGAGATAAATTGTTACATCAGTCAAAGATTTGTAGACCATTCATACTGTTACGGATTTTTAGAGCAAACTGTCAATATTAATATTGTAGTTACTAAGAATTCTCATATTTTATCGTGGTTGCTAAAACAAAAATACCTGTATAAAAACGAGTTTATTTTTAGTTTGATCTTTATCTCTCGTTATTGAATCGTCATGATCCTTGAGAATGCTCCCTTTGAAAGTATTTATTCTCCACTGTTCTCTGTTATGATAATCAAGGTTTGTTTGTCACTTATATCTTCGCATTTCCTCACAATAGAGACTTGGCATAGAGTTGGTAACTTATAACTTTGTTAATGCGTCAGTACCGCCTTGACGTGCTTACAAATCGTATCATAAAACTCCAGCATTATGATCGATAGACTCCAAATGCGAGCTCCTAAATCAAACCAACGCTAATTAAAAGAAAGTAAACTAAATACTTGAACAGTTTCAACTCACTGAATCAATGTAACTCATTTCAGTTCTTGTTTAGACGTTGCGTATACAAGACGTAATATAATTTCAGTCGTTATAGTCGGCTTCATAAGTTCATTGACCTATATATGTTTAAACAGTAGCTATAAATTCAATGGTTTTACAAACAATAAATATAAATCTTCTGCTATTTCGTTACTTTACGCAATAACAGTGGATATGTCAGAATTTCGTGTGGGCGTGGAAAAATTGTAGTACACTTTTATAGAGCTGAAAGATAAATTGAAAACTGAAATATTTACATATTTTTTCACGTAGGACAACACAAGTAAAACATACGATATATGGAATCGTTTTAACTACTAGCTTATGAAAACGGTTCACCGACTGTCTGGTATTGATCGAATGTAAATAAAGTTTTCAGAAGTCCTTTAACATTTTTAATTTTGCTTTAGTAAAGTCTACATACAGGTGAATCAATATATTTCAAGTCAGGTACTCAATTATTAACGAAAATATACGTAGTTTAACCATTACAAAATAGGTGATCGTTAAAATCGAATCGACATACTACACACGCGACAACCTTGCGGGTGTTTTAAAAACAATTTCAGTAGGCTAGCATTAGAAATGCCCAAATCGACCTTGGTTTTGTAACGGTCCGTTGACGATTATATATGTATTTCATATGCAGTTCTATTCAGAATTGATGATGGAAGGTACATTAGAGATCATTGTCATGTTCACCTTGCGGTTTATGAAATATGGTGAACTATTCGGATTTATTGTGGAATCAGATAATTGGCTGTGCCTGAGGTGGAATATAAAACATATCCCGATGATTGTGCATGCTTATTAAGTTGTGTCTAATACAAATCACAATAAACACGTAAGATAAGATTGATGTAAATCATAAAACATAAACATTGGAATTATTCATATAATTAGAAGTTACTAACCTACTGTCTACAAATGCAATCATAAATAAAAACATACACAATCACAAACACTGATAATGTTTCAGGAAAGTACGTCACAGACTAAAGCACGCGTAAAACTCATTAAGAAAAGCGAGAAGCGTCAACAGAATACAACAAAATACAAACTTGTACAACATCCGATCATCAAGCACACATATATTCATAATAAACTCACGAATAAGAAGCAAAAATAATCCATATGTCACAAGCAGAAACGACGATAGTCGCTCGAATACTATTTCAACAACCCACTGGATTTACAGATAAGAAAGTAATTATCATTTTATCGAAGAACAAATATCATTTGATTGAGTTTTGGAGCGACAAATGTCGTATGTGTAAAAATAGGAGTTTTGGCACGGGTTCTGAACCAAATCCGTTTGGAGCTGGTTGCCAAATGGCATCTTGAATGGTTCACACGATGGCTGGACGAGTAGTTAGAGGCATTGTCATTGCAACAAAACATTACTTGGGGCATATTTTTACGGAAACTTTAAAATGGGGTCACGGCTTCCGTGATATTTACGGAAAGGGACGTTCTGTACTGGCTATGTTACAGAATTATGTAATGTGTAGACCGGATGGTTGAACTTGAAATCTTTGCTAGTGAATATAATATTCATTGCGTTTGCGACATCGTTATTTATAGTAATTAATCATATATTCTAAGCTGACCTCACTTGCATCTTATTTTAAGGTAACTTATTGTTCTTAGCTAGAATAACAGTTATTTTTGCAGCATTACTCACTTAATATTCAGAATTATTATCCTTTATTGCACGAGCTATAGAGATTTATTCACCACAAAGTGCTCGGTCCCCTACAGTACTTATTGTGTCACCTTCATTAATTCAATGACCCACCTCTTGATCGCTGAGGCTGATTCGTTTGGCATACAAATAAACATTGACTATCTAAGTATCTTTATGGACTTTTTGCCTTAAACGTGTTTCAATATAAACTAGTTTAATAGACGTTTTATAGTTATACGAACAAATTCAAGGAAAAATCTAATTTATAAGAATTCTTTACAATTCATCTTTGAGTCTGTCATCTGTTTCATTTCTTTGAATCCGGATTCATAGGCAATTAAATCGACCACTGATGATGTAACTAAGACGCTAAAGTCAAACACTCGATAAAATAAAAAGAATCGATTCGCCACATAATGAAACATTGATGGTTGAAGCAATCAGAAAGCACATTTTAAATGGAACTTGAATATGAGTACTTGAATATCAGAATTGAGGAAACAAGTCTGTAATTGACACAGCACGTTCGGCAGACGGAAAAATGGAAAACAACAATGGCATACATAATGTTATAAATAAGGACAAACAATGACGTAATATTGCAATGAGTATTTTAATAAATAAAGGTACCTACAAGGTGAACTGATTGCAATTTGTTTTTTTAATATTAATGAAGATTCTAAGTGAGATAATAACGTAATAACATGTTAAATGTAATGTATTGGGAAAGAGATAGAACTAGTACTGGAAGATGATGGTCAAGGTAAGGTATAAAAATAACTGAACGTCCAAAAGTGTGACAGGCTGTCAATTTTATAGAGTTACTGGTATGATCTGGACGAAGAACGCGCAATGCCATGGAGACTGACAGAAATGAATGAAGGCCGATACGATACCGTATATTAATGAAAAGAAGATATTGTCAGATTATATTGCACAACTCGTTTTCATTTATAGGGGATTTCCCAAAACACTAGCTGTTCTAATCTTGAAAAGTGCTACTAAGTTGTGGTGCTAGTAATCTTGAAAAGTAATGACATCAACAGAAACGATTAATCCCACCCAACAGAGACCCTTGTTTGGACTCTTACGCATGTAGAAATAAATGTCAAGGTATAGGCTTATTATGAGTAAGACTTCCCTTGACATTGCAAATGTATAGTTGAATCAAGTTGAGTCAAGACTTAGTGCGTTTGCGCATAGTCCAATTACCGAAATTATTTACGAGAGGGAAGACGCAAGGAATTTTGACAGAAGCAGTCTACGTTGTCTTTGCATAGTTTAGTTCGACAAGTCTTTGATGTGAATATCATATCGAGCGTTTTATTACTGATCGATGAATAGGGTCTAAAAGTCAAGCTTCACACGAAACGATAAATATTGAAACAGTCTACTGAAGTACCTAAAGGCCATAGCATGTCTAGAACAATTTTCTAGAAAAATTCAAATTGATAGCTATTAAGTTGAACGGTTATATGTATAACATTTTAACGATGTCTGTACTACATTTAATTTATTTATTGATAAAATTATTATTATTATGCCATTTCTTTTAATTTAAATTATTTATCGAATTATAAAAAATGGTCCTTCTAACCTATGATCTATACTGTAGGACCATTTTTCATGAAACCTTGATTTTTTAAAGTTATTCAGTGAGCTGTAGTTATTTATTGGTTTTATTATTGGGCTATTGATATCTTATCGACATTGACGTAATTTTGAGAAACGTATAGGTATATCGGTTAAAGCTGATTACATACAAGTGCATTATCTTAATTTTAATACTCCTTCTGATATGAAAGATATAACAAGGTATCTTGTATGTCCGGTACTGTGTTTGGTATTTAATGCACTTTTGAGTTAATATGCTCACATTTAAGTTATTTCAATATTTATATTGAAAAATGTATTATTGGACTCATTCAATACAATGCCACTCTTTTAATCAACATACATTAATTAAACAGTACTGTCTAAAAATAATTAGAGTCTTATGTTTCAACACCAAGTAATTTAAATATCGAATTCATTTGATTCATCGGTTGCACAGAACAGCTGTTTCACGTTATGTATTGTAAAAATATCGGCCACACGGTTTTCCACTTCATATCGCACGAAAAATAGCTATTAAAACCTCTTTGAAGTCTAAACACGGTAAAGTAACCTATTCGCTTCATGCTTCTTTTCAAAATGATATCCAAACAGCAAAAAGTCGTCGTTTCAGACAACCTTGAGCATGTAAACAAAACAAAAATACTTGAATGCTGTTATAAGTCGTAACAAGCATTCAAGTGAATATGAATGAATTAATACTTTATTGTCATTTTGTTTTAAAGAGATTATTCGTCAACGCGCCTAGCAATAATGTAATACTTTCGAAACTGGCTTCAGTAATTTTTTCTCGTTTACAATAATCATTAAATGTCGGTTAAGGTCGCCAGTTAACTTCTTAACTACAATTCTGAGTGCGAATATCTCGACTTCTAATCGCAGTTGTAAATTCATAGTAATCTGTAAACAAAATATAGATAAGGCTAAACCGGCATTGTAAAAGACAGATAAAATCGGAAAACAGTTTTTTAAAATAAGAACACTACAATATGTTTGGACACATTCGAACTAAAACTTTTTTACACAAACTTTTCACTGTACAAATGCAGGCACACAATAATTTGCACTCCGAAATTAAAATTCGAAACTGAAAAATCGTATTCCAAAATTCGTTCGGTTTAGTCGAGCGCGGCGTGCGTCGATCGCCGGTCGTCGTTCGCGCGCTACTAAAAAACGGACGTACAGTCATCGTATCAAATTATTGCTATCACGAATAGGTATTCGTTGCAACGTTCCGACTGACGGCACATCTGTACGATCATTCAGTTTGCTAAGGCTTCATCCGATCATAGAATTTGTAGACAGTTCTAATCCTATCACAATGTTTAAGTTGCTAGTCCTTTTTACATGCTAACTGATCCATTTTCTTGCACTGAAAGAAAACATTCAAGTTGTATTGTAGGAAAATACAAATAGAAAATTCAAGACCAGAAATTGGAAATCATACACTGCACAGAGGCATAGCTATCTTAGCTTGAGCGAATCCCCACGCTCCTGTGCTAGTGATATCATCCTTATCTCATCAATAATTATATTACTTTTGGCTTAATATAATTCTAAGAAACAGATCCTTTACTTGAGAGGGCCAAAACCTTCAGTAATGTTTTAATGGTTTCCGATTTTCATTCATTCACCAAATCACCGAGCCCATCAAAATCATGTTCACCGCCAATTCTCCTAACTTTCTTATCGTAACATATACTGCAGCCAAGCAGTTTGTTTTTGAACGTTATCGCCCTAACTAATACGACCTTGGCTTTTATTGTGTCGACCTCCGTCTAACCCGACCCAACCCTGGTTAAAATATGAATGCCAAGCCCGAAGAATCAATAGGCTTTCAAAGAGTTGAGGCTTTGTTTCGTAATACTTCACGTAATAAATGTTTATGGAACAACATGGTAGCTGAAGCACGATTTGTGAGCGAGGTTAATATTGATTTTGCGTAAAAAGTTTGTTACGGAGTTAATCAATTTTTTACATGCATAGACTGAGCTGACTTGGTTTGGTCCTTTCTCCATATATATTTTGGTCCTTATGTCCAAGAAAGTGTAGGTATTTCAGAATTTTGCGAGTTGGTCACAAATTAATGGCATTCTTTTAATTAAAGCCATAATTAGATACAGCTACCGACTTCTCAGATTTTTTCTGATTCAGTACAGTACAGGTTATGCATTCGTAAGTTTACAATTTTAACGTGTAATTTATTTTTAGCAAAACTACATGCATTAAAAGCAAAATGATAATTAAACGGCTTTAGACCTTGACACTGCGACCACGCTGATCATAATATTACGTCACCTAGATGTAATAATTATGAATTCCTCACGCGAACTCACTTTGATAACGTTAAATATATTCTCATAGTTTACATTATGGTAAACACATGGGCTTACACACGACTGTAAAGCACGAGGTTACCGTGACGCGAAATTAGCAAAAATTTGCAACGGTAGGTTATAAAACTGTGCCGCTTGATTTGGTCCTACGAGTCCTAACCAGCCACCAACCCAGCTTCAAGTTTTTATAATATCTTTCTTTATTATGTAGAATTTACTATTGCATTAGTAAATTATGCTATAAGCATTGAGAGCAATGGTGGCCCAGTGGAAACTACCCCGATGAGTTGTTGGTCGTAGTTTTAAACTCAAACAGGCGCTTCCTTTGTGTAAATTATTTTATCACCACTGCTCTCAAAACGGTGAAGGACAACAATGTGAGGAAACCGGCATATTCTAGAACCAAGAATTCGAACACATGTGACATCTGCCAACCCGCACTGGGCCCGCGTGGTGGATTACGAATGCTCTCACCGAGAGGAGGCCTTTGTCTCAGCAGTGGGAACATTATAGGCTGATTTTTATATTCCAAACGCTTAGTCGTACCATGTATTCTAAATATTGTTTCTTAGGACCAATTTTCAGCAAAGACTTTGCTTTTTACTTAAGTTTTCTGGTCCTTTTGAAAGAGCAGTCAGAAGATCAGTGTAGCTAAATAAATTAGGTCAAATTGCCGTTGCATTTGGCCAGTAAACCACGTGGGTGGAGTTACAGGCAATAAGTGGCTTATAACGGTCTTGGTACACATCATGTGGGTACCGCTAAGAGCCTTACCCCACAAGAAAAGTGTGGGCGCACCTCGTTAACTTGAGGAGAAAACATTAAGAACAATTTATCAAAGATTGTGGAGTATTAATTAGATATTTTGGACAGGTAAATACATTAGAAGTTTACGTCTTATTTGTTTTGAAGACTTACGTTTCTAAGAATTGACAGAATATTTATTGAGAGAATATTAAAACTCTTCGCACATTCATTGGCAGAAGTTCCAATCTAGTATTTCATGCTATATAGGATTTATCTTGTCCTATACCTAGCTGTGATATTTGTTTTACTAAAGTGCTTTGTCTAACATTATTTACTATGGTAATTTAGTCATAACGCAATTAGCTGCAATTAAAATATATAAAACTACATGCGTAACTAAGGTTAAAAATACAGGTATGTAAGAAAACTATTAATATTCCCCAAAGTGGCTTGTTTTTAGTAAACATGATTAATTTAATTGCTTGCTTACATCATCGCGCTGAGAACCATATCAAAATACGTTGGTTTATGTGCATCCATTATTATAAAAAATAGAGAGATAATTCAAACCAATCTTCTTCAATGTTGTTTTGATTTTTTTACCTTTATAATTACTATCTTTTGCCTGCGGTTTCGCATGCGTCGACGTCCGATATAATGTCCTTACCCAAGTCATGCTCTCTACCTGCGTGCCAAATGTCATCTGACTTTGTTCAGCTATTCAGTTGTGGAATGGTAAAGATAGACAGACAGTTACTTTTGGCATGTACAATATTAGTACGGATTATGCTTACAACCTTTTTTGCATTTCAGATGCGTGACCGACAGATTAACTCAACTAAAACATATAATTGTATAAAAAGTTCTAAAGATTGCTCAGCGCTAGGGCTCACGTGAGCGTTTCAGTGGATCTCCGCTTTTTTTTCATATATCTATGAGTAAGTACTGACGTCATTTGCTGCAAATTAGACGTGCTTTTCTTTTTATGTTTCATGATTATTTTTTGATAAGGTACGAAGTGTTGAACGAAGTATTTTTGCTCACTGTTTCACGCGACGCGACTAAGGTAGAACAATTTTTATTAAGAAATTCGCACCTGTCTACGGAGCCTTCATGCTGAACGTCATTCCCTAAATAAAAAAAAATGAGTGTGAGTGTTAGACCACACGACTGAGTAAAACTTCTTCAGCTCCATCTATATGTTAAAGAGAGAAAGAGTGTGCTCGCTCTTCTCTCTCTTGCCACTACAGTACGAAACGTAACTCTCTCTTTCTATCTCCACTAACTTATATCTCCCTCTCAATTTCCGTTCGCCTCGCCCGATCACACTTTTCGTAACGCTCTCGTCACACATTCACTAGCTTCCTCCCCAAGTGAAGCGTGCGCAAAGAAGTTTTACTTCAAAAACATGCTTAATTGGGAATACAAGACAAACTTAACCTTTGCTTAAGGTCGCATTAAGTACTCCATAAAGGAAAAAGTACCTCTGGGATGTCTGGTACACCCAGTGATGCCATAGATGTTTTTACAAAAATATACTACTAAGTCGAAGTTCACTTGAACGTAAATTTCGCGCGGGATTTTATTGCGCACTGGAAAATGAACTCTCGGTGTTAAACTGAACATAGAGAATCCAATAGGCTGCATCGGAGCGGGTCGTAAAAACATACTGTTCGATTTTCAACTCTAAGCGCTAAACAGTGAGTGGAAGATCCGCCGCTACATTATTACGTGCGTGTAAAGGTTGACTCAAAATGTTGCTAAATTATTGCTACAGTTTTACCAACCTCCGCCAAAGTGCTTAAGGAAAAAATTAGCATGAACATAAAGTACAGTACCTACCACAGAACGCGATTACGTAGGCAGCCATGCTTGTAAGCGGCTTAATATATACCGTAATACTTATAAATAGCATTTATCGTTCCGAAGCGTGCGCGAGAGTTTATTGTAATGTCAACTTGCTTCGATTGCACTGATAGGCTAAAGAGGATGCTACTAATGAAGGTTGAAAACTGACCGTTGGTACCTTTTAGGGTAGTAAAAGAAGAAAAGGGTTTTATACGTGTAGCAATTGTTTTACTATACTGATACAAATGCTCTGTTAATATAGAAAAGAAATGAGTAAAGATGCCCATCGAAACGTCGATTTTAGACTGTTGTAAGTCCTCAATCCTCTTATGAATATGGGTGTGGAATATATTTATGTGATATGATAAGGCAGCGGTGCGCCGTAAAAGAAGGTGTAGTGACAAAACAGAAAAGAGCATGCTTGGATGCTTAGATGTGAGTGGAAACGCCGGGTCCACGCCCTGAGGACATATTATAGTGACCTTATTGTGATGTTCTTTAGAAAGGTCAGATACGTAGTACTCGCAACCGGCGTGTGTGTAGAATGTAAACAAGGCAAAAGGAATATGAATGTAAGGATCGTAGCAGGTGGCATTCTGTAGTTTCAACCTATCCTATGGGAAGAAGGCAAGGAAGTATATGTAAGTTTGTATGAATTGTAAGAGTCCGTGAGTTTTCCTTTAGCCTAATAAGTTGCAGCATTCAAACTAAAATGGAGTTTATTAAACCCAACCAATTTTCCTTCTACTTTATACAAAACAGGCATTGTATAGTCGCGTCAGTTCTATAACAAATTGGCCAATTTCACAATGATTCATTCTCAAACGAAATGATATAAATGGCTCATAGCAGCGGTAAACAAAAAAAATGCTGCATCATAGCCTGAACTAAGTTAGACGAATAAAGTTTGTAAACAACGTAAAAAATGTATGAAAAGCTTTCCTCAATAGCATCACGTCACGCTATGGCTTGACGGGGTTGGCCATAGTTTACATTAGAATATTATGAAAATTGAAAATACATGTTACTTAAGTAAGTAATTTTCTACCCCAAGAAATTGGATTTTGTAGCTAACCCGTCAAATTACAAAACGCGATAACTCTTCAGTTCTAGCCAGTTTTTGAATTAAGAACTCAAAATATATGTATAGAAATGTAGTTCTTAATACAAAAATGAAAATTTAGCACCGGACTAAGTTATCAGTTTTTTAAAAAGAACTGCATTCCTGAGTTCTTAATTCAAAAACTGTGTTGGTGGTTTTAAAGTGATGGAAATACAAAACCATGTTTCGTAAAAAGGGGGAATAATCCGCCTGGCACGCACGTGTATATCTGTCGCATGGTGTAACAGATGAAGAACATCATTCCACCCAATTATTTTGTAGTTACCGAAAAATCTAATGTATCCGTCAATTAAGTTTAAGAAGACATGGGCAAGGCTGGTCCTCGACCTCATTGTTAAACAGTCACGGGCAGACATGTATGCATTCGTTTTTTGTCAGCAGCTATATAGCGAGTCAACGAACCATGTACCAAGTGCCAGGTTTTATTGCAAATGGTGGCTCTTTTTTACGATTTTGTACCAAACTTTGTTATCAGACTTCGTGTAAAGGCTACGTAACTTCTGTAAGGTAATTTTGGCGGTTTATTTGGCGAGACTAAATTAATTTTTACGGCGATCTTATATTTTTTAGGTACTGGAGCAGCGCGGATTGAAGGCCCAGAATTTATTTTATGTAAAATGACTGAACATTAAGTTGTGGTTAATACAATGATACTGTCATGATCTGTATATGTTTATTTTGTTATATCTAGACTGGTGGCTCGTGGCTAAGTAAGTTTTCAAAACAAAACCCCTCCATGCTTCGGAAAGCACAAGCAAGTTGGTGCCGGCTGAAATTCATGGATATCTGACAGTCGTTACCGGTCGTAAGAAGCCCGAAATTCTGACAGCCAGTCTTACCAAGGGGTATCGTAATACCCAGTAACTTGGTTATGAAGGTCAGATAGGCTGATGCTCCATGTAAAATACTGGTATTAACCGGTCAATTACAGTAATTACAGACACAATTAAAAAACGATTATTTGCATACCAAATGTGGTTTCTCAGGGACTTAGAGGTTAAGCTAAACTGAAGGAAGAATCCAATATAATTGGGAAAAGATTAGGCAGATGATTCATTTATATCTAGACAATACACGATAATATTTTATTTCATTACTCGTTACTTCGTCATATCGCTTGGACATATCACAGGCTGTTATTAGTATTATTCGCCTGAATACAGCTTGTTGCTTTCTTCCTCCCACAGTTTTCCACCAACGCAAGATACTTGTTTGATAGTGGGCGAGACTTGTAAGTGAACTTATCTTCCTCTATCTCACAGCGCCAATCCTAGGTTATAACTTAGAACTTTCTAAGTTAAAACACCAATTACACCTGACCTGAGGATCGAACTGGAGACCTCAAAAGCGATACCGTCTTGGTTTAATAGCTTCAGGTTAATGAGGTAGCCGAAGTAATCTACAGAAATTTCCATTTCTCACGAAATCAATTTGATCGTACTAAACCTCTTAGCATAGAGAAACTTTGCAGTGAAACCTGGATTTAATACTCTTAAATCGCCTACTTTCAGTTAGTAAAAGTAGTGATCAATGCTAGTTCTAGATAAGCTATTCTAAGTAGAGAAAGAGGGTTACATTTGAAATTTTATACATATTTGAATCCTACAAATATAAACAGGACACAAGAGTCCATCCATGGATTTATACAATTCCTATCATTCAAATCTGATGCTGAAGCTTTGTTTTTATTTGAACGTACTAATCTCTGGAACTACTAGTCGATTTAAAAAAAATCTTTGGAGCCGAATAAAGGAAAAAGAGGCAAAAATAACACTTAGCAAAAACGAAGTAATAGAGGTTACTCGGTTTAGAATTTTTACGCGGACTAAATCGCGGGCAGAAGCTAGTAAGAACATATAAGAGGAAATGCATTAATAGCTAGAGTGAGACCTCTAGAGATTGTTATTACTATAAGTTAGAATACTAACTTCCAAAATAAACAGGAAATAATAGACTATGGACATATAAAATTCCTACAATTCAAATAAAGTATAAAACTGTGCGTCTGTCAAAACAGTTCACTTAAATCCAAAAGTTATCCTACCTACAGTGAAATCATCACAATAAAGTCTAGAACCAATCTCGCCACCACCATATACGTCTGGTCCTAATACCCACGCATTGTACATATAAGAAGAAATCGTAGGAAGTAATAAATGGTACCTCACTAATTATTAAATTCAATGTGAAGATATCTCTGTGATAGACACAATTGTTTTGGCAATATTTGGGAATGTGGGTGGTGGCGGAAGTGGAAATACGAGATTATTTTTGAATGGCTATTTGTCAAGGTAATTTTTTGAGGTCATTTTGCGTGTGAATTTTGGTACGATTACTCATTCAAACGTTGAGCTCGTTCTAGGATGAATATAAATTAAAACCAAGACCAAATAGGTATGTACTCATTTGATCATTTAAATAAACATCCTTTTCGCTTAAACCCAGAAAAGGTATTTGGTTATCCGAATTCGTAAAGTTCTTTGCGGTTTCACATAAGCTCTGTATTATTAGACTCTCTTTATTTATTTCTCAATATTCGAGTTCAATTTGTGTATAAAAAACCAACTAACGGCTTCTTAATTCAAACCAATCCATTTTTGTACTTCGAATTTCCTAGTAACAACAAAATCGTTATTTCGATCCGAATTCGAAAATCCTTAACGTCAAAATTTAAATAGTGAACGACCTTGAGAGAGGTCCGACTGATGACCTAATGGTGACATCACTACGCGTAAGTGAATTAGGTAAACGTTCGTGCGACGTGAGCGTGAGGTTTTCCATCTACGTGACACGGTTACACTGTGTATTGAATGTATGGATGATAGAAAGCGCCGGCGCCTGATAGAATAAATAAATACGTTAATGCGTTTGTGTGTTATTCTTGGAATGGGATAATAGGATGTTGGATTTTCTGAAGAAGACTGAGACAAACATAGAAAAGTTTTTAAGTCTTAAATAGTTACTGGTCCTTAGAGTCGCGCTGCACTTAGTGCTGATTTGTTCTGCTTTTCCAGTTAGATATAGTTGGGACCAGAAAACTTAGCGAACAAAATTAGTCTAAAATGTATTTTACATATTTTTTTCCTTTACCTTCCAGCAAAGTAACATTTTAAAGATACTACATCGTGATGGCAATAAAAACCACAAAATTATAGCCATATTTCAAGTGTGAAGCAATTTAGTTTTTTCATCTAATGGCTTGTTTATGAGGTCGGTTCTACGCGTGACATTGCTTAGAAAACATTGGAAGGACACTTGTATCAAACAAGTTTGGCGCGGTTTTATTACAACGGGGCTCTACGCTAAACATATTTAAAAACTGTTTTTGTAATAACCTTTTGCAAGGGTACTGTGGTTGTTACTTATTTTATTTGGTAAAAATTCCTTTAGACGCACTTATCACTCTTTCTAAAACGCTGAATCGGATATACTAAGGTTGGACTTTTAATCGTATTCACTAACTTGACAATTGGAGGGATACCAGGTTTTGACAAAAAAAAGATAGTGAGGTGGTGCAAGAATTAATGAAATTGAATGAACTTGAAATAATGTACTTACATGCAAATTTTGTAATTTAAATTTAGTAACTTGTCTTAAAACGAGGTGTGTACTATATTGATATATATGTAGTCTATGGCAGTCAGAGGAAATAAAATGACTTTAGTAAAAAAATTAGCAAAATGACACGATTTTTATATTTAGTTTTGTTTCTATCAGAAGAAAATAAAACAAGGAAATAACTGTCATTAAAATTATTAATTATTCTTATAATCCACACCTAAAAACGATTTTTTTAAGTTTTATTTAATTTAAAACATTTTTATCATTTATTCTTGCGAAATCGTTCAATACCCCGACACTATTAGTTTTAGAATGGTATCATTATTTTGCATTGAACTGTCAAGTTAGTGAATAGGATTAAAAGTTCAACCTTAGACTCCCATTCGGTCGTTGCCGTGGCGTCGCATGTACTCGACGTTAAATGGCATATACTTGGCTCCAGTCGTATTTTCACTTCTATCGCTTGGTAATAAGAACACACCTTTTTTACGTCGAAAAGTTACCATTATAATAACACACTGGATACCTTAATATACTTCTGGAACTCAGGTTTGTATAGAATAAGCACTAGTTTTGCCTACAACGAGATACGGTCATCGTTTTAGACTAGTCTACACTAAAATAAAGAGGAAAGATTTGATAAAATTGTTTGTAATGGATAAACTCAAAAAGTATTAATCGATTTTTTAAATTATTTCACAAATGGAAAGCTATATTATTCCGGAGTAACATGAGCTATAAATTTCACGCGGACAAAGTCGCGGGGAAGTATCTTAGTCAAATCCTAGCACAGTTGGTTTTGCAATATTATTACCTAGAAGATTTCATCCATAACTTCGTTATAATTATTTTATAGTAAACTACGTACACATATTACGCCTCGTGGCACCGGTTGTAATTTAAAATGCATTATAAATACACGTTTCCTTATGAATAGAACCATTTACAGAGGTTGTATTAATTCCGCTAATAAACCTCTTTGGTACGTTCAATTGGTTTATTTTTTCATCTGTGATTGCTAGTGCAATTATTATACTACATAATACCAATGTAGCATTACGCAAAATACGTTTTTTTTTTAAATTATGTGTGAGAAATTAATTCAATTTGCATTTAAATTATTAATATTAGTTGAATTCATCTATATTTATTTGTATTTATATGCAAATCTTTAATTGCAATGTAGAAAATTATACAGCTTTTATCTCATAAATCAATGCCGTGATTTTATTACAATTATATTTCAATATCTCAAGGAGGCCAGGGCGGCGGAATTAATTTTCTCTTAGATTTTTTGCAATGAGCAAGCAGTGTCAGAATTTACTACTCGGGCACATCCCTTTTAATACAATACTACATAACATTTTAAATCATAATGCCATTGACCACACTTATAAGATTCGTCGATTCAATCAGGACGAACATTAGAAGCACAAGTATTAATGAATAAGAGGACAACGTTCGACCTCATCCAATAAGTGTGCTCTAGCATAAAAAGGAAAAATAAAAGCCACTCACCAAAGTAACGATGTCTCCTGGATTAGCGGCGGCGATCCTCCTCAGCCTCTCATATAACATATCCATCAATCGTTGGTAGTTCGCATTCAAATCATCCAGCTCCCTTGCAACTGCTTCAGATCCTGCAGGGATGCGTTCGGGATCGCTTCGGCCCCGAGCTCGGAACCTTTCGGCTAACTCGACGTCTGCCTGACGACGTAGCTGACGCATGTCCAGCGAAGGATGCACCTCGTCGCAAAGCCATTCGGCGTATCGCTGACATCTCGAGGAGTATATCTATGTCGGGTTAGGGTCAAGCGGGTTATTACGGCTGTTAGTTAGAGAGCAGACTGTTCTTTTTTTAAATAAATAATTCAAAATTCGAAAATCAGCCAGAAAGATGAAACTTTTTCTTGTTTCGTGGAAAAGAACAATCTGCTTGCTAAAATGAAGCGTTCATTAGAATAATTTTAAACCTTTCATATTAACTTGCACACTTTTAACAGGACTTGATGAAACTTATAAAATATGTGGGTCACAGTCTTACACACTTTCAAACTTCACCGACAAAAAGACCAGTAGCCATTAAAAGATAAACTTTGTTTTTCCTTACGAAGACAAAGAAAAAACAAAGTTAATTTATTCATACTACAAAATTAATTACTGGTCCTAACATCCATACAGTCTCTCAAAATATTTTTTCACTGACAACACTTGTCCAGCTCACAGCGGGAATGAAATCATGCTGGATGGAAAAAGATTGGCCTGTATAGTACACAGGTATTTTTAAAGCGTGCAACACCAAAAGTGAGGCCACACTAGACTAGCACCCATTTCGTGCACATTTAAGCAAAAGAACTGTGTATATTGAAACAGAAAACCCACAGAAAGTGCTGTATTTTACAATAAAATGGTAGATTTTTTTGTAGTCTGGCAACATTGAGACACCAAAACAATACATGCAAAGCCACATTTGTAAAGAACAATGAACTCATTTGTAGACATTTAAGAAGCTATTTACAAAAAAATAATTTGAATTTTAAATTCGCGTTCTAAATATGGGCGCGTAGTTTTTTGAATTCCGCCGAAACGGATTTTTTTTATGGCGAGTCTATTTCATTATGTATTTTAGAATATTTACTATTATGAAAATATATCATGGTAATGTAATGAAGACTGATTCAATCTGCCATCAATCGTAACGGCATTTTTTTTAAATGCTGAATTGTAATTTCAATAAAAAATAGTGCTGAATGACATTGACAAAGCACAATACGAACTCTTTACAGAATCCACAAAACATTTAGTCACACAACAATGCAAACTATAGCAGTAATAAATTGCTTTTCATAGTTAAGTGTCGATCACACAAACATCTCGCATTCAGATGATTACGATTAGTTGAAAGCAATCGATTCAAATCGATTAAAACGTTAAGTGGCGAAGCATCGTTTAGTATAAAAACGCAAGCATTATGTTTTAAGGGCGGAAGCTTTCGTGCATTGTTTCGAGTTTGAGCCTAAATCACCTCTGATATACGAAGAGACTTGGAAAGACCCAAAAGAACAGAGAACGAAGCAGACAATAGCAGGAACGAAACGCTGGACCGAACTCACTTCACTCAAAACCTCTCATCATTAAAATCTTCATTATGACATGATTTTGTGGCAATTTGTGGAATTTTCAAATATGGAATTAGTTTAACAACCAATGAATTTGTTTCACTATAATAGAAATACTTAGACATATCCATGAACCACTTGTAACATACCTAAAAAAGTTATGAAGATGTCTAAGGCAAAAAGACCAAAATGCGAGATTTTAGTCTTTTGAGTCAGTGAAACAAAATCAACCAGGTATGAAAATAAATCACAAAAACAAAGTCTACAAAGTTTCCACAAAACACCACAGCCTAATCAAATGTCTAAGACATCAATTAGTTTACTGATATTTACCTTCGCCTCTCGTATGTATCTGCCACCATCAACGTTAACCTTTTCAATCTTAGGCGTCCTCTCCACGACGCTTGTGAGTAGATTCTGTGAAGAGCCACATAACACCCGGTAAAATTAGAATTAGTTAAGTGCAAAATTGGATATATATATTTTCTGGTGAAGTTAAAAATTTTCGTTAGTCCCGGACTGGACCGGATCTTTTTGTAATATGAGTCACACTGTGCAAGAAACCGTAGTTTTTTGGTTTATTGAATCACGGCGACGTCACACCATTCTATCCCCGTTGTCCAAAATAATCATAACATGCTTTCTTATAGTTAATCTTATTCCGAATCGAAGGACCAAAAACCAACTTATTTCAATATGCATTGGAGTTATAATTACATGCATTCATGTAATAATGTAATATATTCAGTGTGGATCAAATTAGTCACTCTCTTCCTCTTATGGTTGTATGTTAAAATTCAAAAACCCCTTAAAATTAAGGAATTGAGGACCAAAACCAGTGACAAGTTGACCTGAATCTCGTTCCTAAACTTTAATAAACCTTGGGTTTGTTTTAAGACTCTCAAATGCTAAAATCCTGGTAGAAATTATCCTTTTAAATGTCCTTTCTTCTCAACTCGACGTTCTAAACACTGAAAATACTAAAGGACCAAAAAGATATGCTTTTAAAATTGTCCTGGTGCTATAATTCTCACCCTTGTCGGTTCGAAGTGTTCCTTAGGCCTGACGTCGACAGGCGGCTGTGCCTGCAGCTTGCTGTATGCATCTTCGATCCATTCAGCTTCCTTCTCTAAGCCGGCGTTGTAATTGCGCAGGAGTTGGTATGCTGCCTCGCAGCTTCGGAGTCTGTGGAAAGAGCATATAAAATTAGAATTTGTATTTATTCCTGATCATCATAATTTTTGCCGAAAGACGTCTACAGCTGGATCTGGTCTCCTCCAAGAACCGCCACTTCGTTTCTGTGCTTCTGGCATCCGGCGGATTCCTGCGGTCTTCACCAGATCATCGGTACACCTTGTAAGAGGCCATTCAACGCTGTCATCCGGTACGTGTTTAAGAACCCTTTAGTTCCATTGTATCAATATTATAAATCAAAAGTTAAGTTTCTGAGAAACTGGCTCGATGATTTAAAAAAAAATACATGTATGTAGGGTAGTATCAAACAAGTCTCAACAATAGACGCCAAAACTAAGGAATTCTTGACAGTATTTTCAAAACGTTTGTCTCTCTAATGATACCATCATACCATCCACCAGAAAAAGTATGAGTAATCCCGGAATTTGCGCTTGATATTATTTTTTTATTTTTGAGCGATGCAAATAGTAAAACAACTTCAAATACTGACCTCTCAGCCAACTGAGTGCACACATTATTCCACCTATTGTTCAGCTGAGAAACCTCCTTATCTAATCTCTCCAGGTCGATATGCTTCCCTGCTCTCGGGAGCGAGGAGTGTGGGAGACCAGCCCTCGACGTCTCCACGAGTCGACGGCAGTTCTCTCCGTCGTCATTCATCTGGTCTACTTGGATCTGTTGCTTGCTCACCGCTACTTGCATGCGGAGGAGGTCTTCGTGCATCTGGTGGGGAAAAAGATTTGGTTGAGTTGATTTTTTTGATGTAGGAACAGGTCGAACGTGTCATGGGCCAAATCTACTATTTTGAGGTCGGCTTCCAATCTAACCGGATGCAGCTGTATACCAGTATTTTACATGGAGGGACTGCCTGTCTGACTTGTTATTGTTTTAATTAATATCCTTTCAGTAACAGAAAAAGGATTATAAGTTTAACATCCTGCTGCCGATAGGCATACCGCGTATTTTGCAGACACGTAAACAGTCACATTTTCGTTAGATAATCTAAATCCTACTTGGACTGAGAGAAATTGTTTTCTTCGATAGATCTAATGTATAAACTTTAAAACGCATCCTTCATAATTTTATTAAACTATCAAATCCATATCCATATATCCATACTTTATACTTTATAATATTATAAATGCAAAAGTAACTCTGTCTGTCTGTCTGTCTCGCTTTCCTGCTAAAACTACTGAACCGATTTAAATGAAATTTGGTACACAGATAGTTTAGAGCCTGAGAAAGGGCATAGGCTACTTTTTATCCCGGTAGTATGTTCCCGCGGGATAATTTCTGACTTCCACGCGGGCGAAGCCGCTGGCAAAAGCTAGTAAATAAATAATTTTCTTACTTCAAAATTTGGCTTTATTATAACAGAAATACGCCATAACTTTAGTTCTACTAATAAAATACTCACATCCTTCAGCAACTCAACATCGTTGGGCAAATCGTTGAACTGCGCGAGTTTGATCTCGAACTCAGATATCGTTTGATGGTTCTCCTCCATGCTGTTCACTACGATCTCCACAAACTTCAGCCTGCAAAAAAAGAAAACATCATTAAATTATTGACCTAGAAAATAATTGAACTTAGGGTATGTTTCTAAAGGACCAAGTACAGCAGTGGAGTTCTGACTGATGATATTGTTCAAAAAGACTAAAATTTCAATTTAATTTGTCCTGGCTCAAATGACTCAATCGTACATTATAGTTAAGATACTTCTACAAGTGATTTCTACAAACAAGTTATTTTTTTCCAAAAGTTTCATTACAATACATGTTACATAAGATAATAATTATCTAAATACTTTTATATTCTAATATTCAAAAATAAAATTTGTATGTATGTTATGGATAGTAAAATGAAAGAAATCTTAATAATAACAATGTTTGTTTGTTTACCTTTCGACAAAGAGTTGGCTCTTGGACTGCATGTCGTTCCACTTGCCCATCACTTTGTCGAGGCTCTTCTTCATAGCGGGAGTCTTGAGGGCGATGCCTGGGGAAAATAATACATAATGTTAAAATAAATGAGGAAATATTTAAAAATAAATCTAAAGATACATTATTTGAAAGTATCCGGGCAGGTAGACCTGCAAATTCTTGTGGCACAAAAAGTCAAAAGCATCTATAATAAAGATTTCATGAATCCAGATTAATTAAGTTTTTGACCACCACTATCATATATAAGCGACAAGCCAAATCATGTTGATCAGTCACGGAAAGAGATCCGAGGATGCCTGACAAAACAGAGTTATAAAAATTACAACTACCAAAGAATGTTCAGGCATTCAGACTTACCTCTGAACGTAGTCTGCACTTCCTCCACATCGGTGGTCAGCGTATGTACGCTGGTCTCCCAATCCTTGTGCTGCAGCACCAGGTGTTCCAACGTGTCCAGGTCACGAGGAATGTGGCTCGCTATCCTCTCATGAAGCTGTCTCTCCAGAATTTCCAGACGTTCAAGAAGGTTCGATGACTGCTCTGTGAAAATGCGGGCGGCGTTCTTCGATTCCTCTGTGGAAGAACAAACAGGATCTCATTAAAATTAAAATAAATTTACTTTCACACACTTTACAATATATTACAGTCGGTTTTTTGCACAAGAACCCCGTCAGGGCACTGCAAAGCACAATTAATTTGGTAATGGTACCTAGAGATCAAAATACGATTTTTGGGGAGCATGAGCAGAAGGGTCAGGTGCATTGTACAAGCAACCGGCGTGCGTGAATGACCAGATGTATGAACTTAAACGAGGCAAAAGGAATATGTAAGTATCGTAGGAGGTAGGGTCTCTAGTTTCTGCCTACCCCCATGGGAAAAGGCGTGAGTTTGTGTATGTATGTATGGGGAGCATAACCTTGAACTGTTACGTTAGTTTATTGTTTTTAATTGTAGTAGAACTAGTAAATCAAGGGTTCGTTAGAGACAAAGTTAAAGTTTAGTCTAGGTCCCCATAACATCACCGCTAAATCCAGAATTGAACTCGATTTTTACGCCAATTATTGTCACCAATCAGGCGTCTCTTCACAAAGAATCACAAACCATTACATCATAACATAAGTATCTCCAATAACGGTACTTTAACTTGTTAATTCACTATGCAAACTTTTATATTACAGTAATTCTTTCACTAATTGAAAGTAAACAAGTCCTACTTATACAGGATGACTCTTAAGACCAGATTGTTATTTGCAGATTGACATTGTTTCTTGACCTATCATGATATACAATTAATTAATGGAAGTTTGTCGTTGAAGATATCATTAAGAACGGAAGTCTATACTCTTTTGTTCACTCATTTATACAGTGCCTGTCTGAGTTTCTGCCCGTGTATGTCTCATGCCTATGTTATTATTCTGTGTTTTTACCACTAATGACTCAAAAAGGTAATTATAAACTACTTAAAGTCTACAATGGTTCTGATTGCACGATTTTTTTAAGAAGCCATTTGGCAACCTCGAAACAGCGTAGCAAAATTTAAAATATCGTGAGGCTTCATTTCACAACAGTTGCTCAAAATATCAGCAATAAAATATCAACGATTCTAACCTCACTTCACTCACAAACAAAAACCATAAACAACTGTATTTTTCAAACAAAAATACAAACTTCACGCTTTAACCTCTCAAGGAAGGTATAAGCATGTTACACTCAAAACCACCAACACAGATTCACGTCATTCGATTTCATATCAAAAGACCAATTAAACGGTTCACTAAGCACCTGGTTCCCGACGCCGCCGCTCAATTCGTTCCACGGTCCTCTCAACATACACAATATAGATCCTCAAATACATTTAATATTTTATTAAAAGTACTGAAAATGTTGAACAGTTGACCGCGTTCGTGTTACTGAAACTAGGAGATCTAGACCGACGGTATGACACAACACAGACTGTCCGAAACAGTGCGACGACAGCGAATTTTCGTTTAAATTACGCAACGAACTAAGATCGAATAATAAACGCTTTGTCCATTCTTATGCATCATATTTACACAAATGGGAGTGAAGTTTTAGAGTTCTGTCTGTAATAATATAATAATCTCGTAATCTAATTATGGTTTTGCTCGGGAGGGAAAAGTATTACATTGGCTTTTTTTGCACCGCGAGCTCCGGCGATGAATCACTAGTTTGTTCGGAATAACGGCTTAATGAAATCAATAGGTTTCCATCGACACGTATAAAATGTAAGACAGCTTGTCTAGGACATATTTAAAGTAGAAACAAAAAACTATTACATATTACTTTGTTGAACTAGAACTAAAGTATCACAATCTTTTATTTTTATTGCTAAAAGGACCTGCTTTTGAGCGCGATCACGCCTCATGGAAAGCAATGGTTTGGGTATATGCTGGCAAGGTATATGATGGCATCTTCTGGCCACGCACGTTCGTTCGTGCCCAGAAGATGCTGTTCACTCTTTAACTTCATCATTCATAAGTAAATACAGTACAGGTCTTGTGCACGACCATATCTAAATTTAATAATACGTGGAGCAAAAAGTGTCTACCCCCTTTTTAGAAAAGAACTACGCAAAAGGAGTTCGTATAAAAAAGTGACCAATCAGAAAAAATCCTACCAAAACCAGGCCCAACAAACCATTTCATTCGGAACTTGACCTACTGCTCTATCTTACTCTGCATACCTCCCACTCCTGTTCTATTGAGAATTGCAGTGATAACTGTCACAACCTGTATTTCAGCACGCAAGGTCAATCGAATTGAACGCCCAGTGTTCAAAAATACAATGACATCATTAGACACTAGAACTAATTGACGGTAGTTTTAGGATTCAGAGCGATTCTAGTTAGTGACCATTTAGAGGTCAGGGGGTCAAAGCATGTGACTTCAATCAAAATCTTTCTTTGAAATACTTTTAAGTGAATCCGCGCACCATCGTGCGGAGCTTTGAACATTTTGCGAAGCTTTACAAGCATGTGTGAATCATTTGGTAAGAAAAACTTTTCTTGGAATCCTGTTTGGCTTACTCAACGGTTTGTGCTAATTATTAAAGCTGTTTTGTTTAACTATTTTAAAAACTGACTAAGTTATAAGTTTGGGATGATGTAGAAAATATTTTTGGTCACAACCGGGATGGTTAGTAGTTGGAATTATTTACTTATAGCAAGAAAGTGGACAGTTTTACCAAGTTTATACGAATAATTAGAATATGTATGTTCATTGTAGGTACACCAAAATTGGCAAAATTATACCTGATTACGTTTATAAAACAAAATGCAACCAGCTTTTTCTCTCTCATTAGTCAATTGGATAGTCTCGGATTTGGGTCGGATTTTCTTTACTGATATTTAAAGTAACGAAAATAACTGCGGTCGACGACCATATAAAAAATCATCAAATACTTTCTTTAGATACCGATACCAATCAATTCTGCGGATTTTCACTACATAGTTTAATTTGATCCTCTTTTTGTAAGTACCTTCTATCAATGATTAAACTCAGCCCATCGCCCACTAACACAGCCCTCAACAGCCACTAGCGGTCATAAAACCGATCTTCCTCCAAGTACATTAATTTAAAACAAATGACATCACACGCAGTGGGCCTTTGCAAACCAAAAACATGCTCATTACGCCGTAACTCATCAAAAAAGTGGGAGCTCTTTGATTCATTTGTGAAATATCATAAAGGCAAGGTCGACACCTCGGGCTGTTGTTACAATTGGTCGGTAAGTGTTGCGTGAATGATGTCATCGTAAATTGGGAGTAGGCGAGCGTCGAGGTGTTGCCGTGCATGTGTGTTTTTAACGGGATGAAGGACTGGTCCTTGTTTGCGTTTGGTCTTTTGAGGCGGATATGTCATTTTGAGTTTGTCTTTTGAAGTTGCGAAAATGGCTTAGATGCGTATTGCAAGGCTTGGATCGAGGTGTACCTAGAAAAGGATGCCTAGATTTGGGGGATGCCTTTGCTCAGTAGTGGGACAGTGTAGGCAAAAAAAAATGTTTGTAAAAGAGCAACTGAGTAGGTAACTGATTTTCTGACCCTTCAGGTAAATAGTCCAATCGGTTAATTTAAAAAAAATAATAAAGATACCTACTGATAAAAAAATTGCCTGAACATAACATCGCGGCTGTATTACCGTAAGGGTCAGTCAGAGCTGCACCAACATTGCACCAGTTATTGTTTGAGTCTCATGTAATAGATGGCGAGTATATTGCCATTAACCTGACATATTTCAGATGTAAAAGCCCAATAACACTTTGCTCAAGCCGGGAATCGAACCTCGGACTTCATGCTCAGTAGTAGCGCTTGAGACCACTAGACCTACGATGTAAATATGTAGTCTGATAAATTATTTGTTTAGCGTTAAACGTTTAATACAGGGCGCTAAAACATCAAAAACGTAGATCTCAAGTCTGTGTTAAAATAATAATAGGGATCGTAAACAAGTTTGAAACACACAATTAAGTTTCTAGGCCATAATTTAAGAGCAGAATTAGAAGCGTTTTTCTAAAAAGCAATTTATTCAGATTGCGTGCGCCTTAATGGAGGTACGAATGTAGCATCGAAAATGAGATGGAACAGGGTCATTAGTTAATAGCTTTATAAAAAAAAAATGGAGCTGATTACACAAATACATTAATTACCTCCTTTCCCGAAGGAGAACATTCGTTTTATTTTCTTCATTTTAATCTGCACTTAACACTTTTAATTCAATGTCACTTGGATCACCTCACAAAGTCACAAAATACAACATTTTCACTTGTCTATAAACAATGAAGTTTTTATTTAATTATCAATTTAACAATGAACTCTTAAATCACTTTTTCGACGTTATGGTCCTTCTTTAGTAACAAAGGACCAACTATATCCTAAAGTTTCACTGAACAAACGACCTCAAAAAATACCACAAAATGCCTTTAGAACCATTTTCAATGAAACAACGAATAACTGAAAAATATAATTTAACATACGGACATAATACCGATACAAAACTGAACGATACGCACCAAGGATGAATCGCATATGATTTGCGTATGAAAAAAGCGAACTAATTATAGAATTCGTTCTCGTATCATTTGGGCAATTACTGGAACACTCCGGCATTATTATTACAGTAATTAAAGTATTAGGGACGAGTTAGGTCACAGTATATTTTAACAGAAATTGCTATAGTATAACTTTTGAAGTAAAGTAAAGTTTCGGTATATACATATTAGGGCTTAAAATCAATTGTAGTTAGGACCACTTAATAATAAATAATATGGAACACCTACGAGTATCTCACCGGAAAAAGCTATTCTAACGTATTCTTTTATATGGGTCTTAATTTTTGACCGATCTAAGGTTCGAATATTGCCATATTGGGCCAGAAAATCATGCTTCGGCCATAAAACAAGCCGGAACCAAGTTCGGCCAAGCCGAAAATCAAAAAATTACACAAAATGATACTAACACAGAAAGACACGAAATGTTGTAATGGAATAGACGTGTTTTATTTCTTTTAAAGTCTATTTTTGCTCTATCTCTTCCTAGGTGTAAACAAAATAAACAAGTTAGCAACAAACAAACAAGGTACAGCTGAAAATCCATTTTCGGTTGGACACTAGTCATAATCTATAATGGGTCCAAGGAAAGTCAATGTCGAAAAAGAAGACGGAATAACCTAATGTGTTTTAAAATAACCACTCTATTAAAACAAAATCTAAGCCAAAACCAATATAATTTCGCCTAAAATCAATTTGAATCGCCCAAACGACTTAGTGAAAATAAGTCAAAAGACTGAGCATCAACAGACGGGATAAAACATTGCAAAACTGTTCTACATAGGAGCAGGTCACGCACACATTACCCAACTTCTAAAGATAAGGAACGATGCACTATAAGATTAGGACCAGGCCCAAAGACCCAAAGCAACAAAGGTAGCCCGACTTACGAATTTTAGATCGTGAATTCGAACTCAGGCAGGCACTTTGCGTGTTTAACTTCATCACCACTGCACTCAATACGGTGAAGCAAAACATCGAGAGAAAATCGGCAAGGACCAAAACTTTGAAGACATTTAACATCTACCAACCCGCACTGGACCGCATGGTGAATTACAGCCTTTCAAAGAGAGGAGGCCTGTGTCCCACCAGTGGGAAGATTAAAGACTGATTCGATTATATAGTTATGTCAAACGACAAAAAAAAAAACAGAGACAGTTTGTAGTGGATACTGAGACGACCATAATAAACTACTTATGAAGAGTATTTATTAGAGAGCTCAAGAATGGTGGAAAGACAATAGGTACTTTTTGATGACGTATGAAACATTTTTGTATCAAATACTATATGTATTGTTGTTAAATGTTATGTGTGGCATGTAGATTGTATGATGTAACTATTTAATGAATAGAACATTGTTCACTGAAGGAGGAAATTCACCGATTACTAACAAAAAAGGCCTCAGGCTTCATCAGACATAGGAATTATTTTATGAGATTGTGAAAAAGTTTAAATCAATGCGCAGGAAAAGTATGTGGGCTCCTCCTAAACATTGAGTCACATAACCTATGTTTGACATTCTTATATATATATATTTTTTTTGACATTTAGCTTCGGATCTATGTGCTTTGTTTACATTTTATTGTGGACATTCTGGAAAAAATATTGTTATTTCTATAATTTATAATTAATCGTTATAGTACTTAATTAATTTAAATTGATAACAATATTTGTACGTCTAATGGCGAAACACAGAGAACCTATGTAAATAATGTTGTAACGTCTCACACTCTGCGTAACTCTTCTACCTATGTTTACAAATAAAGATTCTGATTCTGATCATTTTGGCGTTTGTTGATAAAAGATATTGTCTTTGAGCATTTTACTATATTAATTAGGCTGAATACTGAATTGCCCTCACATAAAAAAACACCTTACCGGGCAGAAAATGTAAATGAAAATGTTTCTGCCCGCTCAGTAAGTTTACAATGGATTTTCATAAACTTTTTCGACCCACACATTTGTAAAAAAGTATAGACGTACATTCTGCCTCATACTAAAAATGTACTACGGTACTGTCTGAGGTGGCATGGTATAAACAAACATTATTTTAGCGAATTAAAAGAGGTCATCACTAGTAGTTCGGGTAATAATAGTCATCTACGGAGTTAAATGAAATGTTTCTTTAGGTACTTTTAAAATACGAGCACCAAAAGGAGTATTGATACCTAAATTGATACCTAAATGTCTTAATACTGGAGTTGTCTGAGAGTGTGAGTATTTACAGAGATACTGAAGTTGTCTGCTCTTTTAATGACTGCAATGAATAATAACAATTTATGAATTCCTATTAATCATTCGGAGAAGAAACCAAGATAGATACAAATGCATATTTGTTGTAAATATGCATTTATATCTAATTCGGTTTCTTCTGCATTTTAACCTCATAAAATGCAGGCGGAACACCGCAAAACAAATTAACAACTATAACACAAAATCATTGAAAACTGTCTAAAAATATTTCTAAAATAACAAAACACCAAAAGTTAAACAACACAATGCTTATTTATCGATAAAAAAGTACAATATCGTAAATCTCCCGATGCACACAACACTACTATTATCCGCGATGTATTTTCTACAAACAATACTACACACACTACGGGTCGTACGATCCACTAATTGCGACTGGCGGCGAGTGCCCGTAGCCCATAGGACCGAGATGATTCGTCCTTTGTCGTAAGACGTCGATTTTATAGAGGTATCGTGGGTTCAACAATTTTGATACTTTATTACATCTACGACTATGTTATGAAAAAGAGTATATAATATAATTGAATAATATTGGTATATCACTTGAGATGTGCAGTGATTAGTTTACAGTATTTAATTTATTTCATAGTTCGTAAAGATGTGAACGGTAACACCCCATTTCTGGAACGAAAATTATCGAGGCTGCTAAATTAAACTGTCAAATGATACAAATTGCTGTTTATCATTGTATTCATTCAATCAATCATAGCAATTTACGTTCGCTTAAATGTATGTTTGGTAATGTGCACGTTGAATTTCGTTCCAAAAAATCGAGCGTAAGTCTACTTTAGCCCCAAGTTATGTACTTGATGAGAATAAAGTTACTTGGCAAATATAAGGCTTCCCATGGACCCTCCTCTTAATGAGTTTTCCTTGGTAAAAGCATGTAAACAAAAGTATTAATAAATTGATACTAATATTGTTTTAATGGTTAGAAGCTTACACCAGAAAATAACATAAAAAATATTATTCACTCAAAGTATCAAAACCGTTCGCAGAGTATAATGCCAAGGTGCAAATAAATTAAATTTCCTTATTGTTAAGAGGACATTATAAATCTAGTAAATGGTTTTTTAATAAAAAAGCACAATTTTTAAGCATTCATGTTATTAACTGAATTGGTAGTCCTAGAGGACTATTTATCGCTTTAACTTTTTGTTTTACTTGACAAAGTAAACTAATTAAAAGTAAATCTTAGCCTTAGATTCAATCTGCACTTTTTGTAGTAAGTATTAATAGAGACCCTTTTACTAATAATTTTTAATTTAATCAGTGTAGCTCTGGCTCTTGTATTAGCAGTTCCTGTATCACAAGCGGCAGACCTCGCAATTTACAGCGGTATGATAAACAAGTGTGATAGACCAACATGAGACTTTGATGTCATTGTATGCATTATAATGTTTACAATATAAAACAGAAAATAAAAGTAATACTAATAAAATAGCATTATTTTATATTTTAATTACCATTGCTTTCTTTTAGCTCAAGAATATAGTTAGTTTAGTTGAAAGAGTAAAAAACAAAGTGCAAAATAAGGAATGTTTAAACATTTAAGTCAAGTATCAAGACGCCTCATTGATTAAAGTGTCAAGGTGCAAGCACTAGATAATTTATAAATTACGTTATCGAGCAGTTAACGGGTCTGCGGGACATCGAACGACACGGTCACTTCTTCACTGTTTGCCGTCCTGACGGCTCATATAAATTGACCAGTAAACTGAACAGTGAAGAATGAAGAAGTGACCGTCCACTTCAAGGTCCTAGGTATCTTGAAATGACTGTCCAGTTTACTAGCCACTTTGTACGAGCCGTCCTATAAAGGGTTTAAATATGAAAAGGTAGTACATCTCTTGGCATTGACGTGTCAGTCAGTTCATCGAGTCACCTAATGGTATGGAGCCTTCAGAATAATCTATTACTCGTATATTTACAGGTACGTTAGAAACTTGGCACTAATGTTGTATTGTGCTCTAGGTATCTCAATTCTTTATTGTTGTTCGTTAAAGGTAAGATTCAAGTGCCAAGCGCCTTCACTATAGTTTGTTCCTTTAATCTATTAGAACTTAAGTACTCAGGCATTTCTGATCCATAACTGAATTGAGCCTTGAGAACTGAAAGGCTAGTAGTATTTATTTTGGATTTTACAAAACAAAGATTGTCTTTAGACATGGTTTATGAGGACGTACCTATACGAAGTTTTTCCGATTTTGCTGATTTACGTGATTTTAGAGACGTGTTTTTACAATTAAAATACTGTATTCCTATAAGATTTAATGAATCATATGAAAGATTATTTCAATTTCGATCAAACGAATGAGCTACTTTTTTATTTTTACCGAGAATTATACTGTGAGACAGACTTGCTGTAAAATCAAGTAAATCAGCGTAGTCGACAAAATTTCGTGTACGGCTTCCAGAAACCATTCAGCCAGCATTTGAAATAAGAACCTTAAGAAAGTCGAAACACAGTTTGGAATGTAAAGTTATTCGAACTGTAAATCTTAATTTTGTAATAAGATGGCAGGTGGCTGACTTGTGAAGAAATTTCTACTTTAACTTTGTTGTAGGGGTTATTTTGGGGGCAAAATTCAACAGTGATGTGACTATGATGACCCTATATCTTACAAAAATGATCTAAACGTAGTATTGTGCTATTTTAAGGTCACCCTAACCCATTACTGAATAAAAATATCGTTACGATATAAATCTTAATTCTCAAGTGTTCAAACTGCTATTATTCAATTAGACCAATAAAAACTTTTATTTTTTTCTAACTGATTAATTACGTAGTACGAATGATTCGTTCAATACCAACCGTAATTGCACTTCGCGTTTGAGAAAAAATAAAATGTGTTTACTCCTTACGAACGATTATAAAATATATAGATTTGTAAACATAACGCAAAACGTAACGTAACGTAGCGCATAACGTAACGGAGAAAGTTTTGTCTTTACTCTCCATACATTTTCATACCCCGGTTTCGATTCTTAAGGAGTAAACTACAATAATATCGGCTTCGGCTTTGTAGAACTTTGTCTCTGTCAGCCCTCGTACCCAGGGGCAACTTTTTATCGCGTACTGAATTTTCAACTTACTGCTTAGCATCGAGAGTTGATTATCCAATGTGTCTTGCTTGCGCTGGTATGCACTCTGTTGGAATTTCAATGGTCGGTTGAACATCGAGGGTTCAAAGTCCAGTGCGCGATACAAAATCGTCCTAAGGAAGGAGAATTGACTCACACCAATCTAACAGTCTCCTTCTGAAGTTCCATGTGTCATATTTACTCACGGGTACTATAATTTGTTTTGTATGATACGTGTGTATTAAACGATAAAGATGAAATGAAGTGTTCTCAAGAACAATGTTCGTTCGCAAGAATTACTTCGATTGTAATCGACTGTCTGTCTATAAAATGCTTTGCGGCCTAACTTCCTCCTTAGGCTGGTTTTAGTCTTACGCTGACGGCACGCGCACCGTCAGCGCTGATGGCCGAGATATATGAACTTGTAAGAAGCGTTTTTGAAAGACGCGTAGCTATCAGCGCGCATGGTGGTCAGCGCTGAGGCTGATTTTAGTCTCACGCTCACCGTCAGCGCTCATAGCTCAGCGCGTAGTTTGTCAGCGCTGAGGCTCAGTGTGGCTCGTTTTAGTCTCATACTGACGGCCTTACTGTACAGACGACGACCAAAATCCGGATTGTATTAATTATTGCTGCTTTATACTGGGTAAGTAATAGATGATATAACAACAAAATCTCTAATATTTACAACATATAACAACGGAACCTATAATTTTATTTAATATACCGATTAGTTAATATAATGAACGATTGTTATAATTTTAAAATAACTAATTTTTATAACCATAATTATCATACATTAAAAATAACATCGTTTGACATAACACTCAAAATATATAAAACTTATTTGGTCTAATACGATGAAATGTGTTAAGATAGGTCGACGGAGCCCCGCTAGGCGGGGCCCCTATTTCTGGGTGGTTTAAAAAAAAATTAACCACGAAGGCTAAGGCGGGAGCTCCGCTACGCTTCGCTCCCGCCTTAGCCTTCTAACCTAACCTATCCGAGTCGGGGTACTCTGAGTCGGGGTGTTAACCATAATGACGTTTTTAATATATATTAAACGTTAGACCTAATGATTTTCGATTACATAAACGTTATATCAAACAACGTTATACTAATTAAGTTTTAGAATAAATAAATGTTATATGTAAAGAAATTATATCAACAGTTGGTATATCTCACGTTGATTATATCTTATGAACGATAATAAAATGAAATTAGACCAAATGAGTTTATACGTTATGAGACGCACCCCTTTATACTATCTATTCCAAAAAAATAAAAACCGGCGACGACGAAGACTCCATGTTCATCCGTTAATTGAGCAGAGAGCCGTCGCAGGAGACTTTGTCTTGTTATATGGCACTTTGGCTTTGTTTCTTGCATCTTTATTTTTGTAGAGTGGATCGGATGCATCCTACAATTTCTTCCTCAGGCGTACCTCGTCGATAACTCGACCTGTATCCACTTCGCGATTCGCCATGATTGTACGCGCTGACGACGTCCGCTCCGCTCGACACTAGAACGCTCACTGAAAGCAGAGGCGCTCGTGCGATCGTCAGCGCCGACAGCTACGCGGGGCCGACGCGCGACGCGTACGGCCGCGTAGCTATCAGCGCTTACCACCGTGCGCGCTGATAGCTACGCGTCTTTCAAAAACGCTTCCTAGAAGTTCATGTATCTCGGCCATCAGCGCTGATGGTGCGCGTGCCGTCGGCGTAAGACTAAAACCAGCCTGATAGCTACGCAGCCGTACGCGTCGCGCGTCGGCCCCGCGTAGCTGTCGGCGCTGACGATCGCACGAGTGCCTCTGCTTTCAGTGAGCGTTCTAGTGTCGAGCGGAGTGGACGTTGTCAGCGCGTACAATCATGGCGAATCGCGAAGTGGATACGGGTCGAGTTATCGATGAGGTACGCCTGAGGAAGAAATTGTGGGATGCATCCGATCCACTCTACAAAAATAAAGATGCAAGAAACAAAGCCAAAGTGCCATATAACAAGACAAAGTCTCCTGCGACGGCCCTCTACTCAATTAATGGATGAACATGGAGTCTTCGTCGTCGCCGGTTTAATTTTTTTGGGATAGATAGTACAAAGCAGCAATAAATAATACACTTCGCATTTTGGTCGTCGTCTGTACAGTAAGGCGGTCAGTACGAGACTAAAACGAGCCACACTGAGCCTCAGCGCTGACAAACTACGCGCTGAGCTATGAGCGCTGACGGTGAGCGTGAGACTAAAATCAGCCCATGACATGCGGATGGGTGACAGCTGTTCTAACGATCGTACCGAAGATAAAGAGACAATGTTTTTGGTTTATTATTCTTAGTGTTCATGGAATAGTAAGATTACATTGGTATTTCGCTGTTGCTGATACTAGATAGAGAAGGTTAGGTACCTTCTAACATAGTTTGAAAACTAAACATTAACCTATTTCCTAATTGTTGTGAGCAGAAGTCTAAACCACTTTAAAATATGTAGTACCGTAAAGTGGACTATTTTAATTAAAGTAAATGTTTATTTCTGCAAGTAGATCTTACAAGACACTTTTATACGTCAATATTTTTAAAACTAGATGGCGCCGGCATTTCTTAGCTGAAATACCTACCGAAACAAACTCAGAGGTCGTGGTCTCTTTTAAAGTACAAACATTATTTTATTAGAATTTTGTGTGATTCTTACAATGCAGGGCCATATCTGGAAGGGCCTTTTGAAGAAAGAACCATTGCAGCTTTAAGCTGACCTATCGTAACAGACGGCATGTATGGTATCAGTCATCATGTAGCTCAACGACCCGTCCTAAGAAACTATCAGATCTGAAGGAAATTTGCGTAGCGCATAATTAAAATACTCAAAACCGCCCAACAGGCTATGGTTATCTGCCAGGGTCGCGAGATTGTTCGAAAGAGACACCGTGACCCTGGCACATGGGTAACTGAAGGAACACGGGTGGGTTTTGGTCAGTAAAAGTCTGACACGCCTTCCCGCTCCGCCCAGAGCGGGAGAAGTAATTTGATGATTTCCCATCCAAAAAAAAGGCTATGGTTACACGGTAGGACCGTTTGCAATGAAACCAGTAAACTACTCGGGCATTTTTCCATCCTCCACTGTCAGAGAACGGTGTCTAAGATGAACGATATCTAATTCTAACACAAATGTTTTCAACACACCCTCTCACACACACACGCACGGTACACACAATCACCTGGCTTTCTTTTCAGTTTATTTAATTTATTTTGTGTTTTTGTTATTTTGTATTATTTTTGTCTTTTTATTATTGCATAAGGTTTTCAATGGTTTTTCGTCCCGGGAGAGGGCACTGGCTCTTCTAACAGGTTAATCACCTAACATAAGTGTTGGCCTTCACACAATTGCAACCACTTTCTCTTATGTAATAAAGTTTATTATTACTAATTATCACATACCTTCAGCCCTCGCCCTCCTCTCGAACTCGTCGAACAGTCGGTTGACGTCATCGATCTCTCGGCGCAGCCTCCTCAGCTGAGGATCGGCAGGGTCGCCTTCTGCTAACAGCTTCTCAGCGTCTTCGTTGAGCGCGCGACGGATCGCTTGACGCTGTTCCGCGCCCATGGCGACGAACTAAGGCGAAAGAAAATGATCTTTGTAGATGACGATGTCTTTTTATGGTGTTGTACCTAAATAGTACATAGTCATCATTATCATTTCAGCCGAAAGACGTCGACATAGACGAACGACTGCCGGACATAGGCCTCCCCCAAGCACAGCTACTTCGACCGGTCGCGTGATTCTCACATCCAACGGATTCGATGCGAAGAGTATAACCTGTCTCTCTGCTTAGCGTTTGTAGTACAGTCAGTTCCCTGCAATACCTGACCCCTGTTTCTCATTTCTTCTGTGCAGTTGGGTTCAGGTCCTGCCGGGGTCGCGTGATTGTTCGAAAGAGATACCGTGACCCTGGCACATGGGCAACTGATGGAACACGGGTGGGTTTTAGTCAGTAAAAGTCTAACACGCCCTCCCGCTCCGCCCAGAGCGGGAGAAGTCATTTGATGATTTCCCATCCAGAAAAAAAAGGTGGGTTCAGGTAATGCAGGGCACTGACTGTACATAACATTTAACAATAATAAGTTTGTCGTGTTCGTAGGCTTCGAGGATGATTTGAGTAGCGTTAAACGACTCGGTTGGAACACCTGGTGAAGTCCAGAAGCCCAATTCTCGTGATTACAATGTTCAAAATCTAGTCACAGTCTCATCTAGGCGACCACCAAATGTCAAAATGTATGGAAACTTGAGGTATTTTTGACAGATTGAGACTGAGATCAGACTGTGAACGTTCTTTAAATTACGAGTATTGTCCCACTTGTGCAACGGGTTGACGAAGAATAACTAACTTTGTAATTTTATTAGACAATATATTGTTCAACAGATTATTAGAATGTGGGGTTCAAAAATTGGGAATTTTTTGTGTAAGATTAGTTACAGAAATCATGAAATGATTACATCAGTTTTGCTAAAGTATTTTGTTTTAACTTTGAATACATTTCGATTACTTACACAAATAAAAAAAAAACATTCAAAATCAACCCCACACTTGCCGGAGATATCGGTATATAAAACCTTACATTTAACAAAATATACAGTGGAACATAGAAGCTCCAAAAAAGGGATTATGACGTAGAAAAAATTACAAAGGCATGATTATCGACCAAAATATACAATTATACATTTGGAAGGCAATTTGACACACAAAAGAAGTTGGTTCAAAGAATAATAGAGACTTTAGAGACTTAAAAAATACTCACTTGTGGGAAATCCCATCCCTTCACCACCTTGATAGTAGCGAAGATCATATTCTGACGCATCCTCAGCTGCTTCCTCTGCCATAGTTGGATCACCTTCACAAATACATACAAAGTTAACACAGCCACACAATACACAAATAGTTGGAAACAGTCTAGTAGCCGCATCGCGCTGACATCACAAATATACTGGGCTCTAGGCAAAGTATATGTTTCGGTAATCAGTTGTTGATCATTCATTAAGTTAAAAGTAATATTATAATGTTGTATTTTGTTGTGATTGGTTAATAGCAGAGATAGGGATAAACTAAGTGTCACATTGGTGTTTGTTATTATGCAATTAGTGATAGTGTCCGAAAGAATTTTCTTAAATAATACTGCATTCACGATTTTACTTGATTTTGATAATTTTTGAGGTGAAGTAAACATGTAAGTTATAAATAATTGAGACATTATATTTATTTGTGCACTTTTACATATCAGACACACACATATTTATATACACATTACATATTTTTAATACTGAATACTCTGCGAATAAAGACCGAAACAAACTCACAGGTGACAGTCTTTAACAGTCCAGACATACATATTGGACAGGCATCAGCAATCAAATAATACCTCAAAAAAATCAATGAAATGATGAGGTATCAACCCTTAATCAATGGATTACCATAGAAAGATGTGGTTTTGGCATAAAGGTTGGCATTATAATAGCCAGTATTTGTTTTCATAACTTCTCTTTTTGTATGTATGCACATGGTTCTATGACAAATAAACCTATATGAGAAGGCAGGAGAATATTGAACATATATGCTCATCATTCTGATAACAAAACTGCAAAGAAGTTGTTAGTTTAGTGACAAGTTTGATGATTTTTTTTTTTATATGACTTGCAAGTTTTTTTCTTACTATTTTACTATAGATGTAAAGGTCGATACCTAAACTTCACATAAACACAATAACATGACGTCAATAAATACTTTGAATTTTCATGACTATGATGGGCGAAAAATGTTCTAAACTTTACCGACCTCCTTTATGAAATTATTGTATTGTCATCGGTATTTGCTAAGTATGGCAAATTTCGAATTAATCCGACGTTTTAACGGGGGTCAAAATCATGTTCAAAGTTTCCGTTACATAGACACACGTATGAAGCTAATAAAAGCGTGTTAATAATAGTAGGTCACCCTATCGATGGCGATGTATGTGTGTGTATATGTCTGTAGCTCACCCTGTCGTAGGAGCTGCGCAGGCGCGCGGCGCAGTCGATGGCGTCCTGGCAGGGCGGCGGCAGCGCCAGCACGGCGCCCGGCAGCTGTGCCTCAGTCCCCGCGCCGCCCAGCCGCACGCGCCAGCGACTACGACCCGAGTTGTCCACTACCGTCACGGCAGAGCCCTTCTCGATGGCCACCTGTGGGTACAACACGATGTTGTTTCATCATCATATCAGACGAAACACGTCCTCTGCTGGACATAAACCTCCCCCAAGCCTGCCAAGCGTAGCGCACCACGCTTAGCAGGCGGGATGGCGATCGCAGTATGGTGGTAAAATACATAGATAACGCTGCTGCCCATTCTCTAGTAAGTCCCTTAGTCGCCTTCTACGACACCTACAGGAAGAAATGGGGTGGTGCTATTCTTTTACTCCGACACCACACGCAACAATATTTCCATGAATGGTGTCTTGAAAAACAAGGTTAAGACTCAGTGCTTTTCTTTTTTTGGTTTTTGGTTACATTGGACTTAAACATAACAGGCGAAACGTGGGTGTACTATAAGAACACCTCTGCCTAACCCTTCGGGGAAACAAGGCGTAGTGTTATGTGAATAATCATATGACTTCTCCCGCTCTGCAGACTTTTACTGACTAAAACCCACCCGTGTTCCTTCAGTTGCCTGTGCCAGGGTCACGGTAACTCTTTTGAACAAATCCGCAACCCTGGCAGCAAGAGCCAGTGTTGCGGTTTGCATTATAGCGGCTATTAGTTACAAACTTCGTCTCATAAGTAGCAACGATTTTAATAGCGAGTCACAACTGATACATTTTATTTTGAGCTGGTCTTGAGGGTTTCAAAACTTGATTTCAGCAACGCGACTTCTTGCAATTTCTAAGTAACTGAAGGAAATTAGATGCGTACCTACATAGTTTCAAATAAACGAAGATCTCTCATTTCCGTAATGGACATTTAGATCCGAAACTGGAATTTGATCTTTAGGTTATCCTATCGAATACTACATTATTTTCGCATAATTTCAGGCCTAATTGGCAGGTTTGGCGAATCTATTTGTCTGCCTATTTTAAGGATTGATCCCTGATCAAACGACAGTTGCTTATCGAATATTGATTATATTTGAACGATAAACTGAATTTAATATAATACACAGAAAAAATCATTCAAATCTCAAAATACTTACATTAGTATGTTTATAAGCGCAAACAGTTTCCGCTCTTAACGGCCTTGTAATAGGGGCTCTCCGTTGCTTCACAGGACGGATCTCCTGCGCGTCTTCAACCAGGCGAGAGACCAGGCCTCCATGGGAGTTGAGCTCTTCGCGGAGCTCCTGCATGCCCTTCAGTAAGCGCTCGCCCTGGTCGAGAGTGAACTCGGATTGGGAGAATGAGGTGTTTAGAGCTTCTTCGCGTCTGTAAAAGGGTTGTTGATTAATTTTGATATTATAAGACATTTTTAATATTAGACGCGTAAACCTATATTCAATCGTGGGGTAAGTCGTGATTTGTTGATCGATAGGAAGTCGATTAGCATCGATGAATAATCTGATAAATTGATACCGCCAATTCAATTGACTTAAATTGCCTCGATTACACGTAACAACATAAACAGCAAAAGGGACACATCATATTGCAGTTTGAACGGTATTTCTTAGACAATAAAGTACATTTCTAAGAAAAGCCCCAACGAGATTAATTTTCGAACTTTTACAACAAATGCAACGCACATTGCAATTTAAACTCTATTTTTAGTGTCATAAAGTACTTTTTCATCCACCCTTAGTTATAATAAAAAAAACTTACTTCTGTATCCATTTCTCTGCTTCCTTGACCTCTTCGAAGAAGTTGTGGTACTGTGTGGTGTGTTTGAGATGTGTTTCGAGACACAGCGTCAGCTGAAGTACCCAGGCCCATTGAGACTGCATTACCTATGGAGGAGTTACGAGATTTAAATGAGGAATACTCTGGAAGAAATAGCCGGCTGACTAACCAAGATGGTTGGTCGTTGGTGACCAAGGGTCCTTTGTGTTACTGTCATAAATGGTGGTATTTTCCTTGGTAGTTTAAATTAACCGCCACGTGATACAGTAGACTTTCGAAATTTGAACGGTGTTTTTTCTTTTAAACCCTTTGAAAGTTGCACATATTTGTGCTCAGGGGGCTTACTCTCTATGTCCGTCAAAGAAATTACGGGAAAGTAATTCGATACTTCCGAATGAACCCTACTCCCGATAAATCATCTTTTTCAGACGAGCAATACACATCTGTAGGACGGACAACTGTCAAATCGTGGTGTAATTCATTATAAGTTCGGGCTTTTCTTAATCTTAAAGTCCGTAGGTGATACCGGATAAGGAGTAGGAAATGCCCGTAACTTCGTCGCTAAAGACGGATTTCGTGCTTAGAGAGAAGACTTCGAGATACGATGGACTAATTAGAGGCCATATAAACCTTATATTAAAAAGTTAAGGCAGCTTTTTAATTGAACTGGATACGTAAGTCTTTTAAATATATTGCGCAACACGCACCCAGAAATATGAACCTTACAGACGTTACAATAAGGTAGCGTGTAAACTAAAGAGCACATTAAAATGTCTTCTTTGTCCAATGAGGTATTTTTTTAACTAACCTGAACCCCAATTGTGTTTAAAACATAATTAATGAGTAATACACACGCAAATACAAACCTTACCTCTAATGTAATAAAGTATAATTTCAACTAACCTGCAGATGTGACTCAATAGTCTTTGTACCGGGGTGATGTTGAGAAATGAGCGCTTCTCCGCGGTCGATTACGTTGCTGAACTGTAATTCTCTCTTCTCCAGGGATGACATCAGTTGCTATGGGAAAATGTGTCTTATTAGTAGGGCTTAAGTATGATTATACTTTGGAAAACGGTGGAATGCATTGTGAGATGTTATATGGCGTTTGTGTTTGTTTGAATGGTGGGATTTGGATGATGAAAGTAATCATATAATAAGTATTTTTCGGTAGATTAGTTTTAATGGATTTGATACCGAAAAGTTATCTTAATCAAAATTATAATCTTGAGAAAATTACGTATGAAAATATTTACGTTTTCTGTCAATCATCTGTTTTATAAGCAAGCCCTAAAAACTTTCAAAATTACCCGAGTAACAGTAATTCCAACAGAGTTTTTTCAAGTTTTCGTAAACATCAACATACACTAATCTTGATAAAAAAAGCACATCGGAAAACAAAAATGTCAACATAAATTAATTGAATAATAAATTAACATAAATATTTAAAAACCAACCTCTCTATCATCTCCATACGAATGCTTGTAAACAAACGAATTGTTTGAACTTATTGTAAAACAACATCTTAAAGTACATGACAATGGCTTCTAATTGGTAAAAGGGAAGGATATGAATGATTTGAATATGATGTAAGTCAAATACAAGAAATACAATTTTGTTCCCATAATTAAAATGTAAATTGGAGAAGTAGCCAAAAAAAACCGTGTTTAGAAGTGAAAAATACACACAAAAATACATATGTGTTCGCGTCACCGAAATGCAAGTTTTACTTAAGTTTTTACTTTTAAAATTTTAATTTTTATAAGGTGAAATTCATCTTAAAACGTTGAGATATTTTTAACGACGGTATTATAATTACCACAACATACCTATTCGTATTTGATTCTTCAAAATTATTTGTTATTCTAAAATCAGTGTTTCATTCCATGGCCATTGTATTTTGTCTTATTATACTAGAAGTGGCTTATTTTTATTGCCACAACCAATGAATTATTTTTAACTTGAATTTTATCCTTTTATTTAATTTATTAAAACTTTATGTACAAGTACAGACGTCAATGTATCAAGCTACCCGAAACTGTCAAATTTTCCCAATCAATTTTGAACCCTATACTTCAGCGATAAAGTTGAAAACCTATTAAAGAAATTTGACAGATTGTAGTAGCTTTTTGTGCTGGCGACTGTACAAAAAATACCGTACAAAGGCAGACTTAAGCATTTTCTACCAGTCAACCTTAAGCTGATGCAGAAACAAAACATGGCAGGCGAAGTTTATGCCATTTCAAACTAATCAACATTTTTTTTTTTCATTTTCATTCTAATAAGGAATTCTTAAAGGACCTACAATTTCCACTGAAGCGTCATTATCTTGTCCATATTTACAAGTGACTACCATACCTCATAGTAATGCTGTACAGCCGGCAGGTTGATGTGAGGATCTGCCCAGTCCCTGGACAGTTCCACTTGTTCCTTCTCGTTCAGCCAGTTCAGTTCAGCAGTCGCTGATTGAAGGAAGTCTTGGAGAGCGTCTAGATCTGACATACTGTGGGGAAGAAAAATTGATAGTAAAGACAAAAAATAACAGTTTAATTTGAACTTTATTTTGTTTGAGATAATGTTTGTAATCAAGTGACATGTTAAAGTCAGGGAAAATACAATATAATGTTGAGCAAAAAATAATAAAGTTACAAAAAATCATGT
This sequence comes from Aporophyla lueneburgensis, assembly GCA_932294355.1. NCBI lineage: Eukaryota > Metazoa > Arthropoda > Insecta > Lepidoptera > Noctuidae > Aporophyla > Aporophyla lueneburgensis. Next base: position 14,955,400 of record OW028735.1, read on the forward strand.
CGTAACGAATTTCATAAATTAGTTCAAACTGAACTCTATTTCTTCACGTTTAACGTTCACATTCAGCTAACGCGTTTTTATGTACGTTATCCTGTTGCGACTCTTATAAGTAAATTCATCTGAATGTCGACTGTAGTAACATAAAAATAAGGTAACTTTTCTATTTTTAAGTTAGGTTATTTTTCAATTATTATGACGAACTGGATTCTATTTTTATGACTGTAAATTTCATTATTGGGTAACTGTTAATATATTACCGTTTAGTACTGGTTGAAAGCAGTTCAGCGTACAACTTCTGCAACTGACTGAGATGTTGATTGTACAGGTTTAGTTCTTCTCCGCTAAAGTTCGAGCGGTTGTGCACGCATTGTTCCACCTGAGAAAAAAGAATAAAATGGTAAATATTAGTACAACTAGATATTTTATCGAGTTTGAATGTTTGCCTGCCCGAAGAACGTGATTTGAAAGATACTGCCGTGTTCCAAGTCTCAATAAAAAATATGAACCTTGCTAATATTGATTTAAAGTCGAAATTAAATTATGAATACGCTTCGCCTCTGTCTGTTTTGATGCCCTAGTGCGGTTAATTTATTTTCGACTTTATTTAAACCAAAACAAAGTCGATATTTTTTGATAATTGCACTGCTCTGTTCTTCGTTAGGTCCGCTACGGCCTTATGGACCTTTATTATCATATGTCTGAGTGTGTTCTGCATCGAAACTTTATCATCAAACATAAATGTAAATGTTTGTAACGCACCTTAGCGTGGAACTGATCGATCTGTTTGTGTTCTCTCTGATGCCTGTCTAGTTCATGTTGCACTGACGGCAGGTCAGAGCCGTAGTCCGACTCGTGGAGTTTTTTCTGGAAACAAACAGTGATATTAATACATGACAAACAAAAATTTAGAGGTTGATAGACAATTAGACAGATTGGAAAGACTCAAAAAGCTTTCTAGATACATTGATTTCCGGTAGTATAATTCGACTCTTGAAAGACTGCGGGGTAAATGCGTAACACACATAAAATTACAGTTTATCGCAATGGGCTTCATTTTGACCCTTCACCCACGCTCATTGGGTTATTGACCATACGCATTTTTAAACCTCTCGAGCAATGGATTAGCACCATCCTTCAAAACTTTCCGATTGTGATTCAATGCGTGCAATAGATGGTTAAAAATTCCAGAGAAGTCGATGTCATGTTTTCCACAAGCGATTTCTTTAGTTTACTCTTAAGAATCGATTTTCTCATAATAGCCCGGATTATGATAGGTTATGGGGAGTAAAATGGAACTACTATGTTAACTAATCTAAATATTTTATAATCGTTCGTAAGAAGTAAACTACAGCCGTGCGACGGAGCTGACACACACATTTTTTTGTGCCATTGGTCTTTCTTTGGGTCATTTTCACCGCAAATAAATGTATTTTATTTTCTTCTTTATTGCCACCCACAATTTAGACACAGACAAGACATAGAGTATGCCCTTCGAATAATCCGGATGTGTGTACTTCGGCCATGCTATAGTGCCCGAAGTACAGCTTCAGAATTACAAACGATATTGCTGAAATTGTATCTCTCATAACATGTACTCACCAGCTTCTCCTTACACCACTTTGTAGCTTCACTAAGCTGTTGGAACTTAGGATCCGCGTCATGCACGCGTGTCTCGAGTACTGTGCGGGTCTCTCTGCGGACCGTGGTCTGTTGGACCGGCATGCGGACTGAAGATAGACGAGGGACCAAGCGACCCGTGAAGGATTGGCGCGCGTTTAGCCAGCGGTCATGGACTTGTTGGACTCTGAAAGAAAGTATAGATGTAATTAGTAAGGCTGCTGCTGTTCTTCAGGTTATTAAAATACATAACATAATATCACGACTGTTTACAAGGAACCAGGATAACTTTGCATTGAAGGTTACAGGGTAGTAAATGATGACAAAAAGACAAATCTTGTTGAGTACTAATTCCATTAGAATATTCGATTCATTTTCGATTATGTTAGGTAATAATGGCGTACTGTTATTACTTACGAAAACCTTAACCATACTCAGAATATCATCTTTATGCGCAGAACGTGATTTATGTTGAAAAGTCCAAAAGTAATCAAAGTTTTCGCCTGGAAGTTAGACTTGTTGCGTTTGATTCAACAATATTAATTTGTTAAATTACATTTTTAGCATTGTGTGTCCTAACTAACGCTTTTCTATGACTTAAGTAGTGACAAAACCGGCGAAGTGCGAAAATGACTGTCCCAAAAAATGCTCGATTCCTGTGGAAAAAACGCCACCAGAGATTCACGAAAAATACGCAAGCTAGTTACCGGCGATGTAAATCAGCGGCCTGTGCGTATCTCCCTTCCCGGAGCACGTGGCAGTCCTGGAACATCTCCTGGATGGTGTGCTCCATGGCCCGCAGCTCCTGTTCGATCTGCTCCACGGCCAGCTTGGCGTCGGCCGGGTGCACGCCGCGCTCTACGCGACGGATCTCACTCTCGATGTGGCGCTCTACGCTGTCGAGGCCGGCTTCCGTTTGTTTTATGTCCCTGTGGAAAACACAGATATATTTTTAGTACATAACAAATAACATAACATCACACCTTATTTCCCCGAAGGACTGGGCAGAAGTATACCTATAGTATACCATAATTGTGCCAGTTATGTTTTAAAGTGTAATAGGGGGCGAGGCTATTGCCATCAGCCGGGCAATTACTGAAAAATTCCACCAGATAGAGAAGCCCAATAACTTTTTTTTTAACTATGATATCAGATCATTGCTGTCATCACCAGAACAGAAGATGTGTCGTTAAAATTATATGTTTTACTACATTTTTTTTATTGCTGAATAGGTCTACTCTTCACCTCGATCACGCCTGATGGAATCCTTTATCCTCTACAGATAACCTCTCAAGTATGGCCAAAACACGTTAAGCCGTGGTCCAGGCTGTCACTCGTGGATCTATTACAGTCCATACCTGTGTAATTTCTCAGCGAGTCGTTGCAGTCGTTCCAGTCGTCGGATCTCGTCGGTCAGGTCTCGCTCTCGCTCCTGCTGCGCCATCAGCAGTCGAGACCAGGCCTGTTCTAACGCGTCTGGTCGTAAGGTCGGCTCGATGTCGCACTCGCCAACTGATTCGAAGTATTTCTGAGAAACGAAGGCATTAATATAAATGAGAAATAGACCAACACTTTGAGCATAGAACAAGACTCTGAAGTCAGAGAAAATGATAAACCGAGCAGAAATGTGTTTTCCATTTCTCGAGACAAGCGGAAGATTTATCCCGTTATCTAGTTCGAATATATTGAATAAGATTCAGTGACCTTCTGCGCGATCATCTCGCATGCCTCGACTTTAAGTTTCATTCAGTATCTTTGCATAGTATAAAACAAAGTCGCTTCCCGGATGGCTTCTACGGATTTTAATGCGTTTTCGATCAATAGACAAAGTGGTTCAAGAGGAAGCTTTATATGTATTGTATAAAACGCGGGCGAAGCCGCTGGCAAATGCTCATTATCATCAGCAACCTATAATGTTACCACTGTTGAGACACAGGCCTCCTCTTAGTGAGAGGGAATGATCCATATTCCACCACGCGATTCCTGTGCAGGTTGGTAGATGTCACAAGTCTTAGAACTTTTGGTTCTAGGACATGACGGTTTCCACACGATAATTTCCTTCACCGTTTTGAGAGCAGGCAAAAGCTAGTATCATATAAATGTTCTTCGCACATAAATCCTGCAAAAATCCTCACCTCCAATTCCCTGTAATGGTGGAACAGCTTCTGTTTCTCCCTCTGTCTAAGCGGCACCTCTTCTTGGCGGAACCGCGTGCTCTCGCTGAGCAGCTTCTTCATTTCGATCAAAGTTGACGGGAAAGCACGGTCCTGGAAGATAGAAGAAAAGTTAATATGATACACAAAAATCAGTTCATTGATGCTTCCAATGGTAAAAGTATGGCCCTCTTGAACAAACAACGCTAAATATATTTATCGCTAAACATATTTCTGTTTACGTCACTTATGGGTCTTTGAGAGTCATTAAAGATCGTCAGAAATTCGATATTCGAATTACCCAGTAACTGGACCTGGGATGTGTAGGTCAGATAAACATTCGCTACAAGTAAAATACTGGTACTCGGCTGCATCCGGTTGGACTGGAAGCCGACCCCCTACATAATTGGCAAAAGACTAGGCAATGTATTTAATGTTTATTTACCGCAAAATGTTGGTCCAAACGAAACAGAAAAACAAAAAAAAAGAACTGCTTATAAAATATTACTATTATTATTGTATTATTGTTATTTCCGTAAGTATTCTGAACAGTAAGTAGTTAGTGCTCAGAAGTTGCAAATTGAAAATATTTATCTAGCACGAATTTACAAACAGTAACACAAGTTATGTTACTCTTGAACAAGTTTGTGCCGCCGTACTGATAAGACAATCTCGCTTGTACCGCCCGACGTTTGAGAACGAGCTGTGGTATATAATCCAGTCGCGCGGAAAACTCTACTTGCGCGATGCAGGATTTTACGTGACGTCAGAATGATGCGTAGTTCACATGTGGTGGTGTAGATGCCGCCACAGTTGTTTTTGTTTAGTACATACATTATAATTTGTAACATTAAATCACAGCGAAAAAAGTTCACAAAGTAAGAAGAAATATTCTCTAACTTCTGGTTGTAATGTTACGTGGACCCCTTTAATTTTTACTACATTTTATTTTTTCTTTTTATAGCGTCCATAGATATTTAAACACATTATGTAAAAATTTCAAGTATCTACTTATTACGGTTCAAAAGATACAGCCGTGACTTAAGGACAGCGGAGCCTTAGTAATAGGGTCCTGTCGTACCCTTCATGAAATATGTAGTCAATGTCGCTTTTTTTTGTGGGTATAAAATCATTAAATGACGTCTCCCGCTCTGGGTGGAGCGGAAGGGCGTGTCAGACTGACTAAGGAACAGGGCTGGGCCCCTGTTCCTTCAGTTGCTTATGCCACGGTAACTCTTTCGAACAATTCCGCGACCCTGGTAGGCATCGGTCCCAGCGGACCCCTTCAATAATGCTGACATCTCTTTGAGGCGCGCGTGGAACACAACGCGCCGTAAACCTGGACCTGGTCCTTACCGGGCCGCGATCTACCCATTGCTCGCCAAACATGGCCGCCTGCAGCTCTGGTCATGTCTCGTAGCCCGTCCATAGTGTTAATGGTGAACAGTAGCCACCTACCTGCATGAGGGCGCACTTCTCGTGCAGCCAGGCGCGGTGTAGCGCGGCCTGCTCGGTATAAGCGGCGGCGCGGCGCTGCGACTCGGCGTCGAACAGCGGGTGCACGGTCGGCGGCTCGGGGAACGTCTCGTAGAGGGACGAGATGTACGTGATGAGGGACTTCTCGTCGGGCTCGTGGGTGTCCACATCTGGGAAGAGAAAGAGAAGAATTACCATGTGAAAGGAACACATTTTGGACTTGTATTGAAAGCGCTTTTAGTTCTTAACTTTTCAGCTTAACAGCTCGGCCCTGCTTCCGACTTTGCTTACTCGTTTCCGCTTGATTTCATTCATGCTCTTTTCACATGGAGATATATCGTGTGGTGCCGGATGTTAAGAACAGCACCACCCCATTTTTTCCCGTGGGTCTCGTAAAAGGCGACTAAGGGTCTTACTAGAGAATGGGCAGCAGCGTTCTCTATGCATTTTATCTGGATACTGCGATTGCCGTCCCACCTACCAAGCGTGGCTATGTTTTCAAATTGGTTTAGCCTCAGGGAAACGGCACTAAAGGTTCCACCCAGCAGGAGATGAAAATGGGTTGCAGAAGAAGTGGCGGATAAGAACGCACATACCTTATTAACTATAGCTCAATTAATAAAACGCACGTCCTAAATAAAACTAGACACACGACCAACTCGCAAACTTACAAAATGATAGCAATTAGTCGCACAACGACATCACAATCGCACAATAAAATCGCACACTCGAGGCTGCACCGATTATCCACGCAACGTTGCACCGACTTTGAAATGTAATTATTCTTTTGTTTGTCACTGTTACTTCGAAGGTGCTTCGAGTATTATTATTAAAATGTTATGTTTAAACAATCAATTGAGATAATAAGCAGAACGGCCTAGGGCCTCTTAGTACCTTTACATGACTCTTTTAGCAAAACTTCATTTAAGCATTTTTGTAGGTGCTTCTAAAGAATTAGTATTGTGTCAACTATGTTGTGGCCGGCTTTCAGCCTCAGTTTCAACTACATGCTGAATCCTAGTATTTTACATGGAGCAACTGCCTTTCTCCTATACCACTTGGTAAGACTGGTTGTCAGAGTTTTGGGCTTCTGACTAAACGTAACGACGGACAAAGATCAACAAATGACAGCAAGGACCAACGGCGTAATGTGCTTTCCAACGCAGAAGAGTCTCAATATGTAATTGATGGTGACCCATCCACGAACTGACTGCGACAAACATAGCTTAACCTTCGACTGACCCATACGGCTGTTATAATTTAGCAATGGGCTCCTTTCTTCTGAGCTGATGTTGGTCATTTCAAATTGTTCTCCATTTTGACCATAACATTGTAACATAAGTAGTAAGTCCAAACATAGATCATTTTTTTTATTTAATAATGATTAGTTACTATTAAAAAAAGAAATGTATTCCAGTAGTATTTGAATTATTTTAGTGATTAATTTTTGAAGTGAAAACTTCTTTAGCGGCGTTGTGCACTTATTTTGTAATGGGTAAAAAATGTTGCCGTCGTTTTTTTTAAAAAAGTTTTCTATTATTTGGACGGATGAGAGTAAACGAAGCAAACGGATTATGTATGGGTCGTAACAGGTGGCGTTCTGTGGTTCCTTCCCGCATAGAAATAAGACGCGAGTTTATGTGTGCTATTAAAATTAGTCATAAGTACCTACTTGTTTCAATTTACTGTCGCTGATTTTCCAAACACCTTTATAAAAAAATTGACATGGTAGAGGGAACCAAGTTCTTGAAAACTGCCTCCCTTTACTACGTCAATAAAGCCAACAGTCCAATCACCTGACACAAACCATAAAGCCATATCTACACCGGCTAACGTCACAGATCACCTACACTTGTCCAGCCGAAACCTGAACAATAGATCGTAAACTGCTTCAATTGTATGTGAACTGCGACCTGCCATGTATCGGCTAATAATTTAATATTGTCTGGTAGAGTTTGATTCAATTCATGATTAGAATCTATTGTGATAAATGAGTTTGTTGCTATACTGTGAAAAAATGACCAGGAACTAGGAAGATATAAAAACAAACACATTACCTTCCACAGTCGGATAACAATGGTTCGGATAGAGAAGTTCCTTATTTTGTGAAGTTACTTTAAAGGATTAAGAAATGTGGACATACAGACACAGAAAAAGTGTGCAGGCTTCGCAATAGGATTTCGTTTTCACCCGAATTCAAGGTACGGAACCCTAAAAAAATGTATACTTGCATTTGCACACGCGAATCAAAACGCAAAAGAGAAGCGTTTCGAACCTTGTTTATTATTGCGACATGACATCTCGCAGGTCAACCAGGTAGGTAGGTTGTCGTCTGCTTCACCAGAGTTAAAAGCTAGGACTTAAAGCAGCAAGGGATTGGCTGGATCTAGGGTTGCCAGGTCTTAAAACCGAAAAGCCGGACAAACCAGTCAGTTTAGCCGGACATTTGGGTAAAAAGGTCTGACATCTTTAATTATTTACTCTTTAAACAAAACACTAATGAAATAACGTTAAAATAAATCAGTAACATAAACGAATTAATATATTTTTGATTGGCAGACACATGCTTTAAAAGCTAATTTTCCTTTAAAATTGAGTAGTAATAAGGCAGGAAGGACAGTGCTAGTTCGCTCACTTGCCGAAACAAGGCGAGGCGGGTGGAGCGGAAACCAAGGCAAAAATGATCAAATTTGAAAAGCCTAAAAAAAGCCGGACAGGCCGGACACCATCTAATTTGGCCGGACACACAACCAAAAAGCCTGACTGTGTCCGGCTTTATCCGGACGCCTGGCAACCCTAGCTGGATCGGAATGATTATTATTTAGGGACAAATTTATAACTCGCGGGCTGGCTCGAACAAGGGCCCCGGCCGGGGCGGACATGGATAGAAACGTCGCGGCGGACCTCGGCGGCGAGGACCGAGGTCGGAAGGACGGCGGTCTGTGACGGTATATCGTGAGAGTGCTGGTGAGTTTACTGCTCTCCTAGAAGAGGGTTGTAATCAGTCAGTCAGTCATCGGGATTGGTTAGGGTATGCCTCGGTCGGCGAATCCTACTAATACGGGAACGTAATGGGTGGCTGCCGCGATAAATGGACGCAGTGCTGGGCAAAATGTCCCGCATATCCCCTTATGCTGTGCGTTCTCTGTCCAATCGGTTGAGATCGACTCCAAATCGTCATGCTAGCGTTTCTCAGGCATACCTCACTATTTTATTTCAATGATTACTCTTAACTTTGTATAAATAGTCCAGACCATTTAGTAAACATTATTTTTAGCATCAAGTCTAAGAAATCTCCAAACAAAAATTTCCCAAGAAAAAGTCAACCAGCACACATTTTCCTGGTTGACATAATCAAGCATGTTATAAAAACATTTCTACGGTAATGTTACAACCCAATTATGGTCAGTAATAATTACTAAGTAATTACGATGCTCTAAACATGACCACATTACCCTCACTTATGTACTGTTAGCAAGCTTTAAGTGGGTTTAAACGGTGCTAGACTTTTAAGAAGCGTTTGAAATTACCGCTTATCATATTAGGAGACGGGAAGCTCTTTTATTGATTGTATCGACATTTTTAACATGCTTTTATTAGTTTCACCTGTATATTTGTTTGTATTTATGTTCGTAAGTATGTAACTATGTTTGTAACCGAATCCTTTCGACTTGATTTCGACCCACTTCAAACGGTCAGATTTCATTTAAACTTTGTAGACTTATCGAGGACCGATGACAATACAATAATTTCATAAATTTGTGCCAGTATCCTTGTTAGGGTTACCAGGATAGCAAAATAAAGCGCTTTTTTTTCAATAGTTTCTACTTTTGAGGTTATTTTTTTAGTTTTTGAAGTATTACTTTACAGATGCTTTGCGGTCTTCAGCAGAACTAATGCAAGCGCGACTAAGGCATAGCCTAAAGATCCTTTTAACAAGCTATGCCTAATATTACTATTGTTTTCTGTTTATTGGTAAGTAAGTGGAGTAGCGTTGTGGACGATCGGCCTAACGATACGCTTTGGTGCAAACGCGCACCATGCGATCCGCAAACATTATAGCGCTTTATTACCCGTGACCGGACTTTGTATGGGATGGTTTATGTCTGTAAAAAATTACCGCCAAGTCAAATGCGCAGTCTGGTTTAATTCTATCATAGGAATACATTCATACTTATTGGGACTACTCACACTTATTCAGCTCTATTCAGATTTTGTATGGAGACGCGTACGTGTCCGTTCAGATTAACGATGTGTTTGCGTCTACATAACAAAATCGTTGTTTTCATGGGCAAAAGCTGAATAAGTTTCAGTAGTCTCTTATTGTTTCAGAAAGTTTTATTGAAAAGAACTGAGTTCTCACTAAGCCAGTATTTTTTGTAAACAATTAACTTATTTTTATCGATGATGATTCGTCTCGAAAATTCCTCCAAATCAAATTGCCTACATTTAATTAGTCAATAGTTTTTCCTCTGGTCAAAAACTCCGGCTTTAAAAGATTAATTAACAACTAAACTTTATGGCATTGAAATCAACGAAAAAATATGAGTTAATTAAAAACGACTCTCGGCCTAAAACCATGTTCGTAAGATATTTTATCGTGTACTGGATTTTAAACTCTCTGAGTTGTACTGAGAGAGTAAGAATCCTACAGACTTCATCTCAGCGTGTCAAAAAATATGCTGTTCGATTTGCCACTCTGTGCGCTAAGAAAGATGGTTTATAACGCAATGGCGTTGAAGATCCAATGAGCGAAAACATCCCGCCCCGATATTTGTAAGTCTGTGCCAATGGGGACTTAAATTGCAACAACATGAATTACCTGCGATATTGAGTTACTTAATTGACCTAATGTGAACAATGACAAAAGAACATCCAATCATTTCATTAAGAGGATCGAGTATAGCTTCTCTTGAATTTTGAATTTATGATAATTCCGAATAATGAATTCTTGAAATCGCCAATAGGTAGCCTGAACCATTCCTTGTGATACACTACTTGTTTCTTATCACTCGTTTCTCACGTTTCGCGATTTAAGCCTAATTTCAATATGCAGTAGGACAGTTACTCATTTGTTTTAGATAAAGATTGTGACTCACCTTCGGGGTCCAATAGTCTGGTAACTCCATACTCCTTTTCGACTACGTGGAAAGCTGTCTCCAAACGCTCACGGACTTGTCTTGACCTATGGAAGAAAAACAATACCGCATTGTAATACCAGCCGATAGAGAATAAAAAAACAAAAAGTAAAAAAAAAATGTTATACAATTGAATTGAAATTACACATTTCTGGAGTGATTTCTCGTTGATTGTGTAAAAAATAGATCAGTTATCTGTACTAACAATAATTTTATTCTATTTTAAATCCAGCGTAGTGTAAGGCACACAAAGACATAAAGCACATAGTTTCAAATCCTAAAAGTTTTTAAATATAATCGTTAATTACCTGATATTACGCCAGTCTATCAGATCAGGACGGTTCCTGTGGATGAGCGCATTGAAGGCCAGACCGTCGCGCCAAGATGACGTGAAGTCTGCGACCCTAACGCCAGGGTATTTCGCAGTGGAGCGCCGAGCCCAGCTCAGCAGTGCTTCACGGGCAGTCACGTTAGCTTCCTGACCAATCACGATGTCGGATATCTGGGGAAGAAGAAGATTGATTGGTTAGATTTGAAAAACAAAAGAATGTCGAGAGTACTGTTCTAAAAATAAAATTGCGTGACAAAATGGAAAAAGGCGACGAACTTGGCTCGAATTTTTTGTGCGTGATTTTTGGAAGATCGCTTTTTATTTTATTGTGACCACTAGAACACGTTTTTAATTGAACAGTAATTTCTTTTTAATAAATTAACGTAACTGTATTTTTGAGATGTCATTAGACAAAGTGCGACAGTTCAGTAAAATTAAAGTAGATATATTGTAATTTTCATTTCAGAAGCTAATGTACACGGAAATTACGCCGTAGTTTAAAGGCGCAGAGTGCATTGTTCTTTGATAATTGTCTTGTATTTCTTCTATACTGAGTAAAATATGAAAGACCATAAAATAGAACAGTATATATGTCGATGGTATCGCGAAAATTTTACAACACGTGAGAATACGTCCAATTAAGCCATTACCAACAAAGGCTAGTTAAAATATTTGCACTCTCATTGCAATATCAGTGTTAAGAGAAAGTGATAGAGTTGATAATGGACAAGCAAAATAGGATCCTAAGATTGGACTTTTGTGTTGTGAGATTATTATCTTGATTATGATTTAAATATTATGTTGTAGTCAATCTTGTAGATTGAAGATATGCCAACTTTCCTGTGACGGTTGAATAGAGAAATGATATTCTTATTTCTTAATGATTTTATCTGTGGCAGAATAATTCCTACTTAATTTAAAATTATGTATTGAACAGGCAGCTTCTGACAAGATGAAAATCTGCAGTTAAGAAGAAATGAATACAAGCTTTTGTAATGGTAACATGCTGCTTTCATACAATTTTATATATGCACAGATTTCCTAGGAATCTGATCTCAATTACGTTGTGAGTAGGCCTGAATTCATATGGCACTAAAACACGATAATGTTTTTGGAATAATCTTATTTGATAGTCTTGACGCTGAATGACTCTTAAGATGAGCAGAGCAAATGTCAAAATCCTTCAAGTTCAGATGCCATCATTATATCAGCCGAAAAATGACTACCCCAAGTATCACCACTATGACCAGTCCTGTGCTCCACATCCTTGTTATCATCTGCCTAGACTTTACCCAACGATGTTGAGGTCGGCTCCCGGTCTCACCGAATGCAGCTGAATACCAGTGTTCAACATGGAGCTACTGTCTCTCTGAACCCAGTTACTGGGTGTTACGATACCCCTTGGTAAGGCTGGTTGTAAGACTTTCGGGTTTCTGAAGAGCCGTTCCGACTTTCAAAGATCCATAAATTATATGACAGGCAGGATAAACAACTTAACGTTGACGGTCTAGGTTTGTGAAGATGGTCACCCATCCATCGACCCACCGTGGCAAGCGTAGATTAACCTGATCGATCGACTTCTGCAGCTGTTATTACATAGCTACAACTGTAGCCATCCCCTCCCATAACTTCACATCAATCAAAAACAGCGGCTCTGCCATACAAATTCAACTAGCGGCATATATGAGCCTAATAGGCGGTGTTAATGAACAATCTAAACAAGATACTAAATACTCTACAAACATTATCATGACAAATATAATGTTTCAGTAAAAGTGAGTCCAGTTCAACGCACAGTCTGGCTGACATCCAGGCCCAATAATAGACTGGAAGTATGAGGAAATGCGTCTAGCGATGTATTAGTGGGCCACTGTGTTTATTGGTGGCTGGACCACGTCATAATTGAGTTTGGAGAAGAGGAAATAACGGATGATACAATACAATGGCTCTTATGATATACAAGAGTTTTTCCTAAAATCACTAAAGAAAGCAAAAACAGTAAGACTAAGATAACAGGAAGAAAAAACTAAACCGAGAAACAGACTATTTTCAGTCCAAGAAAAAAGTTTTAATTAAAAAGTATTAGTACTTTCAATCCACCGTAATGAAAAAACGTATGACACCAAAGAGAGTACTCAACTTTGAAATCCTAACTACAAGCAAAAAATTTAATTTTTTGCTGGATATAAGCACTCAAACGATTCATAAATCTGCTTAGGAAACATAGATATTTTCATTTAGACCAAAAATCACCGTTATTGACAAAATTTGGTTGGTACCACGACGTATAGAAAAGCAGAAGGCCTAGTTTATAAAAGGCGCGATAAAAAATCTCTTGCTCTATTGAGCAAGAGATTTTTTCACCATCACGGGTTTCGTCTTATTAGACGAAACCCGTGATGGTCATTCATCACAAATGAATGAATCTTCTGACAATCAATTCAGTAGTATCACTAGTCAATATCAAAACTATAGCGGGTTCAACGAACTGTTTGCGTTGAAACGATTCGATGAGCAACTGAATGCAACTGTGACGGAATGGGTCCAAACGACCTTATTCCGAACAATTACGTATTAAAGGAAACTAATCGGTAATGCGGAGCCGCTATACAATAGAACTGATATAGTGTTGATGAAGAGGAACCAAAAGAAGTTGCCGGATATAATTTTATTTCGGAAGATAAATCTGATTTCGAAGATGAAAATTTGTTTTTGTCAGTTTGCTCAAAAGGAACATATTGGATTACAGGTGGAAAGCCATTGATAACCAGAAAATAAATACACTGGCTATTAATCTATACTAATATTATAAAGCTGAAGAGTTTGTTTGTTTGTTTAATTGAACGCGCTAATCTCAGGAACTACTGGTCCGAATGGAAAAAACTCTTTTTGTGTTGGGTAGTCTATTTATCGAGGAAGGCTATAAGGCTATATAACATCAGGCTACAACCAAGAGGAGCGGAGCAGTAATGAAAAATTTTGCAAAAACGGGGAAAGTCGCACGGGTGGGCGATTCGACGCGACGGGAAGGGTCGGGGAGCAAGAAATTTAACGCGGACGAAGTCGCGGTCAGAAGCTAGTACAAAATACTTAACTCACAATCAAGTAAGACAAGACACTGTTGTTAAGAATCAAGGTCACACGTATAATAACATATTCTAATAATACTATTTCCTATAAAAATAATCATCGCTTTTACAATAAAACACTTGTGTACAGCAAAGACGAGGATAAAAAATAGTCTTTATATACAGAGCTGTGTACAAAAGAAAACTTTTGGTTTACGTGACAAATCCGCAATAGCACGCTTTTGTGTGGGCTGTGAATGAGATTCTTCTATGAGAATTTAATACACAAAATGTCATAGCAACAATAATATTGTCTCGTTATATTCTGAAGACTGATGACCTGCCAAGGTAGGGGTCAACTTGGAGACACTGCGGGTCTTGGTTCACACACCCTTTTTATTAGTAGCTGATTTCAAGTTTATTTAAAGTTGGGAAATCCTTTGCTGTTACAGCGGAGTTAATCACGCACCAACTTCAAACGGTAGCTCCATTTGCCAAGTTATTTCTTAAGACAATCGCAACCAAGTGCCACCGACATGAGTCGGAAGGTGGCAAATTGGACGTGGTGGCGCAACATGAAAACTACGTCCTATTAGCGAACTAATGCCAGTTGCAGCATTGGATTACCAAACAAGCCTGTCTTGAAACATAGCTCCCATAGCAATTTGTCTAAAACTAGGATTTGCCAAAGGTATTCGAGACGACATTACGAAAAAGGAAATTGACATTTTCTTCAATTTCCTTAAAAGGTTTAATAAGAGATTGGAGTCTGTCATGGTAAATAACTTGGAGTGGTAATTTCCTAGAAGTACGAATTTGTACGAAAGACTTAAAAGACATATTAAATCACCTTATATGACTGTTAACGTGTGCAGTCACTAAGCTAATAAGTGAAGACAAGATGTTAATTTATTTCTTCCGAATAAAAAGTCTAGCGACGCCTTTTGCGTGGGAATAGCAAATAGGTGGTAAATACTTTGAGATTTCATTACGTGTGGTTATGTTCTGATCAAATTAAACGATATAAAGAAACAAATAATTAATATTGCAAGCACTAGAATAATCATGCTCAACAGTTAGTTTACCTAGCACAAAGATTTTTCACAGAGTAGAGGGCTACAAAAGCTCCGAAATCAAAATGCATTTTAATCAAGTTAGTGTTAAATCGTACTCTTGAAGATTAAATGTATGATAATGCGGTAGCTACAATTGAAACACTATAGAATCTTAAGTAATTGATCAAATCGAGCTCTTTTTGATTTCAAATACAAAAGATCTTTATTAGATCTCGATATATTTTCGAAATATTTTAAAATTGATTATGTAGAACATATGACATCCATTCTATCGAAAAAAAAAAACGACGGGTTGCACTCCGGGAGTGCCGGCAGAAGTGAATATCAACGTTGTGCATTTTTGATGTTTTGGAATGGTTATGGAATAATTTTGCACGAATTGCTTTAATTATCAGTATAAAAGTACTATCATTTATGTGGTAGAATACAATATTTATTTATTGCGCTATCGTACACAAACATGACAATTTATATTACATTAAAAAGTTTATCTCTGAGAAAAATCACTCTCCGTCCGTATTACGAATTTTCGATCAGGTCACGTGTCCTGACGCGAGTTTAACATTTTTTACCCATTTCCAAAAAAGTGCACAACGCCGCTAAAGAAGTTTTAACTTCAAAAAAGCCAAAACATAAAGCAAGCTAAGTCAAATTCCCATGGGCGAAATTGTATCAGGTCCCGCCTCCTGACCTTGTACATCATTTGGGACGTGGTAGTGAACAAGTTTCTTATGTCTGACCTTGCGTGACATGGTACATATTTCGTACTGACATTTTGAAGGCTATAATTATAGTGATTTGAAGCGAAGAATTTGTAACAAGAAATGTTTTGAGTTGATTTTTTGTGAGATCGGAAGATTGGTAACCTGAGAACATCTATATGTGTAGTAAACATTGCTTAATTATGTAGTATCGTAAGATTCACAGGGTCTACTTAGTTCAAACTTAGTGGTCGTGCGAAAGGTGTTAGTTACTTCGGCTGCATGAACTCCGCCACCTTTAGGGAAACTATTAATATATAGAAAGGTGTCTTCAATAGAATAATTTATCTCTATATTATAATCAGCCTAATAATTTAGTAAGTGTTGATGACACTTTACCCTGGGAACATATTGAACACAGAAATTCTATCGGAACTACGATTAATGCAAAATAAACAAATGCAAACAAAATGAAACAATGTAAAACCAATAGCGAAATAAAAATTAGTAAAATCAAGAAAGTACAATCATCGTGTTCATTGGCTTGGTCCACGGCAATCAGTCCATGAAAGCATAGGTATGCATGTTTGTACAACTTTCGCTCATGTTAATCGGTCGTGTAAATATTGTAGTAGCTGGATTGACTGGAACATTATTGAGGTAAATTCAGTCAAGTCATCTAGATAGATTTCCCATCTTCATATTTCTATTTGATGAAAACCCTTCAGTGTATCCAAACAAAATAAATAAGGTATTGCAATAAATTAAAATATGTGTACACAAACACAGAAAACCCTAAATCTCTAGAAGAAACAAAATTCGTAACTCTTTGTACTCACAAGATCAATGTAATGTAACTTAAGTTACTTAAACAAAATATCTTAAAATATTCTAGCAACTACTTGTTTTAATTGTCATTCAATTTTCGTCCATATCACTGTCAAAATAAGGAAAGATTTGTTTTTGTTGGTATGTAAAGTTAAGTTGGCAAGGCGTGGGCGGTTGGCCGAGGCTGGAGAATCTATGATGTCATACAGACGGTGTCAGGGTCTTTACTTAATCTACACTTATTTTATTAGCTATTTGTATCTTTAATGGATTTATCGGAAGAGTAATACAGCAAATTGAATTCAATGTTTAGAAATATTAGAATTGATTTTGGCTTTTCTTTGTGATAATTGTTTGGTGGAAGCAATTTTGCCATAATCTGTTTCAAGACAAACCTCCGAACGTGTTACTGATACAAGTCCTGCATAAGCGATAGGTACTAATAGAACACATCGAGGGAATCTACGAATCGAAACCGGATTTTTGGAAAACTCAACAACAACTGATGAAAACAACAACAACTGATGAAATAGAAACAAATATTTATAAATCACGGCAGCTTGTTAAGTTAGAAAGCTTTTGTTAGCGATCGTTACTAATACGATGCTATAAAATAGTAAGGACGTATAGCATAAAAAAAAAACAATGAAAGCTGTTAGTAATTCCTACTTAGACTCTAAGCTGTCGCAATCATGTGCAAGATAAAACTAGTAAATGTTCTTACTCTCCCAAATCAAAATGAAAATCAATTTTTCCGTCCCACTTTCCAAGTTAACATCATCGTAAATTGATTCTACAACTTTATACTATGTAAACTCCATAAGACTGTGTAATATGATTAAGTTATGTAAATGGCTTGTAAGTTATTGCGATACTGTGTACACATGATTACTTGTTGTAAGTGAGAGTTTATTTATCGTCTATTTTCATTTTATGATTAGTGCTGAAAATTCTACCGTTACTTTCTTGGAAATCTGCAATAAAGGATTTGTCTTCGGTAAAAACCATGTTACGTGCTCCTCAAATTTTTGCAAGCTTTCTCTTGGTACTTTTTTGTGCCATTGATCGATGTGA
This sequence comes from Aporophyla lueneburgensis, assembly GCA_932294355.1. Lineage (NCBI taxonomy): Eukaryota > Metazoa > Arthropoda > Insecta > Lepidoptera > Noctuidae > Aporophyla > Aporophyla lueneburgensis. The sequence continues at coordinate 14,972,862 of OW028735.1, forward strand.
TTCCATGAAGTCAAGGTCTTCATACCAAGGTTATTAGCGTAGACCAACATAGTACAAGAAAAAACCAAGATACGGACTAACAATAAATCACCGCGATGAGTAACCTCAACTAAGAAGGAATAAGAAGATCCTTTGTTCTGCATACAACAGCCATATTGTTAATTCTGATGGTATCAGTATTCAAAATGCTCAGTGTTGGAGAAACGATGATTTCATGGTCGAAAAAAGTGGCGAAGATGACCTAAGCGAAGCGAGAAACCCACGAAACGAAATGGAAAAAATGATAATGATTACGTCTGTAGAGTTTAATTTTATATTGGAACTTTAAACTTTACTTCGAAAAGCACAGGAATTCTACAGAAAGAATGTTATTACTTAGGTCCAACTTGTTTTTTTATATTGGATGTTTGTTGCCATATTTAAACATGATCATACCGTGACCAGGTACTTCGTAGTTATTACTTAAATTAACATTAAATACGTTATTGGAAGTTTATAGATTCGTCGTTTAAGCTTGGCCATAAATCGTGGAGGCGATCGGCGGCAGCGACCTCTCGCGTCCGGCCCTGGTGCGAGCCATGGTACGGAGCGAGAGGGAATGGGAAGCCGTCACCTCCTTCTGCGAAGCAGTAATGCTCGCGAAGGAGGAGGCGGGGCGCGTGAGGGAGTGGCAGTCTCTGCGCCCTCACGCCCCTAGCCGCCGCAGGAGGAGACGCCCCGGGCGTCGGGAGTCGATTGCGGACTCCCGACCACCGTAGGCGCGAGCTTGCGGGTGGCGAGCAATGGGTAGCTCGCCGCCTGGTAAGGACCAGGCTCGGGTCGACGGCGCGCAGTGTTCCACGCGCGCCTCAAAGAGATGTCAGCAGCAGTGTAGGGGTCTACTAGGACCGATGCCTGCCGGGGTCGCGTGATTGTTCGAAAGAGATACCGTGACCCTGGCACATGGGCAACTGATGGAACACGGGTGGGTTTTAGTCAGTAAAAGTCTGACACGCCCTCCCGCTCCGCCCAGAGCGGGAGAAGTCATTTGATGATTTCCCATCCCGAAAAAAAAAAAAAAAAAAAAAAAAAAAAAAAAAAAAAAACTTGGCCATAAATATCTTCAAAGCCTCATCGTGTCTTACGTGTTATATTTCTTGGAATATTGCAATTGATTATATTTATTGCCAGTAAGTCAGTAGGATTCGAGCCTTGTTTGAAATATAATAATAAATCAATTTGTATGTCAATGTTACGACAAGTCGATTTCCTGTCTATTCTTGAAATGGCAGGATTTAATTGAAGGTAAAATTACTCTACAGGATACATCCGTCAATTTAGACTGATATTTTATTTTGATTTTTAAATACACAGTTATGTTCTTGATGACATTTTGCTAAAAGGCAGTAAATGCATTAGTTTCTCATTGATAAAATCCTATTATTATCCCCAATTAATTCAAAGTTTTTAGAGCTAAATTAAAGATTATAATCTCTAAAAGAATATATATATATATTCCATTGCGGTCGGTACAATATCGATAAACTGTATCGATAAAATCATAACCCGACATGATACCGTACAATTTATTCGTGTAAAACAAGCTTCGTGAGTACCAGTAACAATATTAATATCAGCCGTAATTAGAACCGTATCATAATCCATATCAATGACTTATTAAAGTATATGAAAAATGGCCGCTATTGGCCGTCGATCTTAATGAAACCGTACGGTCATGGTCTAAGAAACAACCAAGTTATACATCTGCGTTCTTAAAATTACCATCTTCATCAACATCCGAAGAAAGAAGTTTGAAGTTTGCAGATGTGACGGTAAATTTAACTTTGTCAACGGTTTGCGGTTTGCCTACAAAAATGAATTGCACAAATAGTGTTTCTGTGAAATATGGGAAACAATTTTTGTTGTTTGAACCACAGGTATTATTACAATTGAGATTAGTGTAATACAACATAATAGTTACATTTTGATTGTTTTCTGGCCTTTTATTGTCACTAACCACAGTATTACCGTAAACTTTTCTAACACACCCGCTATCATTTGTTTTCGCTTTGCCATATTTGGTTCCTTTTATTTGTGGCGCCTAACCAAATCTAATCACAAAAACTCAAACAGGACAATATTTGCCAAAACACAAAGATTTCAAAAGTCAACATCTGCATCCTCTATAACTTCCGCCGCATTACCGAAAAAACCAGAACTCTTAACTTTAAACTAGGCTGACTGACGGATAAAACTGTTTACTTGAAATGACAGACCAAAATCTCTTTGCGCAGTATCCTCTAAATTAATAAAATCCTTGACATAGAAAACGGGCTGAATTTTTGAGTAGAGTATTATAGTAATACATCCCACTGTATAAGCACAGAAGAGGACAAAACCTCGGCCCCAAAGAACTAAGCAATAACAGGTGCACTCACACATAGACATGTTCGATGGGTGATTTCAACAGGATGCCAGTCGCAAGTGCACCTGAACTCGCTGTACGTGAAGTGTATCCATGTGTGCGTGCATTTTCAGCCTTCTGTATCTACCTCTTCTGTGGTATAAGGTTGGGCGCACCAAGATCCTATCACGCTATTTAGAACGGTATTCGGGGCTCCATTTCGCTCAATCTTGTCTGCGTACAATATCATCAGGTCTTTCAATTTGTTCGGTTGATTTTCTACGAAGATTACTGTGAATATTGAGTTTATAAATGAACTGACTTGACTATATAAATGAATTATTATGAAAGTCGACCGGTATAGTGATAGTTAAATTGCTATCTGTAACAAACAGGATTAACAATATTCTTCTATTGTACTAAATACCTCGCATTTCATTTATTTATAAAAAAATACATTGAGTTGAATAAATACACATGTAATTAACATATACATGTAATACAGAGAACTATGAACTATTAATTATCCTCCCAGTGAAATTCAAGTATTCGTAGTGCTAAAACAGTTTCGAATATAATGCCAAAACAATTTTAAATGTAATGTCAAACAGTTTTCAATATAATGTCAGCCTACCCAAGCAGAATTCGTGAATGGAACCTCACTGCTTGAATGTTTTTCTTTTCTCTGTTTTAGGAACACGATTTAGTCAAAAATAATCATTATCATAATGTCATTTTATGTTAAGATATAAATATTTTTTGTCATTGTAAACAATTCATTCATTTTCATTTCCCACGTTCAATAAAATAACGCTGACCTCAAAGAGGCTACCGAAATAATACAGACAAAGGAAAGTGAATGCTATACGTACACAGTGATATACAGACTCGTTAAATTTATCTTCGGGTATGATTGATCCAATCGATGTATTTCTGTCCAGCATTGAACTTCAAGACTCAAGTATTGAGGGCAACGAACCTATTGAATTGTTTTTATCCATCAATTACAGTATGGATACTATTGTGCAAATGCTTGAATAGACACGAAACTAATCTGAGTGAGAAGTGAGAATTTGTTTTTAACTTATTCTATTCTGAGTAAAGGGCAATCCGGACTGGATACAGCGTGACTGGCAACTAAAGTACAGTTTGAAATACGAAGCCGTAAAAGGGTGTAAAGGTGCCAAAGAAAGGAGTTTCCTAAGCTCCTTGGTTTTAATGCGAACACAACCACAGGCAAATGCTAGTAGTTCCTACAAAACCCTTGAAACAGTTAAGGTAAGTAAGATCAGTATTCAACAAGAGTAATACAAATTACTCAACACTTCGTAGGCGTAGAATTGACAGACAGGTTGTAACAGGCTGTCAACTAACTCGTATGCACTTTTGCAATATTTTGTAACTCTTGCCTCCTACGCTGCACTGAACTGACTCCGTTAGTACCAGGAGTGCATAATCAACTAGGCGTCAGCTGCAAACCGTATTGGAGACTTCGTGACAAGCTAAGAGCGTGTCTAGACGAAGCGGGTTAAGTTAATCAACTTATCGGGAGTGCTTGTTGTTGAGCTTGATAAGGGGCGTGAACATTTAGATTGGAAATTACTGGAGTGTAAAATACAGTTAGTAAGCACTAGACTAAGAAAATGCTGCTCGACACTCGTGTAAATTAAGAGCAGAACTGACACCCTTATCCCAAGTAGTTTCTCTGAAAATAATAAAAAGCATCTAAACACCTTTGAAAATAACAGTCAATAATGTTCCAGGTCCCAGTAAATTTTGGACATGAGTTGAGGAAATATCAAATAATCGTCATGAATACGGGTAGGTACTAATATCAACAGCTGAGATTCTGATAAATAATAAATGTAAACAAAACGCCTGTCAAGGAGGTAGACAAAAAAATAGAGTTTTTTACATGACTACAATTCCGTTATACCAGGGCACCATAATCAACTAGGCTGCTCCAAATAAATATCAGTGGCGTGGATTTGGTTCGTGAGGCGCGCTCGTGATCGACCGATAAGTATCTGCCCACGAATGGTACGTCACTACCACAGAGGAAATACTTAGTAGCGGGAGTGACATGCGAACTAAAAGTTAATAGAAAATTATAGAATTTAGTAACACGACAGTAATCAATAAAGAAAACTACCCTCACGAATGCATATTTACAGGAATCCCGACTTGCAAGGGACGACTATAATAAAATGTGTACTCCTATAGCTATGCCATGAAGTCCTGGTACCGCTTATAAGCGTTGGTAATGCCAAGCGATAAGCACTCTTTTAACACAATGCTTCAAATGTAGCAAGGTCGAATTTCGCCCAAGAATCATAATATAGATGACCTTGCATTTAAAATTCGCGACGCATATGGTATAAGATAATATAAAACTTTTACTAGTACCTACGTCGTGCCACTGAAATTGACATACACGCACAATGTAGCAACATCCTTTGGGGCCAAGGTTTGCCTAGACAGGCTCAAAAAATGCAAGGAGTGCCAAACGTGACCGTTTTAGATAAGTTCAACTGACCTCTGTACGTCTAGTTTGTACCGCGAAACGGGTTAAAAGCTAATAAAATATTTTGTAAATCTTTTTAAGGTCTGTCTTGCAATATTTCATGTCAAAAAAGGATTTGTTTATTACAAAAAGATCATTTAGTGACGTTTAATTGTTAATCTATAATATGTAATACATGAAGAATAAACTTAGTACCCCCTTTGGACGAAAATTACGCAGACGGAGGAGTGTGAAATTTGGCACAGTTAAAGTTCGTGTGGAGAAGATCTGCAGAAAGCTGATATATTTTTTAATTATTGTCGAATTTCGACCGCCCAGTGGTCCAATAATAATAATCATAGTTATATAGCCATGTTTATTGACTTAACTACATCGTGCATGAAATGCTACAAGGAATCCGTCTTAAGTTATTATATTTGTTTCTTCTATAAATCTGGCTATCTATGATTCCGCTAAACATAGGTATTTTCAAGTTTAACATCCAAGCCTGCTTTGACATCTTTCACACAATTCAATAAACTCTTATCATTTAACATCAAGGTCAAATTTTGCCCATCAAGATATAATTAAGAATCCTCACAACGGCCTGTCAGTATTGTGTCGAAGATTTAATACTATCCCATTCTTCACACACCACTTATGCTAATGCGTTTACAGGCCATAAACCGCTGTGTATACAGCCTAACGATGCGAAAACAGACGAATAGGGATCAGTTACAACGGATTGTATGGTTGGTAATTAGAAAATGTTAGAAGTAACTAAGCAATAAAGTAAATCAAAAAGATGACGATGATAAATACCATAACTGCATAGAAACAATACACAAAGTGAATATAAATTATGTTTGAAGAGCAAAATATTATGAAACATTAAACTAACCGATACTTTTAATTAAAAAGAATCATTCAATTAGGGATCCTGTCGCTAAAAAACTACACCATTTTAACCTCTAATTCCCTGAGATACCACATTTGGTATCGACACAATGGTTTTTTAATTGTGTCTGCAATTACGGTAATTGACTGGTTAAAGTAACAACGATAGTAACAATCAGAAAGTATAACACAGATCCAACACGTAATAAAAGATGAAACATTCAAAGCTGCAACTAAAACAATTGACCAATTACTTGACACGTATGTAAGTGAAAGACCGTCACCGTCAGACAGACAGCTGATCGTCGGTAGATAGACTGGGAACCCTCCGTTCCCTCCATTGTTGGAACCTGAAGAATTGCCCGATTGTTAGCCTTATCTACAGTGTGTATTAAATGATGTTCTTGTGCTTTGAGCTGTAGTTAAAGTTTTAAGTGATGGTTTGGTTACATGTTCATGAAAGGTATAAAATATGTAAAACCCTTATATAATATGTAATCAGGGTTTTTTAGTTCTTCAAAATATTCTCATCACAAAGATTCAAAAATAAAAGACGATGATGACTAGTACAGGGTGAAGGACAACACAATGTACGAGTTGTATAGAAACAAAAACACCGATGTAAACCGAACCGTTTATTAGTCTTACTACTAATTCATCTAAAACTGCATCACTGACTAGTGCATTAGCGACCAATGCAAATAAACAAACTTAATATCCAGATCTGCCCATAAAATAAACTATAAACCACAAACGATCAAACATAATCGACAGTCCTGACCAATGAGATCATATCTCTGTTGACATCATGCCCATATATGGACAGCAGTACAATACGAACAAAAAGTTAAAAGAAAAACATGTAGGAGTTAACACATTTAAAACTATGATATATGTATATGAAGATTTTGTAGTAAAAACAATGGAGGTTTTAATTGTACGGTTTGAAGATTCAATCTGGGAAATAAATGTGTCTGGTTTCGAGCACATGGAATATGTGGGGAAAGATTTAGTGACCAATTTAAAGGTTGAGAATAATTTCCAATAGCGGCAACATACACGCATATTTGAAACCTTTCTTTGGAAGAAGCATTGGTACTAGAAGAAAGCTGTAGACAACATTTTATATATTTTTAATAAATCTGGGACCCATATACAAAGACCAAAGACAGTCACATATCCGTACTAGAATCCAGAATAACTTTATTTGGACAGAAACTCGTCTTGTCGCAGCTGCTTGCATTCATCAATTCCAAGAACACTCAATTTCTAGTTACTTGATTATCGCTATTATTATGAGCTTTATACTTAACTGGAAGCATTTACTTATTTGGAACTTTAGTAAAAAAAAACGAGGATTTCTCTTCGCAATTTTGGCATAGTTTTTGCGCCTATCCATATTTGTACTCTTTACATATTCCTATCAAAACATTGATCAAAAACCATCTTCTCATCACAAGGATTTCGGTCACCAAATATTGTATTATAGTGCCATATTTCAGCATGACCATTGACCAGCAATAAATTGGAAAGCTCAACGCGTGTTTAACCCGGCACAAAAGACATTCTCCAATACAGTTAGAATGACATCATGTGTGAAACCAGCAGGATCTCACCAGAGCATGCCATATACAGAATTCTAGTTCCTCAGGATTAACGGTACCTACACATGTGAGAAGATTTAGAACATTAAGATAAACTAACACTTTAGTAGTACTAAGAGGATAAAGATTAATGCAAGGATGAGCAAAAACATGAGCGGAAGCCGCAACGGATATTGAATGTTAATTGCGTAGAAGTCAATCAAAGTCAAATTAAAGACATAAAGAGGACAACGTTAATTGAGATACTTATGTATAGATTTTATTGATGAATAAATTTAAGGACAAAGTTAAAGTTGGAATATGGTAGAGACAGATACAACGAAATATTATAGCTTGCAAAGATGACGGACTTAGCAATGTTTGAACAACTCATTATAAAGCAGTCTACAACATACATAGATTATTGACAAAGGACAAATACAGAATCTATTTTTCATCAGATTAGTGCAAATCAGACTTAAAAATACTATTCTCAAAACTTTCAAACAAAGTGCTGACAAAAAATACTCTGGAACTTGGATTAAACGATTAAAACATCAGACTAAAATTTATATGACAACATAAATGTTCCGAGATCATTAAACTAGATTAAAACGGAAAACTAAATTAACGGTGCACCAATAAATATAGCCAGTGATGTCATGGCGACGGAAACCGTTCTAGGTGGGCTAAAATTTGCATGTTTTGCGGATATTTTAACCAGTTTAGCATAAGGAGTTGTAGAAGAGCCACTTCAAACAACGGTTAATAAAATTCTTCATAACAAGACCGAAAAATATTCTCAAGAATAGTGCGTGAAGTTGGGATTTAGTTTTGCCTAGACTAAAGATAATCTGTTTTGAAGATTTGGAAGCTTATAGGAGTGGGCTTTGTTCGGAGTTTCTTTGAAGAATAAAATTAGACATTAAATTATCCGGAAAACAACCAGTGTTACCGACATAAGTTTCAGAATAAGCAATCTGAAGGTAGTGGGTTGGCTGTGTTTGTCTAAGGACCGATGGCCGGTGAGGACGTGTCCTGGAGTGGAGACCGCGTATCGGCAAGCATGACGTGACGCCTCCCGGCTAGATGCACCGACAAATTTAAGAAAATGACTGGGACAGACTGGATGCGGAAGGCGGAGGCGGCCGGAAGGCGGCGGACAGGGTGTTGAGGCGCAATTTAGGAGAGGTCTAAAGCCAACACTGGACTGCGATACATGGCATGACAATTACAACTAAGGTTGAACTAGTGAACACGGAGATCGTGAATCCGAACTATACACATTGAATTTCGATTCTAGCATACGCTTATTCTAGTTAACAAGGCTAACAGGGCCAAATACACAGTAAGCTTTTTTACGAAAGGCCTTAAGATTCACAGCATCTTTAATATACTGGTCCTCTAATTTTAATTTGATTGGCATTTACGGATCATAACATTACGGTAGATTCGGCGCCGGCGTTAAAATTCATAATCTCTTTAACCGTATCAAATTAAGTGGCACTTCTGTTACTCCTTAATTCTCAACAAAAGTGACTGACATGATAACTGCAGTTTCTCAGAATCTGCAGCCTGGTAGCTGTTTTATCGCTACTTCAACATAATATAATGTTTCTTGTGTCATGTCGCCGCAAAAAATAAGGTTTAAACGTGCAGAATGTATGTTCCAAGATAAGGTTTGTTAAGCACAGTTAAAAGGCTTCCGTGCGTATGTAAGTCGCATTTTTAGACATTTTGGAGGAGATGATAAACTGGAGCAGTCGAGAGACGAATGGAGGCTTGTAACTCTTGACATTTAGCTTCACAGAAAGTTAAAACCTTGATGAAGATAGTTTTATGACAAGCTACTAGTAAATTACTTTTGCGTTTCATAAGTTTAATCTTGAAAATAAAGACACTTCGCTTTCAGAATACCTTTGTCCAACAAACGGACGTGTTTCAAATGAAATCGTGACGATAACTGCAATAAAAACAAACCTAACAACTAGCCTGAATGCAAATGATTAAATCTTACTAATATTATAAATGTGGAAGTTTGGATGTTTGTTAACACATAGAATACTATTTGTCCCGGTAGTAAACCCGTGTGGGATAATTTTCGCCCTCAACACGGGCGAAGCCGCTGGTAAAACCTAATACGACATAAATGCAAAAAGTGCAACGTTATATTAATTTTATTTCCATCATAAAGCATTCACCCCCAAATCCATTAGATACTAAACTTCAATTCAGAATACCAAATAATTATCGAGTTTGGAACAATAAATAGTCTCAAATAACAGTCTACATTACAAAGTTAAAATTGCTTTACAGTCATATTATGATCGGCGTTGTATATCCCGAGACCGCTAATAGGTGTAGTAGAAGGAACAGTGGGGTTTTAATCGGCAGGCGTCCGATAAAACCCTCCGTTCTACCTAGATAGAGGGTATCTATAGGGAATGAGAATTTCCCACTGGAAAACAAAGAAATTTTATCACGTGTTGATACGTCAGTACCAATAAATGTAAATTATCTAAGATTCCGAATTCAAGTAAAGACCCGCATAAAATTATATGCAAATCTATCAAAATCTCCAATTATAAATCCGGATTCACACGGGTATAGTGTCGCACATTTATCGCGTTCTCACTTTCCCGTCAGAGTGTGAGCTAGCCCTTTGCTTTCTAAGCGGCGCCGGCGCAATTATTAGCGCGGAACCACCACTTTCGATGTTACGTGTTAGTCTGTCCTAGGATTAGGTTTTGCATTACCTATGTTATTTCCGTTATGTGACACGTTAGGTTTTAGAGATGGGTAAGGAAAGTGAGCTAACGAATTAGATGATTTAGCTTTTACAAGGACGCTCCCAAATTTATCTAATCATCATCTGTCTAGCCTTTTCCCAACTATGTTGGGGTCGGCTTCCAGTCTAACCGGATGCAGCTGAGTACCAGTATTTTACATGGAGCGATCTGACCTCCAAAACCCAGTTAGTGGGTAATACGATACCCCTTGGTAAGACTGGTTGTCAGACTTTCGGGCTTCTGACGACCCGTAACGACTATCTAAGATCTACGAAAGACAGCAAGGACCAGCGGCTTAACGTGGTTTCCGGGGCACGGAAGGGTAGCAAGCGTAGCTTAACCTGAACGATCGAATTGCGCGGCTGTTGTAGATTAGCCACAAGCCCTTCAAAATGTATCTAATATTATGCATATTTTGCGACAGCCTTCAGTGGCTTTTGGTAAACACAGTGCACAATCTTTATAACACCATATTTATAATTGTTAATACCAGTGATTCAAACACAAAACTTCATCAAGCTATTTTTTCCACTGACGACCTTCGAATCCAAAAACAACTGGAGTAGCACCCTAATTGTGCAACACGATATGAATCACAATCTGAATCATTTTGAGGGGTATTTTTTATGTTCCAAGAATTTGTCTACTTAGCAACATACGCAGCGCATGTAACGCAGCAAATGTTGTTGTACTCTCAAAATAAAAGCAAAGCCTACTGTTAATGTGTTTAGCAATTACCACTTGGTCACAAAACAACAGAACAATAATCAAAATAGGACCTCCCACAGCCCCACTATAACTTAAACCTACATACTAATATTTCACCATACTCTTTCAAATTAGACCCCTCTTAACTTGAAATGGCACCCATCCTTTAAATCCATCCATACGGCACCGCGTCAAGTTCACGTTAACGCATCGCCGCGCTTGCGCGTGTCATGTGCGCGGGCGCAGCGCACCTGTACGTGCTTCCTGTCCGCCATCTTGCGCCGGTTATGTACTACGACCCCTCGTACTGTGCAGCGGGAGATATATTGGATGAAAATATAGCAAACGCTTTTAAAAGTTCGAAGGCAAATTCGAAATATTTTCATAAGCAATTTCAAATACCAAACTAATCTATATGCATGTTTCATGCACACGGTTACACATCAAGCTATACATTTCCAGTTTTAGTTGAGCTCGCATTGTGCAGATTTTCCCTGCGATGTGAAGTCAGCTTATACTGGAACTGTATAGCTTGACCTGTAGCCGTGCGTACAAGGCATCATAAAAATATCAACAGACTCCGTAAAGCAACAGGTAAAAGGCAAAACTCGGATTACATTATCCCTCTGGTTTGACAACTGTTGCTTTGTGAAAACACATTTGCTTTAGGAAGCCTCAGCATTGACGATTTAGATTAATTGTTTTGACCACTAGAGGCGGTTCTTTTGAGGTTTCTACTTGTTAATTTGAACATTTGATCAATAATTAGTAACACTGAAAAGACGACGGCTAATAGAGGTGGATTTAAGATATAGCCGTATTGCACAGATCATAAGTATATGATATCGGCAGGATAAAAACGATATTTCCATTTTCTTTAGTATCTAATTAATCTTGGCAGTTATTGAGAACTTTTCTCGATAAACAAACTTCACCTTACGACGGTACATACTTATAAGAGGACACCAAAATTTTTACATAAATTCTGACAAGGCTTCAAAAGCAAACTTAAACGCACATCCACTAAACCCACCATAGTCATTTAAGACCCCAGCAACGTCACTTCACGTCCGTAATAATAAATTACACGTACATTATGGGGCCACGATACGCCGAGCAAGCACGGCTCACCGTTAACCCCCGAGCTACCGCGCAGACGGGTTAATATACAGTTTAGAAATAGCACATTAATATGTGAAGCTAGAATAGAAGTGACAGCCATCTTGTATTTTAAAAAACCGCTAATGTTTTTGGCAGATTTGTGAGTCTTCAGGTGTACAATTCAGGTCTTTGGTATACAAATATACGAAAGAGAAATAGATGTGTTTGGAGAGCCACGAATACACAGTGGTGACTAGAAAAGCGTCAAAACAATGAAGCTTGATGAAACCCAGAAAATCTTACATCTGTTTTGAATGTTGAAACTCGCATCTTATTCAGCCAGAAAGAATCATTGAAGGTATTGGAAAAGCCATCGTTTCTGCTTCTCTCCAAAGTAAGCAAGAGACATGGTTAACGAGCTGATATTCAGCTGCTTCTGGTTAGACTGCAAGGCGGCCCGAACATAGTTCGGAAAAGGCTGGGCAGATGATGAAGGTAAACAAGGTAAAGAGATATAAAACAGTATTTAAAAAGTCAGAGTTCAAGAGCCTATATTTACAGTGTTTTAAAAACTTGCTAGTATTACAAAAACCCTACGCTGCGTCTGTTTCAACAGAAACGCAGCGAGGCGGAACCCCGCATGCGCCCGGTGTTCGCTCACTCGTCGCGAAACTATGACGAATCTTAGAAATCTCGCCGATGTCGCTATATCAGACGTCTCACGCTTCTGTGATTGCATATTCATTCGTCATGTTATCATTGTATGGAGGACGTTGGGGCTGGCTTTTCATTAAGACATGGTCAGATACATGGTTCAACACATCGCTATAAGGTTTTATCTTAATCTTCTTAAAAAACATTAATTTTCAGTGTCAACTACACTAATTAAGTTGGAATTCCTGTTCATCGAGTGTTACTTCATGCAAAAAATTTACCAGGACGCAAGCTCTCACCTAGCCAATAACTTCAAACGGTTTATGATTCGATGAGCACCAACTTATTCCAGCTAGATGGACCTGAAGATCTATGATACAGATAAAGTCTTGCAGTTCACTTTCATGAATTGATCGATCAATGTGGCATGTCTAAAAACTGTTCCACACATTTTACACAGAACAACAGAATAAGGAAATTATTCAGTATCTAAACACATAGGTACACGTGTGAACTATTAATAATACGTGAACACGTGCTTAATATGCCTGAGGTAATCTTGAGTCATGAACTGACACTATTGTCTAGCTATGGCAAGAATCGAGTTATACCTGACTGAATTATGATTTTAAACTAAAGGGATCATTCAGTCAAAGATTCATTTGCATGTTGTAAGACATAGTTATCGCTGCTAGAGTCTTTTATGCTTTGTTTATAATGGGAAGTTTTGGATTATGGAAACAGCTTCATTTACGCACTTAATTGTCAGCCTATTGTTGAGTTCAACCGAGCAATTGTGTCTCTAATCCCGCCCCCCAAAAATATTACCATATTTAAAAAAAACTATTTTCTAGCAAATGTCGTGTTTCAATATCTCACTACAAAAATATTTTTTACCTCAACTTCAATTAGGCCCACCGGCCCACCCACTCAACGGACGATTTCGTTAATGATTCACTATTCCCAAATGATTAGTTAACCTTTAATTACATGGTTACGTTTATACTCAAGCTTATAACTGTACAATTAAGATTTAAATTACATTAATTCATCAACTTAGCAGCTAAGAAAGTAATATACAACAACAAATTACACTGTTGGCGCAAAAAGGTGGTCATCACAACGTTTCGCTTAACTTTCTTCGATGAAGATATATGACAAAAACTCATACCTGATTATCATGGTAATCATGCACGCAAGTGTACAGTGAAGTGCAAGAAATTATGCGAATTATACTCAACACAGTAACAAAACGGAAATAACGTAGGTCAAGGACAAGGCATAGCGTGGTCAGTCAATTAAACCGTCATGCTTAAGAGGCAAAATTCTTCATAAGCATTCTCTTCAAAGCCAACAATAAAGACTAAAATCGTACCTATACGAAGTCCTATAGCTACGAAGTGTTGAACAATAGCGCGCCTAGCAACAACGCATCAACAATCGCATGAGAACACTTCCGTAGCATCCGAGACATTCACGAGACATTTTTCACACGCATCATTGTTCACTACTATCAGTTTTGTATTCAAATGTGGAAGTATCTACAGTCAACCTGAATGCTCTAAGCATTAAAGCTCTAACTATCAAAGATTGACTAGGTAATAAAGAATTGTTATTCACCCTTCTTTGTTGAGTTCTTGGAGTTTCTTGCTCGTTCTTCTCAACTGAGATCTACATTTTAGATTAAGCAAGTATCTTCCACTTTCTGACTAATTAATCGATTCCTTGGCACTTAAAGTGCCTGTAAATAATTTATTTGAAATAAATAAAAGTTATTAGGTAAATATAATTTATAACAGCAGTTCCGTTTCGCTAGTTCGATGCTCCCTCGGACCTAAAATCATTGGTGCAGTAGTCAACTTTTTATGCAAGGATGTGCAGAGCGGAACTTTGTAATTTCCCTTGAATGTAATTTGTTGTTTTTGTCTGAATGCTTTCACGGGGGTAAAGTTAAGTACCGCGAAGAAATACTATAACAAAACATTTTTGTACCTCGTTCAATTGAGTTGGAATCTTATGCTGAATTCTCGGTTTGAGTCACATTATTTTCAAAGAAAACATTTTTATTGGGTTGCAAATTCTATGCAAAGTTACCGAGTATTCTGTAAATGGTACCATTGCAGGTACCATTTACAAAATACTAAAGTATATTATGTGACCCTAATGTTGGTCGCTATAAATCTTAGAGTGAAGAAAGCAGTTCTACAGAACCATAAAACACCGAAGGTAATCTTCTTAAAAACCTCTATCATTTCAAACTTCTAAATAGGGAATGACATAATCCACCAGGACACAACCTTAAACGAGACAACAAAAGGAAAGTCTCAATAATTAATAACTTACAATAATTATTTAATTATACTTAGCATTTTTTCTTAGCACGTAATTGCAAAGGCATCGATCGGTCTATGAGATCAGACACGCTACTGAAAGTGTACAATTTGCATGCCAGACTAATGAACAGGTGGACATGAATTAACTATTTACATTTAATACCTACTGAAAGAAAAAAAATACTATGAAGGTGGTAGATAGTATTCGAATTAAGGAGTTTCTATTCCTACTGATTATTAACGATACTTCTATGTTGTCCGGTTTCATGAGGAAAAAGGACATGAAGAAGATTTCTACAAACAGAAAGAAGTACGAGTCTCCATCAACATCTGCCTAGTCTTTTCCTAACCATGTTAGGGAACCAGCACTTTACATTTAGCGACTGTGTATCTGACCTCCACAAACCAGCAACTGGGTAATACGCTACCCCTTGTTAAGACTGGTTGTCAAACTTTCGGGCTTCTGACGACTCCTAACCAAATGATTGTTATCTATTTGTTAATTTATTAGAGACGGGCATAGCGGTTAAATAATAACAGTGGCTAGTTATTACTCAAAATGTTGATTTGTATAGTTATTTAACAATAACTAAGTCTACAAATGATGTTAGAGTTTTCTTTAACAATTACAATGTTAATGACTTCTTATTTAGCAGTCTTGAACTAAGAGGACCTTTGATCGACAGCGAAGTATAAATAGGTACTGTGTTTACATCATAATTGCTGATTATTAAAGTTATCAAGCAGAATCCTTCTAAAAGCATTCAAGTTGATCTATGAAACTTTGTTGAAGACTGAGACGTTTTGAAAAGTCCCAAAACTAGTTTTTTTTTTTTTTTGTAGATAACAACATTTTACTGCCCTATATTAAGTGACTGTTAAATATTAGAGGCAAGTACAAACAACAATGAAAAATATTAACCAAATATCATGCTGTTCCTAAAAATATTACCGACCCTCACGTACCTAAGCCAAGCCCTTTTCATTCAACACAGAATCATTGAAAAAAATAAAAACTAGATTAAACCAAATGATTACAGAGTAGGTCACAAAAGTTTCAGAACCAATGAGAGAATCCCGTTTAAACAAAGTGTTAGTACATCTATTGTTACTGACTGTCACAATTCTGGGATACGTTCGTGTGATTATAAGAACTATTTGCATGCTGTGCTCATATCTCATGGTCAATTTAATGTACAAATTGGTTAGGGTGTCTACATGTTGTAGATGCATAGCGTTTCTGCATTTAGTTTTGCTATAATTAAGACTTTATCTCTTCCAAGTCTTTGGAAAGAAAACATCTATGTAATTGTTTTATATTATTTCTGTTACAACAGTTTAGTGTAGAGGTGAATTGAATAAAATGAATTGAAATAAATGATTTGACTTTTATTTTGACCTTGCACTAAGTGCGGTAATTACCTATGTCATGCCTAATTCTCTATGGTATTGCCTATGGTTGGAATGAACCATGTTTTTATAGACACACTTCTGGTCAAGGAGCCATTGCAACTGGACCAAGTCGGGATCCGTACGGTACGTTTCGCACTACGTTTTAGCCACCTCTACAATTCTCAATCCTACCTAGACCCAATCCAACTATACTATTCCACGCCACATCGTTTCCCAACATATCCTTCATCAACCTAAATCTCTGTACCTTTCGTCCCCATTCCTCATTCACAATACATTAGGTCTTCAGGCAAAACGTTCCCTTCACATAAATACTTCCGAACCCGAACAATGAACGCAAGAGGCTCTTAATCTTCAACCCGACATCGCATTCTGCATGCATGCGATCATATACTGTCAAAAGTAGGTTACTGAAATACCAGAAGCATTCATCGGAATATAATCTCTATTGGGTTGACTATACGACTGGTATTTCCATGAAGTGTTGGCTCCATCGTGACATTACTGAGTTTATTTCAAGAGTTGAACTTTACAGTACAATTGACTTATCTGATACTTTCTATCGGCTGCAAAAAGGGCTCTGGCACAGGTCTGTGGCATCTAAGCACAACGCTATTGTTTGTTTCGCTCATTTGTTTACCGTAAAGGCAAATTAGAGGTAGTAACACTTTTAATACAAATTGAAGACTTTTAAAAATATACTAAGAATTATAATAGTCTATGTGTATAAGACAATGCAACAAAAATTAGCATTGAAGTGAACTTAACCACAAATGATGGAACAGAAATAGTTCTAACAGAAGGAATAAAGCTAAAGTGAAGCTAGTAGTCGATACTTTTAACATAATAATAACGTAAAATCAATTTTATGAAAAGAGATATGTATTTGGTTAATTACTACAGCTACAATAAATCAAAGCGAAGGCATAGAAGGATTGGTGACAGGAAGGTTGCAGATAAAACTCCTTTCTGATAAACTGTGGCCATGAACCCACTCCTCAATTAATACTTATTTAGCTCATTTAATATGACTATTAAACCAATCATCGCTTTGAATATATATGCGCAATTCAAAATTGAATCAAAAATAAACTTACTATGTAATTAAAAACGATTAACACTAACCTTGGTCAGAAGCTTCACTAACATAAATATTTATATGACTATGATGATGATCTATCACTATTAGAAGGGCAAGGATATCTGCTTCACTAAAGGAAAACAAGGATTGCAGAGGTGGCTTACTTATTTCTACGAATGATTGAATAAGAGATTATAAATTAATATTTCGTAATTTCCAACCAACAAACGCTACTGCAGAACATGAGCCTTCTAATGGAAGCAATGCATGGAAAAATTACGAAATAGATTCGCCAGAACCACCAGGATTTAACAAAGGAATAATGTTCGCTGTAAAGGTGCTGTTGAATACAGAACATTTGGATATAATATCTTTGATTGCAAGAATGATGATTCAAAAACTAAAAATATCTATTATCCATCTTCAATAACAAAGGTATAGGCAATGCTTAACCTTTACCGCAACAATTATACATTATTATACAAAATGAATAGTTGCTAAGCGCCAGGATGCTATAGGCGCCATATTGTTAGGTGGTGCGCCAACCATTGTTATTCATTACTCGTTTAATATTAACATGAATGGTTACTGCTCCTTTAATAATAATAAAAATCGGAGTTCCTACAGTGAGGAAAGTCGTCTTTATGGTGAGAACAACGGCTATGATTTTGAAAGCATCCGAAAGAGCTTGTCGTTTGCTAAAAAATTGTAATTTTTTTTCTGGATGGGAAATCATCAAATGACTTCTCCCGCTCTGGGTGGAGCGGGAGGGCATGTCAGACTTTTACTGACTAAAACCCACCCGTGTTCCTTCAGTTGCCCATGTGCCAGGGTCACGGTATCTCTTTCGAACAATCACTCGACCCCGGCAGGAAAGATTGTACATAAGGTGTAAAATGCAAAGGATAGATCATAGGATCTATCCTTCGACTGGCCTGTTAGTCTAGTGGTTAATGAACCTGACTGCTAAGACTGAGGTCGTGGGTTCGATTCCCACCCAGGACAAATCTTTGTGTGATGAGCACAATCATTTGTTCTGTGTCTGGGTGTAATTTATCTATAATATGTATGTATTTAGAAACATATAAGTATGTTATCGGTTATCTGGTTGTCATAGTACAGGCTCTGCCTAGTTTGGGATCAGATAACGTTGTGTTGGTTGTCCTAAGATATTTATTTATTTATTTATCCTTTGCATTTTACAAAATCTTTTAGTTAATTATATGAATATCTACCACTGTAAAATATCATCTCTTATAAACACATAGATGAATAATTAGAAGTGCAATAACATATTCAAATCATTGTATAATATTTACAACTAAATCCAAAGCGGGCCTAAATTCTACGTAGTAAGGTTATCGATCAAATCGTGGGTGACGTCATCAAGGCTGTATGGGTCATACTCGTGCGCACTTCGTTATTGTCATTTGCATAGCAATATGGACAACGATTATCCTGCGCGAGCACAGGTTATGTTCTGATTTAGAATTGTATGACTGAAAAATATTCATTCTCTATTTCGATTACATATTTCAATAAACTAAATTCAGAGTTTTGAGATTAGCTTTTGATAAACTAAATGAAAAGGTTCATGCCAGATCATATTAAGGTTACATCCGTGATACATCAACAACCATCAAATTGAAGATAAACCGCAGTAAGTGGGTTATCTTAGAATGTAAATTAATAAAATAGACATAAATATACCACTTATAAATGCTAGTATACCACTCAATGCTTACAATGCAACATTCATAGAAACAGTTTACGGAGCGAAAACGTTCGAAATTGTTAGGTGCTCTTTTGTTTTTATTTACAAACTATTGTAAAATTTCATCTTTAAAATTGGAAGTCCTCAAGCTGTGACATAAACCATACATAGTCATAGATATGAAGAGTTTAACCTACTCCCGAACAAAGACTTGCCATATGGCGAAACAGTCCTTACAAAATCACGATCGAAGCGAAACTCTCTCCATTCTATAGAGAAGTTTAATGTAACAAATGAAGTCTTTGGATTGCATTCAAGTGATTCTAAAGAGCATAATTAAACATTTTGATGTTTTATTTTTGGAATGGAATTTGGAAATCAAAATGGTGTACTTAAAGGCGGAATAGTTCGAGCTTCCTCTTCAAATAATTGTTGTGAAGACTCTTGTTTAAGAGTTTAAAGAAGCTCTTTAAGATTCTTATCCTAAAGAGCTTTTGATTTTGAAACGAGAGATAAGTACGGTTAATTGATTCTTAATCAAGTATCAGCCTTCCATCCCTTCCTTTCCAATCGCTAAAAATAATCTCTTCCATTTAAAAGTCAGATGAATCTCATAGAAATCTAGGCTACCCAAATGTGTACCTATGTAATAATAGTATTTAAAAAAGTCAGTCATTTGTATACTGTCTTCACTAATTACTCTAACGGATATCTTTCTTACTTTGTAATTTAATACTAAATTGAGACTATCAATTTGACAGGCGCCATCAGTTATGGTTGTGATAGGATATTATTATCGCTTGGAACTAATTGTATGGTTTTAGTTCTCATCGTAGTGTTAAGAAAGAAATGTCTATCATTATAGTTTCGAGTATTGCTATCTACATTAAAATCGCTTTTTGTGATGTTTTTATACTCTATGTGGTCTCATTTTGCTTGTAAAAATGTTAACTGCAATATTGGTAATTTATACAAGTACAGTACAAGTGTTTATATTAGCATTTTAACTATAGTTTACTATCCCCGTCAAAATTTGTTTATAGCTTTAATGGAGGTTGTTTCTCTATCATAAGTACCTAAGCCTTAATGACATCACCAATTATTTACATATTTAATTAGAATTGTTGGAGAACAACGAGTAATAACTATTAAAAAGCATCAGTTAGTAGAATCATCATTACCTTGACTTTTCTAGGAAGCGATGATTCCATTTCCACATGTCTGTAACGCTCAGAAGATCTGTGCACGGATCCTCCTCTAACATCTTCTGCTGAAGCCTTTTCTTCACCTCGAGTCAAGGTGGTTACCTTCCTAACAATCCTTGTCGTGATCCTTCGTTGACCACTGACATCGTCTTTCTTCGAGATTTTTGTCGATTCTAAAGAAGAGCCTAGAACCTCGGTCGACATTCTCTTGTTCGTGTGAATCTCCTGCAGCTCTGACAATCCTAGGCCACCGGCGGACGTGGGCACAGCCAGCGCGCTCTCTCCATCATACTCAAAGTGAGTCTGATTCCCATCGTGTACAATTCTTCCGTTGTAACTCTCTTCTCGGTAGGACCCGGACCGATAGCTGGATGATCGTTCCATTCCGGGATAGTTTCCATCGTACACTGTCTCATGTCTGGTTAGCCCTTCTCTCAAACTTCTGGGCACAGAAGCCAAGTTTAAACTTGTGGTTATGGGTGACCCAACGGGTGATGGAGAAGATTTCTTCAAGCTTGATTTCAGGGGTTTCGAGTCATCGCTTTCGAGCGTCCCCTGAACGAACAGACGCTTACTGCTTCCGCCTTCTTTCACAAATCGGTACATTGACATCTTCGCTCCGCTTAGGCCTTAAGGCCGTCGTAACACATAATACTGTTCTCTGCAATAGAGGTGCCTCTTATTACGGATTCGATACGGGTCGTGTTTACTTATTCATGTACCGGTGACAACTTATGGTGTGAATTCTTAAGCCATTAAGGAAAGGTATGCTAAGCTATTCTTTTGTAATCTTGAGTCATGTTATTTCGGTTTGCAAGTAGCTAAAATGTCGTTAAAACGGTTACTGCTACTTTACTGCTTTCTACGGAGTATTTTATTCGAGTAAAATATAGCTAAATATAAACGCTACGATACGATATAGCTATAGGAACATTTAACACAGACGTTTGTTCTTAAATCAGATAGGTCGTTAATCGAAATATTAGAATCATTCATACTAATAACCAATACAAAAACTTCAGTGAAGGCAAAAACCATGAAAGTAAGCCGATAGGTGTTGAAACTAAGAGTGGTCGTATGTTAAGCGTGCGACGGATTAGGCGCGGTACTGGCCCATATATGGCCCGCACGAGCCACAAGTATGGCGGGGCCCTTCCGGCGGACGTAAGCAGGAAACTTAAGGACAAGATTTTAAATTTTAACGAGAATATCCGTGACCGCGGAGAAACCGTTTCTTTACAGACTTAAAACAGCATATTAATGATGTTAGTTCAATAAACCTTACTGTAGAAAATACACCAAAAAATCAAACTCATAGTTCTGACGATTTGGGCGAAGTAGCACATGAACAAATAAGAAAATTATTGAACAAAAGGTTATGAATGAGAAATAAGAAAGAGAAAATTTAATTACTAGTATTGATCAACAAATAATTACAAAGCTTTGAAGGTCACAAAGAATAGAGAAACAAGTATGCAAGTGAAAGCACAATAACAATTAATGTAAGAGAAACATTGATTGGACAATAAAGGTCAATATTACAACAATACACTCAGAGATGATTAAGATGAAATACCAAACAAATTAAAAAAAAATAAACTAAAGAGCATAACTTGTCTATTAATTACTTAAAAGAAACAAAGAATGTCAGTGTCAAAGTCGATGTTAAACTTGACCCAAATGATAGAGCAAACATTTTACATAACAGCAACTGGTTACACTTTGATGAAATAACGCTTATTGTTGAGGCAAAGGGACTAAAAAGAATATACTATCTGCTTTATATGGATGACTTTTTAGTGCTACACTTTGATGTTCCTTATTTTGCAAATGCATAAAGTATTGGCAAAATAAGAGAATTCGAAAATAAAAATTTTGCGATATTCTTTTTCAATTAAGGTTTAATACATTTGTATTAACCTTATTTATTGTCCATTGCTAAAAGGTTAGTAATGACAGCATTAAATAAATCGTCTAACCCACTTTTGTTAATAAACCATTTCGCTAATCGAAAATAAAAACCAATCTATTAACAAATTGTGCGCAAATTGTTTTAAGATTAAAACAAATCGTCATTGAAAAATACTTCCAGGTTTATATTTATAAGAGAACGGATATGCAGTTTTTTGAGGCCATATCTATTCAGTATCATATAGGAAATGTTTAAATGTATTCTTAGTCATGTCTTCATGTTTTCCAATAGCATGCGAAGATAATATTAACTTTTATCATTTCCTAACTCATAAAATTTCGAAGTTAAAAATTTGCATAGGTTTTTCGCTTAGATCATGAAAAAGATAGTTCCATCATATACCTCAGGCATCGCTTTCCATCAGGCGAGATCGAAGCCTATTAACGAAAAAACAAAATCTTTTTAAAAATTTGTTCTGAAAACGAAGATGAATGAGAATATTGCAAAAACTACAAATCAAGGTAGTTAATATAAAATGATCAACGGTAAATAAAATATTTGCGCGATGACCACACAATGTTCATAGCTAACGAGCCAGCCCAGGTAAATGTGCTAATTACTATTGTTTATGTCGAGGCCCCTTCAAATATGCCACTTGCTATTGTGCAATACGTG
Organism: Aporophyla lueneburgensis; assembly: GCA_932294355.1. Classification (NCBI taxonomy): domain Eukaryota; kingdom Metazoa; phylum Arthropoda; class Insecta; order Lepidoptera; family Noctuidae; genus Aporophyla; species Aporophyla lueneburgensis. The sequence continues at coordinate 14,995,813 of OW028735.1, forward strand.
TTTTGAATATCGGTGGCAGAGCTTCCTAAGTGCATCGATGGGTATATGATACTGTTGTTTTTATCTATACTTATATACTTATCTATACTGAAGCTGAAGAGTTTGTTTGTTTGTTTGTTTGATTGAACGCGCTAATCTCAGGAACTACTGGTCCGAATTGAAAAATTCTTTTTGTGTTGGGTAGCCTATTTATCGAGGGAGGCTATAGGCTATATAACATCACGCTACAACCAAGAGGAGCGGAGCAGTAATGAAAAATGTTGCAAAAACGGGGAAAATTTATTCCTTTTGAGAGTTTCCGTTGCGTGCGCTGCGTAAACGGTTAAAGTAACGCAAAAATCATGTATGACGGAATTGTTCCTTTTAAAAAGTTCTAAAAAAAAGTCTGCGAGAGCATATGTCTATCTTTTAAGGTTGACTCACTATAACTCAAAAGGAGCGAGCAGCAACGAAAAATGGACGAAAACTAGCAGGCAAATCGATGCGACGGGAAGGGTATGGGAGCAAAAATTTGACGCGGACGAAGTCGCGGGCAGAAGCTAGTAATATTATAAAGCTGAAAAGTTTGTTTGGTTGAACGCGGTAATCTAAGGAACTACTGATCCGAATTAAACATTCTTGTAGTGTTGGATAGCCTATTTATTGAGGAAGGCTATATAACATCACGCTACAATCAAAAAGAGCGGAGTAGCAACAAAAAATGAACAGGTAATTCGATGCGACGGGAAGGGTCAGCCCCCCTAGCCAAGTCACAAACGTTTACCGTTCTACAATCGGTAACGCCTCAGTGTCAGCAATTGTAGAAAACGATAAGTTGGTAGCCATGTTGAAGCGCCTGTGTCGGCCGCTCGTTCTACAATGTCTTTAGAAAAACGACACATTATAACAAAGGATTTAGCGTTGAACATTGTAGAAACGATAAAAAATCATTCTATCATTTTGAACGATGTGAATTTGGCTACGAATTTTCTGTTCGTTTGTTCTAACCACGTGACTTAACGTTGAGCGACTAGCGTTAACGATTGCAGATTATCAACTTGGCTAGGGGTGCAGGGGAGGAAAATTTGACGCAGACATTTGAGAAGTCGCGGGCAGAAGCTAGTGGCATATAAAATGGATCTTATTGCTGCTTTCATAAAGGATAATGATGATGATTTATCTATTGAAGAAGCTACTAATGAGACAGTAGAAGAGGAGTAAGTTAAAATGAAAGGAGACAACGGGAGAAATGGAAACGCAACATAATACTCGAATAATTGACGCTTTGGTGCAAACGAATTATAAAAAGATTAATGATTTATTGATTAAAGAAATAAAGGAGACCAAGATAGAATTCAAGAAGAGAGTAAAACCAAGGACGTTTAAACATAATCGAATCAGGAACAACAGTAAAGTTTAAATAATATAAAAATAAATGACTGCATGCCCGACATAAATAAGTCTTTATCATATTGCATGTTGACATTGCAACGGATATCAATGAATCGATCAATATTTATCATAATACTTGTATCATTTCCGAGGTACTATCTCGAATACTTTCGTTATGACATAAGAACAGCTGTCAAGTGATAATCCTAGTATGATTAGTTGTTATTACTTCAGGTAGCGCAAATATATATTCACATTAACTTCTGTGTTTATTTTAAATATGTATTTTCATCTAAACTTTTATCGTGTATCATTATAAAGATATTTTATATATGTTTATTTGTTACGCTTTCATGCTGAAAGGACTAAATGGATTTGAGTGTACTTTGGAATATAGGTAGACCATGACTTGAATAAGGACACAGGATATATTTTTTAATCCGGTATTCCCACGTGATCGAGACTTATGCAAGTGAAACCGAGGGGCGCAGCTTATTGTAATTTACTATTTGCTTTGTATACAATATCTATTTCTTTAATATCGTTGTTTACAGTTATTGTTTCAAAATCTTGTTTCATCCTAATATAATCATCATGTGCTTATTTTTCATCAAAATCTATTACAGCATTCCTTTTATTAATATTTAATAAACCAAGCAACAAGAATCTTGTCAGTTTTTTTCTAGCACTTGTTTGTTTCAATTTAAATCATATTCAGTCTATATTCAATGATATCCTGTGTGGGTGAGAAGTAAAATATGTAGTTTTTTACGAAGGTGTAATTCAATGGTGACTCCCACATCGCTGGACCTTGGCTAACTTTATATGGGGACGACATTTTATAGCATAATTGTCAGTTACAATTTAATTGGGCGTTGGAATTCTTGCATAATGCATTTTTATTCAAGGATTGTAGTTTCTTTGTGATATGACGATTGTTTGTCTGGAAACTTCAGGTTTGTTCATAAAGTAGAAGAATTTGTGTGCTAATTTAAAAAAAAATGGTTGTTTTGAGAAAGTCCTTTCTAAATGATGATGACTTGCAAATAGCAAGTTATGGGACCTGAAACGTATCCCATAAATAACTACATAACGAAGGGTTGGACAGAGGTTACAACTACATTTCATCAGTTATATTTAAGTCCAATGTAATAGGGGGCGAGCTTATTGCCATTAACCGGGCACAAATTAGACTGGTACTGAGAAATTTCAGATAGAGAAACACTTAGCCCGACCTGGGATTCGAACCCTCAAGCTCAGCAATAGCGTTTGCGATTACCAAACCACCGAGGCCGATAACTATTAAGCAAAAACCACTTATGCCACGGAGATAAAATTTAATGGACTTTAAATGGTCTAATGATTTTATATTTCTCATCAATAAACTGAGATTGATGTTGAGGCCAATTTTCAAGAGGTGTATATTTTAATTTATTTACTACTAGCCGGTGTACTACTTGCACTAATATCAAACAAACATAATCTAAACTAAAAAGACGCATTCTCAAAACGATTCTTTTGTTTTTGTTTATATACACATATTCAAATCTGCGACAGGTTTTTACGGTACTTAATTTGCATAGATTTACATCTTTATATTCCTTTATATTTTTAGATTTCTGTGTTAAAGGTTTCCGGTTATAAAGGGACGATTTAATCAATTTATTTAGATTATAGCTCTTATTGAGAGATTTTATGACTGTAAAACTAGACAGGATTACATTTTGTAGATCAATATAACTTATATTAATTAAACGAATGAAAGTGTAGGTGATGATATAATTTATTAGAAGTGCAAAAGAATTAATTTAGAAGGTTGATTTCAACACCATCCCTTTTAGGATTGATTGCACAACTGCGTAGGATGTGCCCTTAGGCTCTTTATTCGAATTCCGTGCAATGACGTAATTTACCTACAAACAAATCAATTGTACAGAACCAGTCAAAACAATGCTAAGTAAAACTGAATTAGAGGTGTAGAATTAACATAGCAGACCCAGCGTCCTTGTAACTAATAGACCATCAATTAACAGATATTTCAAAATCCGAGCATATTCATTGAACTCATTGATAAAACTACAATGCCGTCATAAACCGTTAGTTGTCACCGGTATCGGTAAAAATCGAAAAATCGTATCGAATCCCTAATTCACATCACTACACTAAAAACTCACTATACACCACTAGTTCGATTTTCGAAACACTATTAGTCGGTTAGTCGTGTTATTTTTCGAATTCGTGTTCGGAGTCGATTTTTGAATGTTTATTTTTCGAACGCGGTGCGCGTGCGTCTACGCCGGTAGCTTACAGGTGACTGGCTACGCCGGCGCAAATGTACGGTAAGTTACCCATGACGGGTTGTGTCGGTAAAAAAAAAAAAGTATTTCGTACGTGGGAATATGAGTTTTAATAAAGTTGCTTTGAATTTTATTGTACACGTTGTTATCGATGACTTTTATGATGTAATTTTAGATAATTCGTCCTAAGTCTAGCTGAGACTTTTGTTTTACTTCAACCATTTAATCTACTCTTCCAGTGGTAGCGTAGGTACAGAAAAATACTGAAAGCAAATGTGTGAAAAAGGGAAAGGTGGAATATTTTGCACCTATGTCCTACGTCAGACACTTTCTTGTATTGATAACATCGAGTACCTAGTGCAGATCATGTTTCTTTGATGTATTTATTACAAGTACTACTTCGACTACTATGGAAAACTTCACTCAATGATCTTTATGTGATTACAACAATCATTTGTAGTCTTCGTAATCTATATACAGGGTGTCCAATAGGAAGTTGCTAAAACTAAATAAATGTTTCTTCCCTCCATGAATTCAATTGAACGCGCCTTTGAAAAAGGGACGCCTTTTTCAAAGGCGCGTACCTGAAGCCCCGCAGTTTTATTCCAGCCTTGGTTGAATAAGGTACGCGCGCGTCAAAATGAGTTAGCTCACCATGGAAGAAAAAGTACCTATATCTTATTGAGTGCTTCTTCTCGAGGAGAAAAAATTATAGTAATGCATATAGAGGGTTTTGTACTAAGTTTCTCGGTAACAGGAGAGACTTACAAACAGCTTTTGTAAACGAAATTCTTCTCTTACGCAAAAAAGAGGGGACTGGTTAAAATTTTTACTTCATGCAAGATGGAGCGATGACGCCGCACCGGACTCATGAGGTGTTCAAACACCTCATGAGTCCGGTGCAGTTATTCATCGCGTATATGGGACTCGAGTAATCGGTCTGGGGTACCCTAAATTTGCTCAAGGCGGACTAGAATGGCTTCCGTACTCACCGGACCTGAACCCTTGTGATTTTTTCTTGTTCTGGGTTACATAAAAGAGCATTGTTACGCTAAAAACCCCAGTACCGTAGAAGAACTGATCGCGGCCATCCAGGAAGTGGTTCGCGGCATTCCGGACGATATATTGGACACAGTTCTTCACAGTTTTCAAAAGAGAATTGATTTTTGTGCACAATCTAACGGTTCCCACTTCGAAAATATCTATCATAAAACACTGTAGATTTTCGTTATTTTTATAAGATGTAATAAATTGACATAAAAAATATTTGACTGGGTTTTATTTATGTGCGTTTAAAACTGCAGAGATTCTTCTATTTAAAGCAATTTGGCTTTTCCGATTCTGTGCACGTGTTTTGAAATAACAGTCTATTGGTTTCAGCAACTTCCTATTGGACACCCTGTATATAATAATACGTGAAGCAAAATCTTTGAACGTGGACAGAGGAGTATGTTTGGCACGGTTAAATTTTGTATGTAGAAAGCATTTTTTTTTATTTCGATCACTGGGCGACCACTAGTTATAATAAATTGGCAAAGTTTAATTCTAGAATTTAATTTGGAATCTGTACCTACTTTGATTTTTTTTCACTTTTAGTGACAAACAGAGTATCAACTACAATTTCAAAAGTGATGCGTTACAACATACTAAGATGAACACCAATTTGGTATTGCCTTAAGGTTGATTTTTGAATAACTGATTTGACGTTATACTAACGAATAAACATTGCGTATTGACACCTTTTGCATTGAATATAGTGTAGACTGTCATAACTAGATAGATAAAAACTATCGGACTATTGAATATAAGCCTTTAGTAGGGAAAAACATTCCAAAACGCGTGTTAATATTTTCTTTAGTCTTCAAACTAATGTGACCTTTTCACTCCTTATTATAACTGACCAAAATTAATGACAACCTTATCTCAAAACAAATTAATATAACCGAAATGCATGAATTCCCGATACCTCCCTACTCCCTGCTACGCCTGGCCGCGTAGCAGAGCGTAGTCGCGTAGACATCGTAGAGGCCTCTACGCCTATTTGACTACGTCATAAAAACGGTGTTCGATAATCAACCTGTCGTTTTGTCTATCAAGCTGTGATTGATCCGAGTTGAAAGAATCGTTGGTAACGATTGTCATTATTTTACTGTCAAACTATGGCTAGTATAAAGTTAAAGTAGCTGGTTTGAAATAGCTGTAAAGTATTTTGACATTCAAATGTTGGTTGACCCACTGGTCTTGATACTTGTTGACAGGCCTACAATATCCTACAGGTCCTGCTATACCTATTAACACTGTAATATGAAACGATTGTAAAAGCCAATCATTTTTAAAAGAGTAACCATGGAGTTTCTTTCCGACTCTCTCTAGGAATCAACAAATTGAAACCGTGTACCTACCTTCTGACTTTTCATAAGTGCCCATGTAGGTTTATGTGAAAAAATATATTTTGATTTTGATCAAATTAGATATTTTTGCGCAATTTTTAGTATGATTCAGATATAAGTAAGAACTAAAAAAAAAATTAAATACTTTAGCTCAGATCTTTTTTAACCGAATAAAACGAAAAAACACGAAATTTTTACTGAAATTCGATCACGTAAAAATAAAATAGAATTTACATAAAACACACATACAATAAGTATAACTAATAAAACTTTTAAAAAACCTATGAATTAAACAGTAAGTCTACCTACCCTCCGCGTGGGAGCGTGAAGCTAGCCACCTGTCAGATTGTTTGTAGCACCAGTTTTTGTCTTCAATGCTAATGTACGCGGCTCATACAATTATGCAAAGAGATCTGTGTTGCATTAGAATTGTTAATCCTGTTTATATATGGAGAAGCAAAATAAGTAAATACATAACGTTTACATAAAAAGCTTTGAGCATAAAATACATAACATTTATAACATAAAGGTACATAGTATCTAAGACATCAATAAATAGTTGTATAGTGATTATATATATTACGTATATAATCAATTCTACAGTCAATAAATACAGTATAATATCCATAATAACAGTAACTACATAAAAAGCTTGATTATAATTTTGAATAAACACTTTCATAACATAGATCGCGACTACTAACGCCATCTGTTGAGGCCACAGTAAAGCGAAGAGAAGCGACTGAGGTACGAACCTCCACAGCGACACACGCTGCTTAGCGCCATCTATCGGTACATAACATCAACAAGCGTGCAAGCTTTTTTTTGTTTCGGCGCTTTTTTTTTTCTCTCTGACAACTTACCATAATGGTCTGGCCAGAGGTTCGCATGTACAAATAAAGTGTGTGAGTATAAAATAATACGTGCATAGTAAAATAGCTTATAAAAGTAAATAAAGGCTAGGTTTATTTTAGCTAAGTCTCCTTCACACACATAGGACTTTTTGTTTGCTCAAGAAGTAACCGCTCTGCTGAAAGTAATACCTACTTTTAATTTCTATGTACCTAGTGCCGAATTCCTGTGACTTTCAAGACTAGTATTATTCAAAGTTCGTCTCAATTCTAAGATGCAAAGACAAATCGTGTTATTTGATGTTCTTAAAACAACTCTCATCGGAACACATTTTATCCCATAACCTTTTGATAGATTTGACATCGATAATAACAGTCGATTGATAGATGAATTATAGATCAATTACAACCTATAAATTGATCTATCTGTCGATACTCAGCCCACAATACCTAAAGGTTTTACCACTGCGTTGATAGATTAGAAGAACATATACCGGAATGAATAACTTAAGAATTAGGTACATATGCAAATGGTACCACACCTTAATACTTATTTGCCTCGGAAGTAAATTTAATGACATCAGCTGCTTGTTATCCTATCCAAATTAATGATACGGAATAACCGCCAAATGATAATGGGTCGTAAATGTTAGTAATATTGAATAATATGTTTATAAAGTAGATGAAGAAAGTAGTAATTGCAAAATTGAAATAATAAGGGGAAGCTAACACATTCGCTCCCTATTAAAAAATAATGTTTTTACTTTCATTAGGTTTAGGCCACCAAGCCAATTTTTGAATAAAGAACCCAATAGGTAGGAAAAGCAGTCCTTTTTAGAAAACTGACAGCTTAGTCCGATGCTGTCATTTTTGTATTAAGAACTTTAACCAAATCGAAACAGTTGTTAACGCAAAAACTGGCACATAGCTTTAGGCTAGACCTAGAACTAAACTTAGATCGCATTTTGAAATAAGACGGTTAAAATTAGTCAATGGACAGAATGATGCTAGTCAGTTCTCGTGTCTAACAAAGCTAATGGAGATGTAGTAACTTTTAGTCAAAAGCCTGCAAACGCGAAGCCTACAGTTAGTAGCAAATTAAATTACACACAATAATACATCATCCTTGCATTATTAGAACCCAACAAAAACACGTAACCACACTCACTTGGCATGTTAAAATCTTTGCGACAAAAAACGTAAACATAACATCGTAAATAACTTGACGTAACTCGTAAATCAGGCGTTGGACGTAAATGTCAGAGTTCTATTAAATAACATGTAACTAGTAATAAGATTCATGGAAATAATAATAAAGAGCGTTTTAAATTGAATAGAATCTCAATTGGCTTGTCAAACACAACAAGGTGAATTGCAAACATTTTAATCAAAGTTGTTTAGAGAATTATATTTGAAGGTGTCTGTGATGTTATGTGTAATAAAGTTGTCATTAATCAAAGATTCGTGTCAGCCGGTATATTTCGTTAAATACTCTCTGTGAAAACTGAGTGAGCTTAAAGTGAAATGTCAATAGTGTAAATACCTAGCAATCAGGTGAAAAGACAGCTTACTTCTACGTTGTCACAATGAGTCTTTTTAGAGTAAAGACTGGCTAAACTCATTCAAATAAATGCAATCAATATCAATATAGAACGTTCCCTGCAATCCAGATGGAAATGACAATCCAAGATTTCCAGAACGGGACACCTCTTAACTTGAGTGCAGCTCCCACGAATTATTGTAGTTGCAAAATGGGGATAAGCTAACTGACTCCTTAGAAAAAGCACAAAGGAAATAAAAAATATAAAGATCCAATTAATGATGAAACGCTACTAAATCATATTATAGACAGGACACAAGAAAAATATTCAGAAACTGTTACACAAGAGGGTGCGAGGGCGTACCGTAGGTGTTGCCATCTGGTGTACGGCCTTCGTACCGACCTACATAGACCCTATGGACTATAGGTCACACAAGATCGTGACGTCACGGAATGTGAAGCTGATAAGTATGCAAATTTACTGCCTACTGGTGGAGGAAGAATGCTGATAATGTCCATGAAGTAAAATTGAATGAGGAAGCTTGTGTTGCTTGCGTAGAAGTAGGTTAAGTTATTGTCACAGGTGATGCAAAGTACAAAGTTTTTGGAAAGGATGTAACAAGTATCCTTGCAAAAGTAAACCCTAAGAGCTAATGCTTCGAAACCTAAAAAATAGGTGTTAAGTGGACATGAGCATGTGCATTGTAAAAAGCCACTGTTACATGACCTAATAAGTGAAATAGTTATAATCACTAATGGGGCAAACCTTTATTGGTGAACGAACGCCAAAATAACCCAGGTTATGGTCAAATCATGGCTTTCCCAAAAAGCAACAAAGCATGAAGAATATAACGATACATTGCATAACAATGAAAATAGTCGTCTAAAAACTGAAACACGATGACGTGTAGTTAACACTTTCAGTGCCGAGCACCCGGCTCCCGGGTCGAACGATAATTCGTTCGCATGCCGACAACTCGCATCCGAGTCCTACATATAAATAGTTATAAGTGTCTTGTGACCATGCCGAGCACCCGCCTACCGGGTGCAAATTATTACGTACTACTAGGGTTGCCAAAATAAGCTGAAGGTTTAAAACAAAGGTGTCGGTTCGTTTTTATGGAGCTTAAAGTTTGAAAACACAGGCGTCAACAAAGTATTTAAACGGTTCGTTTTTATGGAGCTTTAAAGTTTGAGAACACAGGCGTCAACAAAGTATTTAAAAACAAAAGAAGGCAAATGTTTAAATTTTTTCCTTATCTGCACGTGTTTTATTGCGGTAAAAACCATCGCTGAAGGTATAAACAATAAGAACAAAGGCGTCGGTTCATTTTTGATTTAATAATTCACTGATCTTAGATAATTACTTGAGGCGAATCGCTTGAGCGAGTCGTAACCCGCGAAAATCAAGTTTTCTTATGTTTTGATAAATTTAATTTCGCGGATACAACTGCGGAGGCACCTTAGAGATATCCTGTAAGGTTATCTTGGCGTAAGAGTTATGATTTTTTAATAACTAGGAAAACAAACAAAAATACATAAAGAAAGAACAGTGTTCAATAAAAAAAAATGGCGTTCGACAACCCTACCTGGCAGGCCGGTTGTGGGCGTGGCTTACTGAACTCGGATTCGGGTGCTGCGGCATGGGGTTCCCGTTACGTAACCATCGCGCCGATGGACTCATCAGATGGGTTGTTATAGATTTGCGACACACATTTTATGGCATGCCAATTTTTATGCAATTTACGTACTTAGCAGTGAAAGTGTTAAATTAATAGCCTCGGGCAGCGTAAAAACCGCAGCAATAGAAATAGACCGGATATCAATAATCAAAATCCATAATAACTGACGCAAACCGCAGCAAAAAACGAAATAAGTTCTTACTTTTTATCATAGATGGCGTTGTCGGTGAAAATTGAATGCAATTCGAAGTAAGTTGTCAATCTATTGTGTTCTATTCTCAAATTGAATAGAAAGGAATTTCACGATTTTGATCTTAGGAATGAAAATAAAAAAACTTAACAAGTCATTGTCAGTCTGCGATAGTGCAAGGTCAAAACGTGAACTTTCATAGAAACCATTCTTCACTTTTATATGTTATATTTTACTTTTATAGATTTCAATATATTTTTTTTGCTAGTTTGAATGATGTCCTCACATTTGCAAAATGATTAAAGCTAAACCTTTTCTCAAACACGCACTCTCTCCGTAACAACGTTCTCTGTTTACGGGGTCTGAAACTAGATGGCGCTACCAGCACAAAATGGCAAAGACCTTGAACAAATAAGGACAATGTCAAAACATAGTGTCGTCATCACAATACAACCATGTTTACTTATCAGGCTTTTGTTACCTAGTGTTCAGGATATTTATAATACCTGGTAACTTTAGTTCAGGATAAATGTTCTAGTTCCCTTGTTTTTTGATATGTCTATGAAAGTCATTAAATACCGACCTAAGCTTACCATTGCAACTATAATAAATGCAAATGTGAAGGTTCTAACGTACAAAGCTAACAGCGTTTGCGAGACAGTCGTTCTAGATACTAGACAGATTTCTTTGAAAACATAAGGAACTAGTTTCAGTTTTTATGTAACATCGGACGTAGAATTTGAGTCACCTTTGAGGCTAGAACTAAAAAAAGGTGTAACTCCACGCGTGGCTACTAGCCGGTCGTTGACCCCCGACCCGCGTAACTGTACGTGCTCTTGAACATACAGCGACGGCAACTTCGGAATATCTCGGATTTAGCAGTTCCGGCTTTCTGGCTATTGGCGAAGAGTTATAGCGAAATGCCTATAGTTATTGAACGTTTCATGGGAACTAGTATAGGAATAGTGCTGGCTGAAATAGTTATTTGATTTCTAAATACCGTTTTGTTTTGGATTTAGAGCTAAGGATGTTGGATTTGAAATTAGAACGGATTTGTGATTGGTTAACCCTAGAAGGACAATTATTATCGTAATACAAAACATTTAAAATCTAGGTGATAACTCATCTCGGCTGCCACCATAAACCATAAACATACCTATTAAAAATGTAGGAAACTTAGAGATAGTTCGAAAGATTAGGATGAGAACGTTCTTAAGAACAGTGGAATAGGCCTTTTCTTTCTTTATTAAATTGTTAGACCTCAAAAGAGCTTAATAATAAATGTAGGTACAGCCGTACAGCCAAATATTTTTTCCTACTACATTTTTTGTTAAATATGCTAACAAAGATCATGTTTGTATTCTAATCACCGTAACTGATTTACTTAAATAAATAATCTTCTAAAATGACGTTACCGATGATATCACCAAACAAAACTTTAAACAAGAAGGAGCTTCATTTAAAATAATAAATTAAGATTTATCAGGCCTTGCCTCATTTTTAAAGAATATTTAAGCCTTTGACCTCAATGAAAATACATCAATTCAGTATTTGGCAGCAAACCGAAATATATCGAAGATTACAATGCAATAAGTAATGACCTCTCAACCGAAGCAATTTAATAAAAAGTTCAACAGAAATTGACTCATGACAGGCCAATAAAAGTCGTTACGTTCGAATATGAATATTACTTACATAATATTACAAACATTATTGGAGGATCAAAATAAAATAATGGGATGACGTGGACTCTTTGTCCTACCTAAAGTACTGGAGCTAGATGGTAATGGTGGTGGATAAGGAAGAGAAGTGGACAGAGAACGAAGATTCTACAATAGAACACTATAGATTGTGAATGATAATAGTGACACGGAGAGTGTTAAATAACAGCTGATCAATCTTCCTTCGCGGCTTAACAGCTCTGCCAAAGTCAATGGTTGAGAGGATCTTTCCTATGGAGAGCATATAAAATACATTTTGCCACACGAGTCGGTACGCATGGCGACAAATCTAGCTATACATTTCCAGTATAAGCTAACTTTTCACTATACGAAAATTTCTACAATGCTCAGCTATAACTGGAAATGTATAGCTTGATATGTGTTCGAAATTAAGTTACTTCTGTATAGACTTCAGTATTTTAATCTATACTAATATTATAAAGCTGAAGAGTTTGTTTGTTTGTTTGTTTGTTTGTTTGTTTGTTTGTTTGATTGAACGCGCTAATCTCAGGAACTACTGGTCCGAATTGAAAAATTCTTTTTGTATTGGGTAGCCTATTTATCGAGGGAGGCTATAGGCTATATAACATCACGCTATAACTAAGAGGAGCGGAGCAGTAATGAAAAATGTTGCAAAAACGGGGAAAATTTATTCGTTTTGAGAGTTTCCGTTGCGTGCGCTGCGTAAACGGTTAAAGTAACGTAAAAATCATGTATGACGGAATTGTTTCTTTTAAAAAGTTCTAAAAAAAAGTCCGCGAGAGCATATGTCTATCTTATAAGGTTGACTCACTGTAACTCAAAAGGAGCGAGCAGGCAAATCGATGCGACGGGAAGGGTCAGGGGAGCAAAAATTTGGCGCGGACGAAGTCGCGGGCAGAAGCTAGTACTAGATATAATAATATCAAATTGGCAAGAGACCACACGAAATGACGACGCTGACGGTTAGATTAGAAGCATGAGGAGTTTAACCTTTAAAGCCAATACTGACGTAAACAGTAAACATAGCTAATTGATTGGACAAGTAGCACATACACGTGTTATTTCAAGTAAGTCTACAATGTCGTAAATTCTACGATCATGATGTAACCGAAGAATCAGAAAACGAATAACAGTGTAACATTCAAATGTTGGGAGCCACTATGCGCTTTCAACTTTGTTCTATCTTTGAAAAAGACTTGCTTTGCACGCAACATTTTGCTGCCCTCATCCAAATTTATTTGTATTCGGCGCAGTATGTCTTTCGCTATTATATATATCGGCTATATATCAGCTGTAATTTCAGTTCTACCTTCTTTCTTATATCTTTCACAAAATCCATTATCTTCTATAGTGTGCCTGTTTTCATATAATTATCCATATTATAACTTAACGTTCATGACCTTGGTTTTGGCGCGAAGAGCTGTGTTCCTTATACGGTCTGAAATTCGAACCTCCAGGATCACTCGCTGGCAAAACTCACAAGCTGGTCAGCTTAAGTGGGACAAGGCCAGATATGTCTGCCGTATGTCAGATGACAAATGGGCTAAGAGAGCTACCGATGTGGTCCCACCAAACGCAAGATGCTATCGCGGCAGACCGACGCGAAGATGGCGGAACGAGCTTGACTCCTACCGAAAGGATTGGATAAATCTAGCAAAAGAAAGAATTGTATGTAAAAGGAAGAAGGAGTTGTTTGCTATGCAGTTGGATAAGACAGACTAGTTAGATTAGATTATGAGTTTATCCTTTCTCTGACATATGTTCCTCACTCCTTCGCATAAAATGCTCCAACGTCACAACGTGTTTCTACTATAGCAACACTATTCAGATTTACCATTCATTGCCACATTATTATGGTAATAAAACTAATATATTCAATATACAAAACACAATGTAAAGTAAACGGTTGCATGAATAAACAGATCTGTTATTATTTAAAATGACATCACCATAAAAGGAGCGAGAGGCTGTGTGCACAGGGTGATTCATTTTCATGTATTTGGGAAAAATAATGTTGTATTGAGTAAGGATGATGCAGATTGCGTTGGTGGTGCAATAAAGGATGTGCAAAATGTGAATCATAAAATAAATGCCGGTTAGGTTATTGTTTCTATGCTTAGGTAGGTACGTTATGAACTGTAGGAACTATTAATAGGCTTAAATAATAATATCAGAAATCATTTGCCTGCTAAAGTACGCTAATGGGAACACATCACTTAAAGAAATGGACATTTAGGAATATAATTCAAATTTTCACATCTAAATTAACACGTATAAACTAACGTATGGTTTCGAATACTACATTCTAAAGATGAATCAGACACATGGCTCGTCACGGTACAGTAAAATGCCTGCCCTTTACTGAAAGCAAAACAATTATTCATACCGCGGTATGCCGACCACAGCTTCCCATAACTATTAATCACAAAGCCATTCAAAAAGAGAACGAACAAAAAAAAGGGAAAAAAGATTCGTACTTCGAATACACAGTATACAAGCGCCGCTCCATACAAGGGTAGTCGGTAAGTGTGCCAGCAACTACCCACATACATGTCTTGTACATAAGATACTTCTCATTACCGTATTATTTATTCATTTTGCACAGCATATCACTTTCGCTTTTGATGGTATTGAGGAAAAATTGGGTCAGGATTTTTCTCAATGACTTTGGAATCTATATATTAATACGTGAAGCGAAAACTTTGGATCCCTTTTTACAAAAATTGGGCGGACGGAGGAGTATGAAATTTCGCACACTTATAGTTTATGCAGAGAAGAAGTGACGAATGCTAATATTTTTTTAAAATTATGCGTAAAATATATTATTTTCATTAAATAACACGTTACACACACTACTATTCATTACCGTATATTTAATACACACATGCATAGATACTCTGTTGTTTATGGTCCAATTGAGAATATCTGTCATTATTTTGTGTCTATAGTCTTATAGTTAGGGAGCTGGCGAGCATTTCGGTATATGATTTGCACACGTTTCACGTCGAGGTGGATTGCAGTTTAAATCATTACGAATCGATTTGGTTCAATCAATTAAGGTCCTATGTCGCTGCGTTTTCGCGTTACAGCGGATTGAAGTTGCTTAAAAAAATCGGGGTATTAAATCATTTGCACATGTATGCCTCTAGAGTTCATGGTCACAATCATCTTGGAAACGAAGAAAATCGATGAGGTAGACATTCAGGACTCTGTATTATCATGCGACGGAGTTGTAAATATGTTTAAAAAAAAGCTCTACTAAGTCATTTGCACGCGGTTCTCATTGCGCCCATTCGATTTACTATGACTCTGTGGATTCGAAAAAACATGTGGCAGACTCTTTGCTCACTGATTTTCAGCTGTATAACTTTTTGAAATTCACGGAATCAAGGGACAGCGGATATTGTATAGGATTATTGTTATTATTTATAGTTTTATTCTTATAATTTTATTTAATATTATCCTCTAAACTCACGGTAACGATTAAACTTCTGGAGCTGAAATCTATGCAATCAAATTTTTTCTCAATGCCTACCAGAAACGAAATGCGCTTGGAACGTTAATTAGAAAGTATTTTTTTAAATTGCATGCTTGATTGTAATCTGAATAGGATTAGGATCTGGATAGGAACAGTCTTTAACTTTTTTTAATCACGTTTTATTTGTGTAAAATACGTAGATTTTGAACCAAGACGTGTGAAAGTGCCTGAGAGCGACAGAGAGGAAAAGCGTGCAAAATAAAAGTGGAGGTTGTTATAGATTTACGCTCTATACATTTAGTTTCACAATACGGAAAAGGTCGGAACTGAGTTATGCCGTTTTCACTCATATTCCCAAATAAAAGAGAGACACCACGAAAGGAACTATGGGGATATTTTATACCTGCTTGGAATTGCGCGAGCGTCGGGTTGAAAAAAAAAATCGGATGGTCTGCCCTTGGAATATCAGAGGCCTGAAGGAATTCAAACATCAGTCCAAGAGGTAGACGGGTGCGCATAATATAGCACACCTTTTTGTACATTTTTGGAGCACTGTCAATAGACAACGCAGAAGCAACATGTTGGCAGACTATTTTTCCGTGGTTCTTCGCATTGTTTTTAATCGAACAATTCAATTCTGCCAAGTGTGCACTTTATATAGAGTTTTTTTAATCATAAAAATACATGTTTTTTACATGTATTTTTATGATTGTATTTGACACGTATTTGACATTGACATGTATTTGCATGAATACTACAAAAGTCAGAGCCCTGGATGTCTGCCTTTTCGATTCTTTCTGTTTCCAGGATGACTGTGATCATCAGCCCCAGAGGCAGACGTGTGCGCATAATATAGCACACCTTTTTTTTAAACATTGTTGAAACACTGTAAATTTACAACGCAATGCCACCATGGTGGCAGACGACGTCCTTGATATTTCTAAGGCTATAATTATCACTATTAATAACGTCTGCCTTGTGAGCTGATCATATCGAAATTTCGCTCGCCAGCTCCTTAACTATTACTGAATGTCAAGTATAACCATAGGTAATAAATTAATTTTATAGATATATTATATAACCTATTTCATTTTTAAAATCTATGATCATATCGAGAATATTTGTTTTTAATATTATTTGTTTATACATTTATGTGTTATTGAATGTCAAATATAACCATTTTTTTATATTTATTATTATATATGTTTTTTTTTATTTAATAATGTATTTCTATTCCAATGAAGTACGGTCGAATTTCGACCAATGGGCGATCACTAGTAAAGTTAATACTGTGATATCGGAAAGCGGAATACTAGAAGTTACTGTGCCTATTTAAATAATCCTATTACCAACAGTGGAATTCATAAATAAATTGTAAAATCCCTAGTTGAGGGAACTTTGACCCGATCAAACTATATTACATGTTTTATCAAAACAGCTTCCAGTAAAATCAAGCGGTTCACGATGCTGTACACGCCCGAACAAAATAGTTGCGCAGAAAGAAAGAACGTCTTATGTGAAAATAGCTCGATCATATATGCACGCAGGAGATGAAAATCCACGAGCCTGGTGAGCAAAGCTTATCAATACAGATGCATACGTCTTCAATCGTACAGGTCCCACAAGAGAAGAAGAGAGAGTGAATAATGTTTAAGGACCTGTAACACTCCCTGGCAACTTCAATCAATTCTATTTTCAACCATGTTGACTACAAATAGCTAACCTTTTCACTAGGATATAAACTATTCGAAGATCATCATACCAAATGTAACTAAAAAGAAAACTACTGTTGGGTCGCTACAAGTCTTTAAACATCACAAAATAACATAATCAAGTCTTTAATCATCATAATCATCATTAAACGAACTCGATGCTCCTGCGCGGTTAACGCCTTCTTAGGCAAAAAATCCAACCGTTGAAGTAGGAATGATCTCATAACTTATAATTTTACTACAAACACATCGACTAATGTCTATGTTGACCAAGTAATAATAGGTAATGGAAAAAAATATAGAGGTGAGATCACAGGACTGAATATGAGGTCTAATTTGCGCGTGATTTGCAAGTCGCAGGCTGTCATTTTGTATGCAAAATTACTTATTATTAAAGCTAATATTGGTCACCTTGATTTTAAGTATTAACGTATTTTTCTGTAAGCCTATTTAAATCGCATGTAAAGTGACTTCATCCATTGTTGTTATTTCAACCAATCGATCACAGTGAACTGTTGTGAGAGAGATGCCTGTGAACTGATAGATGATTCTATCCTGCTTTAAGGGACCTGAGTTCTCTAAGGTTCAGCTTAAACCACAAATCCCTAAAGGCATTGAAATAAAATAAAAGGCTATGCAGATGATGGATTGGAAAGCTTGTGGACCAAAAATTCTTCCCACTGTTACAATTCATTATACTGATAATCCAGTTGCAGATTCACATCCGACATTGCAAAGCGGCTTACAAACAATAATAATATAAGTAGCGAAAGTGAAGCTGAAGCAGTGATTATTCGGGTGGTCTTGAACAATGTGATTGCATCACCGTTGAGTCACAGTTACACTAGTGATCTGTACCGGGTTTACTTGTCAACAATGCTTGTAACAATTGAAAGAAGAAATTGTAAGGATTGAGACAACAAAGGAGGTTAGAACCTACTTGAAGTGTGGCACATAGTTCATGGAAAGACAATGATAGACACGTATAAAGATTCTAAAGGTAAGGGGGATGATAAGTTTCTAAAGAATGAATGTTATATTGAAAAGTAAAAGGACACATCCAGTGACCAGGTTGAATTTACTCATGTCTATGCTGAAAAAAGTTAAGATAATTTGAGTATAGTTTATAATATGTGATTTTAGATTGGAATTGGAGCAAAATATCTAAAGAACGCTAGCTTATTATTAAATCTGGACGTCATCGTTACACCAAAAGTCCTCAGTCAGACTCAAATTCTAACGGGATTTCCAGGGTATGATGAACCTGTTCCTATAACTCAGTTTATCGGCGTGTGGTCAAAATATAAACAGCTAATAACCATATAACTGCATCGATGCATTTCCGATTTCCTCCTCAAAATCGTGACATCCTGATAGTGTGACAAAGACAGCATTACAGGATGTGCATTACATAACACGAGTGAAAGAGAAAGCGATCAATCAGCTTTTGATGCATCACGACATGAAGACGATTTATGTAACGTGACATTTTAGGAGTTCAAAAGCTTTCTGATATAAGGAGAGATTGGTGCTCTGAGTCTAAAATAATACGCCTTTTATTAGATAATTGGGATTATTCGATTTATACAAAGAGGTTTTTGTATGCCTTTTTGTAAATGAAAAGAAAGAAGCGTAGATATCGTTTGTCGATTACGTGGAGACCTTTCAATTTCTTTGAACGTTGTTTAATTTGGACTTAACTTGTGATGATGGTTTAAGCAAATTAAGACGGTCATAACGAAAACATTCAAGAAGTAAGTATTTAGTTACATTCTGTCTTAGAAAACCAAGATATTCATTGCATTGAAATTCATCCTGTGATTATATTTTTTGCCTGATATCATGTAGTTCTATATTCAGCGCTGTGATATGTGACAATAAGGTTCTAACTTGCTTTATATATTATAATGCGCACATTATTTAATTTCAAGTTGTTCAAGAAAGGCAGTTATTGACAATCTTCAATACAAAATTAGGGCTTATAGCCCGTAGATCCTAAATAAGGTAATCTCGTAAAGACTATAGTAGGTATATGTACGTAGACAAAGTTCATTGATATTGGAAGCCTAATGAGCTAAGGATTAATCCCTAAGTAGTGAAGCCTTGCGGCGGCATACCAGGGTTCTTGGCACAACGCCTGAAACCTTTCTACGAGCTATTTCTATTCAAATTTATACTTTAAGGGAAGGACACTGAGTCTATATTTTATGGGCTACGTGATTTGTTTGGCGATGGTGTATGAGTAAGTCGTTACTAGTGGTTAGAACTATGGTTACTACAAGTCTATTATTTGCCACGCCACAAATTCTTAGTTATTCTAAATAGCAAAAGGAAATACGTTGTATACAAACACCCTCCAAACCACAAATATATAGCATTCGTGATTATGATTGCGGTTAGTATGGTTCAATGGCAGTACTTAGTACAAAACGGTCGTGATAATGACAATAACAGTGGTAAGTGCTAAGAGCATAATCAATAACCCTCTGTACGATAAACACAAACTGGGATAACCAATCCAGCTAGAAAACGTAATAAATTTTCACTTCTCATTTAGTCAAGTGAATAGATATTCATGCTTGCAATCATTGGAAAGCCCATATTCGTCGCAGGAAAATAATCAAGCTGATATATCTTTACCGTCACCATTTTGGAGTTTATTTCGTTATCCTGTCTACTTACGTTGTTTTGTTACTAGTTTACAGTGTCAGGGAATATACTTGTAGGCGAAAAGTAACACGCAACAGAAACATTTACAATTGTAATTTACAACCTTAAAGTTATCATCGTTCCCGATTCTGATTTACAAAACACGTTCCCGATTCTGTACCCATTGTATCAACTTCTACTATATTCTAACTGGAGAATCAGTATAATCAGAATATAGTGTGCCGAAATCACAAGCAACATTACCAAAGAGGTCCAGCAGCCTATAAATTTAAGTGTACTAAATGTCTGTACGATGACATCACTTACATGGTCCATTATTTGGACACAAACGTGCTAAAACCGAATCATTTGAATTTGAAAGACGCCGATATCGATATTTATAGCTGTGACAGCATTGGATCTGGTTTGTGTGAGTGATGAGAGGGATATCCTCTTTAACCCTTTGTTTCGATAACAGAAAGGAACTCAGAAGCTGTTTCGATAGAAATATGTAAAGCGCAGTTTGAAAATATCTAATATATAAAATTCTCGTGTCACAGTTTTCGTTGCCATACTCCTCCGAAACGGCTTGACCAATTTTGATGAAATTTTTTTTGCTTATCCGGTATCTATGAGAATCGGCCAACATCTATTTTTCATCCCCCTAAATGTTAGGGGTAGTCTACCCCTAAATTTTTATTTTTATTTTTTAGACAAAGTTTTTAATTTCTATTTATTTATGATACAACATACAAAAATACATACAATCCTCAATTTTCACCCTTCTACGATCAACCCTTATTTATTAATAGCCATTTTAATAATTTAATCATTTTTCATCTCCGGTCGAAAACTGATCAATCGTCATTTAATTATTTATATGGCAAAACAACGTTTGCCGGGTCAGCTAGTGGGAATATAAAAAATGCTTTCGACTAATCGAAATGAAAGTCAATCGATGGTCAACTCAGCATCTTTTCCGAAGACGGATATGAAAGAAAGTCAATCTCATCATTTGCCTAACTAACCTTTTCCCAACAACGTTGGAGTCAACTTCGGCTTTAACCGGATACAACTGAATACCAGTATTTTACATGGAGTGACTGCTTATCTGCCCTCCACAACCCAGTAACTGGGTAACACCTTACGTGTGCTTTCCAAGGCACGGAGAGGTTGTGGTATTTAAAGATGGTAGCCCATCCTCAGACCAACCGCGGCAAGCGTAGCTTAACCTGATCGATCGATCCATGCGGCTGTTATTTACAACACGCCACAAGCCCATTCACAGAAAAAAGGCAATCTATTTGCTGAAAATTATAGATTTAGCATATTATGAATTTGACCACTGTGCTGTGTTTGGAAGAAGTACATTTATCCAGAAACACTTTATTCGTCATTTTTGTTAATCTAGGTAGGTATCTCTAAATGTGGTGCAAGGGTAAATAGTGACGAAAATTTAAAATGGAGTTTATTTTACAGTTTTAAATACAGTAAACACATGAAAGTCCTTTTTAGCAACAAACTACATATATACGAATATTATTTCAATATTAAAATCCCATTTATTGTTTCACCCCTGTTTACCTTTTCACCCCATTTAGCGGTACGCCTATCTTCCGCATTATGACTAATCATTAATATCAATTAAGCATTCCGATCAGTTCTAACACATTCGCGTGATATTATTATCATCTATTTCGAGGGATTTTATCTACTTTATCCTTGTTTGTTGCCATAGCGGATACTAGCTGGGTTTTTTGTATTGAGATTTCTGGGGATAACTATCAGAATCGTTCCTTTTACTCCAATTGGTGTCATCATTATCATGAGTAACAACAGGCCCCGTTTCAATCACAGCGGTGACACAGGAATGGGATGGGAATTTCTTGACCCCAAGTTTGGCAGTTGGATTGCTGATGTAAGCTGATGATAAGGCGTTCTGCCAAGGTCGCGAGATTTCTTCGAAAGAGATACCGTAACCCTGGCATATGGGCAACTGAAGGAACACGGGAGGGTTTTAGTCAGTTAAAGTCTGACACGGCCTTCCTCTCCACCCAGAGCGGGAGACATCATTTGATGATTTCCCACCCACAAAAAAATAGGGGGTTGCTTTTACCATGTAGTCTCTTAGTCCTGGAAAAGCCTAGATTCAGCTCATTGGGAGTGATAACAGCAGTATTCTTTCGTTGTTACACTGACAGGATAACAGTTAAGACAGTCTTATAGTTAGCCTGTCGCCTGTTGCCTGTCTTTTAGTGTGCCTGTCTGTGTGCCTGCCTGTGTGTGTGTGTAGTAATCTCAATAGAATTCAAAACCCATACTTTCATACCGGGAAGAAATAAGTTCAGTAAAATCCTGATGATCTCTTTGAAAAGGAACTAAAAACGATTTTTTGATATATTTTTAAAAACTGATAGACATTTTAACTTCCTTCCTTTGTTCATAGAGATTATATAATTATAGCATTTCTAAAAATAACGACTTATTTCATAAGTCGTGAATGCATTCTCTTTAGAAGTTTAGATAATTACAATGTGCATAAATATAAGAACTAGACGTTAATTGCCTGAAATATGAGATTTCCGCAATGATGTCTCTGTATTAAAGTTATTTAATGTTAAGTTAATTTAGAATGTTGTAAACGTTTTCGTATTAAAAAAAATGGAGGAGTGTCTTCCTCCATTTTTTAATACGAAAAATGAATGCAACCAGAATAGACAGCCGACTCTTTGTTATTATGACTATCATGCGAATTGCAGGTATAAATGTAGAACATTGTATGACACAAGTCCAAAGAAGCGAGGTAGACCTCTTCTCACTTGGATGACTGTAGTCAAAAACTTCGTTAAGCAAACCCAAGTAAATGACTCGACGACCCTGAACCGAAACATCTGAAGAAAACTGACGAAGAGAGCCGACCCCAAAGGAAATGGAATTGAAGCTAGGCAAAGTGAGATTGAAAGAGAGAGATTTGGTGACACAGTGGTCGGATTTATCACTGAAAGCAGTCTTTTTAAGATAATCTTTCGAAGAAGAAGCAGAAGTATACCTTAAAATATCAGTCATTAATTATGTTCGCCATAACATCATAACAGAATCATACAGCAATGACACTTGGCAATCTCAACCTATCTTGAAACTAACTTGTGTATATACAGACACTACAGACAAAGCCTTAAAGTTTTAATAAAGATTCAAGACTCATGAATTAGAAACAACGAGATTGAACTATATAAAACGACAAAGGAGCAAGAGTTCCGTATTGAGAATCATAATAAACATAATTCGCAACACAATCATATAGAAACTACTCATAACAATTGAATCTAATTTTATTCATAACTTAATCCGATTAAATTCAAATGGTAAGCAATGTTCTGCAAGGATTTGTGTAATCCCGCCATTGTGTTATTAAACATTATCAGTTGTATGATTGTAGTCACGACTACATTTGTAAATAATATCTTCGTAAATAAGACTCCATTATAACATAGCATATCAGCATATTTGGTGAGATACAAGCTTCCTCTTGGTGAGAGGGAGTTTCAAATATATTTTCAGGGTTGCACATCATCACGCATATACTCGGCTGTAAACTCTTGGCTCTAGGCTCCCCTACCGTAGTGCTGCAGTGACAGGGCAGAAAGCCATCTATCAGAAAGTTCTCCACATCAGAACAATACAATTTTTACGGTTTGTGACTATAAAATTTAGTCTTTTGTTCCCAGTTTCACTGGGTATTAAATTTTGCGCACTTGAGACACATTTATTATCGAACTATCCTCCTAAGAGGCATGGTCGAAAGACTGAAAAAACATCAATCACATTGCATCTAAATAATAGTGGTTCTGGAAACCCTTCGAATGCCAAATGACCGTAATTAAAACGAGTAACTCACCAATAAATTCATATAAAACTACCAGAATCAGCAAGATACAAAGTTATTTCAATAGAAAACCAATGAATCCGATCGAAAGGAATGCTTACTAATTATCTCAACTTATTCATTGAACACTCGATAGAAATGTCGATCAATTAAGAGACGATTAGTCTCACAGATCTATTCGTGAAGATACGCAGATACGTTACGACTTACGATGTTGTGGCAATCTTTGGCTTGAGTGTAGATACAGTCAGAGACACGATAGTAACAACTACGAAAACCGCCCTTACTGCTTCGAAATAAAGTCTCGTGTCGCGCTGTTAAAGTCAAATTGCTACCAATGACGTGTAGTTGACTGTACTGTTTGCTGCCAAGTCCGGTTCAGCAAGTGTGTCAAAAATGCTGACTTCTGGTCGGAAGCCAGTTTCAAGAGCGAGATTTGGAATCTAGGCTTTACTGAGAAGATTTTTAAAGATAAGTTACAGAGTAAAACATGATTTTATGAGTTTCGTTCATAAATTCTTTGTGAAGAGCAATTTCTAACTGATTCAACGTGATATCTTGTTGAATTTGAAAATAAAGAAAGAATCTAAACAAAATATTCTTGAGCGTGTAACTTGCAATAGATGTTCAGCCATAATTATTTCTACCTAAGGTTCTTCGTCATTTTCAATGTAACTTTAAATACTACTTAACAGGTGTATATTAAAACTATCTATAAAGTAATTCCAATAAATCATACTATGTGCCATCATCGATGACGCATATATGCGTCATAGGATCTTCTATCACAGCGCTAGATCGCGTCAAAATCTATCCATAAAAGCGGTGCTATTCACTAATCGCTTGAATATAAAGCAAATTACATTACAAAGCAATGTGGAGCCTTCAACGTGACGTTTAAAGACGTCAGTACACCTCATTTCATATTTCTAGTATTTGTTGCTTATAGAATCAAATAAAAGGCTGTAGCTAAATATTTCCAATAATTCTCAAATGTCATCTGCCTAGCCTTTTCCCAAATGTTGGTATCGACTTTCAGTTTACCCGGAGTCAGCGGAATTTTAGTAATTTACATGGAGCGACCGCCTATACCTAACCTCAAAAACCTGGAATACGACGGATACATAAACTGGGTCATACGTTTTCCGAGCCAACGAGAGGTCTTTGTATGTTAAAAGCGTCCCAACCACGGACCAACCGAACCGATAAGCTTAGCTTAACCTAATCTATAGACCCGTGCGACTATTATTAATAATGCACACGTCTCTCCAAATGTAACACGTAAAATAATAAATTATAAAGAGTTTATAAAATAAACTAATAGTTTTAAGGTAGAAAAATATGTCGCCAAATTCTACAAAGCTATTACTGCTGCAATAAAACTAACAGAAATTATAAAAAATCTCTATCAAGTATCAAGTTTATATATCAAGATGTTCAAGATTGCTACAAGCCTTTCGAAGCACCTGAAACAACTGCGCATCACATTGACTGCTCCAAAAACAAAATGGCCACTAACCTGGAAGTGCAAGATGATGGTCCATATCAGTCCGAGGGTCAGCTTGGGGTTCCCGTCGACGATGTCTTCAGCCCGGATGTTGACGAGCTTGATCTTCTTGTACCGGAGGAAGTCGAGAGCCATTTGGACGTTCTGCAGCATGTGGAACCGCATACGGCCTCGCTCGCGCGGCTGGAAGGTGGGAAATTTGTAATAAGAGATTTGTTGGAAAAAGCGTAAAGTTTACATATATTAAAAGGTATAAATCCTAAGGTATAAGAAATGGTAGGTGGTGTGTATAGGTAACGCATTTTAAGATTAGAATTGAACTCTGTCTTTCATTAAAGGACTTTAGGTTACAAGGGACCCTAGACTCGAACTGCAAAAGCAACGATATTATATCAATCATGTAACTATAAAATAATGGTACAATTTTTTTAATTGGCATATAGGATTCCACGTATACATCAGGAAGTTCAAACATGACATATATCTAATATATAAAATTCTCCTGTCGCAGTGTTTGTTACCAAACTCCTCCGAAACTGGACCGATTTTGATGAAATTTTGTGTGGATATCGGGCAGGTCTGATAATCGGCCAACATCTATTTTTCATACCCCTAAATGATAAGGGTGACCCACCCCAAAATATGTATTTTTTTATTATTTTTTTTTACTTTTATTTTATTATGATTTGGCATTGAAAAATACATACCACTCTAAATTTTCACTCTTTTTCACCCGGAAAAGCAACATTGGCCGGGTCAACTAGTATAATTATAGAAATTGCGAGCCTCAGCAGTAAAGAGATATATGTGGAACTAAATAAGGTAATCGTAATACAGATGACACAGACGCTGACACGGGACTCAAAAAAGTTTTGCTCTATCCCCATGAAATGCTACATAATCAGCCTATATTGATCCCACTACTGGGGACACAGGGCTCTCCTCGGTGAGAGCGCGTGGGCCGTAAACTACCACGAGGGCCTAGTGCGGGTTGATAGATGTCACATGTCTTCGAATGTTTCTAGGACATGTCCGTTTCCTCACTATGTTCTCCTTCATCGTTTATAGAGGTCATCAAATGCTCAGTTCAATAAAAAACGATGATTCCGTTAAAAACTACAGACTATCCCTTCCTATCTCGTTACTTACTCACATAATTTCTAATAGCCCGGTGAACCCAGGATCGTTTACCCAGCCACACCTGCGATCGGCCTGATTAATTTCCATAGATCTAGATAACCCCTTTAGGAAATTGCTTCCCCTTTCTGGGTTAATGTCGGATCGATAAGAAGTTGTAAGGGGTTCTCAGGTGATAAGGAATATCATGTGAGTTTTTTAAACCTTTGTAGTCTCTTTTTCTCTGACACACGCTGTAAACATATCTTCATCTACTTTCCTATCACAGATATGCTGGAAGGGATGTGTTTAGAAATAAGGATCATCTTTGTACGTATTTCCTCTTTTCATCTTGTGTGTTTATATACGTGTGTACATAAATGTTCAAATAAATAAATAAATAATGTAACCATTAGATAGATAATTATTACATTAATAATAGAGAAACAACCAGTTTGTATGCAGGTAGCTGCGCAATCACAAGTACCAGGAGAGTGAAAGGTACTACATAAGGTTAATAAAGGGAAATATCTTTCAGTCGTTTCAACAAAATTCATTTAATTGATCCTACCAACCAAGATCAGAACAGTTCAAACATTTTTGAAATTAATAACTGTATTTTACACGTAATTAAATATTTCCTTAAACTAAACATTTGAACAAAAAAAAAATCTACATACTTACATCCACAAAAAAGCCCATAAAAGTCTATGTTTACGGAAACCTAACTTTACTAATTACTGTTAATAACTTTATTTGGTACCGTAGCACACGAATCAGCGCTTAAGCACGCGAGAACATCGTTACAAATTAATTTCGTTACAGACTATTATGAGGGTATCATATGGTTCACACCCTTGTTTTTAGCAAAGGTTAACAATAATTAGGAGTAACTGGGGCAAATAGAGAACATAATTACAATCCATTTATAGAGCCTTGTAACGATATGGACGGACCTAGGAATTTAGTAAAGCTTCTAAGCAGTCACTAGGGATAGAAATAAACACTGTTCAAATTAACATTAATGAACTCTTTGGTAGTTAATTAATTAAGCAACCAATCGGTAAGACCACCTGCATTGTACTTAAATTAGGCATTCCAAGCTTGGAATTGCTGATGACAACAACATTGCAAAATTACATGTGCGGAAAATGTACACATAATTGTCTGGATCTAAGGTAGACCTTTGATACCGTCATCAATACAAATATTATTGTATTTTATCTCGATCCAAAAATATACGTTTATGTGTTTATCCCTGTTACATTCTCAATATTTTTATCTTATGGACTTTTGGGAAGGCTTTGACCAGTATTGACAAAGGTCAGTTTCATACAGGTTCATTCAAGTAAGGTGATGTCACCATCATCATCATCACTGGCATCCTTGTTTCACCCACTGCTGAGACTCCTCCGTTTTGTGCAGGATCAATGACTTCCCCATTTTCTAAAGCCCATTTATATTTTGTATTAATAAAGACATGTATACTTACGAGGTGTTCGCCAGAAAGCACCTCCAGCAGCGAGATGAGGTTGAGTCCATCGCGCAGATCTTCGAATAGGTCGTTCACGTGACGATTCACCTGGACAGAAAAATATTGTTAGAATTTTGTACTATCTATAGATACTTCCATCCATTTATTTATGTTCTCGAATCTGTGTAATTGTAACAATAATAGTAAATAACATCCTTTATACTTCTTTAGATAGTGTTTTTTTTTTTAAGTATGACGTTAGTCTGTGTGTGCTATATAGTGTATACATTTCACCATGCGTTTGTCGTATAAATCAAAAAGTAGAGAATTGTTGTCCTCAACAACCTCGACATAATGAGTTCATCACCTTGTGTATCTTTGAGCTTTCATAAATCCCAAAAACTATTAAGCTGCTGGAACGTTGTACTTACTCTATCTCTTTTTGTATTTTTGTTACTATAAACAATACTTGCAAGCCTACAAATGATGCACTACAGTGAACTAGAACATAGTAGAATCTACGATGGTGTTAATGTTAATAAAACAACAATACCAGCCAAATATTAATAAGTGAAGCCTAAAAACAAAAAGAAACAAAAAAAACAACAGCTAATAAAAGAGATACTTCAAACAATCAGAAGTCACTAAAATGACATACAGCAAAGAATAATTAATTACGAAAGCAAAATACTTGAAGAAACTACAACAATGCTGAGATACAAAAAAAAAAAAAAACAGTGACTTCAAATAAGCTGCATGCCTAATTAAGAGACGTAACGAACTGTGCTTCAATCAAGTAAACTGAACGAATAAGGGGAAGGCAAGGTAAAATATAAAATCAAACCCCTTTTTTTCTAGTAGTGTAGGTAGGTAGGACACGCATACAGTACACGTGATGAAACGGTCGTGTGTATCCATCCTACTTCATTATTTAAGAAATCAATAGTGCCCTAGTCTAGATAGCCTCTGTGGCATACTGACCTAGATAAAGTTTAATCACAATGAATAAAAGGAATTTAACATTTAAATGAAAGAAATGTGATTTAAAACGGAAATGAAGTTTAATTTTAAGCATTGCTTCATCGAGCTAGATAGTCTCATATAACATAAAGATAGTATTAAAGCTAAGAAATGTGAGTTAAAGCAGAAAATAACGGTAGATTGGGTTAATTTTCAATTTCAATTTTGACCCATTTTATTACAACTTTCGACCTAGATAAAGTTTCATAGAATACAAGGAATACATGTCATCAAATGTATATTAGAAAACAGTTTTGGGTTAAGTTTCACTATTGGTATTTATTATTGGAAACTCCTCGTCCATAAATATCTGTTTTACATCATAATCATAAGTTTTAAAATTTCACCTTTATTGCCTTCCCCCAAACTGTGAAATACAACAACAACTAATAAAACCACAACAACAAGCCACAACGAACAACTTACTTGCTGTGGCGGACAACATGGTTGATTGTTGATCACCTCGCAGACGTGAAGACGTGTGTAGGTCTGTCCGAGCAGCGTTGGACAAAGTAATGATAACACCTGGATGAGAACATTGATGAACATAGACCTAACACAAGGTTGGAGACAATGTGACAAAATCCTTAAGATAATGTTCTACAGGTCCGTTGAGGACAAATCTGGATTGTCAATAAGGGGAATCAAATACTTATGCGATGTTCTGAACTTTAAATTTTTAAAGAATTTTATTGAACTTGTGCAATAAAAACATAAAGTAAGAATCCGATACGATCATTCATTTAATGAATCAATATAATAATAATATATGTTGTTTAGTACAGGAAATTACGGTATTACATTGCAATCATCCTACTGTAGGGTAGGAAAACGATACGGTTGAAAACGAATTACTACCTTTTCTTTTTATTAGATTAGTTTCTCTTACACTATTCATGAATTACAACGTTTAGTTCATTCAAGGAATATAGTTACAGCTTTAGGTTTACATTAAGGCAGGATTGTAATTACTACTACTGAAACTAGGACAGGATGTGGAGTTAAATACATTTTGTCACATTGTAACGCTAAGTTTATTAACTTCAACATGTTTGGAAACTTTGGAATTGTAATCTTAAGTCGATTTTACATTACCTGCTTACGAACGAACACAACAAACGAATACTAAGTAAAATAAAGAAATAGTTCTTCTCAATAAAAAAATGCTAAAAAATATAGCTCCATAATACGTGTGTGAATGTGTAGAAACTAAAATCAAAATAAAAGAACTAATAACTAAAAAAAACTGGCGAAGAGCATGCAAACCAAAAATATAAAGATGATCGATCTATCAACATGATGATTTCGTCGGTACTAGTCTATTAACTCTTGAATTTAGTAAATACACAATCTGATGTTTGCGTTGACGTCTTGGAGCAAACATATAATGGTCTAAAAATTACAGAAAAACTGTTTACTTTGAACTTATTTTAGGTGAAGATGCCTCTGCAAATATTATCTTTATCGTCTCTTCCCATAATGATAGCATTTTCTAGATATTTATTTTATATATGATCGAATTTTTTGGACAAAAATAAACATTAAAAAAACTAGCTATTGCATATTTGGATGAATTTGTCACCAGCAAATACTGCCAAGCTACTTTATCTTAAGTTTTTATGGTTCTGCTGAAGTAGATGAGTTCTTTGACACGACAGTGTAAACATAACTGTTCAGAGTTGATAGAATAGACGACACAGTGTAAAGCTGTGTAAAATACTAAAATAGATATACTGCCAAATTCCATTACATGTTTTTTTCAACATTGTAGATATAATTCAGTTTATAGGATCAATGTATGGTGAAACATGGCAATCTATCTAAAAGAGCCTAAGCAAAAACAGACGAACGAACAAATGCTGTGTATACTACAGACCTTGAGATATTTCCAGTGCTGCTCCATTCCCAAATGACAAGCGATGAAAAAATCAAACATATAGACTTTTATATTAGTGAAAATTGGTTTGGGTTTGGCCAAATAACATTATACAAAATTATTTCGCCAAGTGTAGATAATGTTGTCACAATTTGCTTAGATACTGAATACAAATAAAGAATTGTAGTAAACAATAACGCGGTCAATACACCCGACAGATTACATCAATTGTATGGAGTTAAACAATAAGAAAATGTTAAGGCATATTGAATGGGCGTTTCATGGTTTCTATTTATATTCCTATCTATATTGATATCGTTAAAAATAAGTTTTAATAGTAGTTGTGTAGACGGGTAATTTATTTTACTAGTAAACGCAATTATAGTTAAATCGATGACTGTAGTCTTTGTGGTGGTAATTTTTAAATCTATAAATTCTTAAATTTTGACATTGAGTTACATTTCTAGGTACGGCTCCTAAGGTTTATTTTAAGATAACTTAGTCCTTCAAAATTTCAGTTTGAACCTTTCCGAAGATCAGTTCTACATTAAGAACTTCTTCTTTAGGTTTAATTATGACTAAACACCTACTTGGCTGTTGTTCATCATGACTCGCTAGTCTAATTAATAAATTACCATCGATCAAATTAAGTACCACTTCCTTTAAGCTAACAGTTTCCTTTAAGTCAGTTGCTAACTCATTGCATCTTTGTAATAGCACTTAATAGGCATAAATTGAGTGCCTAGATCTCTATCTATCTTAGCATCGAATTACTAGATAGACAATCTGTGCATGATTGCATTTGCAACACTCATTAAGCCTGTGACTGTGTTTGCTTGTTGTCTTGACTAACGTCTAGATGTACCAGCATTAATTTATTGTATTTCGAGGAGCTGAGCTAGATTAATCGGAACATACTTCAGAAATTAGACTGTAATAGCGCTAAGAAAATTAAACGCAATAATGACAAAATGATCAAAAACAATTGCCGTTCGATATCTTTACTATATGCTAATGATTTGATCGATTTGCGTTTGATAAGATCTTAATTGGCTAACTATTGACTATCAATTTTGTCTTCAACTTAAATAGGTACTTTTCCATTCAATATGTTATTTTATTTTTCAAGAACTGTATTCAAAAGTGATCTTCTTTTTCCTGCCCGGACTTTGAGTATCTTTGTTGTGGTCCTTACTTACCATGTTCCTGTATTAAGTATCAACTATTCTCTCATTTTCATTCATAATCATCATTTGTATAAACGATCAGTTAGTCTTAAATTAAATCCTCTCTCCACATTAGGCTAGAGTGGACCCATACTGTTTATTGACTGTACATAAAACAAATGTTCCTAAAAGGAATGCACTGCTGTGAGTCATTGTCATGATTAATACTTCCATTAGTTTGTTACCATTTATGTTATGTATGATGTTAAAGATTGGAAGCTCAGATTGATGATTAATAGCCTTCAATTAATCGTTGAGATTAAGTGAATAAATACTGATGGTTGGAGAAAGATGAGTACCATATGTTGTTGAGGTAGGTGGAATGTGATTGTTTGGCTGAGTTGCTTATAGCTGCAAATTATTTGCAAATGCAGCGTTCTCGTAATCAAATGTTTAATTAATGACTGTTTTGAGCACATCGAGACATCTTTCTGCCTTGACGAATTATAAGAGCATGCTTAATTGTTATTGTTCATCAACGTTTGCATGATAATTGTCACAAGCAGTCGTATAGTGATTGGCAATCACTCAGCCTGACTAAAGATTGGAAACAGATATTTCTATTTAGGTTCGCAATGAGGAAAATTCACATTCCCAAACAAGACAGTCACTCAAACAATTATGGGTTTAACCACATCTAATTTTGTTGAACCTGAAAGTCGACCCCAACAAACTTGAGACAAAAAGCAAGATGAAGATAACATGATAATCATCTTAACTATCACAATTGAGATGTAATTATGCCGAGCAAATGCATTTCTTATGTAGATAATTATTTGTTTCCTTCAGATATGTCTAATGACTGCGCAGAAAAAAGTAAGTAGTTACGCTAAATGGTTTTTTCCTGCAGGAACATTTCACTGATGTATCATTTGATTATTCTTTCTTAGATAGTAATCAGTTGCAGATAATCTATTGGCGACAGATAACTTTATTTTATAAGACGACTTTCAAGATTACAGTCTGCAAAGGTTATTGAACTTCAGTTTTTGCGGTGACTCCGTGTAAGGATTTTTATTGCTCGTATTGTATGCATCATCATGTCCTTTTGAAGGAAAAGGCGCTAAAAGTAGGTATCCATAATGAATACAAAGATTTCGCAAGATATTTTACATGTTTATACTTTTGCCTACCTTTTCGCTAGCTAGTGGTTATTTTTTATCGACTTTTATTTACTTTTGTTTTACAACCAAAAACTAAGTATTTTTATATCGATTTGATAAAGACTATGCAATAGCATGGTTCTGGTACTGATGAAGTTACCGAGGTTTGAAAAACAAGTATCAATTTCGAAATGAAAAATCAATCGATTAATGGGCGAAAAATCTGGCATAAAGCTTTCGGAAACTTTAAAGATATCTTTGAAGGTAGTCATCTCATCAGATTATCAAATTTTAAGTAGGCTGCCATTGGCACATTTCGTAGGCGTTTTCACAGGGATCTTACCCGATATGGTTTTAGGTCAAATATGACTGGTCAGCGATTATAAATTTAAATTTCAACACCCACAAAACGAAAGATTATGTCACCGACCGCCATTTCTGTGATTTCACGGTTTTTTTTTCACGTGGGACGCTGACTGGCCGTAGAAGGCTGAACTTTATGTATAGAATGCAATTTATTGTTTTATTCAGTGAATGTTGGTATATAAAGTAATGGTTATGCCGTGGTAATGACTTTATTTGTACAGCGTATAAAATAAAAGAAACTTAAATTTAAGCATTTACTGGTCCATAATATTATCAAAGAGTTTTAAGTAAAATTATCATACACTAGCACATTTTGTTGGATCCTCACCTTTATCCGACTGCTCTAGGGTTATTCTTATTTCTTTGAAGTCTTCGCAACA
Source organism: Aporophyla lueneburgensis (assembly GCA_932294355.1). Classification (NCBI taxonomy): domain Eukaryota; kingdom Metazoa; phylum Arthropoda; class Insecta; order Lepidoptera; family Noctuidae; genus Aporophyla; species Aporophyla lueneburgensis. Next base: position 15,029,630 of record OW028735.1, read on the forward strand.
TATCGTCTTCTTCCATTAATCTCTTCTATAAGCGCTCATCTCATTATTCATACTCTTTCTAGCGATATATCTTCGTCAGCGTCTATGTCCCATTCCACATTTAACTTTTCTACCTTCAAAACAACAGTGAACAGGCATCGTCTGACTACGTTCGATTCATCGCAGACCTCATCTATCGCATTTCGTCAGATATTAGAGCCATTCAGCATTTTTTTTTTAAGTTTTCTCCTTCTTCCCCTTTCTTTCATCATTTCCTTAGTCTTCTACTCTTACAACCAACCAACATTCATCCTCAACTATCCTTCTCAGCTTTGTCTAACCGATACGACAACTCATCGACTACGTTCACACCTTATCGATTAAAATTTAAACTAGGCACGTCTCAACTAAATTCATTATGCATTGGATCTTCTCCTTATCTCTCACTATCAGTGACTAAAGTCTTATTCACCAGGTCAGGCGGTCAGTTGCAACATAGCAGCTTGATGAGTCATAGATAACATGCTTTGTTATGGGGAACGTAGCGGACTCACCGGGCTATGGTATGTAAACATCTTAGGTGTATAAAGTGACAAAGGTCTATTATTCTGATTTGTTGTTGGAAGGAGCTTGGAGGTGGGTCATTGTTGAAGTTTTAAATTTATTTAACTTACTTTGCACGGGTGCAATGTCAAAACAACTAGGTTTCTGGGCTATATCAAAGTAGAATATGAAAAAGACACACAAACCTTTTGAAATATATTCTCTAAATGATGGTGAAAACTGTAATCTCAGAATCCAATATATAATTTAGAAAAAGGGGTGGACGACAAACACGAAAAGCGACATTGTTTTATACTATCTATAAAATATGTTTTTCTATTGATATACTACTGATCGAAGAAAGAACACATTTGATGACAAGTGCAAGTGTATCTAATGCAAATATATTGAATCTGCAAATACTTGTGCTTATACAACCTATATGCTCACTTCATCTGCCTAGCCTTTTCATAAATATTTTAGTCAGCCAATGTAGCTGAATACCAATATTTTCACATGGAGCGGCTGCCTATCAGACCTCATCAAGTCAGTTACCGGGTAATACGATATCCCTTGATAAGACTGGTTGTCTGACATTCGGATTCCCCGTAACGACTGTTACTGTTTATGCTAACCTAACTTGAAAATGTCTCTAGGAATTATTCAATGCATGAAACTTCATCTTTATTTTGTAACCTCCTTATAATGTACAAACCTTTATAATAAATTTTATCGTCTTTAGAAATAACCTCATCGTCTTTCAGAAATTTCTTGACCCAAACGTCCTACGGTCTTAAAACAAGGAGTACATTCACATCAAAAATAATCATTACATCGATGTATAAAGTTTTTTGTACCACTTTCACACAAGGTCTGTCTGTGAGTCACTCCTCACTTGGTACAGTACAATCTCTTTGTTCCGAATGCTATCATCGGCTAAAATTGCTGATGGTATCTCGAAGGCAGATAAATAAACAACACCAAGTTGGGTAGAATTAATTACGTTTGGATAATAAACGAGAATTTCAACGGATGTGTCTGGGAGTCTACTCCCTAAGCACGAAATCCGTAGTTACGGACGAAGTTACGGGGCGTGTGACAATTTCTGTGCCCATACTAAGAATAAATGACAACAAAAATTGACAGTTGTCCTTACTCCTGGTATACATTTGTTTTGACGGATTACTTTCGGACGAGCCCGTATCTTTGTTGACGGACTTAAAGCGTAGAATCTCTGAGGGGGATGGGAAAGTGGAAGCGGAACATTGATGCCCACGATTTGTGTTCTGCGATCAAAAGCGATCGATATACATAGTCTGGTAAAGTATTAAATTGGAAATAATACCACTACGGCTTCTAAATGATTATAAATAGAAGTTATCAGGATAGTGACGAAAGTAGTACAGTATGAGAAAGTGAGAGGATAACTCAATTTGATTTAAGATAAATGTGTTAGTAGTGAAGATATAATAAAATCTTTATTCAGGCCGTAGCAAGAGGTACCAGGAGTTTAATATCATAAGGCGATTAGATGGACGCGTCATCTTAAAGACAACGCCGAAATGTCAAACGAATCGTGTACTACCTTTTATTTCGAAACTACACAAAATGGCAAGAACCGTCCTTAGCTACATATTTCCAACATGTACTTTACTAATCTACTTTAAGCACACATACGAATTCAACGCGTAATGGTCTTGTTCTATGGGTCAGGTCTGGCATTTGCGCATTGCCTTATTTGGTATGTGCAAATGTCCACTGTGCCCCTTCACTTCAGCAAAGTCACCGGATTAGGCTCCGAACACACTTGCAATTGTGAAATTGTCATGCTTATGCCTGGAATGAACTGTGAATGATGAACATCTCTTTGGATACAACAATCATACGCTATGAAATTCAGGGCTTTTGGAGGTAATCAAGTCGAAATATTGTCTTTTACAGACTTTTGTAAATTGGTGAGGATTCGGCCAACACTCAACAATGTTTTGGAATATTAAAATCCAGTCAATATTGAAAATATTATAAAGGTGGGGCTAAGTAAAACAGCTGAACGAGTCGAACCACGTACCAATCGTAGTACCCAGTAACTGGGTTGTGGGGGTCAGATAAGCAGTCGCTCCATGTAAAATACTGGTATTCAGTAGTGATGGGTCGAATACGGGTTTTACTGATCACAAATAATCGGCCAAATGTTCCGTATTTTTTTTTTATCTTGCATCTCAAAAATTCAAATCTGTGCTTGTCGACCGCGTTGAAGCGCACTTCCCTTCTCCGAAATATAATTCGGCCTATACCTAGTATTCAGGTGCATCAGGTTAGCCTGCACGCCATCATAGTATGGAATACACTAGGGAGAATGATAGAAATTAAAATAATGAAGGAATATATAAAGATGAGTTCACAGAAGACTTCCATAGCAAGAGGCTATGTTTGTGCAAATTTTTGCAGACTACCAAATCTTTACAACACAACACTTCTCTTCTGTTTCCTGACTCATCCTAACCGACAAATTCCCCCAACCAGCCCTTTGAAGTAATCGCCAAAACCAATACAAATATGTTTGGTAAATAAATAAAGGAGTTCTGCTAATAACATCCTGTTCGCTTACAGACGGACAAGCGGACAGACATACAAAGGAATGCATTATTTGATCTGTTGGTCCTTTGTTCTGGTGCAGGTTAACGACTGGTGGGATTATGTTTGAGGTATATTTTGCACGTTTTATTTACAAAAAAGATAATGCATCATCAGGATTTTTGGACCGAAGTTCTTTAATGCAGCTTGAGGTAGGAAATCGTCACGAAAAAACGTAAGAAAAAAAGTGTTATGCGACCCCTCCATGCGATTCTTCACTGTATTTAGTACAAAGAGACAGAGAGATATAGTGAAATAGTATTCGAGTTTATTGAAGCGGGGTCAATATGAAAATTCAAGACGGTAGTTGTCAAATGTTTTCTCATTTTTACCCCAGGAGTCCTATTCAAGGTTTTCGAGGGTGCTGAAGTCAATAATGAGATCAAAACAAAGATGGAGTATTTTTAAGAGAACGTACACAACGTTACATTCAGAGTTGGAACTTTTGCTCGGTCTCTAAAGGTCCTAGCGCATTGTTACGTAGAAGCCTTAAGAATTAGGCTATCAGATGCGAAAAGTTTTTTTTTTCAAAACAGACTGGCAGTTTTCAAGATAACCGCGTTCAAACAAATACACGCTTCAGCTTTAGTATTCATACAGATAAAGATTCAGTAACAGAGAATATCCTCACAGAAAGCCAAAACCATACTTTCGCCAGACACGACCATAGGACCAAAGAAGCAGTAGACATAGCTGCATTATTGAAAGTGCAAGCTGCAAATGATTGACATCTAACGCGTGGTTTGGTTGCTGAAGGTGGAGAAATCTAGCTATGATGCAATATGGAGGAGTCCTAAGTCCAGCTAAGGATTGTGATATCCTGTGTTGATTGATAGATGGTACAAATGAGCATGCTCCACACGTAACTATTAACGCATTTAATTATACTAAACAGATGATCCGATCACGGATATGAGTTTAATGAAAAATTTATGAAACGCAAATGATATGTTAGTCACGGGAAATGCTTATCTGAAGTACACGTGGCAGTGAATGAGCTGATATTCTTTCACAATGAGACATTGAACCAATTAACAGTAAAATTAGAACTTGTAAGGTCAACTTTTTAAATAGTAATTATCTAGGTATAAATCGACCAACTTCGAACCTTGCAACTTCTGCGTTTCCTCAGTGCCTAGGTAGGTAATAAAATCATTTGAATTTCGGTGAGTAATTTCTCTCTCTCTCTCTAATTATATATTCTATCAATTATGTATTGAAGTTAATCCTATACCTAAAGAAGTACCCTACAGTTTAACCCTCTTGCTTTTGTTCAATAGTAGATACTTGATCACTAGGGTAACTTTAAATTTATTTTCATTTTTAGACGGTATTAGTATTATAAGCCTATAACCAACATAATTCTATTGTATGACTGACATAAGCATAGATGGTCAAAGTCTATTATTTCAAAAATGCTATTATTTCAATTGAATCATTACATCGTTGGCAGTGATTTTGCTATGTTACAACTGGTTTCAAGATCTATTTCGGTACTTTTGAATTCTCAACAAGCCAATCAGTCAAAAAATCAATGACAATCAGCTCTTTTCGAACGTCAAAATTACATAAGACAGTCTGCCGAAACGCGCACCCTTCACGACATCTTAGATCTTTAGCTGGAAAAGTGACGTAAGAATGAAAGAAGCGGCGTCTAAAACTCCCCCTCCCCGGCTAAAATTCCCAGTCTCTGCGGGTTTTTGAGTTATCCTCCCACACGAATTACCACCACATACAGACATACTATCATACAAACACTTGAACGTAACTGCACGTCAACTGAACTAAGTCAAGTGCATGTACAAGTACGGCACAGACCATTATACAGTCGTGAACGTTTACACGCCGCTCACGACTGTCCAATGAATATTGACGTCAGTCCTCCGCCAAAGTGACAATTTATAGCACACGATGGATTTACTAAGTGAATATGGCGCTATAACAGTATGTACAAAGAATAAAAGTATTATACATTTTGCTGTTCATTTAACAGTGTGGCTTTGACAATTCCACTATAGTTCTATGTAAAAAATAGTCGCAGCTTCTTTATCTATGATGTCAGCCTTAATGCCTATATTTTGTTACTTTCGTGGGCATCACTTGGCCAAAACCTCTTTATTAAATGGGCATTTCCCTTTATTATAATTATAATGTCAGACGAAAGACGTCCTCTGCTGGACATAGGCCTCGTTCGATATTGGGTTGCCATAATCGCCACGCTTGGCAAGCGGATTGGCGATCACAGTATGGTGGTAAAATGCATAGAGAACCACGGAACCTCCATGGGCACTTTTGAAACGTCAGAAATTAGGTGCACGGTTCCAAATGGTTGCTTCAAACGATACTTCATTGATTTAAAAGATAATCGATTAGAAGGAATACTGAACAAGGCAGGCAACCATTTCTATGATAACTTCAAAAAAATTGTTCCATTTGAGTCTCGTCGCACCTGATGAGTCTGAATACGACCTTAGCTATGCCTTGTTTAATACTACGATATTTTTTGCAGTGTTGATTTTGTATTTTATTTTGTGAATGACATCTCGCAGGTCCACCTCTGAGGTTGTCGACTGTTTAACCGGACATGCCCTTGCCTGTGTCTTCCTTAATAAATTAAGGCCTTAAGCCAGTGCTTAAGAAACTTAAAACTAGAGCGATTACTTGCTACGGGCACCTCCTGTGGGGTACGGACCTCGACTTAGGGCATTGCTCGTAGAGCATCAAGCATCAAGGGCCCGTCCCGTGATCCTCTTTCATCGGAATGAGATAATGAAAATGAGATTGGAATCTTATAAACTTTTTATATGATATTTAAACCATTTATATTGCAATACAGTTTACTGCCTATGCGGTAGAGGCGCCAAATCGATAGTTTATGTTGCGTGTAAGTGCTTTAGAGCGTGTTACAAAACACTGGCGCACGTGACGTTTGTACGTAAAAAGATTCGTCTGTCTACAAGCGTGCGCAGATTTGATTATGGCTTGTCTAGATCAAAAACTACTGTAATACCTAGAAAGGACTATGGAATTCAAAGAATTAATGCAGAACGTATTATTAACTTCATAGATATATCACTAGTTTTTTGAACTATCGTGAAATTATTCGTTTTAATACAAATTCACCATTCCGTATTGTGCCGGACGTAAAGAATAACACCATGCCATTTTTTTCCCGTGGGTGTTGTAAAAGGCGACTAACAGACAAACTAGAGACTGGGCAGCAGCGTTCTCTATGCATTTTACCACCATACTGCGATCGCCAACTCGCCTGCCAAGCGTGGCGATTTTGGCAAACCCCCACAAATTGGGGGAGGCCTATGTCCAGCAATGGACATTTTTCCGCTGAAATTATTATATGATGATGTTGATGACAAATTCATTGCCGAATTCTAAATTAACTATATTGATTTTTAAAAGGCGTATCGAGAAGCATTGCAGCCATTAAATCATAATTAATTGGTCAAGCCTCATTATTTTAATCAATTAGTCGATTTTCAACCACGTAATTAAGTGTTTTGTAATCAATAAGCAAATTGTGACAGTTGGTAATAGTAAAAAAGATATAAGAAAACAAAATAAACTTTGCGTTTACCTTTTTGAGATGTTTGTTGACCCATTTTGTGAACGTCTTCTTTTGTATCGCGTCACGTTCATCTGGAAAACAAAAAGAAAATAAATATTAATTCATAAATTAAATAAATATTATAAAAAATTACATTAATAAGATTTATGATATTTTTAGTTTTCTCCAATAAAAATTCCTTACCCAATTTTGGGAATTTTATGACATTTCATACATTGACACAGCTTAGATACTAATCAGTTTAAGAGTGTTTCATCGTTCGTAATTCCATTAAATTTCACATCATTAAGAAAAGTTCAAACAATCCAGAACAATGACTCCACTCAGAGAAACTCCCTGCATCAAAAATAAAACATTCAAACAGAAATAATTTTGACAACCATTTCTAAACATTGGCTGTATAAAAATTCCAAGTACCTGTCATGATTACCGTGTAAAAATTGCACACTTTATTATTATATCAATATAACACGGCCGAATTAAACAGCTGTCAGGTCAACGAACTTAGGCTGGATAATTAACATTCTTATTTGGCCTATTAATACGTGAACTATTTTGGCGCGCAAGGCTAGTTGCCAAATTATTTCTAGATCGGAAGTACAGATGTATGGGAACTGTCTACACTTTTTACAATGATTGGATATTGGATACGCGTTTTTTGTGAGAGGATTTTTTTCTGCCATTGTTATAAAAAAGTTATTAGATTCATTCTTTTTATGAAGAAAAATGTATGGGAACTACTAGGTAAGTTATCGAAAGATTTTTTGAGAGCAGATGAACTAAGGTCAATGACATAAGAATTCAAAGAAACAATATAGGATAACAACGGTTTAAAAATCTCAAAAAGACAAAAGTTTCGATCATTAGATAATTAATTTTAGTGCTAAAATGAATTAAAAAACAAACCATTTAAATTAAAATACACAGAAGAAAAAACTGACAAACTAGTTCAATTCCATGTAATAACGAATAACAAGTCGCAGAATCTAGACCACCATTGAACCTAGATCTAAAACAGGAAATTATCCAAACATACCAGGAGCGAATGAGACGGAAGAGCTTCGCAATATCTTAATTAAGCGTAGCGATGGTTCATTAAAATGTTTAGCGTACCAGGCTGTCAGACCGGCCGAATATGGTCGGACTTAAGAGCTACGACTATGTTGAATGCAGATTTGCAGATATTTATCAGTAGATATATAAGGAGCAAATATTAAGGTACGACGTGTTGGTAAAGAAAACAATGAAGTGGTTGCGATTGATTCCGATATCAATGAGGATACTTACTACCACAACTTACTAGTAAACAAGTATTTTATATTTATAAAATACTTGTTTACTTGCTACCATACTAATAATGTATGGAAGAGCGGAGTCTCCTAATACAGGCTTTATACGCTTAAAAGGAGGCTCCAATCACCACTGATGTAACTTAAAACTTGTTAATTCGAATAAACCTTTTTTCATTTTCATTTCATGCTTGAAAAGCTAATAATGCTGAAAATATTATTAAAACTATAACTGACGAGGACATCAGAAAGAGCATAGTCAGTCTTTAATTACCCAAGATTTCGGACAGTTTTGTAAGAACGGAAGAGGAACACCATAACGAACATCATTTACCTGTTTTTGTAGGTTTTTAAGAGAATCCTACTAATCTAAACGATGACATTATTTCAGCAGATCGTCTTCTAAGCGTATATGGCAATATAAATGAACTCGGCCCAAAATCGACTGTGTTGGGTGTATTATAATTATCAGCAGATTATAGTCAGAAAAGGAACAAACTAGGACATTATTCAATTTGAATAAAATGCGATTTGATATTAAGTTACTCCTATACTATAGTGGTATAGCTATATGATACAGTATTATCCATAGGCGTAAAACAAGCAAGTTTAGTATACTCAGATGATAACCATCGATATTTTGTACTCTGGCGCTAACCATGCTTATTGGTTGACATGGAAACAAATCAATTACTGTACATATGTTACTTCCAATTCAAAACGCACCTAATGATGTGGTACACACCCTTGACAAATAGCTGGCATGTTTTTATTGAAGTGTGAATTACCGATGGTGTTAGTTTGAATACATCCTAAAACAAGTTTTTGGATGATTTTCGAGTTTTGGCCAAAACTTGTGCCTCATAACATAAACGCGAAACTTGGGGTAACGACCGCGACTTATAAGTTGTAGGTTTGACTTATAAGTTCGAACCTAGACAGATTTACTTATTGTTAATTATTTCAATTCCAGTACTCTTAAAACGGCGAAGGAAAATAAATCAAGGACAAATGACATCTACTGACACGCACTGGGCACGCGTGGTGGATAACAGCCCACACCCTCTCACCTAAAGGCATCCGTGTCCCAACAGTGGGAACATTATAGGCTGATCATGCATTAAATTATGGCTCATTGATCATAAATTACAATATTTTCATTAAATTAGTGAGTCGTTATTTTAGGTACCTTATAGAATAGACCCAGGCGGTACTAAATAACAAGAATTATTGTAGCATCTTATTATACAAGTCAATAAGTCAATATGACTGAATCAAAAGAAGCTAAAATTTCATATAATTGATTATCTTGTCAACCAAGAAAATAAAGAAGAAGATATTATGCAAGGACCTCCTTATCTATAAAAATATGGACCAGGGGAACAGGTTTCAAAAGAGTTCTCACACTTATACTCAAGAGCTCATGTGTCGGCATCGAGTGCTGCCTCTGTTAGCAGTTTCGCGAATGTAATTGACAGGATTATCAAATGAGAGCGCGATTATGTTATGATGAGTGATGCCAAACGGTCCGGCGCCGGCGCCTGCAATACCAAACAGCAATTACTGAATAATTTTAGTTACATTTTTATTCGCTTGCTACTCTGTAACAGGAGAGTTTATTAAGTCATTTTCAAATAGTTCTAATAACAGTCCAAATGAAACAAACATTACTTTGAAATTATTCCTTTTTACAATCAAATCATATTCTATTGCTGGAAATAGGGGACCTAGGCCTTCTTTCAAATGCCTCAAAAAAATGTGCAAGCCGGTCATGACATCTGTCATCCAACATTCCAGGAAGCCACAACCACAAAACTAAGAACACAGGGTCAAACAAAATTCTTCTACAAATTGGTCACCACGTCGGCCACAACCTTGACAGTCGGTCCAGTCAAGTGGATAATCCCAGATAAACAACAAGTGACGTTAAGTGATCAATATCCACTGTCATACACTAAAGACCTAGATTATAGGCGGCAACATCTTCAAATTTCTTTGAAAATTACGCTTTAGGAATGGTAGAACTTGACTATCGGAAAAAAAAAAACAAGAGACTGACGAACCTAACCTATCCCAAGAAACCTCACCTGTTCACCTCTAAACGCAAAAACTGATAATTACGAAAATCTGAATAAAATAATCACTACAGATGTTAAAAAGGTTAATAACAATCTTAAAAGAATAAAGACGAGAATACTACCTCATAAGACCTCAAACATGAGACTAGTACCCTTGAACAGCAATGTATTGGGGTTCAAATTACAATAGAACACAAGAGTGAAGCTGGCTCATTGCCTGCAGTCGGTAACGACCCATTTCCCTCGGTCACTCCTACACTATGCATTAGATAAGCTACTGATGCACTCACACTTATTATTGTTACATATGCTCTTGCATACGTTTAGGAATTTATCATTCGATTTGTTTTTGCTTGCGATTTCATTCTGCGTGAAATACGAAAATGTTTTTTTTTTATACTCTTACGTGGAATGTGTTTACTTTCTTACCCCTTATTTATTTAGTTTTAATATTTATAATCTTCAAATTAACCCCACAATTTTAAGTTTGAGATTATTAAATCTGCGGTTATTATAAGGGGTAGTTTTTCTTAATACTTTTTGTTTACGCTTATTTATTTCCATTATGATTATCTTGTTGAGTTTGGGTATTGAGTTGTCTGTGTGCCAGTCACGGAAATACTCCTTCTTTATGCAAAGTAGAAAATAACGACAAATACTATAACAATAAACTATAGCACTTTATTTCTGCCTGGACCGCCAGTGGACAACCAACGTCTCTTTAAGTAAGAACAAAAAGGGACATTGAAGTAACTACTTTGAAATGGGAACTAATGACAAAACCAGTTGTGTGGCCGCAAATAATTTACACCCTAACAGACCTGAAAATATTCAACTACTCCAACGTTTGCGCTGATTTACGGGCAATAAAATCCAACGTCCATTCACGAGCAAATACACCATTGTCCAGTATTGTGCAGCATTGCACAAGTGTACGCAGTGCATCGCTCTCTCACCAATCGTGTTTATTGAATTGAACATGCTTCACGACTTCGCATTAGTTGCGGGCATTCACACGGTGCACTGGACAAGTTACGTCATTACTTCATCGGAATATTGCAGCAGAACTCAACTGAAAATTAATCGAATCCTGTAGCGCTATTCTGTGAATTCACTCTGTGAAAACTTAGGCGAAGTAACCGCGAGTGCTGCTGTCATCGTGTCTTTAATGTTTGTCATCACTAGTAAAGGTGAAAATAGAGTGAGAGTGAAGTGATGCAACTGCGAGTTTGGTATAAAGAATAGACGAATTTTGAAATAGATTTGATTGACTTAATCTTCTTCTTTAGCGTGTTAATGGCAAAAATAATACAAAAAATATATAAGGATAGTTTTCTATAGTTTGGCCCAAAATTCAACAACGCAGGTTCCTTTCGCTGAGACGCTGATGCAGCCTATAGCTCTTCACGTGTGCATGTAACAGTGCACGCGTTGACCTTATTGAAAGGATGATTGGCATCCTTATAAACCACATACATGAATATAAAGAACGAATTGTACTAATTTAACGTCAGGATTTTTTGCTATTGGATTTGCGAGAGGGTTTTAGAACGGATCCCATGGAACTTCTATGGGATCTCATGATCACGACAGAAAAAATAAACCTAAAAATAGATAGAATTTCAATTCAAGAAGACGAAAACGAATGTTTGGCAATAGCAAAATAAGACGTTAGCGACAAATAAGAAAGATTGGAACAACATCGTAACGAAATTACAATAGGAATGGAAGCAATGCATGTGCAACTGATTGTAGGAAAATATAGTAAATGAAGTATATATTGTACGCTTCAATTACATCATAAGCGCATCGAACACTATGTGATCTAGGTTGGAATTCAGTACAGCATTTTTGTCTGGGTCTACATTTACATGTATCTAGACATACTGGTGCACCTGTTCCATTACACGGGAGCTCAATGTAACAATCAGTAATTGCATCAACGGTTATCATTCCACCTGATATGTTGATAAACATAGCTGCGTCATACGTTATGTTTAAAAACGATAAAATTATGAAACACTTTCTTTTTAGAATAGATGATTTCTTTATAAAGATTTTATATCATAATCGTAGTAAGCCACGCGACATCGCGGCAGGCCTAGGTGGAGTTGGCGAGATGAGATGGACTCCTTTAACAAGAACTGGTCTTAGCAGCTTTAAATAGAGACAAGTGGAAAGACAGTACCTTTTCCTGCAGTGGGACATCACAGGCATTTAATTATAATAATAAATATGAAAGGCGAATGCTTTTAGAAAAGATGATAGATTTCGTTAATGATGATCTAGATAGGCCAGAAGAGGACACTGAAAGGACGATAGCCTATGAAGATAACGGGACTAATTAAGATGTATGAAAGAAAAATTTTGCGTTGACCACAAATTAGTTTGAAATAAGGGCAGACTGCAGGAAGATACCACTCTCATTTTAACTCTTAATTTCCACGCAATGTGTTCTTATGCTCATAAAAACGTAGAAAATTAGAGCATAAACAGGAGCTATATATGTATAGCAGAGTATAATGTGCATCAAATTAAATCTACATATTTGAGAGACACAGAAATATAGGTCAGTATAACTTGCAACTTACACAAGTTACGGTAGTGAGTAGTTCTCACGAAAAAGATCATTATCAACCGCTTATCAGCGACCAGATTAACGAAACAAGTACCAGTGTAACATGAAAACTAGGACGTCAAGTTGCGCAAACTGACAGGTGGCAGTGGGTAGTCCTTATACAAAGCCTTATCAGTGGGCGGACAATTACTTTACGTCGAAAACTCTCTATCGCCTTGAGAAATGCAAATTGTGTACTACATTGACCTAGTTGCTAATCTCAACAGTCGTAGCTCAAGTTATAATAATATTGTTATTTGTTGGATTGTGTCTTGTGAAGAAAAATAAACAATAATTAATTGCGGTCGCTCATTAGTGAATGCAAGTTCACTCACTATCTCCGTCTAGAATTGAGACGAGACAATATGGCGAACGTAGTGACCCGTTTCAACTAACAAATTCTTTTACTTGCACTCGCTGATAATATAATGCATCTATACTAAGATTATAATAAATAAATAAATAAATAAATAATATTTATTTCAGACCATCAGTCCATATTTTAAAACGAAACAAATTAAAAAGAAACAAAAAGATACACGAAAAAAAAAAAAAACCGGCCAAGTGCGAGTCGGACTCGCGCACCGAGGGTTCCGTACAAACCTGTAGGTATCCTCGGTTTATGTATAAGGTTTATGCTTATGAAATTGTTTTTTTTTTAATTTTTATATCTGAGTTGATTGAATGAAAGGTAAATTGCGGTTTACGATTTATGACGTATTAAAAAAAAACTACTCACTGGATCTCGTTCAAACCAATTTTCGGTGGAAGTTTACATGGTTATGTACATCATATATTTTTTTGAGTTTTATCATTCTCTTATTTCAGAAGTTACGGGGGGGGGGGGACACACATTTTACCACTTTGGAAGCGTCTCTCGCGCAAACTGTTCAGTTTAGAAAAAAATGATATTAGAAACCTCAATACCATTTTTGAAGACCTATTCATAAATACCCCACACGTATGGGTCAGTTCTAAGTATGGGGAACCCCAAAATTTATTATGTTTTTTCTATTTTAGTGTAAAAATCTTGATGCGGTTCACAGAATACATCTACTTACCAAGTTTCAACAGCGTAGCTCTTATAGTTTCGGAGAAAAGTGGCTGAGACATACGGACGGACGGACAGACAGACAGACAGACAGACAGACAGACGGACAGACAGACATGACGAATCTATAAGGGTTCCGTTTTTTGCCATTTGGCAACGGAACCCTAAAAAGCTCTATTTTATATACTGGAATGACGCAAGGTGAGTGGTGGTGCTGAAGAGTTTGTTTATTTGGTTGAACGCGCTAATCTCAGGAACTACTGGTCCGAACTGAAAAAATCCTTTTGTATTGGGTAGCCTATTTATTGAGGATTGAGGCCATATAACATCACGCTACAATCAAAAGGAGCGGAGCAGCAATGAAAAATTGACAAAAACTGGCAGGCAATTTGATGCGATGGGAAGGGTCAGGGGAGCAAAAATTTGACGCGGACGAAGTCGCGGGAAGAAGCTCGTATTAAATAAAAATGCTGCACAAAATAAGTCTATTTTCACAATCTTTAATCGAATAGGAATTAAGGACTTGTGGAAGAAAGTAATAAATAGACCGTATGTATATTCTTTTTTACTTCAACACATAAAACAATGCAGGTAGAAGGTACGCACGTTCATAACTTACAATTTGTAAAACATCTAAACAACTTCCATACGAGTTCCAACATTGTAGCTTAATAGCTACAATGTTGGAACTTGTATGGAAGTGGTTTAATATAGAGGCTTAATAAATTGTGCCTACGATGCCTAGCTCCCCGACTTGAGTAATAGTCTACCTGAAGTTTATCAGATCAAGCATACTTTGTAAGGTCCTGCACTATAAATACGTATGTAGTATGTAGGTAAGCATGTTACATTGTGTTATACAATGGGATGGTTGTATAAAGTTTTTTTTTTGTTTGTATATGGAGCAAGAACTGACCAGAATAGTGATATAAATATGCCTCAGGTGGAGAATAGGAAAATAATGACCAGGAAGAAAGAAAACTAAGACCATCACCATGAGATAGAAAATGGTAGGGCTAGAAAAACGGTGACCGAAAGAACGACTAACATAGAAGTATGGAAGAAAAAGATATAGCGCCAATCCTAAATATTGGATTAAGGTCAGGAAAATGGTGATGATAATAGAGATGGAAGAAGCAAAGTTGGGCTAACCTTAAATAAATTGGAATACCTCAAGGCTGGGATGATGACGACTACAGTATAAAGTGTTGAGTCGTCTTGCTAGACAAATGATGAAGCCTCTTTATGGATATAATCTGCATTCAAGTTATTTATGTAGGTGTAAAATGTGTCTATGCTTCCATAGTTTCGGTAATGACACCTCATTACCATTTATTATTTCCACTGGTATTTGAAATAAAAGGTGATCTACTAAAACCTCCTTTAATGGCAGCTTCCCACACAAGTCATAAAACCGACGAACGAATGGTATTCGGCTTTTATATGGCAAAACATGAAAGAAGTATGCACATTAAATTTAATTACGAAATATCTTAGAGACTTGTTCAGAACATTTGGTTACATCCTGAATTTCTTAATAGAAAAGATCGAAATGGAGAGAATTCTAAATGAGGATGATGCCAACTACCACCAGCAAGAATTATTGCGATCAAACGAAGAAGGCGGGTCGCTAGAGACGTGAAAAATGAGAATTCCTATCTATGACAAATTATGTTATCACAGAAAATAATTCTCTAGTATTGCTGACAAGAAATGAAAGTATTTAGGATAAATTATATGAATTTTGGATGGTTATTTAAACTTTCGTAGAACACAAAATATTCCTCATTGAAGGACCAATTTAGTAGAAAGGCATACCGGCTTTCTGCAATATCCAGCAAATCTTGATTACAAAAGATCTCAATATCTTGATTGCCGACTCACTTACCTTTGAGACGAAATAAGAAGTGGAAAGAAGCGTCTAATAAATGACAAAAACAAACATAATTTTTCACTAACTAAAATTGACAACGACATTAGAACAATTTTTGCCACCACCAACTACGGTAGAACCAAAGTTTCAGGGTAACATTCGCCATTTATAAGCGTTATATCAATTGGCACTTGATTGTTAGTAATTAACCGATTCGTTCCCAATGTCTTGGGGTCAATACAATCAGTTTTGAGGCCGGTGTAAGGCCTTTAGAATCCAGATGGTATGATTGCATCAATCATAATTGTTGCATTTATATGCACGTTGCTAGGTAGTTTTATTTTTAAAGGTGAGGTGAATGGGAACTGATGGCTGGAAGCAGCTGGATTAGAGTTATCCAATAAGAGTGAACCGAGAATCGAGTAAAATGGCGTGCGATTGAAACTTCTTGTCTTCAATAGACTGCTGTACTGATGATGAAAAGGCAAATGTAGAGGCAATCCATATTCAGAAAGACAATATTTTGACGATGATAGTGGATAGATTTAGACAAATACTATAAAAGGGTCTTTGTTTGTATGTAGGGAATTATTTCTGAAATACTAGTCGGATTTGACAAAATCTTTTTGCATTTGAAACCCTTGAAAAAGGTTACTAGCTATTTAACATCATGCTACGAACCTAAAGCGCTGCGACAAAAAAAAAAGTTAGAGAGAACTCTAAAAGAAAACGAAGTATTATCGCGAGTGGACGATGCAATGCCATGCGACCTTTTGTAATATATAATAGAAAGAGACTAAGAGATGGATAGATTTCATGGTTTTTGAAGGTGTTGAAGTCAATAGTGAGGTCTAAATGAAAATTCAAGGTGGCGGCTGAGAAAATTGTAAGACATTTAGCCATGGATGTCGTTTTCTCGGTTTTCGAGGGTGCTAAAGCCGATAGTGAGGACGAAATAAAATTATACAGTAAACATGTAGAGTTGAAGGAAACGCGTAAGGCACTTCGTTCCTGTCAGGGGTCCCTCCGCCCCCATACGTTTATTTATAATAAAAAATGAAGTTCTTACAAAGGCAAATAAAAAACAACAGAAAACATCGTCGTCTTATGAATGACTGCGCTGCTATTTTCCAATGCAAATACAATCATTGGTTAATCCATTGAAGGGAAGCCACCGTTTGTAGGCGAGGGTCAGGCAAACATTACCTAAGCCAGGTTATCATGTACTTAAGACGACTTGTATTAGGTAAGGTTATCACATTCCATACCTAATGTATGTGTTATGTTACCATACATGTAGATATGTATGCATATACTATGTATAACGTAAGTGCTACTAAGAACGAATACATATTATACATAAGTAATTTTCTTCAATGGAAACCGACTTATCAATATTGATGTGATGTGACCTATGTCATTATGTTTATTTTTTTAATAGTTTTTTTTTAATGTTGTATTTGTCCTCATTTTAGATCTTCAAATAATGTGTCCTCATTTTTTTAAATAGAATTATTCATTCAGTAATGCATTTAACTGCCTTGCTATCCAAATTTGTATATAATGTAAAATGCATAAAAGCATAATATCAGTATTTTACATGGAGCGACTGCCTAAAGAATAAAGTAACTGGGTAATACGATACCCCGTGCCAGATTTTCGGGCCTCTGACTACCCGTAACGCCTCACAAAAGTCTCCTCACAAATAACAGAGAGGATCACCGGCTTGAAAAAACGGAAAAAACTTTAAAGAATCCTCGACCTATTAAGAAAAACATAATTTTCCGTAACCACAATCTCAACGTTAATGAACCGGTAAATAACTAGTACATAATATATTACGCTATATCTTTGTTTAGTACACATGTCGATCAGATAATGATATCTACTGATAACGGTTATCTTGTACAGAGCACATCGAGCTACTACAATCTGTCAAATTTCTTTAATAGATTTTCAACTTTATCGCAAAAACATTAGGTTCAAGGTTGATTGGGAGCATTTGACAGTTTCGGATGCCTTGATGTGCTGGTCTGTACCTGATGCGTCGGTGCTGTTGCTTTTTTGTCAATAAATGATTTGTATTTATTGTTGCAAACATTCGACCCAGTGGGTCCCGTTTAAGGGCAAATGACATCGCGGCTGGTCCAGACGGAGATGGCGGGATGAGCTGGAGTCCTTTAATAATGATTGCTCAAGGACCAATCTGCTGCCAAGGGGCAACTCTGAACAGAGAGAGATGGACAGAGTGTAATGAGGCCTTTGCCCAGCAGTGGTACATTAATAAGAATAATAAAATTGATTATTGCAACCTTCTCAATTTTGAGACATCCACTTCATCACTTTATCTCAGCCGAAAGACGTCCACTGCTGGACATAGGCCTCCCCGAATTGAGGTGGGGTGGTTACCATGATAGCCACGCTTGGTAGGACGGTTGCAGATCTTAGTATGGTCGTACAGCACCCTAACTGCGTAAAACAATATCAATCAGAATCTGTTTCATTTTGAAGGATATTGATAATTCATAGTTTCATATGTAAATATGATCGAAATTTTTTTGTTGTAAATAAAGGCTTATTCAGACCGGCGCGACGCGACAGCGCGACGCGATTCTTGTAGAACAATTTCCATGAAGTTCACATAAAATTGTTCTACGAGTGTCGCGTCGCGCTGCCGCGTCGCGCCGGTTTGTAGGAGGCTTAACGCAATCAATGTTGTTGAACCGTCAAAATGAAAGTCATTGCTACTGATAGTGTGTCAAAAACAAGTGTGTGGTAGAGACGGGGAGTATAAGTCAAAGCAAAAGCTAAGTAACGTTCATAGAACCCATCCTAAGACTTACATAAGACAGGAGGAGACGCCCCGGGCGTCGGGAGTCGATAGCGGACTCCCGGCCACCGTAGGCGCAGGCTTGCGGACGGCGAGCAATGGGTAGCTCGCCGCCCGATAAGGACCAGGGGTCTGCTAGCACCGATGCCTGCCAGGGTCGCGAGATTTGTTCGAAAGAGACACCTTGGCCCTGGCACATGGCTTACTAAAAATAATAATAAAAATAAAATAAATATCTTAGGACAACCAACACACCGTTATCTGATCCCAAACTAGGCAGAGCCTGTACTATGGTAACCAGACAACTGATAAATATACTTATATATTTCTAAATACATACATATTATAGATAAATTACACCCAGACACAGAACAAAAGGATCGTGCTCATCACACAAAGATTTGTCCTGGGTGGGAATCGAACCCACGACCTCAGTCTTAGCAGTCAGGGTCACTAACAACTAGACTAACAGGCCAGTCAAAACTGTTACTGACGGAACACGGGTGGGTTTTAGTCAGTAAAAGTCTGACACGCCCTCCCGCTCCGCCGAAGAGCGAGAGACGACATTTTGTGATTTCCTACCCACAAAAAACAAAACACATTAGAATTAAGTGAAAGATTTACCGTTAATGGGATGTTGCAGTTTAACACTGTAACTACACCAATAACAATTGGTTAGCAAACCGACTAAGCTCCTTAAAGTAAACTTCTTTAAAAGGTTAAAGAATTAGAAAACCTACACACTTAAATAGTTTAATCCTTAACCTCATTCGATTAATTGCGTCTGTTGATAATTGGGTAAAAAAAAAAGATGTATAGCATTGGCGATGGGTCAATACAAGCCGATTCCCACAAACATTTAAGGAATCCCACCGACCATCGATGTTCACTATTTCTTAGTTTTACTAAAAAAGCCTACGCGCAATTAAAGGAAATCTTCTGAACAAAATTTTCTGATTCCAACTCAGTATCAGCTGGGGCTTTATCTTCTGAAGAAGCTTTAAGAGTCCATCAAGTTGAAGTGGAAATGGGGCTGGCTATGTTTTTCGAAGGAACGACGGCCGTTGGACCAGTCCTGGAGACCATGTATCAGTATAGATGGATGGACGACCTCAAAAAGGTGGCTGGGACATACAAGATGCAAGCGGAACCTGGTAGAGGTCTATGTCCAGCTGTGAACTGCGACAGGCTGAGTTGACTGATAGAATACTGGGCTCAGCCATCAATTTAAACCCAAGTGACGTAATAATCAGAAAGTATACATAGTGTCATTAATACATTTCGACAGTTGCAAATGTTAGGTTCCAATGAGTCATTAGTTTACGAAATGACTGTGGGTAGAAATGGTACAGTCACCAACAATTACTTATGTTAGGTATTATGTATACGTTTTCTTGAATAACATTATATTGTTGAAGAGGCGAGAGTTCTACTTGAAAGTGAATGTGGATTCGGCGTATATGAAAATAAATGTTTGAAACATTTTAATGATTCCGTAGCCTAAAGAAACGAGTGCAATCCGGTTGATCGTAGTCTGTCTGAACATCTGGCTCTCCTCGCGAATATACACTCACTCACACTCGCTTGGCTGATGGGGATCAGAAGTGGCCCAGTAGTAAAAGCAAAATTACGTATCATAGGTAATGGGCTCGAACTCAAACACGCACCATACTTTATGTAATTTATTTCATCACCAGTGCTCTCAAAACGGTGAAGGTAAACATCGTGAGGAAACAAGCATGTCCTAGAATTAAAAAAAAAAAGATATGTGAAATACGCCAAATTGCACTCGATAGGAGGGTTTTGTCCCAGTAGTGGGAAAGTTATAGGCTGATTATATATGTATGTTATGTCACTCTAGACTCAAGACACCATTTGGTTCCCAAAAACAGTTAAAGAGCACCATTCTGCGCAAAATTCAGATCGGACTTTCATTGGCCGCATTGTACTTTAAAGCTCCTACAGACAGGCACAACGCGAGTCTCGTAGTACAATTTCTATACTACGTTCATGAAAATTGTTCGTCAACAGTCTCTCTGTCGCATCGCGCCTGTTTTCGTGGAGCGTTAGAAGAATTATCTTCAAGAGGATAAAAAGTTGCACTGAGCAAACATTTTTCGAAACTTAACTCCAAAAGGAGTCAAGCGTTAATATCATGAAGTAATGCATCAGAAGTTGCAACATCTGGTACATTACATTTTTAAAGAAAGTATTTCTTGAAAGTGAATGTTAAATACATAATACCAACATTATTATATTCATGAAGTAAACGTCTGCTGAAATTAAAGTCTCCTTCAAAGATTCTTCAAACGCAACGATGCGTAAGATAGTGCTGTAATCTAGATAATTGATGCTGAAGCGGTCTGCTTATAATCTCTGTAATTATAATCCTGCATTAAGGGTAGTCCTTTCATAGTTTTTTTACCTCTGATTTTGCATCGCTATCCAAATCACAATGCGCTTTATTCTCATTCTTATAAGGATGCTGTTGCGTTGCTGCTAGAGACAAGTCTGCAAAATCATTGTGATCTTTGTTTTGGTCACAATAAGGTTACTGTTAAGTTGCTGCTGTCAGAGATAAAATAACTGACTGTATACATACTGCTAAACGCCCCACTGCAAACCTCCTTAATCACTCTATAAAGAACAAACACAAATACACTGTTGTACTATTCTGTAAAAATCTCAGCATAAAAACTTGTGTGGGGTAAGTTTGAAGCGAGCTGTCATTCCACTTAATGGGATGGACACTATTGACAGCCCAATTCACCTTGTTTTTACAGAATAGCACTACTGACCTAAAAAAATAAATTATAAATCAACTAATCTAAACGACGCCGCGACGTCACAAAAATATGATTTATACGAACATCTTAATAAAGTAACACAAATCGATCTATTAGTAAAAAACCCACATCAAAATCAGATCATTATTTTTCGACATTAATCTGGATTTACGAACAGACATGCCAAAACAACACAAATATGATTAGTAAGAACGTTACAATTCAAACGATAAATCTAAAAAGTCGTTAACTCATTTGAATTTAAATGAACAAGGCAACACAACAACAAATATGAAGAATAAAAAATTCCAAACTAGTTTACAACGAACTTGAATTTGTTTAAAAACGGGCTTTAAATACGAACTTATGTACAGCTGACTTTGAAAGGTTAAGGATGAAAAATTAAATATAGATTCCAGAAAAAGAAGTTTAACTAATATAACATAATGCCTGTAACCTCCAACGGGTTTAGCAAAGGCGTATCATAGTACGCCCATATTTCGCCAGTTATGTATGGGGCGAGTCTATTGCCTCTATTTATTGATCTACCTGGTACAAATTCCAGCTTTGCTCTCAAATAACACTTTGGCCAACTTGGGAATCGAACCCAGGCTCAGAAGTTTAATGATAATCTTTAATTTAGGGCAAATTTAAGAGTTCCATCAAAATTCTGCATTTTAATTAAAATAGTTACCAATTGTAAATTCAATCTGAAATAGCTATTTTGAGATTGTTTGCAAAAGTATTCTCACTCAAACAAATACAACTTCCACATATTGATAAACTATAAAAAAAACTACTTCTATTTTAAATCCGTATTTGCGGAAGGATGGCAACCCTATATACTGCTTCACAGAACGCGCGAAGAATGTTAAAACACGGCCGTTGCATCTAAACAAACCAGTGTTTAATAAAAATACTCCAAAACAACACTAGTAAAGTCACAAGTTCCCACAAGGATTATTATGCAATACGGTCTATTCTGTAAAAAAATCACACCGTGGAAACGAAGGTGAATTGAGCTGTCATTCCAACCGATGATAGGTATTAATACTTTTGACAGCTCACTTCCGATACATTTTCTCGGTGGGATTTTTGCAGAATAACACCTCTGATCCAATCTTTAGAAGCTTTTTTCCCTATAACAGAATACAGGGAAAAAAACCTTTTAAAGAAAATTTTAATGACAAGTTCAGATATTGTTATGGAGTTATTTTTGCTTCTGAGTGCACTACACACACGTGTCACGCGCATTCTCTATATCCCACCACCACGAACCTGACTGTTGAATAAAGAACCCCCAGCATGTTGTACCTTTGAATTTCGTCAAGTTTTCCTCGTAAACTTGATCATGGGCCTCCGAATGTTCACCCCTGTGCCGTTTCGATGGGTGAGGGCCTTCGTAGTACGCCCCACCGCCGTTGACTCCATCTTGGATCGCTTCTTGAGGGTCGAAACCCAGTCGCTCCTTGTAATACGCTTGTGTTGACATTTTCACGCACACACACTTTTCATAATTTGAATTTTGAACTTCACTTGTTTTAATTTAAGGTTAGGTTTCACTGTTTTTTATTTTTTTATTTCTTTGTTTGAGATTATTATTTTAGTGAGCACTTCTTTTTGGTGATTAGAGTCCGAGCACTGCTGCTTCGCGAGTTATTATGAAAGGATTCGCCAAAATCCAGCCACAATAAGCCCGTGTAAGGTAACAGAGGTCGTATTTAAACGATTCACCACTATTTTATCACGATCGATGTCATCCAGTTCGCTTGTTCTACAAAAGGAAAGTTGCAGAAACCCCTTGACACACACTCATTGATCTTGACACGATTTTTTTTCTGTTATTACTCACTTAAATGTCCGTCTTATCGAGTATTAAAAAAGCTTGTTAATGTTAATATGGCAACACTAAATTAAACGTTAGTTTTTTTTTTCAATTTGGAATGCTTGGTTACGTTTTAATATTAAAATCCGCTCAGATACGCTGTCGGTAAAGTATGATTCACTTGTATTCGGTTTTTCACATAAAGCTTCTTACACATTTGTGTAAATAAAACTGGAAACGGCCTGTGGAAACAAAAGGAACGGATGATTTACATTCGTTTCACGAGGTCTGTGTTGCCACACACAAATAATGACTCACACGTTCTTTAGGAGGTGCTTTAATGATACTATTTACCATGAGAACGAGGATTTAGGTAATTTGGACGACCTTGAACAAAATATTAATTTGACTGTGCAACGACATAAGTATTAAAAACTTTGGTGAACAACCTCATTTGACGAAATCAAGTCTGTCTATGCTCCGACTGCAGACATTAAAGACTTTGTGGTCTAAACTTAATTATTTGTCTGTCTGTGTTCTCACATTAAGAACCTAATAATTAAAATTAATGACCTATTAAGAAAGTAGGATGGAACATTTTTAATGTTAAAAGCTTCTAAGTAAATACATGTCTAAGAATTAATTAACAAATTATGACATATTCCAAAAAAATTGAGATAACGCCAACCATTAAGTAATAGTTGTGTTCCATAAATAAATGGCAGGTATTGATTATCCGAAAAACCTGAATAATAAAACCATGCATAGTTTATTCGGTAAAGATTTATTATTTTATTTCTGAACCGATCACTGTCGCGGCCGTAAAATAATATAGCAAAATTATGGAAAGAAATAACGCGTTAACGTATATTAAAGTATTTATTTTAAAATACTTCAGTAATCTTAGAGATAAATAAAACTCGTGTTTGAAAGATATTTACTTTCGATAAAATAAAATATAATCTTCAACTGTTATTATTTTACATGCTATCTTTTCAATATTCGTTGTTTTAACTATTTAATACAAATTATGACCAAACACACATGTCTAACTGAGACTCCGTTATTTTCAAAGATGGTTAAAAAGTAAATCCCACCTCCCTTTTATACGTAATCAAGATAAACGAAAGGACTCTTAAATAAATCAAGAACTCTGCCTCAATCGAATTAATCTCGAATCGCAACCGACCTTTGGAGGCCGAGAAGCGTCAATTTGTCATCTCACAACCGCAAAACATTTATATATAGCTTATTAACGTATTACATAGGCATGTATATAGTACTGCGCATTTTTAAGTTTAAAGCGAAAATCGATATACTAAAAATAAACTAAGAGTTTGTTTATATGAACTCGCTAACCTCTGGGGTCATATTAGACAATCAATGCTTTTTTTATTTTTCGTTTTTTTTTTTGTTTTATAGCCCTATTCTAGATGAACGTTTTTAGCTATTTAACGTCACTTTAAGACCCTTAGGAGCCGAAAAAAGTCACAAAGAACGCGATGGATCGGGAGAACAATAAATTGAAATGCGAACGAAGTCGCGGGCCGAACTAGTTATGAATACTAGTTATAAGTAAAAACTGGTTTTGGATCGTGCAAAATTGGTAAGAATTAACAGGCCCGCTTAATTTCTTTCGATTTATTTCAAGATTTTAACGACACCGAAGAATCGTATCGATTGCAATTACTAATAATTGTATTCGTATCCAATTTTAATCGTTTCAACGACTCGAATTTTCGGAAGGTTTCATACCTTAAAGGTAGAAATCAAAACGATTTGTAATCGATACGATTCGACACAGTACGTAAGCGAAAGCCCTAGGAAGTGGTGAAGGGTGAGAGTTTTGTCTTATGTAATATTAACATGCAAAAAGTGCTGATACTGTCTTGTTTCAATAATTAATTGAATTTTGATTTAAAATTAACTTTTGATTTTGAATGCATTGACTTTAGAATCAGTTTGGCGAAGGATCGCAAATTTTGGCGCCACATCATTGCCTATTCTTTTCCCAACTATATTGGTGTCGGTTTCCAGATTAGATGCAGCTGAATACTATTACTAGCAATATACATGGAATGACTGCCATCTGATCACCGCATCCCAGTTACTGGGAAACACAATACCCCACTCCTTGGCAAGACTGGTTGACAGACTTTCGCGCTTCTGACCATCCGCAACGACTGTCAAAGATATATGAATGACAGTCGGGACCGAAAGCTAAACGTAGTTTTAAGAATCATAAATGCTTCTTAAAACTACGACAAATTCTAATGCAC
Source organism: Aporophyla lueneburgensis (assembly GCA_932294355.1). NCBI lineage: Eukaryota > Metazoa > Arthropoda > Insecta > Lepidoptera > Noctuidae > Aporophyla > Aporophyla lueneburgensis. The sequence continues at coordinate 15,054,997 of OW028735.1, forward strand.
TTATTGGTCATAAACGACATTTTTATTTTCTAAGCCGCGGCTGATTGTAAGGTTATCGACCGACAACCAAGCCGACCTTGTATTACAATACTTAGAAGTACTATTTAATCTACCACAATTTCACAGTCTACATCACTAACAATAAATAAATTGAAGATAAAAAGGTAGGACGTGTACATCACTAAACCTGTTTTTATACCGATTTGACATGTTGATTTTTTAAATCTGTAACGCGTTCAGAATAAACCATTTATCATCCTTTCCTTTTTTGAATACTCGATAGAATGAGTCATTGAGTAACGAACGATTTTTAACCACTTTCCCAATCACTTCCGAAAACTATTCGTAACTTTTAAATCCAAAGAAATCATTAGCATCTTACAGTAAAACCACAAAAGAAAGGCTAATTACATTACATAAGCTATTTACCTAACCAACAATCATTATATTTCGCAATTCGCAATCAAATCTGCTGCGTCAGAGCAATTTCACGGACAAACTCGCGCGCAATCTCTAGCGTTATACAATGGCGGATTTTAATCTAGATTTTTTGCAAACCTCGCTCCATTAGCTAGCAGAACTAGTGCGGAATAAGAATGGCTGATTATAGTAAAATATTTCGTTTTAAGTATGTTTTCCTCGTAACTATGGCTGTCGACTCTTGCGCACGCGTTAGGAATAGAAAAGAGCATTGCTAAAGAACTGTAAGTTGGCTTAAGAAAAAATAGTGGTTTCACCTACTGCAATTCTACAGGTATACGAGTATATGTCTAACTTTACGTTAGGGTTAAGGTCAAAATCACGCCAAAATTCACAGATTTTTAAAGATCGAAGCGCAAGTTAACACTATGCTTTTTCTATGTATCTTACCCGTAAGCATAACGAAGTAAAATTGAGTAAGGATGCTCCATTTACGTTGAAAAAACACAAACTCTGTGTATGTCGAAATTACAAAGTATTTTCACATATTGTTGCTAGTCAAGGACACTCGTTATGTTTGTGTAAAAATGTTAAACATAATAACACAAAACTAACTTCCTTGCAATCAAGTTTCACACGCTCGCTAGACTACAAAACAGGTTTTCCAACAATACGAGTAAGTACCCCAAATCGCACAGTGAGCTACATCCCGACTGCAGACAAAACTCCAAGGTCGGACGACCTTCGTCCACACTGACCAACTCGGCCGTGGGAAACGGCGAACAATCGTAAGGTTGGGGTGCCAGTTGCAGCGTGGATAATGGCATGGTTGTATTGCTTAACGACATGGGCTGGCAGTTTGAAAGATTGATTTGATCCCTAAAAAGTTGATTTGAGTAATCAGTTTCATTGTTTTGTATGTTAGAGAGTTATGAACTAAGAGGTGATTGGTCTACGTTCTAGACTTAGTCATAAAAAAAAAATGATGCGTAACCATAACCCATCAAATATTTTTCTGGGCGTTTTGCCAGTTGTCTGAAATCATTGGAAAGCACGTGAACGATTCATTCATCTAGAACGTGGCGCAACCCAGTTAAAACTAGTAGTAATTTGATTATAAAACTACGCAATGACAATGTAATTAACTTATCCTGGCTAACTGCCAATATTTACAAATTTTATTATTAAGTTGTGATTGTATTAATTGTTACATTCGTGATTATGATTACGGGTAAAAATATATTTTACAATGTTTGTACTATCACATGTAATATCTTATCTAATAATAACTCTAGCTTTTATCTATGAATCAGACTAAGCAATGGAGAATATGGATTAAATTGTGTATGTTTTGAACTCACGGAAATAATTGTCTTCGACTATTTTTATGCATTAAATAAATCATAATGAAGTATTCATTATTAAAATATTTCGAAACTTTGGAATACCATTTTTTATTTTATTTTAACATTGCTCTGAATCTCAGCACACAAAACAAAACGTAATTTCATCGTAAAAACAAAAGCCGGTTTACCATATTATTGCGCTTTCAGTGGAACCCCACTCTTAACTGAGGTCGCAGACAATGACATGGTAGGGTCCGGATTTTCGATACATTGTTCGTTTTTCAAATCCCAAAACGCAGTGATGCTGATTTTTATTATATGCCAAGAAACATTTATATGAGGTTAAAATGTAAGAAGGTTGGAGCCCTGAGATGAGATCTTGTTCGTTAATAGGATGAAAAAGAACGTATCTTTGTGGTCATCAATAGGGATGTTATGGATATAAAATTTCGGATACGGATTGGATACGGATGTAGGAATGATTATTATACCGGATACGGATACGGATACGGATATGAAATTATTTCGGATAATCCGTTAGTTTCGGATAATTTCGGTTACGGATATTAAACTCTTAAGGAATTTCAAAAGTAAAATACAAAGAGCTAATAAAATGGTTTCATTTATATGTCACCATTTGGTAGGAATTACAATCAGTCTGTGAGTAATTATTACAGCTATTTAAAATAAAAATTATTATAAATATATACTGAGTGTTATCTAATCTACCTAAAATAAAAATGTAATAACAAATCCGATATTATCCGAAGCTTTTATTTCGGATTCGGTTACGGTTACGGATAAATTTCTATATCGGATATCCGATAGTTTCGGTTACGGTTACGGAGCTCCCTAACATCCCTGGTCATCTATACATACAAATAAATAAAACTGAAGTGTCCGTTTGTAATTACAAATAACAGCTTTTCACTAAATGCATAATGAAAGTAAATACGGTACTTATACCAAAAAAACATTTTTTTAAACTTTTGTCTGTCTGTCTGTTTGTTCCGGCTAATCTCTGAAATGGCTGGACCGTATTTGACGGGACTTTTATTAGAAGGTAGCTGATGTAATAAGGAGTAGAGTACCTTAGGTTAGTTTTATTTAAGAAAAAATCTTTTATTTTAGAAAAATACCTGTGTTAATTTCCAACATCCACGCGAGCGAAGCCGCGGACAAAAGCTAGTGTTAAAATAAAATCAAAGTTCTTCAATCGAAGGTAAGACTGGGAGAGGATTTTCGAGTTAGAAACAATATTTACAGGAAGACGTTTGAAATTCGAAATTGGAAGAGTATCGAATGGGAGACCGTTACGTAGCAGTGGATCAGCAAGAGTTCCACTAAAAAAAAAACTCTATTTACTTTTTAAGAGAATCTAATTTAATTTGTCTGGTTTCGGCCATATACAAATGTTGAATGTGAAAGGTCATCTACAGCCTCTAAAAGGCCTCGATTACTTATTACGAAGTAGTTCTCACACGTATTGTTTCTCTAAATTCCCACTAACCAGTTTTTATTTTATTCACCACAATATTTCGTAAACGCCAAAATGGTCATAATTTGTAAAAGATTGAGCATTTTGTAATACCTACGTGTAATTATTGTCGCGTTATGACGTAATTTGACATAGAAATAAAATATTTAATAAGTATGTTACTTCATGTAGATATTTGTGAAACTTAAAAGTAAGATCTGGGGGTCTAAAAAGGCCACATTAAGCATTTCTGCTAAAACTAATTCATATTGTGAATTCCCAGCAATACCTTAGCAATTCCTCTAACTTTCGTAAAATGGTGACACATATTAGCGATATCATACTCAATTCAATTCATATCCGAATCACATTTGGTGTAAATGTTGCAGCATGAAAAAAATAAAGACCGTAATTTTACCGGTAAATATTTCTTTGAAGATTTAATAAATACAAGTGATTATTTCTAACTGTTGAAATGTTATTTAATTACAGTATGCATAAAAATTATAAGAATGTCACAAATAAGCCCTGAAAAGGGAAACTAGAAACAATAAAAACTTTATAAGCTGGCAACGAATACATAAAAGTTTTCTCTTCAGATATGTGTACGTCATAATTACTCTGTGGTCATAATAATCTGTGGTTACATCAACAAAATAAAACATAAATGATTTCATGTAAATTGGGTCATTTTTAATACAGAGTAAGTAAATACTTGTTTATCTTGAATCAATATATAATTGTATCATTGTGCAAAGGTATTTAATTGGACGTAATAATTTGTAGGCATAGAATGGCGTGCAGCTGGTCCGAGACACAATCGAAGAACATTCTGCTCGAGCTCGTCTTTCTGCATTGATAATGTGAGTTCTGTCGTTGTTGAACCCTTTATCGAGATCACTGCAGTGTCTAGTTCTGGCGAGACTCGTGTGCCAGCACTAAGCTCTACCCCGGCCGATGTTACAACAGCGGCTTTGACTCGTGGAACTCAGCAATCAAGATACCCAAGTGAGTGGAGTTTTCTAACCCTACAGCTATTTTTATTGCGACTAAGACTTATGATGACGATTGAAAATGATTATGATGTTATTTATATAACGTATTTTAGGTGCCCTCTGGCTCGACATAAAATTGAGTACCCACTATCGATAACATTCATGAAATATATAACGAAATAAAAAGAGGAAAATAAACTATATTTTACCATTTAACTAAACAATAACTAAAAAAGCTATTGGGCTCCAAGTCTACTATTATTGCCAACCTGTCATCACTGTTGTTCTTAGGGTGTCTTAAACAATGATATTATTATTTTCAATTTCATTTTATTTAGCAGTTATGTTAATTATTGACTGATGATTTGACTTTCTTAAAAACCACACATTTTCTTTTTTAGCCTGGTGGAGTTGTTCCAAGCAGTCATCGTTTGCCTCTGCAGCTCCGTGACTAGCATCAACACAAAATATTCATAGAAAAATAAACTGATTAACTATAGTGTTTATGTTAGTTTCATTATTTGATTATTGCTAGATTTTTACACAGTACAACATGAGAATTGTATTAAAATAATTTAACGTTATGTATTGTTTTATTTAAATAATAGGTATAAAGATAAAATGTATGTCCTATTTTAAAGATACACACTACCTAATAAAATTGGAGTGAAAGTAAAGTAATAAAACCGGCCAAGTGCGAGTCGGACTCGCGCACCGAGGGTTCCGTACAAACCTGTAGGTATTTTCGGTTTAAAAATATATATATTTTTTAATTTTTATATTTCAGTTGATTGAATGTAAGGTAAATTGCGGTTTACGATTTATGACGTTTAAAAAAAAAACTACTCACTCGATCTCGTTCAAACCAATTTTCGTTGGTAGTTTGCATGGTAATGTACATCATATATTTTTTTTAGTTTTGTCATTCTCTTATTTTAGAAGTTACGGGGGGGGGGGGACACACATTTTACCACTTTGGAAATGACTCTCGCGCAAACTATTCAGTTTAGAAAAAAATGCTAATAGAAACCTCATTACCATTTTTGAAGACATAGATAGCCCACACGTATGGGTTTGATGAAAAAAAACATTTTTGAGTTTCAGTAATATGTATGGGGAACCCCAAAATTTATTGTTTTTTTTCTATTTTAGTGTGAAAATCTTAATGCGGTTCACAGAATACACCTACTTACCAAGTTTCAACAGCATAGCTCTTATAGTTTCGGAATAAAATGGCTGTGACATACGGACGGACGGACAGACAGACAGACAGACAGACAGACAGACAGACAGACAGACAGACAGACAGACAGACAGACATGACGAATCTATAAGGGTTCCGTTTTTTGCCATTTGGCAACGGAACCCTAATAAGGCCTATGTCCCCCGTAGGTTGTAGATTTTTATTAGGGTTCTGTAACCAAAGAGTAACCAGGATGGGACCCTATAACTAAGCCTCCACTGTCCATTGGTCCGTCCATCTGTCTGTCTGTGAACGGGCTGTATGATGTGGAAAATAAATAAACCTACAACCTCTGGAAATGTTTATTACTTACTGGGTGCAAATTACAAAAATAAGCTAGGTGTGAATAGTCTGTACTTTTGAATAATTCTTTTTTTCAACTGGGACAAGTGTTACGAGTTATATGATAAATGATTTTATTTCTGTTAGTAACACAACATAACATCACGCCTTGTTTCCCCGAAGGGTTAGGCAGAGGTGAACCTATAGTACACCCACATTTCGCCTGTTATGTCTGTTAGTAGGTTTGTACAAACACTTTTACATGTCAATGATATTTTTTTAAACTAGATGAGTTCGGCGTTTCCTAAGTGACTACTCTGAGAAGAAAGTTACTGGTACCTCCAGCTATCACACTGTTTTATACACTAACTTGGTGTTTCATATAGTGTACGCCCTTGGTAACCTGTGGTATGATCCAGATGCATAAGTACTAAGTGGATCTACTCAGTGCCTGTGAAATATGATTGTAGTAATTTGTAACATTCACAAGAGTAGATGGTAGTGTCCATTTAGAACTGCTTCATTAAAACTGACTACTTCTTTACTATTCTTGAAGGTAGGTTGTATGTTTATTTCATGTAAGTTGGATCGTTTTTAATTCAGAGTAAGTAAATACTTATTCATCTTAAATCAATATTTAATGGTTAATCGTTGTATATAAGTATATGTTGTGTTGTGTATATGGTGTGCGCCCATATTAGCCTGTTGTGTGATCCAGATGCTTAAGTACTAATTGGATCTACTCAGTGCCTAAAATATGAAGATTGTAATAATTTGTAACATTCACAACACTAGATGGTAGTCATCATCATCATCTCAGCCGCAAGACGTCCACTGCTGGACATAGGCCTCCCGCAATTTGGGGGGCTTTGCCATAATCGCCACGCTTGGCAAGCGGGTTGGCGATCGCAGTATGATGGTAAAATGCATAGAGAACGCTGCTGCCCATTCTCTAGTAAATCCCTTAATCGCCTTTTACGACACCCACGGGAAGAAATGGGGTGATGCTATTCTTTATGTCCGGCACCACACGGGACAGACTAGATGGTAGTGTCTATTTGGAACTACCTTTAAACTGACTACTTCATTACTATTCTTGAAGGTAGGTAGTACTCATGCCAGCGCGGCAGTACGTATGTACGGCTCCAGCTCATGGACCTTATCACGACATATATTTTGCCTATATAACGCAAAAAAACCTGGAGGACCCACATTTGAAACGCTATGTCCATTTTTCGAAGTGCCACAATTCGTTGATGACTTAAAATGGACTACATATCACGAGCGTGCTCAAGAAAATGTTCTTAAGGCCTAAATTTGCCATTATTACGATATTTTTTCACAAAATCCCAAATATGATTTGTAAAATGATCCTCTTGACTAACTTCTTATGATTCTGCTATTTGACATTAAACTTCATTATAGCAATTCATATTAAGTGTACCATTTTACGAATCTCCATACAAAACTGTCAAATAGATGAATTGTGTTTAACGAATTGTACGCAGAACATATTGTTACGCGCTGGGGTTCGGGATAAATTAATTTAAACCAATTTACCAAAACACACAAACTGTTTAATTAAATAAACACAAATATCGCAACTACAAGAAACGTCACTTGGAATCACTTGTTTCGCTTCGCTACTGTATCACTCGAATCGTATTCGCTCGCTTCCGAAATCGAACTGCCTGTCGGCCCAACAATCCGCTATTTATATCCCGAGCAGAACATTCTCGAACATTCGACACTGCCACAGCGTAGAAGCTTCTAGTAACTTCCATCGAACTGTTTAATGCCACTATTCGACAATAGATGGCAGTAGCGTCTACGTACAATTTCGTGTAGTACTTGCTACTCAATAACAGATGGCGTTAGCGTGTCATTTCCAGAAGTTTCCAACACTGCCCCGTCCTTAGATGGAATTAGCGTGATGTTTCTAGACTTTTCGATTTACGTCACACTGCCCCTTTCCGAGACGGAGTTAGCGTGATGTTTCTAGACTTTACGATCTACGTAACACTGCCCCCTCCTTAGACATGCTCGTCCCGAGCATCATTATTACCGTAGTATCGTGCCAATCGATCTACATGGACAATTTTAGGTGCAGTTCGCATACCCTTTTGTATTCGGTAAGTGACGTCGTTGATCTTGGTCACAATTCGGTACGGCCCGTCCCATTTTGCCTGCAGTTTAGGGGACTTTCCTTTGCTGCGCACTGGGTTATGCAACCACACTAGCGAACCTTCATCGAAGCCAGTATTGTTCATCTTCCGATCATAACGAGTTTTCATTCTCTCGGACATCTGTTGGCTTGATTCTCTGACATGCTCATATACGTCATTCATCTTGTTGCGCAGATCATTTGCATAATCTGTTATACTCCGTGGTGAATCAGGGGGAATGCCGGTTATTAGATCAGCTGGTAACCTTAACTCCCTTCCAAAGTTCGCGAAGGCTGGCGTCACAGTTGTACTCTCGTGAACTGCACTTCGGTATGACAGAAGAAACGGTTGTATGTGCTTGTCCCAATCCTTTTGTCTGCTTGCTACAACTTTTGCCAGATATCTTTCCAAGGTCTGATTAAATCTCTCCACCATTCCGTCAGATTGTGGGTGGTATGAAGTGGTTCTGGTTTTGTGAGTACCCATAACCCGACATGTTTCCTGAAACACTTGAGACTCGAAATTCCTTCCTTGATCGCTGTGAATTTCCAAGGGTACCCCAAACCGACAGAAGACTTCGTGGACTAATTTATCAGCGACTGTTGCAGCTTCTTGATTAGGGATGGCGAAGACTTCCGGCCACTTGGTGAAGTAATCCATGACAACCATGAAATATTTATTTCCACTTTCACTTTCGGGGAATGGCCCAGCGACATCTAGTGCTATTCGTTCCCAGGGGGCGCCTACGTTGTACACTTTCAATGCACCCCTGCTGCGTGTGTGTGGTCCTTTTACCGCTGCACAACTGGTGCATCTGCGACACCAGTCCTCCACATCCTCTCGACAATGGATCCAGTAAAACCTTTCTCGGATCTTTAACAGAGCCTTCTTACTCCCATATGACCACCTGAAGAACCATTGTGGTAGAGCCGTAGAACTTCTGGTAGCTTCATTTTTGGGACTACCATTTGCAGGTGACAGCTATTCCCTCGAGCATTTTCCCATTTTCGGCACAAGACACCATCCTGGATCACCAGGCTCTCCCACTGTGCCCAATAACTTTTTGTGGTGGTACTCATCGCTGCAACATCACACCATTTGGGTTTGGGAGCATTAGCTTTAATCCACTCGAGAATTGGCCTGATATCTGTGTCACTCTGCTGGGCATGCCGTAGGGTTTCCTTCCACTCGTCACTAAGGTCCGTTCTTAACATCCTGACAGGTACTGTTTCCTTATCTTCTTGCCTGACACAATGCTTACAGTCTTCAGGACAAGGTCTTCTTGATAAAGCGTCCGCGTTACCGTGAGACTTCCCACTACGATGTTCAATTGCGAAGTCGTACTCTTGTAGCAGTTCAATCCATCTCGCCACTTGTCCTTCTGGATTCTTAAATTGCAACAACCACTTTAATGCAGCATGGTCAGTCCGCAGGTGGAATTTACGTCCAAGCAAGTATTTGCTGAAATGCTGCAATGTCTTTACGACGGCAACAAGTTCGCGTCTCGTGACACAATAATTTCTTTCTGGCTTTGATAAAGATTTGCTGAAGTAAGCTATCACAACTTCATAATCTCCTTTTCGTTGAGATAACACACCGCCAATTCCAGTATTACTTGCGTCCGTGTCAACTATGAATTCATTTTCTGTGTCTGGGTAGCCTAAAATTGGGGTATTGCACAAACGTTCCTTTAAATCTCGAAATGCGATGTCACAGTTCTCATCCCAACAGAACGGTCTTTTCTCCTCAGTAAGCTTGTGAAGGGGTTTGGCAATGTCAGCAAAATTCTTGACAAACCGTCGATAGTACGAGCACAAACCCAAAAATGCCCTGACCTGCGTCTTGTCTTTCGGGACTGGCCATTCCTTGACGGCGACGATTTTCTCAGGATCTGTTTGTACTCCTTCCTTCGAAACCACGTGCCCCAAAAAGCTTACTTGCTGTCTGAAGAATGAGCACTTCTTTGGACTTAGCTTAAGATTGGCTCCTCGGATTTTCGATAGAACACGTTCCAGATTTTGAAGGTGGTCTTCGAATGTGCGGCCCACGATGATGATGTCATCTAAATAGACAAGGCAGGCGTCTCCAATTAGTCCCGTGAGAACTAACTCCATTAGCCTTTCAAATGTTGCGGGAGCATTGCACAATCCGAATGGCATAACGTTAAACTGCCATAGTCCCTTTCCCGTAGAAAATGCAGTTTTCTCCTTGTCTTTAGGGTCTATTTCCACTTGCCAGTAGCCACTTTTTAGGTCTAACGTGGTGAACCACTTCATTCCTGACAGCGTGTCCAGTGTGTCGTCGATCCGGGGTAGTGGATAGCTGTCTTTCTTAGTAACGTCATTCAATCGACGATAGTCTACACAAAACCGCATGCTGCCATCTTTCTTTTTCACCAGGACCACAGGAGAACACCATGGACTAGACGAAGGCTCTATAACTCCATCCTTTACCATTCCCTTAATCATGGTATCTACCTCCTTTTCTCTTGCCACTGGTAGTCTTCTTGGTCGCTGTCGTATCGGTAACTCATTTCCGGTATTAATTCTGTGTTGAACCAATCCAGTCTTCCCTATGTCAGCATCATTTGTAGAGAATATGTCTGCATATTGAAGTAGCATCTTCCTAGCCTTCTCTCTTTCTTCTTCTGACAGATCTTTACGACAGTCTTCCAAAAGATTTAACACGTTAAATCTTGCACTTTGGGCGTTATTTTGAGGAGGCCCATGTTGGCATTCACGCATCCAAGCTACTTCCTCACAGGAACCCATCAATGTACCCTTCTTGATTACTTGCCCCTTTTCACTTGGGTTCAGTATGCGTACGGCTGCAACGTCGATTGCCTTTACCAAGGTCCGCGCAATCTTCCATGGAAGGTTATCATCCAATCCTTCAATGAGAATACATCGGTTCTTCTGCCCAGAATTATGTGGGAGACTTACTGGAACTATTGTTTCCGATCGGGGAGGAAGAACAATCTTCTTCAAGCAGTACACTTTCCCTGATGGTGCACCTTCCATGAAGACTTCTTCTGATCCACATTTTAGGACTCCTTGATTAACGTCGATCTCGCAACAGTGCTGTCGCATGAAGTCCAAACCTAGGATGCAGTCATCTACTATGTCAGCCATGATGACCTTATGCCGGTAGATTGTGTTACCCAGTTTTAACTCCACCTCCTTCTCACCACGGACGGTTATGTGCTGACCCGTGGCTGTTACTAATTTTACGCCGTCATGCTTACCAAAGAAGTCCCCAAGAAAACGATTCGCTAGTTGGGAACTGACAACCGTGCGAGAAGCTCCAGTATCCAATGTCAGCTTACATGGTCTTCCGTTCACTTCACCTTTTATGACTAGGGTGTTCCCATCATGGGCTTGTGAGACCGAAATTCTTGGGGCTATTTTAACACCAGCCAGCACCCGCCCCGCAGTCCTGGCGTTGACTAGTTTTCCTGCTGCTGGGCAGTGACATCTGCCGCCCTTCTTTCCCGGGTCTGATCTTCGTTGGCAGTGCTACGCTTCGGACAACTTGAACGGAGGTGGCCCTTTTCCCCACAAGTGTAGCACCTAGGGCTGTTCCTCAGACGGTCACGAACAGGTGAAGCCGCAACCTTCCTGATGCGATGGGCTCGATGATCATGCCTCACTGCCTCCACCTCCAACGCATGGGCCAAGGCGTCCTTGAGCGTCTCGTGGTGTCCAAGTCTTACAGCAGCCCTTACTTCCAGGTCCCGTATGCCATCTATGAAAGCTTGAGTCAGAGTCCCTTCGATGACTGCAGGTGCAGACTGGTACGCTTTTCGAACCAGCTTCTCGATTTCTAGGGCCCACTGCTGCAGGTTTTCACCACTGCGCTGCACACGATCCTTCAACTGCGCACGAAAAACGTGTTCCAGGTGCGCCTCACCGTATCTGGCTTCTAACGCCTCAACAAGCTGCTCATAGGTAACATTTTTGCCGAGAGCCTCTAACACGGTTAAGGCCTGATCGCGAAGGGCCAAAGTAAGCGCGGTCATGGCCTGCCCTTTTGTCCACCCATTTGCACTCATGACAGCTTCAAATTGAATTTTATATGCTGACCAGGAAGATGTTCCGTCGAAGGGTGGCACTTTAAACCCGCGCACGGAAGGTGCAGCAACTATCGAAGCCGTAGTCCGGTCTCCAGCTTTCAGAACTCCAACCGCTTTTCTTATATCGGCGATCTGGACTTCGGCCTCGGAGATACGATTTTCATGTACCTGAACAGTCTCCTTCATGGCTTTGATGTCCTTGCCAAATGTCGCGTGTAGATCTTTCAAAAGGAGAATCTGCTCCTCTTTATCGCGCTGAAGCTGCTCTTGCAGGCGGCGGGTCTGTTCTTCCTGTCGGCGAGCTTGCTCCTCTTTGTCCTGCTGTAGCTGTTCCTGTAGGCGGCGGGCCTGTTCTTCCTGTCGGCGGGCCTGTTCTTCCTGTCGGCGGGCCTGCTCCTGCAGCATCGCCATTAGCGCAGAAAGATCCATGGCTGGTGATGCTGTAGGAACACCAGACGCTTGGGAGACTGGCTCTGTCGTTGGCTGATTATCCCCAGGTGTCTGTCTAGAAGTTCCTTCAAACAGCCTCTGATCCACCTCCTGCTGGCGCTGACTCCTGGTACGGATACCTTCCGTATCCTCCTTCGGTAATACTGGCATAATTTATCCCTTACTTCTGACACCAAATGTTACGAGCTGGGGTTCGGGATAAATTAATTTAAACCAATTTACCAAAACACACAAACTGTTTAATTAAATAAACACAAATATCGCAACTACAAGAAACGTCACTTGGAATCACTTGTTTCGCTTCGCTACTGTATCACTCGAATCGTATTCGCTCGCTTCCGAAATCGAACTGCCTGTCGGCCCAACAATCCGCTATTTATATCCCGAGCAGAACATTCTCGAACATTCGACACTGCCACAGCGTAGAAGCTTCTAGTAACTTCCATCGAACTGTTTAATGCCACTATTCGACAATAGATGGCAGTAGCGTCTACGTACAATTTCGTGTAGTACTTGCTACTCAATAACAGATGGCGTTAGCGTGTCATTTCCAGAAGTTTCCAACACTGCCCCGTCCTTAGATGGAATTAGCGTGATGTTTCTAGACTTTTCGATTTACGTCACACTGCCCCTTTCCGAGACGGAGTTAGCGTGATGTTTCTAGACTTTACGATCTACGTAACAATATTATGAATTGTCAGTTTGTGACCATTTTACGAATTATAATATGATTCATAATATTTTCCTATTATGATTCCACCAAAGTGGCCTTTTTAGACCCCCTGGAGTTTTCAAAAGTGGTTGATGTAATTTTAATAATGATTGCAATGAAGAACCGAAATATTCGAAATTCATTTTTTATAAATTATATTAAACTAGCTTTTGCCAGCGGCTTCGCCCGCGTGGAGGTCGGAAATTATCCCGCGGGAACATACTACCGGGATAAAAAGTAGCCTATGTCCTTTCTCAGGCTCTAAACTATCTGTGTACCAAATTTCATTTAAATCGGTTCGGTAGTTTTAGCAGGAAAGCGAGACAGACAGACAGACAGACCGACAGACGGAGTTACTTTTGCATTTATAATATTAGTATGGACTAGCCAGCGCCTTCGCCCGCGTATTATACAGACTAGCTTCTGCCCGCGACTTCATCCGCGTTAAATTTCTTGCTAACCCGACCCTTCCCGTCGCGTCAAATCGCCTACCCGTGTGATTTTCCCCGTTTTTGCGACATTTTTCATTACTGCTCCGCTCCTCTTGGTTGTAGCGTGATGTTATATGCCTATAGCCTTCCTCGATAAATAGGCTACCCAACAAAAAAAGATTTTTTCAAGTCGAACCAGTAGTTCCTGAGATTAGCGCGTTCAATCAAAAAAACAAACAAATAAACATACAAACAAACTCTTCAGCTTTATAATATTATATAAGTAATATAATTATAAGTATAGATAAAGATATTAATTTACAAATAACATAACATAACATCACGCCTTGTTTCCCCGAAGGGTTAGGCAGAGGTGTAGCTATAGTACAGCCCACATTTCGCCTGTTATGTTTAAGTCCCATGTAATAGGGGGCGAACCTATTGCCATCCACCGGGCACCAATCCAGACTCCGGGCTGCTACAGAGAAATTCCAGATGGAAAAACCCAATAACACTATGCCCGACCTGGGAATCGAACCCAGGACCTCATGCTCAGCAGTAGCGCTTGCTACCACTAGACCAACGAGGCAGTTTTTGAAAATGGAACGAATTCTTCGACCTCCGAATTACAACGCAATTCAAATCGTCCTCCACCAAATTTTAGTAACATATGTTTTGCTAGACAAAACACTGCTCCATCCAGAACTAATATCATCACAAATAATTCAATTCTCCAGTTCAAAACACGTCACTTCATACGATCAATATTCAGCCTCTGATATCATTAACCATTTGTATCAATAAGAGTTGAAACAAGTGGCCATATCTAATTTAAGACAACGCGGTTCGTTCTCAACGGTTGAACATCAAGATTCCCTCAAAAATTTACTCTAAGCTACATGATACATACATGCTGTCTGTTGGGACAGGTCAACTCAAAGCTGCAATAGCTTTCTTTAAAAGGCCCTTCCAGACATGGCCCTGCATTGTTAGACTCCCATAAAATTCTAATAATATAATGTTTGGACTTTAAAAGAGACCATGACCTCTGAGTTTCTTTCAGTATTTATTCTCATGGAATAGTCATCTAGGGAATACCGGCGCCATCTAGTTTTAAACATATTGACAAACAACATATTGACGTGTAAAAGTATCTTATAAGATCTGCTTTCTTAAACAAACATTTAATGCATGTTACCGCTTGTTTGCATCGACTTGAGGTAGAACTAGTACCGTAGTAGAGTCAGTGCCCTACATTACCTGACCCCTCCTACACAGAAGAAATGAGGAAGAGGGGTCAGGTAATGCAGGGAACTGACTGTACTATTCTGTATTCAGTGTTTGGGGTAAATATTTAAAGGAATCGTCGCTGCTCAACTGCTAAATAATTCGTCATTGTGCTGCAATCGTTGCATGTCTCTAATGCGATTAACAAATTATAGGGATGATTGGCACACAGGAGGAGAGGAGTGGGCTATGACACCACTGAGATGAGCTACAGATGGAGACCAATAGGAACTTGAAGACCTTCTTGGGTCTATTACCGAAAACAGCTTAAGAGCTTTTTTATCTTAGGATAAGTGTATTGTAAAATTGACTGTCATGGTATGGGCATGTGATGAGGAAAATGTGGTGCGGAAAGGTTTGAGTATGAATGTCGATGACTATAATAGTAGGGCATGACCAAAGAAGCGATGAATGGACTGTGTGAACGATGATATGGCTAGAAAAGGGGCTGATTACCGAGACGACGACTAATAGAGAAGTATGGAAGAAAAAGACATGTTGCGCCGACCACAAATAAATTGGGATAAGGGTGGGAGAATGTTGATGATAAAAACAGACAGTGTCATCACAACGAAAATTCAAATAGTCGAATATAATATTTTCCATTTATGTATTATTTGTTATGTGTTTTGTCGTTAGAACGTAGACCGCCAAATCTGGTATATTCAGCAGATATAAGACATTAGTTACACCAACACTGTCTTTGTCAAGTGCGATGCCTCATTAAAATACAGTGTCTATAATTAGGTAGCAAATCGTAATATTGTGCCATCGATGATGAGAAACTATTCAATTTAAATTCAGCAATTTTTAATTATTTATTTGCAAGTTTTATTTAAATGGTAATGTTCTTTAAACGTTATTGGTACATCTAAATGAAAAGTTATTACACGGTTTTATTTATACAATGTCACACCGCTGTTACACCTGTATTTTGGTCCTTCCTACCGAAATCAGGATCAAAAAAAACCGGCCAAGTGCGAGTCCGACTCGCGCACCGAGGGTTCCGTACAAACCTGCAGGTATTCTCGGTTTAAAAATAAATGTTTTTTTATTTTTATATATCAGTTGATTGAATGTAAGGTAAATTGCGGTTTACGATTTATGACGTTTTAAAAAAAAACTACTCACTCGATCTCGTTCAAACCAATTTTCGGTGGTAGTTTACATAGTAATGTACATCATATATTTTTTTAGTTTTATCATTCTCTTATTTTAGAAGTTACGGGGGGGGGGGGGGGGGGGGACACACATTTTACCACTTTGGAAGTGTCTCTCGCGCAAACTATTCCGTTTAGAAAAAAATGATATTAGAAACCTCATTACCATTTTTGAAGACCTATTCATAGATACCCCACACGTACGGGTTTGATGAAAAAAACCATTTTTGAGTTTCAGTTCTATGTATGGGGAACCCCAAAATTTATTGTTTTTTTTCTATTTTAGTGTGAAAATCTTAATGCGGTTCACAGAATACATCTACTTACCAAGTTTCAACAGCATAGCTCTTATAGTTTCTGAAAAAAGTGGCTGTGACATACGGACGGACGGACAGACAGACAGACAGACATGACGAATCTATAAGGGTTCCGTTTTTTGCCATTTGGCAACGGAACCCTAAAAAGGAGGTAGCGAGTACTTATGAAGAAAACTCTTATTGTCTAAGTAGCTTTTGCCCACGGCTTTGCCTGCGTTGATGCTGAAAATGTTGTTGCGTCTGTTTCCAACCACATGCCTAAATAATATAACTTTGAAAATGAAGGACTTTCCACACAACTTCACCTCCTTTTCAGCTCTTCGGGAATAGAATGAACAGAAACGCTGAGATATAATAAATTAATTGTCAGCCTTAATGCAAAAGTTGAAGAACCTAGCTTTAAAACTGATGGATTCTCATACAAATTTCCACCCCCTATTTCACCCTTTTACGGGGAGAGTTCATTAAAATCAATCCTTTCTTAGCTGTCGTTTCCGACTCATAATCTACCTCTGTGCCAAATTTCATCTCCGTTAGTCCTGTAGTTTTTGAGATTTAATGATTAATCATTGAGTAAATGTATGAATCTAGACCAATATTATTTAATATTATAAAGCTGAGTTTCTTTGTTTGGTTGAACGCGCTAATCTCAGAAAGTGCTGGTTCGAATTGAAAAAAAAAAATGTTTGTGTTGAGTAGCTCATTTATTGAATAACGTTATAGGCTATATATCATCACGCTACAATCAATAGGAACGGAGCAGCAATGAAAAATTTTGCGAAAAAGAGGACCACGCTCAGGTTATTCGATGCGACGGGATAGGTTGGGGAGCAATAAATATAACGCGGACAAAGTCGCGGGCAGAAGCTAGTATAGAATAAAGTGAGTAGAAGAAAGATAGATAGATCAGAGGGGCAATTCTTGTAATTTTAAGAACATTCACAGTATGATTTCAGTCTCAATCTGTCAAAAATGACTCGAATTTCCATACATTTTGACAAGTTTTTGACATTTGATTGTCGCTGAGATGAGACTGCGACCAGATTTTGAACGTTATGAATTACGAGAATTTACCTTCTGTTCTATTGTTTTATCTATCTAATTAAGACTCAGTAAAACCAGCCCTAAAAGGAGGATGCGGTAAGATAGATATCCAGGTTTTTTTTATTTGTATTTTACGCTTTTTATAATTTGCGTCAGGTTGTATTTTAGTTCAATTATAGTTTGATATTCTATGCACTAAGTGTTCCGTGTGAAGTAAAGAATAGCTCTATCCCGTTTCTTCCGGTGAGCGTCGTAAGAGCCGACTAAAGGACTTACTAGAGAATGGGCAGCAGCGTTCTCTATGCATTTTACCACCATACTGCGATCGCCAACCTGCCTGCCAAGCGTGGCGATAACGGCAAACCACCCCAAGTTGGCGGAGCCCTATGTCCAGTAGTGGACGTCTGTCGGTTGTAATGATGTTGATGATGCTATTTTGATCGAAAATTACGAATAAGCTAATATTTAATTTTCATAATTGTTATGATCATTTTAAATAATCTATTCGTACCGACATTTTTGACGTACTGACTGTACGACTGTGTGACTGTACTGTGAATCCTTGTTTCTTGTCAAATTTCATGATTTCAGGTCAACGGTAAGTACCCTGCAGGTTTTGATTTACTTTCGACAGCGACATAAATGACTTAATTTTTTATTGCGTAAACTTAGAAGCTCCATATTAGAGCTCTATTGTAGAGCTCGAAGGGACCATAGACATTTTTTCTTGATATTAAATTCAGCATGAAACCTTCAGGTGTTCTTGAGAATAATGATCTTGAATGGGACCGTCCGTCTGTGTGTCTGAACGGACGAACGGTTCCGTATTTCCTTTTCAGGTACTGAACCCTAAACGACGCTTAAATCGCTAGAATCAAGAAAAAATACCTAATTCGATTCCATCAACGTCAAAAAAAACAACATAATCCCGGCAGAAAATGACAGAAAAATATAAAAATAACGTAATTGTGAGAAGAATTCCCGCCAATAATAGTTCGATAACAAATATGGCGGCCGTACATCGAGGCACTGATAACCGTGTAATAAATGATGTTCGTATTACTGAGACATAGGAGTAGGAGAGTAGGGTGGCTAGGACATGTGAGTCACGCGGGATTTTCCCAAAAATGATGACGCATCTAATCTAATCTAACTAGCCTGTATTGTCCCACTGCAGGGCAAATGTCTCTCCCTTTTCCACAGAATTCTGTCTTTTGCTAGTGCTGGCCAGTCCTTTCAGTAGAAGTCAAGCTCGTCCCGCCATCTTCATCTCGGCCTGCCGCGATGTTGTCGAGCGTTTAGTGGCATCCAATTAGTGGTTTTATTAGCCCATGTCCGGCCCAGTCCCACTTGAGCTGAGCAGCTTTGACGCATACGAACCAAAAATTGCTGTTATTGGTGACGACTCTGGGTGCTTAGTCTAACATTAGCAATGTATTGGAAAGTTCCTCTAGTTTCTCGCCGTTTTCAAAACTAAATTTTGAGTTTTTCTCTTGATCTACTACTACCGATTTTTTGTTAGAGCTGCTGCATTATTTTTTTTATTATTATAGGTAAGTGTTTGCCAGCGGCTTCGCCCACGTGGAGGTCAGAAATTATCCCGCGGGAACATACTACCGGGATAAAAAGTAGCCTATGTCCTTTCTCAGGCTCTAAACTATCTGTGTACCAAATGTCATTAAATCGGTTCAGTAGTTTTAGCAGGAAAGTGAGACAGACAGACAGACAGAGTTACTTTTGCAATTATAATATTGGGCGGATGCATTAATAGACGCTGTTTTTTCATGTTCTATAAACGTTTACTTTTATGATAAAAAATGTAATAATTTTAATCAAAATATGCACCTTTGGCAGCTACAACCTTCTCCCAGTTTTCTGGCAACAATTGAATTCCGCGGCGAAAGAAAGCTCTATCCTTTGAGGCAATCCAATCAGCAATCCATTTTCAGACTTCTTCATAATTTTTGAAATGCCTGTCTTCTTAATCATGCTGCATCGACCGAAACAGATGATAATCTGATGGAGCTACGTCTGGAGAATAAGCTGGGTGGGGGAGGATTTCCCATTCAAACTCCATTAGTTTTTGTTTGACCTTCAAAGCAACATGAGGCCGAGCGTTATCATGAAGAAAAATCACTTTTCGTCGATTCGATGCAATTGATGGTCTATTTTTCATCAAATTTTTGTACAAATTGTCCAACTGTTGTTCATAACGCTCAGCGGTGATTGTTTCACTCGGCTTTAACAACTCGTAATAGACAACTCCTTTCATATCCCACCAAATACAGAGCATTGTCTTATTAGCGTGGATGTTCCGCTTTGGAGTCGATGTTGTCGGTTGGCCAGGATCAACCCATGATTTTTTTCGTTTTGGATTCTCGAAATAAATCCATTTTTCATCTCCAGTTACGATACGCCATAAGAAACTCTTCTTTCTTTGCTTAGCAAGTAATGAAATGCAGATGTTTAGCCGATTCGCAATAGCACTGTCGGTCAATCGATGTGGCAGCCATTTTCCTTCTTTGTGTATCTTCCCAATGGCATGCAAACGTCGCGATACAGTTGATTTATCGACTCCAAGTTGTTGCGCTAACTCACTAAGCGATTGGGCGGGATTATCGTCCAATAACGATTTTAATTCCTCATCTTCAAATTTCTTCGGTTGGCCTGGCCGTTCTTTGTCATAAACACCACAATGTCCGCTTTTAAACCTTCTAAACCAATCTCGGCATACTGTTTCAGATGGAGCACATTCCCCATAAGTTACCGCGAGTAATCGGTGAGCTTCAGCCGCACTTTTTTCAAATCAAAATAATGCAGAAGTACACATCGGAAAAACAACTTATCGCGATCCATTTTTCACTGTACGTTGAATATCACTTAATGAATATAAAAATGCTGACTATCAATTGGATTTTATTATCAAACCTTCAAGCTTCAAAAATGTACAAGTCACAGTAATTATAATTCAGTCTAAAAATTGTTACCCACATCTATATATGAACAGCGGGAATTAATGCAACCACCTAATATTAGTGTGGATAGGAGAAAATCGAACTCATGTTATTATGTACTTTATTAACAAAAACAAAAAAAAAAAAAAATTGACGTGTGGCACTCGGGGACTGCCACAGTAAAGCTATTGCATAGTATTTTTTATAAATTTTTTATTTGACCGACAAACAGACAGACAGACAAAAATTGTAATAAATGTTGTTTTGGTATATGTACCGTGTATATATCCATATACACTTAGTAAAAAGTGGTTATCTTAATATTACAAACAGACACTCCAATTTTATTTATTTGTATAGACTAGCTTATGCCCGCGGCTTCGCCCGCGTGGATGTCGGAAATTAACGCAGGTATTTTTCTAAAATAAAAGTAGCCTAAGTTACTCCTTGTTATATCAGCTATCTGCCAGTGAAAGTCCCGTCAAAATCAGTCCAGCCATTTCAAAGATTAGCCGGAACAAACAGACAGACAGACAGACAAAAATGGTAAAAAATGTTGTTTTGGTAAATGTACCATGTATACCTCCATATACACTTAGTAAAACCGGCCAAGTGCGAGTCGGACTCGCGCACCGAGGGTTCCGTACAAACCTGTAGGTATTCTCGGTTTATTCGTAAGGTTTATGTTTATGAAATTAAATGTTTTTTTTTTTATATTTGAGTTGATTGAATGGAAGGTAAATTGCGATTTACGATTTATGACGTATTAAAAAAAAACTAATTACTGGATTTCGTTCAAACCAATTTTCGTTGGAAGTTTACATGGTTATGTACATCATATATTTTTTTTAGTTTTATCATTCTCTTATTTTAGAAGTTACGGGGGGGGGGACACACATTTTACCACTTTGGAAGTGTCTCTCGCGCAAACTATTCAGTTTAGAAAGAAATGATGTTAGAAACCTCAATACCATTTTTGAAGACCTATTCATAGATACCCTACACGTATGGGTTTGATGAAAAAAAATTTTTTGAGTTTCAGTTCTATGTATGGGGAACCCCAAAATTTATTGTTTTTTTTTCTATTGTTGTGTAAAAATCTTAATGCGGTATACAGAATACATCTACTTACCAAGTTTCAACAACATATCTCTTATAGTTTCGGAGAAAAGTGGCTGTGACATACACGGACAGACAGACAGACAGACAGACAGACAGACAGACAGACCGACAGACAGACAGACAGACATGACGAATCTATAAGGGTTCCGTTTTTTGCCATTTGGCAACGGAACCCTAATAAAAAACTGACTAATTTTAGTAGGTTCATTCCGATCCAGCCCGTCCCTTACCGACGTCTACCAGTGATGCCCTAAGCCGAGGTCCGTACCCCACAGCGGCTGCCCTTAGCGAGTAGTCGCTCTAGTTTAAGTTTTTTAATCCCTGGCTGGCGGTGTTAATTTAATAAGGTAGGTAACCACAGGCAAGTCCGGTTAAGCAGCCGACAACCTCATAGGTTGACCTGCGATATGGCATAAAGAAAAAAATTATAATAATAGGTAAGTTTAAAAACAGAACCGTAAATTCCAATTCGCATGCTACCCACGCCATTCATGCCAGTATCTTTACTTTAAAAGTAGCACTACACTCGGACATAACCGCTACGGCAGTTTAGACAACAAACACAAAAAAAATATCGCTTGCTCAAACAATGATGGCGTATATCAGTAGAAAAATAACAGCGCCTAATAGTTTGACAAGTCTTAAAACAAATAAAGTAAGTTTTACGACTTCTGGTCAAAGTCGTTAAATGTTTATGAATCTGTATTTGGCGGCTTTTGGACGTGCTCTTTGTCTTAATGTCTATGGGGCAATTAAAGTTTTTTGAACATTATTTTGACACTTCATGCCTAGAACAATAATATGAGTTCCTAGAAATCTCGGAAGGTTGTTATAGAAGAGTATATTGTCAATGCTTCAAGGACATTTATTAGTAGAATATAACCGTAAAAGTTTAAAACATTTAAAAGTTAATTCACAATATTTGGTGAAGACATAAATCAGTCAACTCCGCCTACCATTGAAGAGACAATTCCTTAAAAGAAAAAACACAAGCCATTCATTTAAAAGACTGCAGAATCATTTAAAAATCATTGCCTCAATACCCGGTGGTCAATTAATTAGGTTACGCCGACAACTGTCGGGCAAAGTCGGTGCTAATTGAAAAATTATGTTCGATTCAGTAAAATGGTCGGCGAAATTAGTCGCCGACATTCTGCCGCCCACTGGTGTCCTAGTATATGCAGGAGAATAGAGTGGTTCGTTTTATTGAAAAACTGCTGATAGTTTAAATTTCGAAGGTTGGTAGCCATGTTTTATGGCTCTTGGCTAGATAGGCCAGATAATAGCGTCACCGAGTTTTGTACAAGATGAAAGTCATACAAAGGCAACTCAGAAGTGAATAAGATAAAAGCGAGATCTTTCTTTTGTAAAACAACAATAGAACTGATATCAATACGTTTGCAAAAAGTAGAACTCCTCCTCCTAGAACCAATAAATTCGAATACATCTACAAATCCGCAGTGGGCCCGCGTGGTGTATTACGGTCCAATTTCGCACAACGCGAGGAGGCCTGTGTCCCAGCATCCCACTACTGGGACACAGGCCTCCTTATACTTTATAGGCTGACTATTAATTAAATGAATAATAAAAATCAGCCTGTATTGTCCCACTGCGTGGCAAAGGCCTCCCTTTCCTTTTCCCACTCAACTCTATCCTGAGCCAATAAGGACCAATCCCAACCAATCCCTAATGTAGGCGTCGAGTTCGTCCCGCCGTCTACGCCTGAATGATCAAATGAATACTTAAATTTCTTTGTAAACTGTATAGGGGGCCATATTCAACGACGTGATGGCGGCGGAGTAGAAACGGTCAAGAGACAAAACCATGAAGAAAATCTTTGTGAAGAAGGACAAAATTGAAGTTGAGTTACCGCAATTGTCTTAATCGCCAAGAAATAGGAATGAACCCTACTCCCGATTAATTAGCCTTTTCGGACGGGAAAAAGGACATCAGGAGTTAGGACAAATCGTGTTGTCATTCAATCTTAGTCCCCCAGAAACTACACTTTTAACCAATAGTAATACAAGTAGGTAATGATTACTGATAGTAGCAAGCGAGATTTTAATATATAAATACATACTAATCCTATTTACTTTATCTACAAAATCTTCAAAAGGAAGTACAGATTAGAAGCATATCCTAGGATGTTATTTCCCTCTCAGACTTACGGAAACTTGCACAACCTTCGTCTAAAGAGCGTTACATTTTACATTGAGCTCTAGTGCCTTTTCCTTAGTCTTACATTCACTAACCTCGGTGTTCTCCGCTTCGAGTTTAACGATCGTTTGTATATGTATTAGGACTTTAAGCATCTTATATTAAACAAGCTAGTTATTTGCAATTCTATTGGACTATCAAATCTAAGTTCTGTGTTTTGCCAGACATAAAGAATAGCACCCTCTCATTTCTTTTCGGCGTGTCGTAGAAGGCGACTAAGGGACTTACTAGAGAATGAGCAGCCGCGTTATCTATGCATGTTACTACCATACTGCGATCGCCAACTGGCCTGCCTAGCGGGGCGATAATAGCAAACCCCTCGAATTGAGGGAAGCCTATGTCCAGTAGTGGACTTCTTACTGCAGATTTGATGATGATGATTATATTTCTTCGCTTCATTCTTCAGATATATTATAACCAGGTAGTCCTTTTTAATCTACAAGATAACATGCACACTTTAAGAGATTTATAAAATCGATATAAGTATCGACTTTTTACGATTAAGTCGATTCTATACTGACCATAACCACACCACTAGTCAAGCTGTCATTCTTTTTTCGTGCACGATAGCAAGCACACGCGCGCTCACTAGTTATTAAAAATGCCGAAAAAACGGGAATATTCTCAAGAAATTGAAGACCATCGACGTAAAATCAAGAAGTTGGAAGATGAACGAAGACGTAAACGGCGTAGAATTATAATGGAATCTTCATCTGATTCTGGTATGTACCGTACTTACAACTACCCTCAATTATAAATTAAAATATGGCGCCACCTAATCCCACGAGGATTATAGGCGCATTGTTTTATTGTGATACCTATTATGATGCTTATGTGCTATTCATTTTTTGCCCGGCGGTTAACCGTGAGTTAACACGAAGGTTCAGATTCTTCAAATACATAATGATAATGTCTCGCCTGGCGGTTAACCGAGCGTTAACACGATGGCTATACTATGAGCTAATATATACATATATAATTATTACGATTTAAATAATGACCCGCAATTATGAAACCTAGCGGTTTTATCCACGATTCTAGCGGTTAACCGTGAGTTAACACAAAGAACAAAAAGGTGGAACTCAAAGTTACGTCTTATGTATTTCAGACGATAACGAATCTTCACGTTCCGGCCCCGACGCCAACGTAGAAGAAAATCAGGCGGTAATGGACGACGTACCTAATTATATCCCTGACGTCGCTCCCATGCCGACCGCGGAAGCATCAGCTCCTATTCAGGAAGATAGTACCTGCCCAGAGCTCGATCCAGAGCTTTTGATAGCACTTGGAGAGGAAACAGACATTACTCCAAAGTTCGGTGATAAAATTCATCATAGCTTAGCTCAGCGATGGGAACCCATCCTCAAGAAAGGATTATCAAAGGAAGCAAAAGATAAGTTAGTCAAAGATTATCTTGTGCCTGAAAACTGCACTCTGCTTCAAGCACCTAAACTGAATAATGAAGTTTCAGCGGCTATTTCTGAAGCGTCTCGTCATAGAGATAAGAGGAAGGAAGCTGAGCAACAGCAATTGGGTGTTGGCGTCT
The DNA here is from genome assembly GCA_932294355.1 of Aporophyla lueneburgensis. Classification (NCBI taxonomy): domain Eukaryota; kingdom Metazoa; phylum Arthropoda; class Insecta; order Lepidoptera; family Noctuidae; genus Aporophyla; species Aporophyla lueneburgensis. The sequence continues at coordinate 15,080,237 of OW028735.1, forward strand.
CAGCCATCAGTAAAGCTTTGACCGTCATGCTTACGAGCGACAATAAAATTGAAGCAATAAAGATTCTGAGCGATGGATGTCGTATCCTAAGTGACCTTCATTATCAGGAAACACAATCGCGAATTAGTGTTATTAACTACGCTTTAGCTAAACCCTTTCTGAACGTAGTTCAGGATTCCGAAAGGGACGAAACTTTATATGGAAATAAATTAGGGGAAAAAATAAAAGCTTCCAAAACAATCGAGAAGCAAGGCATGTCGATTAAGAAAGCTCCAAAAGGTCAAAAAGGTACCTCGACGATGGAACCAACGACATCTAATTCACGCCCCCAGTATCAATGCCGACAGCCAGGTGCCTACCAGGGAAACTGGTCAGGCCCCTCGCGGTTCCAACAGAACAGGGGGGGGCGGAGAGGTCTGAACAGGGCGAACAGCACCACGAGCCGTCGGCCTCCACATCATCAGCAGTCGAACTCGGTCGCTGCGAACAAGTCGAGGGCACCTGCAACGCGCCAATAGCTGAGGTACAACACGCTGGTAGAATTTCTTATTTTTATGATTGTTGGCTCAACATAACATCTAATTCTGTAATTTTAAATTGGATATGCAATGGTTTTCCTATACCGTTTGATTCTATCGTGACACAAACTAATGTACCTTACGTTTCAATGTCAGCAACGGAAAAAGTAGACATGTTATTAGCTATACAGAAATTGTTAAAATTAGGTGCGGTAAGCCCTTGCACACCTACGAAGGATCAGTTTATTTCAAAAACATTTTTATCCTTAAAGTCGAATGGCGATAAAAGATTTATTTTAAACTTAAAAAACTTAAACCATCACATTTCAAAATTACACTTCAAAATGGAAGACTACCGAACGGCATCTAAATTGTTGCCTATTAATGGCTTTATGGCCACTATCGATTTAAAAGAAGCATATTTCCTCATACCAATTCGTAAATCAGATCGCAAATTTTTGAGATTCCAATTCGAAAATGAGAACTCTAACATCAATACTTACGAGTTTAATTGTATGCCATATGGCCTTTCGGTAGCACCGAGAGCCTTTACTAAGATCATGAAGGAAGTAGTATCCCATTTGCGCTATCAAGGCTTTAAAAATGTTGTTTTTCTCGACGATATCCTTTGTATTGGTGATGATTATCAAGAATGCCTAAAAAATATTAAAGCTACTTTAAATCTTTTAGAATGTCTCGGGTTCGTAGTTAACTATGAAAAGAGTTCTCTTGTGCCAAAACAAACCTGTAAATTCCTGGGATTTATATTCGATTCAGTAAATCAATCAATTTCTTTGCCATACGACAAAAAACAAAAAATTCTAAACGTTGTTGGCAAATTCGCAGAATCTTCTCAGTTTTCAGTTAGAGAATTTGCTCAGCTAATAGGAGTTTTGATAGCCGCGTGTCCCGCGGTCAAATATGGTTGGTTATATACAAAAATTTTAGAAAGACAAAAATTTCTAGCCTTACAAAAATATCCTAGTTTTGATAGACAGTTTAAACCTCACCCTATAATACTAGACGATTTAAATTGGTGGCAAAGGAATGTGGTAAATTCTAAAAATACTTTGAAAACACCTAACTTCGAATTAGAAGTTTATTCGGACGCTTCACGTACCGGGTGGGGAGCTGTGTGTAATAACGAACGAGCTCATGGAGCTTGGAAAAGTAGTGAACTTAAACAACACATCGACTACTTAGAGTTGTTAGCTGTTTTCTTAGCCTTGAAGTTTTTCGCAAGCAATAAATCCGATTGTTCAGTTTTACTGCGGGTTGATAACACCACAGCGATCAGCTACGTGAATCGGATGGGTGGGATCAAATTCCCCCATTTGAATAATCTTGCTAGACAGATTCGGCAATGGTCGGAACAGAGAAACATCTGGTTATTTGCCTCGTACATAAATACCAAGGCAAATTACGAAGCAGACGAAGAATCGCGAAGACTAAATCTCGATACTGAATGTGAACTATCTGATTTAGCCTTCGAACGAATATCAAAAAATCTCGGTAAACCCGAAATTGACCTATTTGCCTCTCGGGCCAATACCAAATGTCAAGATTATATATCATGGAGAAAGGATCCTGACGCTGTTTCCGTCGATGCCTTTACAGCAAACTGGAACAATAAGTTCTTTTATGCTTTTCCCCCCTTTTCACTTATTCTTAAGTGTATTCACAAAATCATACAGGAAGGTGCCACTGGTATTCTAGTCTTTCCTTTTTGGCCATCCCAAGCCTGGTATCCACAATTAATGAAAACAATCGTCTCCGACATAATTTGGATATACCCTAACGAACATCATATCGTATCATGTTACAGAAATCCCCTTATCCTGGGTGCCACAGTACTCTCAGGCAGGCGTTCACGCGACGCAGCGTCCCCGAATCAGCCCTGGACCTGATGCTGGCATCTTTATCAAAGAACACGCTGCAGCAATATAACGTGTCGTTCAAATTGTGGTGGCAATATTGTGTAAATAATAATTATCACTTTTTTGATGGCTCTGTCTCCATAGTATTACACTTTTTAAGCGAACAGTTTAATAAAGGAAGTTCGTATGGAAGTCTAAATAGTCACAGATCCGCGTTATCCCTTTTATTAGGCGGTTATATTGGATCTGATGATCGAATTAAACGGCTACTCAAAGGAGCGTTTAAATTGAAACCTAGCTTCCCCAAGTACTGCAGTACATGGGACCCACAGATCGTTTTAAATTATGTTTCTAATTTGTTCCCCAATAGAACCCTTAGCAGAGAAAAAATAACGAAAAAAGTGGTAATATTATTAGCGTTAAGTACTGCCCAACGCGTTCAAACATTATCGTTAATAAAACTTGAAAATATAACAGTTGGAGCTAACGGTATCAATATAGCCATCAAAGATATTATAAAAACATCCGCGGCAGGTCGTGATCAGCCGACCTTATTCCTGCCGTACTTTAGAGAAAACCTTAGCATCTGTCCCGCGACCACTCTCGAAGATTATCTCCACGTCACAGACAAAAACCGACCTGCTAACGTATCCAATCTCTTAATTACTGTGAAGCGCCCCTACAAGGGCGCGACAGCACAGTCAATAAGCAGATGGATTAAGCAGATATTGGCCGAGAGCGGCGTGGACGTGGCGGCGTTCAGCGCGCATAGCACGCGCCACGCAGCCACGTCCGCGGCCGCCGCGGTCGGGGTTTCCGTCGACACTATAAGAAAAGCCGCGGGATGGACTAATGCGTCTAAGGTTTTTGCCCAATATTATCATCGTCCAATTATGGACGACAATAACTTTGCTCAAGCAATCTTCCATGATCACGTTAACTAGTAACTAATATATTATTATAGTACTTATTAGTTATTTACCTACATATTGTTACGAAGAGTGTACTTATTAAAATTAATAAATACTTGTCTAATTAGTTCTGAATTATTTTGTTAATATTGATTAAAACCATCGTATTTTTTCAAAATATTTGTTTTTAATTATCAAACACAAAACTTTGCTCTAAACATCTACCTGGTTATAATATATCTGAAGAATGAAGCGAAGAAATATAATATATGATCAAACGAACTTCACAAGCGAAGTTCGATCATTATTATATGAGTCGCTTCATTCGAAGATATAGGTTCCCTCCCAACCCAATCCCGGTGATTAAGTTTTGTATTTGTTTTAATTATCTCTAAAAGAATGACAGCTTGACTAGTGGTGTGGTTATGGTCAGTATAGAATCGACTTAATCGTAAAAAGTCGATACTTATATCGATTTTATAAATCTCTTAAAGTGTGCATGTTATCTTGTAGATTAAAAAGGACTACCTGGTTATAATATATCTTCGAATGAAGCGACTCATATAATAATGATCGAACTTCGCTTGTGAAGTTCGTTTGATCATATATTATTATGACATACCTAAACTACACAGAAATTTTGAAGTCATGAAACAGGCCTAAAACACAGCTTTTCAAATGTCCTAAGGATCAATGATTTTAACCTTAGCTATACTATGTTCGGCTACATGTAAGGTTAGATGTTCAATTAGGATATCCGTTACTGTGAGAGATACAGTATCAAGTTTGCAATCTCCTTGGCCTACCTTGCCGAAATTTTTAATGGAAAAAAAACCTGCAATCAAGTTTTTTCCAAGAATAAAAACTTTTTAACAAAAAATTAAACCGCCGAAAAACTGAAAAGCATAAAATAATAAACCTTAAAATTATGAGTCGGCGCTTTGAGTGTTCCTTGGTCATTGATTTTTCAGCGCCGACTCAAAATTTTAAGGTTTATTATTTTATGCTTTTCAGTTTTTCGGCGGTTTAATTTTTTGTTAAAAAGTTTTTATTTTATGATTTTTTGTGCCTTTAATGTACTAATAATACTTGGCAAGGTATACCCTATCCAACAATAAAAGAATTATCAAAATCGGACTACTCTGCACAAAGTTATGCATGTTTATACGTTACAATCAGTGAGTGAACAATCAATCATCCCCTGTTTTCCAACCCTAAGGTTCGATTTTGTTTTCCAAATTTATATGGGACCACCTTGGGAGTATACCCTTTCCAATAGAAGAAGAATTTTCACAATCGGACCACTATGTAATAAGGTTTATTATTTTTTGCTTTTCAGTTTTTCGACGGTTTAATTTTTTGTTAAAAGTTTTTATTTTATATTTTTTGTGGCTTGAATATACTAATAATACTTGGCAAGGTATACCCCATCCAATGAAAAAAGAATGATCAAAATCGGACTACTCTGTACAAAGTTATGCGTGGTTATACACTACAATCAGTGAGTGAACAATCAATCATCCCCTGTTTTCCGACCCTTAGTGTTCGATTTTGTTTTCCAAATTTATATGGGACCACCTTGGGAGTATACCCTTTCCAATAAAAAAAAATCATCACAATCGGACAACCATGTACAAAGTTATGCGTGATCATACATAAAAAAAAAAAAAAAAAAAAAAATATACACGTCGAATTGATAACCTCCTCCTTTTTTTTTTCGTCGGTTAAAAATATACTAACTGTTAGCATTCCATAGTCACCAAGTTCAGAGCATTTTAACCCGCTTATTGTAACAATTATAGTTAAACGCTTGTTATACAGCTTGTTATAATTATAATGACGGCAGCTGTCAGCACTACTTGTGTATTATTAAATCGAGCTATCCTCATGTCCTGCTTCGCTTATGGAACGAGCAGAGTTCACTGTCATACGTTGCTATGGTAACATATGTGCGAAAGATATGGTTTTATCTGACACAAAATAAATAGGTAACACTTGGGGCCAAATTCATATACCGGTTAGAAATATCAAAGAAAAGTGTTACAATACACGGACAAAGAAAAATGACAATTTCAGAGACGGATGGCATTACTTAGTAGATTCTATAAGACACTGTTGTGTTGGCCAGTCTTTTGACAGAACTCACTAGACGTAGACGTCCCTTTACATTGCCACAGGTTAATGTGGGGGTGTTTCTGCCCCACTTATTTATATATAAAGCAAATATTATGTTATGATCTGTGAATTTGAGAACGTTGTAGGCATGAAGCATACAGATTCGTAGACCATTTTCAACCGACGAAAAAAAACGGAGGAGGTTCTCAATTCGACGCGTATATTTTTTTTGAATTTTTTTTTTTATGTACGACCACGCATAACTTTTTACATAGTGGTTCAATTGTGACAGTTCTTCTTGTATTGGAAAGGATATACTCCCAAGGTGGTCCCATATAAATTTGGAAAACAAAATCGAACCCTAAGGGTCGGAAAACAGGGGATGATTGATTGTTCACTCACTGATTGTAATGTATAACCACGCATAACTTTATACAGAGTAGTCCGATTTTGATATTTTTTTTTTTTGTTGGATAGGGTATACCTTGCCAAGTATTATTAGTACATTAAAGCCACAAAAAATTATAAAATAAAAACTTTTTAACACTGTAATTTGAAAACATTGTAAAAGTCAAATATTTTTAAAAGAGTAACTGTTGAATTTCTTGCCGGTTCTCCATAGGAATCAACAAATTGGAACCGTACTTCTGACGATTCAAAAGTACCCATGTAGGTTTATGTGAAATAAAATATTTTGATTTTGACTGATGAGCCATCGCTTCTTTTAGTGATAATAATCCATTAATAAACGAATAACTAGATCATTCGGAATGGAATCCAGCCCGTCTGTTCCTAAGTTAGTGAGATATTTCCAGAACAGAACAGCAGATGCTTCACCTCAAAATTGATGCCTCTGTGATCATTTCAGTGTCAAAACGCAACTGAATAAAAAGAACTCTTCATGTAGCTATTATCTCATACTTCCACTACAAGAGTATTACCATTTAAGATACCACCAATGACATAATTGTTTACGAATAAGGCCGAGTTATCTTGATATCCTCGATTAAGAAATAAATACTGGTATTAAATGTATCTTATGTCATTCTCATTGATAACTCGAAAACGTTTCGATAATTGTTGAAATGTAAATGTTTTTGGCCAAAATGAGCGGCCATGTTGCCGAAATAAGCTTGGGATCATGCATTCAGCATTCAGCTTTATTGATATTAATTACTAAAGACTTACTTAAATGGACTTACGAGTCTTGTTTCCCGATTCATAAAACAAAAATGGTAAATTCAACTGCTCGATTCCACTTCAGATTTCGACTTTGGTTATTTTCCAGTGGTGGAGAAATTACCGTTAATTTACAAATTCTATTTTTAAAAAGATTGACAGTTGACGTTTAACTGTCAAAATATAAGCTTAAGATTTACCTAATAAAGTTGCAAATCTGCCAAAATATTGCAAAACATTCTCCAATTTAATAGACAAACAAAAATTCCATAATAAACAGATTGATTAATTTCAAAATTTACATAAAGTCATCTACCATATCTTTGAACACAATGTAAGTCTATGTCAGTAAGCGATTTTGGCGTAAGTATATTTGTCTAAGACATTAACTCAATATTTGTAAACATAGATGCTACGCAAACACACCAAACGCCTGTTTTTGAGGTAGGTCATAAAAGTGTACGTGACAGCACATACATTACAGCTGATTATGCATTTTGAAGAAAGTATAATTCGTGTTATCGTGCAAATACAAAATTAAGTTAAAAGAGTTGCAAAAAGTGCAAAAGGTATTGAGTTCTTGGCTATCATTGACAGTGGGACAGAGAGGAATAATCAAGAATGAAAGCTAGTCGGGTAATCCCAATACAATAATGCGAAAACCATTAGCAATAATAGCCACGTGAATTCATACCGCGTCAACACGGCAGCGGTAGGTCATATAGTTTGTAGCAATACAAGAGAAGACGCATATAATATGAAGAATGCAGTAAGTAAAGGCACCTTGCCAAATCATGCACCCAGACTCATGCATGACAATACTGCATATCCTTTACAATTAGAAGTACTTGTAACAACCACGCATGACAATGTTATACTTATGAATGACACATGACTAGCCGCCTACAAGCATTTAGTTGTTTTCCTTGGCTCACTAACACAATTTATTGTTACAGTATTGAATGATTTATCAAATGGTAAATCAAATCTACGACGTATTTTGAAAAGGACTTTAACATTTGTAAAAACCGTCCTTAAACTATACTAATATTACAAAGGAGTAAAATTTGTGAGCTTATGTGTAGGGGTAATCTTCGAACCTATTGATCTGATTCCGAAAATTCTTTAACTATTGGGAAGCTACAGTAATGCCGAGTTTCAACAACATATTTTATGTTAAACATAAACTTAATGCGGACGAAGTCGCGGGTGATGTAAAAGTAGGAGCTGGCGCGAAAGTAATAGAAGAAGTTGTAGAAAGAAGGCTAACAAAACTTCAGGAGTCAAACTTAGAAAATAATGATATAAATGACGAAGATGACGATCGTAGTTTACAATAACATACCGACATGCCTAAGATGCTTTTAGCAGACACTTCCTAAGCAAATTTATTTTAGCGAGTCGATAATACACTCTAATCGTGATACAAAAATATATATTTTTGTTTCGTTAAAATCTTATTTCCTTATCTAACCACAAGATTACAGTTTCATGAATAGTATAATATGTAGACAAAACACAGTTTTGTATAAGAATGTGAAGTAACACAAAATTGTTCTTAGCAAAATACACGCACCTCCTGTTTCATAGTTAAAATCCTCTAAGTCCCTATTGCTTTTCTGAAAGGATCTCTAAGTAAAAAACGATAAAAACAATGATCGATATTCATACCTAACATATGACACCAACACCAATGTCCTCTTAATAATGTAACCAGTTTCTGAGGATCATAATCCCAAAGACACCGTCAAAAGTATCAGATTACTTGGTGGAAATGAAGCAATAACCAACTTTATTTGAAAGGAAGTAAGACTTAAAATTGCTGTTGGTCTTTGTTGATGTGTAACAAAATATGCGAGATTCTTTAGTAAATGACTAACATTAACGTTCGGGATCCAGATGAGGGTAAAGAAACTTCCCATAATATGATTTAAGTAATAATGTTTGTTTTAAGAAGTTTATTGGCTCCAATATTTTGACGGAAAATAAAATGGTATTGTCAGATAAAGCATCAATATTCTTAGTAATAAAAACTAATATGCTTAGTTATAAGCAGGGGGTTTGAATTACATTTTTTTTAGGCGAAAGGCGGTAAAATTTCACGAAGATATAAATCAACTCATAGATTCTCTAAACCAGTTCATATCTGAGGCTGAGAAAAATTCACAAGTAGGAAATCCAAAACCCCTTAATCATACCAAAACTATAACAATAACCAGCTAGTCTCGTGCGAACTAATTAAAATTTCTCAAGACGAATCACCTATTGTGCGTGACAGCGCAGCGTTTGCTCCAACAAGATCCATTCCATGACCATTGACCGCTCTACACCGTTACATGACACAGCCGTGAAATCACTTATATGCAGAACTAAACTTTTGACGTCAAGTGAGCCGTCTGTTTTGTTGAAAATGAATAATTTAGAAGCTTATCTTATCTTAAATAAATTATTTTTAGTATTTTGTATATTTTCTTCAATACAGCTTGCTGATTTGAATAGATTCTGTCTTTAGATATCTGCATCTTATCCTTCTATAACGTGTAGCAGGGGACAATTTCTGGATTATAACTAGATGCATCGATGCATTCATAACTCCCCTATTGAGATTATAATCAGATTGAAAAGGTACGAATTATAATTAAAGTATACGAGGTCGTTGGTCCTTCTGGCCACAATAAATCTCAAGCTAAAACAAAGGAGACATAGCCCCCTAAATTGCAGTCAGCACATTAAAGTTAACTGTTCTCAGTTCGAATCAATTGTCTGCATTCAAATTCGGACCTTCTTATTGAGTCAACTACCTAACCGCAGTCCTAATGAGCACCATTATATTTCAACGCGCGGACAGTGTCTTTATCTCCTTTGCAAATGCAGTTTCTAAAACTACTTAGGCATGCAACTAGGATTACATCTTCCGATTATCAAGATTCTAAGCACACAGGCTGAGAACTTCGGTTACCGGTTTGGAATTGGCTTTTTCTTAGAGAAATTACATAAGATGTGAGTAATACAATCGTCAGTGGAACTGTGAATCATATTTCGTTGGAATAAAAAGTTTTTTGGTTGCAAAATGAATCATCATCATTTCTTCTGATTTTGCAAGGTAGGGCGGAAGGATCAACATCTGCAGATTAAGGGCCAAAGTTATTAACAAAGCGGAAATCGTTCAAAGAATTGGAATAACTAAGAAAGTGCTAAAACATTTCGGAATGTATATTTCAGTTTACATAGTAGATTTAACGAGCGAACCAAGTCGTTTTACCTATATTTAGAGCAAACTAGGAGAAATGTGGTTACTCCATCTCAACCTATCACGATTGTATACAGGAAACCGCATGTGGTGCACCATAGATCATTATGGCTTACTATACCACACTTTCAGTTGATCATACCACTTTTGTTGTTGATCTGGGACCAAAAGTAAATATAGAATCTAATAAAGCCAAAATCGGGAATGAATTTTCTGTGAAGTTCTAGTAGTAACCATCTTTTAGTCAAACAAGTTGAAATTGAGGTTTTAACTTATCAAATTCATGTCTGTTATTTGTTTAAGTTTTCATTTCTATTACGCTTAACCAGTCACGGATCATTGCGCAAATTGCTCACGAAAGTACCAGGAGAACAAAGACGTATTGGAGAACTAAAATCAGTCTCGTATTCGTCAAAACAATGTGGGGAACGCACGGCATTCCGAGACCGGTTCACTAACGGGATTGCTGAGAGCCGGGATGCACGAAACGAGTGTTTGATACGGTAGTTGTAGATGTTGTGATCACGTATTGCTGGAGGGTAGGTACTTTTGTAACATAATGTTCAAGACGATGATCATTAAGGTCTGATCGACTTTCAAGTTATTTTACCACATCGTTTCCAGTATCATTGATCTTAATAAGAATACAATCTAGATTTCCAATTGCGGAATTAAAGTAACTAAAATCACTGATTTTAACCTTCCTTCCATTAAAAAAACGCGATTCATCATCGTTATTAACTAGAGCATGATGAAGACTATTATTACGAACATTAAATTCAATTGACGAACCTATTTGGATCCGTCATCCATAATTAGGCTAAGCGTTTCTTACTTTATAATTCCAAGTGCAGTGCAATTAGAGACTTTTACATGCACCTTTCACCTTTCTGTAAGTATCGCTCATTACGATCACCATTGCGGAGCATATGGCTGGCGGGCATGAAAGTATCAAAACAAAATGCGACCTGGACGCCTTACATGTCCACATAATCGTGTGCTGGCCTCGATTCTGAATACTCCGGCGCTTCGTTATCTTAGCTGACTGGTAGTAGTTTGTTCAAATGGATTGAATTGTTAGAAGTATTTTGAGTACATATTGTAACTATAATTACTTTAATAGACTCCTAGTCTGAAAAGTCTGTATTAGTTTTATTAGAACTAATAAGTTAGAAGTCACTCGTTAAAAAAATCAGCAAGAATAAAAATGGAGCGTTCATAAAAAAGGTAGAAAAGAAAACCATATAATTGCTTTTGCATAAATTGCATCTGATAAAACAAAAGTAAATTATTACATAATATAGTGTTCATTTGACATTGAAGGAGACATCTCGAGGGAAGCTGGTCTTGCCAAGCCGGGGTCTGTTGGCGGTCGATTCGATGCACTCCGAAGCGTTAAGGCAGTGTAATATATCTGTCTGTATGAAACCCATTTAAAGAAATGCCATTTAAAAATAACAGCCAGCTTTGGTGAGACTTTAAAAAATTACAAAGATTTATAGAAAAACAGAAAGTATGGCCTATATTCAGCAGTGGGTAAAACAAGGCTGCCAATGAGGATGATGATGATAGATCCACAATAGCTCACAAATTAACTCGTGTTTGAAAAAGTAAAAACAAAAATTGCTCTGACATAAATGACGGCAGTTTTTGCTGAAGATGATAACGATGACAAAAATATTGCGCGAATTTAAACAAAGATAACAATAATCAGATTATATTTACGAGTTGTTATTTTGCGTCACTAAGCCTAGTCTAACAATTTATGCATAAGTGAATTCCTCTGCAATAACTGCAACATCAACAAACCTTAAATTAGTGCAATTTCAGGCTCTATTTCTTCCGTAAAGAGAAAACATTTGCATTATTTAACATTGCATCCATTTTAAATAAGATTGCACATGGAATTTCTGGTTGGTTCGATAAAGATATCGATCTGGAACACAATTTAGCCGGTGACTTTGTTTCTATTAATGCCACTACAGTAATTAAATTAATGAGTACTAATGAGTAGTGCTAACGATAATGAAGTAATCGAGAAATTTAATGATACAATCTATATTAGTTGATGACGTTCATGCGGTCATCCATAAAAGTAATATTTTAATCAATGCATTGACTTGCAGGAACTTGTTAAAATAATATTATAAAGATAATATGCTAAGCTTGTTAAAGGAGATAAGTGGCTTTCCACCCAAAATGATAGTAGAATACTTTTTATAATTAGTATTATGTCAGGCTATATTGTGTTGCAGTAACACAATATAGCTGTGACTATACACAAAAAGTTGTGTCCATAGCAATGATACTAGATAAGGCGATTGGTAGATTGACAATCTATATCGCTCTGTAGGTCTAGCCTAAGTCGTGCCAATAAAAGACTTCCATCGCTAATCTATCTTACGTGTTAAAGTATCAAGAAGCCACCTAAGTCTGAGCTAGAATACAGTACTCTTTATTACCTAACTTTCTTTTTTATGCCTCGAGTAAGGCACGTGGGAAGTTTTCCATAGTTCTGCCATACTTTCCTACGTCGAGATGAGAGACTGACATGCGAAAACTGATTATCGTATCATTATGGTGTGTAAAAGGGTCACACTTGATTGCTTTTATATCTATAACCTGAGTTTTTATTGTTTATATTTTTATGTTGCATAGTTCCAAGTAAATAGTGCCTATTCTCTCCTTTACCCGTCTCCTTCGTTTCTCCATAGAGATCTATGTTTTGGAATGGGTCCAATACTTTGACTAACTGACCGACACTTTGACTATTAAAAAGTGCCTGTAAATGGTTTAGTTGAAATTTAATTTATTGAATTTTACTTTCTGTGTAACGGGAACCGAATTTATTAAGAGTAACTTATTACATGGTTTTTATTCTAAAGAGGAAACTATTTACTTACTTTCTACTCCTATAGTAATTGATCTACATCCCGTCATAAGCCTGTTGAAATAGTTAGGCTACATAAACTAAAACTTTAGCAAAAATATACGATAATGCTGGTGAAATCCAAAACGTATTGTAACTGACATTAGAAGAGTTGGTCAAAGCTCTCCAGTAATTTATTCGGAGCAAGAGGATGTAGCATATATGGTTGCCACTGAAGTTCATAAACCAATAACTCTTAAATTATAAACTGATTTAAATAATATATGTGTTGTAACATCTTATTCAGAATTTACGATGATTAATGTCATCAAGTTAATTGAGTTAGATGAAGTTTAATTTAAATGCATTTTAAATTATGAATGTCATTTGTGAATGTCGTTCAGAATTATGAGGACTTAATAAACAATACTATTAAGGTTTTACAAGACAGATATAATATTTAGCAACTCAATATACATATCATAACAACGCTACGCTACTAGCAGCAAAGACGATTTGACTAGTTTTTCGAGAGATAGTCTTTCTGCAACCCTTTCCTTAATTTCAACCAACTCAGTGTCCGTTTACAACTGATCATTTCCTATAGTGCCCACAATAGTTCTCTCATCACCACCATCTACATCATCATCAAATATATTTAGCAATTTATTTATATGGGCCATAGCTCGTTCATTCGTCTATCCATCTTTATCAACTGTTATCTCAATATGTTCGGGCCACATATTAACATAATTTATATTACAGTTCGCCAATTTAATTTAATATTTAGTTTCTACCAGCCCTAGTGAGTGACAAGCGTCAACATATTCCATTGTGACACCTCTACAGTCGTCGCGTTTGAAATTAACTGAGGCTAATTGTATTTCAATATTTTAAGCGATACATGCTTCGTCATAGTCTGTACTTTCTTATTTGCTTCTTCTTTTATTTATTTACCGTTGGTTTTTAGATCATCGACTTCATCTATTTGTTCTCTGAATTTCTATATCAAATAAAACGTCTTTCTTTTTTTTGTTCCTCAAATAAAATTCGCACCAAAATCAAACCAGCCTTGTTCCAAAATGGCGCTACATAATTTGTGAAGATAGGCGGAATTAATTAAGGAAACTCGTTTAATATTATGCATTGATTACAAATACTTCAGAAAACATCAAATACTGACTCGTCCTTGAACGACCACAAACTTGACATCATTAAATAAACTTTAGTAGTCATGTTTGTTATAAATATCACTCGTATCGTCAGTATTACGTCAAATCAGTTCCGCCTCACTATATCTGAGTTATATCTTATCTAATGATAGCATTTTATATTCTACATATTTTGTGAATTCTCTGACGTTTTTATTTATTTATTTTTCAAGTGATTTTTTATGCACTTCGTATTATTTTAGTTTAGGGTTAAATTCAGGATAGTCTTAGAGTACCGTGTTCAGGGTAACCTAACTAAAAGTACTAGGCTCGCATAATTTAAAGACTGTCTACCGTTTCTTGAAGACTATCTTACACTGTCTTTTGTTTTTAGATCGACAGCACATTTGGGCCAAATAAGTAGCTACGTTTTTTGTCAGCTCTTCGTTCCTTCACTGAAACTATAGTAGCCCTTTCTAGTTTTAAGGATATGCGTAGGACGAGAACCAGATTCATTCTACACTTTATCAGTGTGAAAGGCAAAGCCAGGTGAGCGGTAGACAGAAATAAACGTTATTTCAAACTAGTGAAACAGGTCTCGCCAAATTGAACTGGATTAGCCAATCGGAAATTATCTCGATACCAATCTAAGGGAGTGTTCTGACTGACTTTACCACTTTTAACTTTAACAGCTATTAATATAATACTTTTTAAAGGCAAATAAAATAGTCAGGGTTAAACATGTTGTCAGGATATACATATAACTAGATAACTACCTGTAAAGTGCTTGTGTTACAATTTTGCATCACATAAGACATTTATCAACAGACAGATAATATCGGGGGAAGTCCCTTACACTAAGTAATATTTTTTGATATAGTTAATGAGCTGCTACATTTTTGTGCCTAAATGAAATAGGTCAGTTATTATCATTCTGCACGTACGTTAGTCGCAGTGGATAACCTAAACTTATTCGCGTATTTGAACCAGTTTTCCTTGACATTGTTTTCGTAATATTTTCCTGACTCTTATTTAGGTACAGTCCACGTCGACCACATAATGTTACACTTTGACCTTGAGCTTTGGGAGTTTCAATCGAATGCGAGACCCGCTTATACTGGTTTTGTTATCACTAACATGTGGTTCACTGTACAAGCAGCACTGTCATCAACTGTACAGCAACTTTTACAAATGCATTAGTTGCATATCCTGCCCTATGTGCCTCAAATGGAACCATAGTGAGTTCGGTGCCACGGATGATGCCGTGGAAGTGGCGAAGTTTTGGGTCAAAAAAATCTTATTCACTGTCGCGCTTTCGGTACGACAAAGAAGTTGCATAAACGTTTTCCATCTGTACCAGACTTATCTCATCTTTACGTTCACACGCTAAATGATCTATCACTGTTTTAAAACTGTGTATCATATTACAGTATTGACTTACCAGTTTAACACATAGAAATATTTTACATACATAAATTGTACATAGATCATTATTACGTTAGACGTAAGGTTGGAAGTTCTTTGAATTTACGGTAGTGTAAGAATTTTGTCATATTTATGACAAACGTTATGACGTTATCTGAGAGTCAGGTGTACAAAAACGATGTTTGGGTCCTAACCGCTTTAAAAAGAGGAAAAGAATGTGGCTTTGGTTTTTTGGGATATGTGACGTCATTAAAATCCCTGGCGCAACCTTGCGCAAGAGTGGATTTTTGACGAAGGCTTATTTTAAGCGCATTATCACAGCTATGAGTTTTTTTATGATAACTAATTTGAACCTTAACCGTGACAACCTTCACAATCCAAGAATTTGTTTTTATAATAATTCAAATTCAAAATTTTATTTCAGACCAGAGATCCATAGAGTGTTAGTAAGAACTTAATATAAACATTTAATATCAATGTATTTATGTTTTTTAAAATACATCGTAGATTCGAATAATTAAAAATTGTAACGCCTATTCAACTTTTTTAGGTTGTAACAATATCGTTTGTTCGGTTGTAACAATATCTGATTCATCTAAGCCGAAAATAATAGACTCAGCAAAAAAATTTCGACATCGTTGATAGACAAGTTTTTTTTTTTGTCTGAATCATTTGTATACTTGCTCATGGAAATGTTATTGAAAACATCACTTTGATGAATGAAAATGAAGGTAGTTTTATTCAAAATATTATGAGATTGTTTTCAGATGAACTTACTAAGTCAGATTTCAGTGAAAATTTTGATTGCGTCAAAAAGTTTGTTTAAGTCCTAACCCAAAGTTAGGACTTAAACAAACTTTTTGACGCAATCAAAATTTTCACTGAAATCTTCAGATGAACTTACTAAGTCAGATTTCAGTGAAAATTTTGATTGCGTCAAAAAGTTTGTTTAAGTCCTAACTTTGGATTGATGGCAACGAAACGCGAATTAAAAATTGCGCACAATAAGGAATACAGTAGATATTCTTACTTTGTTTTGTTGCTTTTTTATTTTTTGATGTAAACCAGAACGACGTAAATCTGACAAAAGCAAAAACGTGAGTCTCATTGGATTAAACAACGTAATATTTATATTTACCTTAGTAAATAATGTGTAACGTTTATTTTACTTATTGTAGTAATTTTTCCTTTTAATAAGTATCGCATATTATTATAACAATGCCAATGACATCATTTTTAGCATTATTGTTACCATTACTATTATTGAAAATGGAGGAATAATATCGGAAATGCGTGGTTGGTAACACCTTTGGGAATGACAGGAAATATTAAATACTTTCTAATTGATAACAAAATAAAATAATAGGCGACAATAATAATCATCGCAGAATTTGACCAAGACTAAGGTGGTGTGAATGTTAAAAAATTAACAATAATGTAAATTAGAGATATTTTTGACAGATTGAGACCGAAACTAGACTGCGAGCATTCTTTAAAATACAGAATTGCGCCTCAGATTTTATTTGCAGGTCCAAAATGACCAGACAACGCTCAAGACAGGGAGGTTGTAAGACAGAAGAGAAGGCCTTTGTTCAGTAGTAGGACAGTCTAGAATAACAAAAATTATAATAACTTTAAAGAATAATAGTGATCAACAGATGTAATATATCGTCTTGATGTAATAATTAATCATTAAAGAGAAATAGGTGAGTAGCTGCTATAAATATACATGTTTACTTAGAATTTTTAACAATCCATTTGAGAATTAAGATTAAACAGTCAACAAGATGCGTTAAAGTCTTTTAGCTGTAACCTACATTTTGGCGGGACGTCACCCACAAACTATTTAAAAAATGTCGGAGCACAGACAAACCTGGAAAAATCCATCAAGATCAACACCTTAGTACCTACTTACAATACTATACATATATCGATTTCCCGATATTATTTTGCAATTTACATAACACCGGTCCATGCCACGTTAAAAAAAAAACTTTATGGTGAATACCGAAATCCTCGTTGATTCTGGTCGTATCCGAAACAAATTCGAAATTCAAAACCTCCACAAGAACGTTAGCATTAGCACACACTTACACAGTTGACACGTTTAGTTTATTTTTATTAAAAAATAGTCCGCGTTTCGTAAATTCAAAATGGCGGCGGTGAACGATCGTGCCGCGACGCCGAGCATCGGCCAACTGATGCGGCTGCCGCGAACGAACTGTCAAACTCGCTTGGATTATCTGTGTGAGTGTGCAAGTATTTCTGTGCTTGTGTGCGACAAAGGCTTGAATGGAAGGCTCAATACAAACTTGGTAGCGGCCGAGCGGGCGACCATTGCTTGCAATGTGTTGCTACAACAATTTCCTCCGAATCCGACTATTTTTAGTTTCCACGTTTATTTCGAAGTTTCGGGCAACATTTGGGCTGGATTCCGAAAACGTTGAGCCGTTTGAAGTCTATAAATTATGTTTGACGATAAAATTGGGAGTTACTGGGAAGGATTGATGGCCACAAAAATAAAAATAGATGAAAGCTGTGGAAATCATCTTTTCCAAGTCATGGGGATCCACTTAACCAGAACCATGAAACATAACTTAGGAGAACCAGAAATAGATAACATCAATAAATAATGATCGAATGTCAATCTGGCGCATAATGCGGAATTTAATTATTTATTAACATGATATAAGAATATTTTATGCAAAGATTTATTAGAACGGAATCCGGAACTCACGAATTCAAGGAACTGTAGAATTGACTCAAACGAATGAATGTCAAACTAGACAAACAGATTTGATTAAAACCCTAAAACCAGAAGTAGATAATGTGGAAAAATAGGGGCATTCCATAAAAATCTTAATGACTTTTTCGTTCCAAACATGAAGACAGAAGAAAAAGTGCAGTGAATGATTCCCTAAATATTTCACTGTTGTATTATGGACAGTAAAACTTTCAAAAATATATACTTATCTTACTTTCCTTTTACCTTAATCATCATTATTATAAATGAAAACATAATCATCATTTCAGCGTTGGATCACTTACTGCTGGGTATAGACTTCCTCCTGACATAGATCCCCATTTCTATAATCATCACCCAAATCTAACATTTCATCAAAATCAAAACTTATCTCCAATGTTGCACGTGTTATTTTAAAATCCGCATATAGCAACACAGACCTCTATGACTCAGTAGCGTGGGTTGACAAAAACTCGTAATTATTCTTCATAGGTTGTATAACATTGACAGTTTCTGCACTAAAGTCAAGGTTGATTCTTTCTCTGTCACGTTTAGCCTCATTCTTGGCAATTCTGCCCACACTGCAATTACTTTGGCTTCATTTGTAAGATTATGTAATGTTGTAGTATTGTTAATGATGATTTTTGCGTGATCAGATTGATGGCTGTTTACTGGGTTATATGTTTCTGCAAGAGGTATTTAAATATAATTTATAAAATATATTTTGAACAGTATGGTAATGCAGATCTACGAGTCATGTATCTGAACGGGCACTGTCGGTTGAGACTGGTCATCTACTAACTTCCAGGGCTTATTTTTAATCTTAAACTTGGAATTGTTTCTTAATTTTTTTCATTGAGAATAATGCAAGTAATGTAATACACATTTTGGTTTTAAAAGCGTGTCCTTGAAGTTTCTTACCCGTTCTTCTCTATAGACATTTTGGAATGAGCAACTAGCTTCAATTTTCTGAATAATTGATCGAAATTATGACGGTTCAAAAGTGCCTGTCAATAGTTCAATTGCCATAAATGCATTGAGTTTTTGAGTACACGATTGCTTCTTGAGAAGTTCTTATTCAGTACAATCAGGCTGTGCGGCTTGCGCACATGTTAGTCCACAGAGCAATACAGATTATAAGTCAAACAAACGCAGGTTATCTCCAAAAGATTAAGAGCTGCACTGTTTCCCAAGAAAGTTTACCAATTACGGGGTTTAGTTCAATGTGATAGAACTTAAACTAATTCCTAAATTTTAGGCAACATTCCAAAGAAATAAAGCAGAATGCAAATACGTTACCAAGACGAAGTTTTGTCTGACAAGACAGATTAGGGAACATGCCAAGAAATAAGACAAAAGATTACTCTATTGTCAAATTCGACCGCGAAGACTTTTCAGCATCCTCAATTTACAAGGGAAATGAACGAAATTCCATTGAGAATACATAATAAAATCCTATGAATTATGAAAATGATAAATTCTTGTAACTTTCTCTCCAAGTCGTTAAGAAACAACCAGGATGTGTTGCAATTAATAACATGGATGATTCAATCCAGAAATATGTTGATACTGACTCACAAAGCCATAATATTTAATATCACACAAATGTTTATAGAGATTGGCAGCAACCAGGATTAAAAGCTAGGAGAAAGAAGAACATTACATGCGTTGTGTTTAGAATGAAATATAAAAACATAATGAAGGTGTGTGGAAGCTGAAGAGGTAAATAATGATATATTTTACCATAATAAATCAAAGATAATGCAGTAGGTTTCGCTGCTATAACTCCCGCTTGAGAAAATGATGAATTGCTTATCATAAACGAAAATAATGCAGAGTGCGTTTAGAAGATCCAACACAAATTAGACTAGACCTACAATCTTAATTATCAAAATCACCAAAATCTTTCTCCAACACGCTACAGAACTTGTTACTTACATCTTTTTTTTGGTTTTCCATGAATACCAGACTCCATACTCCAAGAACTAATTACAAACAACCAATTAATATCAAAACACCTAAGCCGTCTAAATAACGACGGTCCAAAAAATAAACTAAGACCTCGCCGGCCTCGGCTAAAAATATACAAAATCGATTCCAGGTAATCCTTTGGAGATATTACCTTGATGCAACGGTTTGGCCAAAATCAAATTAGAATTAAAATATTTTTGCATTCCAATGTAGAAGTCCAGTCAAAAGCAAATAGCATTTTCTTTTGTTTAGGCATTTTCGTGTCAGACCGAAAACTATTTGGTGACTTTGTGTTACATGTAGGATGCTTTTTACAAAGGTGTCTGAAGGTGGTCAGTAGCCTCTTTTGCAGCAATAACAACATTGCCACTTCGAAAAGCAATCCTTTTAATAAGCTCAATCTTTTACATCGCAATATTGGCGATTGACTGTAAACTGTTAAGGTTATTTCTATTAACAGCCCTTAGTATGACCCGAAGTTGTATCTGGAACACTCCGTAATTACCTGTAACAAGAAGAGAGAAAAAGGTTAATATCGTTTGAATCAAAAACAGTATTAATGATAATAAAATATAAATGTGTAGTCAATATAATAAAACAACTTATATATCTTGAACCTTATGAGAGTTACAATACAATCTACTACAGTCATCTTAGTTAAAGGCGATGTACCTTATCATCATTCTCTTGTCCTTATTCAAATTTATTTTGGGGTTGGCGCAATATGTATTTTCCTTTCATACCTCTCTATCAGTCGTCATCTTGGTAGTCACCCACTTTCTAGTCGTATCATCTTTCAAATAGTCCATCCACCGTTTCTTTGGTCTTAACCTACTGTTAGAGCTATCCACATTCATACTCAAAACTTTACTCACAACATGTTCATTACTCCTCCGCATTAAAGGATTGCACCTACTATTGAAAAAAGAAACAGCAATGGAAACAGTAGATGACAATGATCCGAAGAAAAAGTAAAAAGAAGACATTCAAGTGACAGGTTCCATAATTGACAGATTTCTTAGACATGATCAACTAAGTCAACAAGCAAGACCTTCTAATAAAGATCCTTATAACGAACTAATCAAGCTTTTACTAAGGAATCAGGAGGCTATTACCCATAAACAGCAATCAGCAGCAAGAATGCCTAATGTTCTAGAAAGACAAATGACTTCTGACAGTTTAATAACACATTTTCCTTGGTCACTGCTATTTAACGTAGGAGATTGAATACTAAGCACGTGTAGGTATTTTTAATACGTATATTATTGATATTTAACACAGAAGATGTTTTTTTAACCTTATTTCTAGGCTCATTACAGTCCACTTAGTTATTATTGACGCCGTTTTAAAAACTTTGGTCCATTTCAAACTTTCATGACTTAGAACATTTTTGTTAATCATCATCATTATCTTACAGATGATCGTCTTTTGTAAGGACGCAGTACATATGGTATGAGTCTATACGTGAATTCATCATTCCTCATTCTCTTCTCGGACACAATGAAAGATGTGCCTATTTACGCTTCACAACAATTATATCCTAACCCAATTAAATACTACGAATTTCGCACATTTTCCTCAAACAGTATCATCATCTGTAATATGACCTAAATATAATCTAGGACAAGCATATTTTCCTTTACAATTATTTCCAATTCAAGTCACTCTCGGAACGTGATTCGCAAGTGATGTCACAATTCTATGGAAGGCCAGATGTCAGGCTCTGAGTCAGACACAAATAAGTTTATTAATGTTACCAATAAGTGAGCAGCTTTGACTACAACACTCATGGCGCCAGATTGCTAATTGCTAGATAATGGTACCGATTCCCTTGTTCACAAACTAAACTAAATTTAAGTTCAGTGCATCTTTTTCCTTGTATTTCATTAAGAAGAGGACAAAAGAAAAACTTTAGTTTAGTCCTGTCAAATTAATCAGCGCCTGTCACTACTCCATACAAGTTTAGACGTGATTAAAAACTTGCCTACTAAAATTACGTCAATTTACGACAAGCGCTGATTAATTTGACAGGACTAAACTAAAATTTATCTTCTCTCCTTTCCTTATTGAAATAGAAAGAAAAAGATGCACTGAACTTAAATTTAGTTTAGTTTGTGAATAAGGGAATCGGCACCAATATTCTACTTGCTTTATTAAAAGTGATCACAGAAATGAAGTCACCTTCAGATCTAATATTTTGTATGTATAAAGGATTTTTCGTCATTTATGCCAAATTTTTTTCAACACAAATCTCCTCCTCCTCTCCTCCTATCGGGCTTTTTTATTTACCCTTGGAAAAATGAACTACGACAGGTTTCCACATAAACGGGCGTTCTAAAGATTTATACCTAATTTAAATCTTTTAGAATTCCTAAAAGATTGTTCAGGTGTAGATAGGTATAAATCTTTATTTATTTATATATTTAAATAAATAAATAAAGATTTATACCTATCTACACCTGAACAATCTTTTAGGAATTCTAAAAGATTTAAATTAGGAAGCATACCGCGATCTTTCATGTAAACTATGCTTATACTGTTAAGACTAATTCTCAGTAAATGGAGGCGGACCCTCAATCCTTATAATATAACTTAAAGCCAAGACATTTCTCTAACAGAACCACTAGCTCACGAAACATAACAATAACTCTTTCCATCTCGCTATAGTGATAAAACTAATAAAGCCATACAGATTTATATCCACAAGATCTAATTATTTTAAAACAAGGCCGGATAGAACACATGGTAGGCTGAATGGGGCAGAAAAAATAAAGAAAAAAGCTGCATATCCAAAAATGGTAGGAGTTAATGAAGTGATTAATGATTATTACCGCGTACTATGTGTAATATGTTAGAAATAAGGTGAATATGTTCTATTAACAAATTAAAATCGAGTATGGACTCGTCTAAGAATTTTATGACTATAATTATATATCTCTGGGCTAAGAGTGCCACTGATTGGGTCCGACTAAACACACGACGCCATTGCGGTAGGCCAAGACGAAGATGGCGGGACGAGCTTGACTCCTACCGAAAGGACTAGCACTAGCAAAAGACAGAATTCTGTGGAAAAGGGAGAAGGAAGCCAATGTCATACAGTGGCACAATACAAACTACGTAGTTATATTTGATAGATAAGATACTTCTTCCTACTAATATTTGTAGCAATTCAAATGCTTTTATCAATGTCTAGATATTATTTTATTTTTTAATAACTACCCTTTATTATTTTTAGAGCTTCAACAAACATTTACAAGATGATAAATGTTAATAGTGTTGCGTTTTAATTCCATAATTCGCATATTAACCGACATAAACAAGCGCCTAACAGCATACTTACTGCTACATGTATATACATTAATTTACCTATCTCCTAAACTAATGCAGATCCCATTTCAAAACGTCTGGTGTATTATTTAGATACTCTAAGCTATATTTTGAAATAAGAAAATAAAAAAAAAATGGTCGAAGTTTCCAAAATTTTGTTTTGTAATGTTTACTTCCGGTTTAGAGGAAGAAAAAAACTTTTTTTTTCAAATTTGATTACTTTTTTAAAAAGATGAGCTAATTTTCTATACAAATCGCGTAGTTTGAAAATTTATTGTAATTGTTTTCAATACGAAAAAATTGTTCAAAAATATCGTAATTTCGATTTAGACGATTCTTTGGGAGCCCATAACTAGACAAATACACGTCATATATAAAAAATAAATTGTGTCCGTATTTATATCTACTAGAAGTATAACTGGACCTAAGATGAACATATTTCAGAACCTCACTTGTTTTTCCCTGTCCGCTTGACGTGAAATGCCCCATTTGTCGAATGAGAAAACCAACATTAAGTATAGTTTTTGCCTAAGTAGTAAACATTTATACAGATGAAGCCAAAAGTCATAACAAAGGACAAAGTCATACTATATAATTTTAACCTGCAAAATAAAGGTCGAAAAGGACAGTCAATAACAAAACACAATATTTTTTGTTTATTTTGAGTCACATTAGAGAGACAAATTGCCGTATCCACATCCAATGCCCCTTTCAAAGATCCTAAGGCTACTTCCCTTATGTATTCAAATATGGTAGAAGTATGCAGCCCAGAATGTTCTTGCAATGCTATCAAGTGTTGCTATGGTAATGCTTACCAACTGATTTGTGTAGGCCGCGGCATAGCAAGGCTGATAGCTGACCTATAACTAGGGCTTAAAAGGAGGAAGGGATAACTGTTATACACCGCAAATTGTGGTAAAGACCGTTAATTTTAAATTGAAAAGAATTGATTTGTTGATTTGGAAAGAAATGCTGTTCTTGCAATAAACAGTTATGCATTTACTACAGTTAGAAACAAGGTATTTTAATCGATTCACAGGAATTTACTGCCAGAAACGAGCGAATCGACACTTTTAAATAAACATATCTGTAGGAGATTCGCACGAAGTTAATTTATTTGTGGGCGAATCTACAATTCCAGAAATGCACATGAGGCAATTAGCGAGTTATAAATTTTATGAACTATACCTAGTTGCAATAAAAACGTGAAAAACGTGTTTCTGGAGTTGTCGATTCGTGCGAATTGACTAATATAAGCCAAAAATGAGAATGATAGCTCGTTCAAACAAACAAGAAAACAAACAAACTCTTTAGCTTTAATATTAGTATTATGATAATTAGATTGGAATTTCAGGTGCGCTTGAATTTCCTAAAATCATGGCATTTTAGAACAACGTTTAGGAGAAAGATTACTCGGTGATCCTATTGTAATCCTAGCAGCAACTTTAGCATTAACAATTTATCGATATCAAACACATCTTGACCTTAGATTCTTTGGGTTTTACCGATATCATTACATGGATCATAAACCACGCATTTACACTTAATAGCCGCTTTAACATCCACCACATATGGGCATTACAACTCGTAAGTACATATAGCACGTGTCATAAAAGTTACCAATATGACTTGGTCTTCGACGCGGTATCGATCGTAAATCAATCGCAACAAGTCTGATAAAAAAACGGGTGGGGTCGGGGAGGGATCTCGTCATATAGTAATATAGTAATATATTTATTAGTTCATAAAGGTTTTACAGTATTTAGATGTGACGCTGGATCCCGCACTAGGATACCCTGTGTCGCAGGATCCAGTCTCTTTCGACATATGTATAATATGAATTTTGGTAAACAAAAGCAACGGTTTAGTAAGTTTCACTAAAACTACAAACTAAAAGGTAATCAAAGTTCCTTTTACTTTTTCTTCAACTTGGAATTTTTTCTCTATCTTAATGATAGTCAAACTTTATTTAAACGTCAACATTGGCTTCATCACCCTCGAAAACCATAAAAACGACACCCATTATGAAAAATTGCGCAGCGGTCATCTTGGACTTTTATTTTGACCTCACCATTGGCTTCAGCACCATCGAAAACTATTTTACTCACTCTGTTTCTGGCTATTATTAATAATAAAAATTCACATAACGTCTTTTCATCACGTGACGATTTCTTAAATTCTACTCCTAGCTGCATTAAAGAACTTCGTTTCAATAAACAAAATGGACCGAATTCGTTCTCAGGCGGTGCAACGGACTTACTAGCAACACATGTTTGTTTGATAATATTCTAAATATATTTTTCAAAAAGAAATCGGCATTGTCTGTCTAGTAATACAATCAATTCTCTGATCCAATCTCGAAAAATCTTCCAGTGGATCTCTGACCTTTGATAGACGTATGATGGTACTTCCATAAGCCTTTTTGCTTAGACTTTTGTCCTCGAATCTTGGTCACAGAGGCCCCTGTGGAGACGCAATGGATAATATTCGGAGACATTCAGCATCTGCAACTCGATTTTACCCACCGCTGGACAAAAACGCCATTCTTTTCTTGTACCAATCTCCGAGTTCCTGTGCCAGCCTCATCCCCTTTTTACCAAAAGAATAATAATTTTGTCTGTCAAAATTCAAAGTTCTGTGCTACACCATTATTATCTGCCTAGCATTTTCCAACTATGTTGGGTCGGCTCCCAGTCTAACTGAATGCAGGTTACCAATATTTTACTTGGAGCGAGTGCCTGTCTGATCTCCACAGCCTAGTTACTAGATAATACGATACCCCTTGGCAAGATTGGTTGTCAGACTTCCGATGTTAGCCAGGACCAACGACTTAACGTGCTTTCCGAGGTAAGGCGGGGTCTTGGTATGTAAAGATGTACACCCATCCACGGATCATCTGCAGGAAGCGTAGCTTAACCTGACCGATTGAGCCGTGCGGCTGTGATAACTTAGTTACAATCCTGCCTGTGTTACACCATAGCCAAAGATATACTGGGCACTCTATACTCTAGGTACTTACGCCCTCAGTGTTACGCCACCGGGCTGACTAGCTAAGCAAATCTATGAGCAAGCACTTGTAAGTACCTTGTTGAAGTAATAATTAGCACATGCGTAGGAGTCGTTAGTCAGATTCTGATGCAGCGTAAGATTGGTAATAGATTACGTTGAGCCTTGGAGATTGAGCCTCTTTCTCTTTGAATTAGGAAGTGTGGTAGGGCTGGTAAACAATGAGATAATAAGCGGGCTTAAAAAAAGAAGAAGAAATGGAAACTTTAAATGGAAAAACGTTTTTTAGGGTTCCGTTGCCAAATGGCAAAAAACGGAACCCTTATAGATTCGTCATGTCTGTCTGTCTGTCTGTCTGTCTGTCCGTCCGTCCGTATGTCACAGCCATTTTATTCCGAAACTATAAGAGCTATGCTGTTGAAACTTGGTAAGTAGATGTATTCTGTGAACCGCATTAAGATTTTCACACTAAAATAGAAAAAAAACAATAAATTTTGGGGTTCCCCATACATAGAACTGAAACTCAAAAATGATTTTTTTCATCAAACCCATACGTGTGGGGTATCTATGAATAGGTCTTCAAAAATGGTAATGAGGTTTCTATTATCATTTTTTTGTAAACTGAATAGTTTGCGCGAGAGACACTTCCAAAGTGGTAAAATGTGTGTCCCCCCCCCCGTAACTTCTAAAATAAGAGAATGATAAAACTAAAAAAAATATATGATGTACATTACCATGTAAACTACCACCGAAAATTGGTTTGAACGAGATCGAGTGAGTAGTTTTTTTTTAAAACGTCAGAAATCGTAAACCGCAATTTACCTTACATTCAATCAACTGAAATATAAAAATTAAAAAAAAAAATATTTTTAAACCGAGAATACCTACAGGTTTGTACGGAACCCTCGGTGCGCGAGTCCGACTCGCACTTGGCCAGTTTTTTTTATTTGTTGTATTGGCGCCATACAAAGTGTAAGTGAGGAAAAATACGAGGTAACCAGTGGTTTTCCTCATTTCTTTTTCAATCCAAAAGCGACTAAGAAGGAGAAAGTCGTTAAACTTTTTTATGATTTAGTTTACAGATAAAAAATCTTGAATCAGATTGATTGAAGATACTGTTTATTTTACAAGGGTTTTTTTTGTGGGTGGGAAATCATCAAATGACGTGTCAGACTTTTACTGACTAAAACCCACCTTTTTTTTTCAGTTGCCCATATGCCAGGGCCAAGGTAACTCTTTCCAAATAGTACAAGGGTGGCAGGCAAATTGAGGCGCAAACTATTTATATGATTCATCATTACCGTAGAGATTATTTGTCGGTTTAAAAAAAACCTGTTGTTTCATGGAAAAGTGCTATACTTACTTACATCATCGTCAAAATATATGGAAATTTTTTATGGATATTTTTCAGACTAGATGGTTACTTTACCAATTCCACTGAAACTCGTCTTGAAGCAGACAAGAGAGAAAAAATATCAATTATTTTTGGAGCTTGGAAAGCAAACGCATGTACTCACTTTAAAATGACACCTCCACAGAAACACAAGATTCATCTGTACAAACAATTCGTCATCTGCGAGATGTTTTGCAGTAACGTTAATTACAAATGAATGAATAATATATATTAATAAGAACTCAACGACAATTGTTATTAGTTTCGGTTCAATAAAAACAAGTCTTGAAATACAAATAATATTCGACTTGCGGTTGGAACTGTTTACAAAAATACTCCACGAAGAGATTAACTTCTAAGAAGTTATAGCTTCATTTTGCTAAATAAGCTCAATACAATATTGTTCGTAATCATTCATTCATTCATTCAAATGACGTCTTACGTCATTATCAGAACGGTGAGGGTTTCAAAACCACCAATGAATCACAGCACATTCTGACAGCCCTATTTAGCTCAGCGTAGGCGATTCGAAAAGCAGCCTGCCTCGACAAGCCTGGAGTGACATTATGCGAAATAAACTAGACAAATATTATAATAAACATTTAGTCTAGAATATAGTCTACATCGTGTCTGAAATGCTTCCTCTGTCGCAAGCGGACAGCCTCGTCGGATATACTAAGGCTTCATGCAGGGTGGAGAGCGTGCGCGGTTGCTAAGGCGGACGCGAAATATCAAACATTATGAAATTGCCAGTTGCGTCCATACAGTATTAACTATTGCGGGATCTAGCGTGCCCAGAAGGAGTAGCCTAGCGAGCATGCGATCATATTTTATTTTAACCTGTCCCACAACCAGCGAATAACGAGAAACGACTAGACCTAGCAACTAAAAACGAGTTGGCGAGCAACGAAAAGCGAGAGGACAACGGTGACGAACAATTACTCCCTTATATGCGTATGTACCTAGTGTAAGTCCCTTTAGTGATAATTATTCTCGCCAAGCGAGTAATTTTTTTGATACCTCTTTTACTAGCCGGCTAAGCACACTCAGCGATCAAATATAATATTATGTTTCTCTTTTACTTATACGGGATATACAATATTTTGCTCATTTCTTGAGCAATAAAACCGCAGATAGCTAGCTGAAGTACGTCTAGCTTCTATTGCCCACTACAACTCGCGAACACTGTGACCACTCATCACGCATGCGACCGCGCCCGCTATCGCGTCCCACTTTCACCGTGGACGAGCCCTAAGTACTAACAATATGCAAAAAATTAAAACTAAACAATGTCTAAATGTTTTTATCTAGTCTGGGAAGTTGATACTCTACTGTCTAATATAGCTTGAAACCTTGATATGCCTGATAAAAATGTCAAGGATTGTTATATATATTTTGAATACTAGGAATAGGTCTAATTTCGCAGTAGGTTCATTATCAAATGAGATTAATAAGGCAATGCAATGTAGGTTAATCCTCATACACGATTTCCCAGAAAGTTGAAAGTACGAAACACGGAAGAAATTACGTAGTATTTTCAGCGTTTTGCAGCCCCGAACTTACTTGTGATCTTCCATAAACTTGAAAGCAAAGCTTTATGTAAACGTATACAGCCCATAATGTTCCCACTGTTGGGACACAGGCCTCCTCCCAGTGAGAGAGAGTGGACCGTAAGCTACCATGCAGGCCCAGTGCGTGTTGGTAGATGTCACATGTCTTCGAATTTTAGATTCTGGGACATGCCGGTTTCCCCACGATGTTTTCCTTCACCGTTTTGAGAATAGTGGTGATGAAATTATTAACACAAAGTTAAGCGCCTGTCTGGGATCGAACTTACAACCTACTACTACCCGTAAGTGGCTGCTATTACCACTGGACCACCACCACTGTTCACTTAAACGTATGATGGTTTTCAATAGTTGTTACGTTTTCTTAAAGTAACTTTTATTTTCATAACTTCGGTTATCGCTGGCTCGGCAAAAATACATGAAAGATTTAATCTTGAGATTTTTTCGCGGATTCTTCTACAACTGAATGAGTCTTCTCGTATGCAAGATAGTATCAAAATTACAAGGGTGTTCCATGAGTCAGCAGCCCTATGTCCTCGTTACTGCAAGTGTAGGTGTTTTGTCTGCATGAAGTCGTCTACCTCAGCTTGCAATGTGATTGGCTGACGATGGTGAAACTAAAGGGACGATAGTGCAGGTGTGTGCCATAGGTAGACTTTCCCACAGTCAGGTTTGTTGGTGGGCTGAACAAGCCAGGTTTGATGTGGATATCAGAGAACTGTGTAATATTACATGGTAAATAGCTGATCAGTGATAGAAAACTCCCGAACTGTTAAAAACCATGACGTTCGAAAAATTACAAGCAAATTACGTATTATATGGACTTGCGGCTGAATGCAGAACTTAGGCGAATATTGGAAAAGGTTAGAAGAAAAATGCTATTGGGCGAGTAGGACCAGCGTCTCCCTTTTGACAGCGTCCCAGTTGCTGATTACTCCTGGTGTGATAATCAAACTCGATTGATTTCCGTTTAGTTCTTTTCTAGTGGCTACCTTTTATAAAATACTAGCTTTTGCAAGCAGCTTCGCCCGCGTATTATACGTATGAACCTGCCTCGTGTATCGCTCTATCTATTTAAAAAAAACCGCATTAAAATCCGTTGCGTAGTTTTAAAGATCTAAGTATACATAGGGACTGACAGAAGGAAGCGACTTTGTTTTATACTATGAAGTGAAGATCAGATCTATCAACAAGCAATACAGTAGTTAGTATGTTTCTTTTCGTTGCGAATCATTGCATCATTATCATCCACAGCCGGACTTCACGTACTGCTGAGCATACGCTTCGCTTTTCTCTCCCCAATCCCCACACTCCTGTACCAGCCTCATCCATGTTTTTCCAGGGACGGCATCAATATCGTCCGCCCATCTCGCCGCCAGACTACCGACATCTCGCTTTCCAGTCCTTGGACGCCACTCTGTCACAATCATGACACTGTGATCTAAATTCTGAAGCGTATACTTTCATCAACTGCTTAGATATGTATCTTCCTTGTAGACTTCTAACAATTTATGCCAATTAATTCGAAACACCTAAGTTGCCAAATACTTTCTAAGAGGAAACAAGCAACGTTTCTTGTATTGCGTGACTTCAGTATAATCAGCCTACAGTATTCCCACTGCTGGGACACAGGCGTATTCGCGAGAGTGGCCTATAATCCACCACGCGGGCCCAATGTGGGTTGGTAGATGTCACAAGTGTTCGGATTTTTTGGTTCTAGGACATTTTTTGGTTATAGGACAGGTCCGGTTTCGTAACGACGATTTTTTTCTTCACCATTTTGAAAGTAGGTACAAGTACGTTATTGTTTTTTTTTTTAATGACATCTCGCATATGAACCTTAGAGGTTGTAGGCTCCTTAACCGGACTTGCCTCAATAAATTAAGGCCTCCAAGTCGGGACATAAAAACTTAAAACTAAGCGACTACACAGTAAGGGCACCAGCTGTAGGGTACATACCTCAAATATATCTAACATATTTTAAAACATTTTTAAAAGCGTAATGGTGGAGTTTCATACCCATTCTTTACCATATGAAACTTTTTGGAATTGGCCATATTCTAATTTAATGTACATTTTGACGTTCAAAAGTGCCTTTTATGTGCCTATCTATAAAGCTGAAGAGCTGTTTGTATGTTTGTTTGTTTGGTTGAATGCGGTAATCTCAGAAACTACTGTTCCTATTTTATTATTGGGTAGCCTATTTATTGAGGAAGGCTATAGGCTATATAACATCACGTTACGATCGAAGGAGCGGAGCAGCAACGAAAAATGGACGACAACTGGCACGCAATTCGACGCGACGGGAAGGGTCAGGGGAGGAAAAATTTGACGCGAACGAAGTTGCGGGCAGAAGCTAGTTTGAAATAAATGCTTTGACTTTGGTGCAAGTACTTAAATAAGCTTTCATATTTAAATGCAAAGTGCTGATGTCTTCTGTAACATCGATTCCTTGATATGACATTGTTGGTGGATTTCCAGCCATGCAACTATGTATGAACCTGTATTTCTAGACTTTATCATGATTATTAATCAAATACAATTCCAAGTACAGTGCGGGTCCAGATCATAAATCTTACATTAGCATAGCGGCAGGCATCGAACCTGCAACAAACCGGTGCACTTTCGCTGGCCACGCCTTTCGCAACTGAGCTGCTGGTTATAAATTAATAAGTTGTTATCTTTGTTTTTGTTGACTTTCCTTGGTAGAATGAAATCTGAGGCGGAATGGAAGCGCATTTCCATTCCGTCTGAGAGTTGAAGAAATAAGTGATTGCGACAAAGTCACTTTTAAGTTCTGAAAGAGGCGTCAAATATTAATAGAATTCATATTCAATGAGCTTTTGGGATTTTGGTTGTGGAAGTTTATCATCTACTAGCTTTTTCCCAACTATACTGGGCTACCCCAGTATAGTTGGCTTTTTCCAGTTTATGACCTACTCAACCCAATTACCGGGCAATATTATACCCTTTGGTAAGACTGGATGTCAGACATTCGGGCTTCTGACGACCCGTAACGAGTGCCAAAGATCCGCAAATGACAGCCAGGAGGAATGGTTTAAGGCACGGAGAGGTCTTGGTATGTACGTTGGTAACAACTAAATAGTATATTAATTGTCGACACTAAAACCTCATTTACACGATGCAAGATTCTTGCCATACCATAAAATTGATGCAAGAAATGACTTGCATCGCCTAAGGAACGCTAAGGCGGTTCAAGTTTTGTTGTTGCTTTAATAACTTAAGGTGTGTCACAGATCGATTGCGGACTCCCGGCCACCGTAGGCGCGAGCTTGCGACTGGCGAGCAATGGGTAGCTCGCCGCCCGGTAAGGACCAAGCTCGGGTCGACGGCGCGTAGTGTTTCACGCGCGCCGCAAAGAGATGTCAGCAGCAGTGTAGGGGTCTACTAGGACCGATGCCTGCCGGGGTCGCGTGATTGTTCGAAGAAATACCGTGACCCTGGCACATGGGCAACTGATGGAACACGGGTGGGTTTTAGTCAGTAAAAGTCTGACACGCCCTCCCGCTCCGCCCAGAGCGGGAGAAGTCATTTGTTGACTTCACATCCAAAAAAAAAAAGGTGTGTCACAGGCAATTAGAACGCCACCAGTGAATATGAGAGAGATCACGTGAGATCAGTGGTGGCCCAGTGGTAACGGTCGCGACTGACGAGTTGTAGGTCGTGAGTTCGAACCTAAACAGGCACTTTACTATGTGTACATTATTTCATCACCACTGCTTTCAAAACTGTGAAGGTAAACATCGTGAGGAAACCGGCATGTCTTAGCACCAAAAATTGGAAGACCTGTGACATCTACCAACCCGCACTGGGCCCGCGTGGTGGATTACGGCCCACTCCCTCGCACCGAGAGGAGGCCTGTGTCCCAGCAGTAGGAATATTACAGGCTTATTATGTGTAAATCTGACTTTAAGAATCTAGCATATAGCCTAAAAGTGAAATGTTGAGTTGATAAGACTACGAAAACATTTCAGTCACATCAAAGACAGCCTTGCCATAGACACAGTGAAAGATAAAAGACTTCGCAATACTAGAACTAAAATAAGTACATATTTCAAATACTCTTATCTTTTTAGGGTTCCGTTGCCAAGTGGTAAAAAATGGAACCCTTATAGATTCGTCATGTCTGTCTGTCTGTCTGTCTGTCCGTCTGTATGTCACAGCCATTTTTCTCTGAAACTATAAGAGCTATGCTGTTGAAACTTGGTTAGTAGATGTATTCTAAACTGTATAGTTTGCGCGAGAGACACTTCCAAAGTGGTAAATGTCCGTCCCCCCCCGTAACTTCTAAAATAAGAGAATGATAAAACTAAAAAAAATATATGATGTACATAACCATGTAAAATTCTACTGAAAATTGGTTTGAACGAGATCCAGTAAGTAGTTTTTTTTTAATACGTCATAAATCGTAAACCGCAATTTACCTTTCATTCAATCAACTCAAAATTAAAAAATAAAACATTTAATTTCATAAACATAAACCTTATGCATAAACCGAGGATACCTACAGGTTTGTACTGAACCCTCGGTGCGCGAGTCCGACTCGCACTTGGCCGGTTTTTTAAAAGAGGAATACAATCACAGATGCTGCTATCTGTAATAAGTTTCAGGCCTCCAAATATTGATCTAGGTCGAGACAAAAATTTATTTGGAAGCCTACCAAACGTTTACATTGAAAATCGAAGCTTGCACTGCCAGGGAAAGTTTTGATAACAAGTTCTTCCAATAATGAAAAATGTTACAGTACGTTGAATAGGGAAGACAAATGTCAAAATGGGTCTTTCTGAGCTAGTCAGGAACGTAGTTCCCTACGATTTCCTTAAATTCCGAATGTAACGTCGTTTACTCTTTCTTTTAATTACTCTATTTTGAACTTTACTTAACCTCACTGTAGGCTTCAGCACCCTCGAAAATCATAAAAACGACACAAAAGATGAAGAATAAAAAAAATCGCATCGTCAACTGGGACTGTCATTTTGACCTCACTATTGCCTTCAGCACTCTGGAAAACCTTGAAATCGACACCCATGATGAAAATTTTAAAGAATCCGCAGCTGCATCTTGGATTTTACTATAGCTGACCTCACTCTCGGCTTCAGAACCCTCTAAAACTAACAAAACTATCTCACTTTTTGTCTGTCTCTTTCTATTATAGATAACTAGCTTTTGCCAGCGGCTTTGCCCGTGTGGAGGTCGGAAATTATGCCGCGGGAACATACTACCGGGATAAAAAGTAGCCTATGTCCTTTCTCAGGCTCTAAACTATCTGTGTACCAAATTTCATTTAAATCGGTTCAGTAGTTTTATTAGGAAAGCGAGACATACAGACAGACAGAGTTACTTTTGCATTTATAATATTAGTGTGGATAGTGTGGATAACAAGTTGCGACTTGTGTGTTGAAAGGGGCAAAAAGCTTTTTCCTTCGTGACTAGGGTTGCCAGGCGTCCGGATAAAGCCGGACACAGTCAGGCTTTTTGGTTGTGTGTCCGGCCAAATTAGACCGAGTCCGGCCTGTCCGGCTTTTGTTAGGCTTTTCAAATTTGATCATTTTTGCCTTGGTTTCCGCTCCACCCGCCTCACCTTGTGTCGCTAGCGCAAACGAGCGAACTAGCACTGTCATCCGCGCCTTATTACTACTCAATTTTAAAGGAAAATTAGTTTTTAAAGCATGTGTCTGCCAATAAAAAATATTAATTCGTTTATGTTACTTATTTATTTTAACGTTATTTCATCAGTGTTTTGTTTAATTTAGTTTTAAGATTAAATAATTAAAGATGTCAGACCTTTTTACCCAAATGTCCGGCTAAACCGACTGGTCTGTCCGGCTTTTCGGTTTAAAGACCTGGCAACCCTATTCGTGACCATTTTAAAATTTTACTCCTACTTACTGCAAGCTGCGTAAAAGAACTTCGTTCTAATAAAGTTTACAATAATGTGTGTAAGATTTTTTGTACCTAATCGTACAACATTTTAATCAAACCCATTTACGTAGATTTCCATAATGGACTACAGACAGTTTCTTCCCCGAAACAGACACCAGCCATACAAATAATGTAAACATTTACAAGCACAATGAAAACACATCTAAAATATTGCTCATAAAGGTCACTACACATCGCATCTAAAGCAGAATTCAATCAACATTAAAGTTCATTCACACGATTTCTATTTGCGAATGTTAGCACTTCTAGTGTTTTACGATTCCTGTAAACTGTAATACGAGGTGAACCATACATTTGTTAAGAAAATTCAGTCGATTTTGAACTATAACGCTTTACTATATGAGTTATTTTGTTATGTAATTTTTGAGCTGTACGTAAAGCGCAAATTTCCATTATAAACAAACAGTTTTAAACCTTAATACGGTGTAATAACAGTAATTGTATGTATCGTTGATTAGGTATTGGATTATGGCACTTTATTACCTAGGGAGGTTAGGTTATAACAGGCTCTGTTTCTGTTTCCTGCATGGAAATGCATAAATTAATGTGGGCGGTCAAGTTTGGTCACGAACTGCCCGTGAGAGTTCTTCGTATTCGTGACTTTTATTTATTTTTACTCGGCTCCTAAGGGTCCTAGCGTGGTGTTATGTAGCCTATAGCCTTCCTCGATAAATGAGATATCAGACACTAAAAGATTTTTTCAATTCGAACCAGTAGTTCCAGAGAGCGAAGCGAGATAGGGCGTCAACCAAACAAACTCTTGAGCATCATTCATCATCATGATTTCAGCCCAAAGACGTCCACTGCTGGACATAGGCCACCCCCAATTTGGAGGGGTTTGCCAAAATCATCACGCTTGGCAGGCGGATTTGCGATCGCAGAATGGTGGCAAAAGGCACAGAGAACGGTGCTGCCCATTTTCTAGTAAGTCCCTTAGTCACCTTTTATGACACCCACGGGAAGAAATGTGATGTTGCTATTCTTTACGTCCTGCACCACACGGAACAAAGCGAATTTTTCCAAAATAATATTAAAATATGCATATGTAAATCTTGTCAACGTTTTGCTCGTTAGTAACAAACAATTGCCTTAGTAGAATCTTAAAGTCCTTTCGATCAAAAATAGAAGTACCCTCGTAAAAGTTGAAACAATAAATCATCCATTTATGACGATCTACCCACAACACAGTAAAAGCCTATCTTTGTCAATAACATGGCGATTCTATTGATTTAGAAGCGAACTAATTTGTAAAATGGATCATCTTCCTACGTTTATCATAAAATTCAATGTTTGTGGATGACAGATTTATGTATTTTTACTGTTTAGGATCATCGTTAAGATGTTTTCAGAAAATTCAGACTTGAATGGTAACAGGACGTCAAAACAGTTGGGGAGTCAGACTCTTTCTTCGGCTAACCAATATTGCAGATATCGAAAAAAAGAAGCAAAGGTTTTTGGTTTCATTTTGTGGGACAATGGGCAAGGATTAAGATATCCTACACATAAGGTCCAAAATACTACAAAAAGTGAATGATGAAAATGGTTTTTATTTAATTTCAATCACGCTTGGTTGGTACTCGTATTAGAGTTTAAAATTGTCGAAAACGGTGGGATTTTGCGTAATACACTAACGGTAGAAATTCCTTTCATTTTGGTAGTTTAACTAAATTCCTTGTGTTATTTACGTTGTGGAGACAAATTTTTCGATCATATGAAGTAATAGATTAGCTATAGGTATCCTTCAAAATGATTCAGATTCTGACTGACGGTGAGTTACGCAAACGTTTTGATCACTACCGTCTTAGAAGTTAGGCCCAGTTAAGTTTCACTAAATTCACTTATACCCTTGTTAAGGATGTTAAGGCCTCTTTACACCTATACAGATATGAGGAACAGGGTCTTAAGTTCACTAAACCTCCATAGAAAAAGGGAGGATACTCTGACCAGACGAGTGCTGTGTCTAGTGGACTACTGCCCGACGATTGATGTCGGGACGTGGTAAGCTATGCTTGCGCGATTCAGGATCTTCGCTTGACAACAATGGAACGCTTAGTTCGCATTTGACAGTGTAGATTCAGCTACAGGCCCAATACCTACTAAAGCCTTTGACGTTTCAAATCAAATCATTTATTTGCATAATACAGGTAGGTATAAACAGATGTTACAAAGAAATATTAAGTACTCTGTATCATTACCTAGTAAGGTGTGCAAATATTTATATAATAATTAGTCTAATTAAATAGTTATTAAATTAAAAGTACAGAATAAAAAAAAAACAATAATAAAGATAAAAATTGTTAGATGAATTATAGTATAGTACATGTCATTGACTTACTGATCAAATAGATGAAATTAAAATATTGGTCCGAATTAAAATAAAATTATACAAATGTCAAATTAAGTAAATAAAGCATGTCACACTATTAATTGTATTGTCATGTTATTCCGTCAGTAAATTACTATTTCTATATGTATCTATCTATATTTTTATCCTGTAAGTACAAGTTTCGTTCGATATATCATCCAACACGCTAACCTCGACCAGCACACATGTCACAACACAACCCACCCTCACTTCCCATTTCCTAATGACGCCTCACTCAAACGGCATAAAAACCGACCAAGGTCTAACAGAAATGCTAATGAGGCCCATTAGGCCTATCTGTCACTAAGCAGCTCATAGGAATGCTGTCGACAATACGTTTAAGGACTGCGTAGGCTACTCGTAGGCGCGATCGACAATGATCCGCCGACACCGAATATGGTGCAGTTTTCTTTAATGAGGCGGTAGACGTATGAAAGTTGGAATCAGAAGGTAAACAGCAATTTTCCAGCGAAAAACCCATTTTGTTTTATGTTTAGAGTTGATAATGTCGTTGACATTCTTTTCTGGAATAAACTAAAACTTACGAACGTAAAGCAAACTGAAACAATAATAGTCTAAGTTAAACTTTCATAAAGGTTCAACTTCTAAAAAGAAGACTTCTCTATAGAAAATTTGGCTGGACACATCTGCCATATGTCAAACATACAACCCGTGAGTCTCGCTTAGTGGCAAACGATATTGCGGCAAGTGCAGACGTAGAAAGATGAGCTGGACTCTTTTAATAAAGATAGGTCCTTGGCATACTGTCTTTCCAATTCTGTCCGGAGCTCTGGAGGTTATCGCCCAGCATTTTGACATCAATGGCTAATAATAATAACAGGTTATTTAATGCTCTTCGCAGCCTGTTCCAGTTCAAAAGCAAGATACAAATCTCTTTCACCTACGGCTTTACCATAATGATGAACGCTTTCAATGACCTCTGTGTCTTTGCACAGTTTCGACATTTTTGAAGAGACGTTTTGGGCAGCCATGCACGATGTTCCAGAAAATTCAACATGATTTTATTTTTGTTCGCGTTTTCATGAGCATTTTACACATGGGTCTTCTGAATCTTCCTATGCAGTAGAATTATCAAGTGTTGAATATTTTCAAGATCTCCTTCAAAGGTTGGTGTGCTTTATTGTAAGTGTGCATGTAATTTGGCATATATATTAGCTCATTAAAATGAAGATATAGTCATAAACATCGTGGTTTCTAGATCATTGAAAAGGATATGAGGTTTCTGATGGAGCTTGTTTTCAAAGACATCGAGAAAAAACTTTTTAACAAAAAATTTAACCGCCGAAAAAACTGAAAAGCATAAAATAATAAACCTTAAAATTATGAGTCAGCGCTTTGAGTGATCTTTGTTCATTGATTTTTCAGCGCCGACTCAAAATTTTAAGGTTTATTATTTTATGCTTTTCAGTTTTTTCGGCGGTTTAATTTTTTGTTAAAAAGTTTTTATTTAATATTTTTTGTGGCTTGAATGTACTAATAATACTTGGCAAGGTTTACCCCATCCAATAAAAAAAGAATTATCAAAATCGGACTACTCTGTATAAAGTTATGCGTGGTTATACATTACAATCAGTGAGTGAACAATCAATCATCCCCTGTTTTCCGACCCTTAGGGTTCGATTTTGTTTTCCAAATTTATATGGGACCACCTTGGGAGTATACCCTTTCCAATAAAAAAGAATTATCACAATCGTCTTACCATGTACAAAGTTATGCGTGGTCATACATAAAAAAAAAAAAAAAAAAATATACGCGTCGAATTGATAACCTCCTCCTTTTTTTTCGTCGGTTAATAAAGAAGAATTTATTAGATGACAGATTTCTTGCAAATGATAAGAACCTGCTACTAACAGAATGGAAATCTGTTGCAGAAACAGTTAAGGACAATTCGGAAATTGCATTGCGAGCGCAGCGAACAATTAAAAGGGAAAATCTCGGAATATCCTTGATAGATAGGAGACCATAATTTATAGTTATTGTAACACAAAAGGATGCATGCTGCACTGGAAGTAACCTTAGAAATCACTTTAAACGATGCGAACGGTGAGGTTATCTGTTGAGATCGGCTTCCATTAAATGGAGGGACTGAGTATCTGACCTCTACTAATCCAGTTACTGGATAATACGATATCCCTTCGTAAGCCTGGTTGTCAAACTTTCAGACTTCTTACTACCCGTAACGAGGACATATGTACATGAAATAGATGGGAATTATTTGCCGGAACCATGAGACCTGCATCATCTGACATCTGCATCTGGCGGATGCGTAAGGCGGAGGACAGGGTGAACTGAAAAATCAATGAACAAAGATCACTCAAAGCGCCGACTCATAATTTTAAGGTTTATTATTTTTTGCTTTTCAGTTTTTTTCGGCGGTTTAATTTTTTGTTAATAAGTTTTTATCACACTTCCTATTGCTGTTCACAGTTCACCCTGTCCTCCGCCTTACGCATCCTGTCTGACCCACTCAGCCCATCTAGCTCCTACCA
Organism: Aporophyla lueneburgensis; assembly: GCA_932294355.1. NCBI lineage: Eukaryota > Metazoa > Arthropoda > Insecta > Lepidoptera > Noctuidae > Aporophyla > Aporophyla lueneburgensis. The sequence goes on from OW028735.1 coordinate 15,120,379, forward strand.
CTAGGCTTGTCGCTACACGGTATCGACTCCAGAGCTCATCTGGTACATAGGCCATCGGTCCTTCAACAAAAATGGCCAGCCCCTCGTCAGCTTTCTATGTTGGTAACTCCGCTCAATTAAAAATGTAATAAGCAATTTTGCTCATACCGTTGTAAAAATATTATCTAGTCCGTATTAGTGAATTCCCCGCATTCGTGAATTATAATCAAGTTTGCATGATGGATGATATACTCAATATTCGTTCTCTCTATTCCCCTATGCCTGACACTGCTATGATTCATTTCCCAGTACCTGCCATTAATTCAACAAAGACCCAGCTGTCCAAGATTAATTCTGATCATCACTCAAAGGTTAGACAGGCGATCATCCTACACAGTCGCCTAGATTCTGCTAACTTGGATATAACAAAGGGTGTCGCAACTGTTGGCCGTCTACTGTGATTTAATGAGAGGGGTACATGTAGTGGCAGCATGTCTTATGAACATTCGATAGCATAAGTAAATTGCGTGTATTTTTTCGAACCTGAAATAATTACTGTTATGCGCTCCTAAAAATACTGATCACTCACAAAAATTATTGCACCTCATTTTGTGAACCTCAATAATCTCTATTTTAGGGTCTAAATATACTAAACGACAAAGTCGCACGAATTTGGATTTGCACAGTTAGGTATCGTTCTAACATAGCCTTCCTGGTATGGTTTAGGTAACCTGGCTTAGTTAATGCGACCAAATGTAGGAAAAGGTTACAAAATTTAACAGAGGCAGAATTATTTTCAATAGCGTGCAATATTAGAGGGGCACATTTAGAGGTTTCGTTAAATATTTCTCTAACTAAAATGCTTATGCAAATGTGGAGTTGGTTATTAGTATTAAACAAGAAGGGTCTTAGGTCTATCTCAACGATAAGGCTTCACTTCTAATTTCTAAACGTCTTTAGCATCGCATGTGGTGTAAAGGATTTTGCCCAAGCTCGTCATTCAAAAACAGGATTAGGGAATTATTCTTTAAATTTACAGTCTTTAAAAACACTTAGTTTCAATACATTTTCTCAATCTCAGAACATTTCGGTTGAATGCACTGGCCCGTGGTGACTTGGTTGGTATTCAAAACTATAGAGATTAAATTGCTTTGCGAACAAATTCCTAGTATAAAAACTAGGTTCTGAGAGGGAAAGAATGTCAACAACTCGTATACGAGTAAAATCCTACATTTAAACGTTGATATTATCTCATTCAGCTGTCCACTGCCATGCCGCGAGCTACTAGGGGAGCATAAAACGCAGGTGTACAAACTGCCCTTTATGTAAAATTAACAGTTTTATCATAAGGTCAACTGTGAACAGTTGGAGAAGGAAGGAAGAATACTTTCGTGATACATTCTGAAGTATTTAGAATACGTTTTTTTTATAAATAGGGTGGGACCGGTGGACGTTGTATCTTGTATCTCTTTCGGACGAGACAAATGCAGCTTTTTTGAGCGTGGCATTCGAATTTTTTATTACGTTAATTGGTATGCAAGTAATTATAGCTAATCTAGTACCACGTTCCTTGCTAAATCAAGATACCCCTGCAAAATGAAGACGAAAGAGTTTTACGATAATCCAAATGCAATTCAAGAACGAGGAGGTGGCTTTCAGGACTATGTATTTAAGAACAAGAACACAGAATGTTCTAATAGCCTCACCTCTTTTTTTTGTGGGTGGTATATCATCAAATGACGTCTCCCGCTCTGGGTGGAACGGATTGACAGACTTACTGACGAAAACCCACCGGTGTTCCTTCAGTTGCCAGGGCCACGCACAGTGTTTTATGAAGACGATTTTTCGGACATTGCTTTTTTATATAAAAAACTGATAGTTTAAGTTATTTCAATGCAATATTTCGTATCCCCATTTCACTAGTATGTTTAGTTTATGAGATATAATTTTTTGAAAATCGTCTTTTTTTCAACCAGGTATTTAGAAAAAAAATCATATCTCTGAAACTAAATATGATACGCAATTGTGACCTAAGAAACATCGAAGGCGTTTTTTATGCTGCATATTTTAGAGTACAAATAAATCTCGGAACTTCGTTAGATTCAGACTTATACGAGGTTTTCGGTTTTTAGTTTTTATTTTTTTTCTCGGTAATTCCATCGTATTTGGAAAAGTTATTTATACTAAAATTAGGCCCTTCATCCTCCCTACATACCACAAAAATAACACATCCTAATTGCGTGGAATTTAGAAACCACAACATTTTTAAGTTCGATCCGTATTCTACGTCGTTAGGGTTGTCACGCGATCATATTATATTAGTTCATATCCGGATCTGAAGTTATGTCTATATTTATACCAAAGTTATCCACACAATCAGAAGAATCGCCAAACTTAACGGGCAGTGGGCAGGGCACATTTAAATTTTAATGTCATTTTTAGGGTTCCGTTGCCAAATGGCAAAAAACGGAACCCTTATAGATTCGTCATGTCTGTCTGTCTGTCTGTCTGTCCGTCCGTCCGTATGTCACAGCCACTTTTTTCCGAAACTATAAGAGCTATGCTGTTGAAACTTGGTAAGTAGATGTATTCTGTGAACCGCATTAAGATTTTCACACTAAAATAGAAAAAAAAACTATAAATTTTGGGGTTCCCCATACATAGAACTAAAACTCAAAAATGGTTTTTTCCATCAAACCCATACGTGTGGGGTATCTATGAATAGGTCTTCAAAAATGGTGATGAGGTTTCTATTATCATTTTTTTCTAAACTGAATAGTTTGCGCGAGAGATACTTCCAAAGTGGTAAAATGTGTGTCCCCCCCCCCGTAACTTCTAAAATAATAGAATGATAAAACTAAAAAAAATATATGATGTACATTACCATGTAAACTACCACCGAAAATTGGTTTGAACGAGATCGAGTGAGTAGTTTTTTTTAAAACGTCATAAATCGTAAACCGCAATTTACCTTACATTCAATCAACTGAAATATAAAATAATAAAAAAACATTTATTTTTAAACCGAGAATACCTACAGGTTTGTACGGAACCCTCGGTGCGCGAGTCCGACTCGCACTTGGCCGGTTTTTGTTTTTCAGAACTACCTCCAATAGAACAATTTAGGGGTTTTTAAAGATCGTATGGAGGAATCTTATTTCTTAGGTTAATAATCTAAAACTTAGAACAAATTAAAATCAAAATAATGATTGTCATTGCCGATTCTGTTGTACACCGAACTAAACTATCTCTAAAATTCCTTACTTTTGGCTATGAGAATTGTAACGCTATTCTGCAAGAAAAAATCTCTTAATTTAAAAATAATTTGACACGACTAAAATCGAATTTGACAATCGCGACTCAACGTGGTATTTTTTTTTCTTTTGGCTTCGCAACGTGGTACTTGTGCGCTACGCAATGATTTTTTTGAGAGATGAAGGCGCGCGCTAGTAGGCAGCTTGGACGTGTTTTATATGAAAATTTTCACTTTTTGTTTGAAAAATATAAAAAAATATTACCCACGTGTTGAAATTTAAATGTGCAGTGGTTTTAAAGGGGGTTGAAATTTTCATTATTTTTGTGATAGGACACGCCATTTTCGAGATATAAGCAAAACAAAAGGAAAACAAAAAATACAGTACTGTCTTTGCCCGTGAAGGCGAGGCCTTAGTGTGAATTTTAGTTCATGATCACTAGTCTTATGCCACACTTTTTAAATCGCGATTAAAAATAGTCAGATTTAGTTAAAATAAATTATTAAGTCAAAATTTTTGGTGAAAACCGGCAAACTCAGAATAGCAAAATTGACATTTTCACTAAACTAATAATTCAGTGCAATCTTAGTGCTATCAAACTAAAATATAGTTAACTTGTGTCATTTTTAGTCTATTTCAGAATAGAAAATCGTTGTTTGACAGGGATAAACCAAATTTAAGTGATTTTTATTTTAGTTTAGAGAATTTTGTGACAATAGAATCGGCCCGTTATTAATTTGTCAAAACTACCGTCAAACTTCAGTTTTGAAGGGTGTTAAAGTTTTTATGAAAGTATGCGCGAACGAAGCTGCTGGCCAAGTGTAGTTTCAGTATAAATAACTTATCCCAATACTACGGAATTATCGAGAACTAAATAAATAAAAACCTAAAAACCTTTTATAAGTCCGGATATAACAAAGTTCCTAGGATTAATAGTCGAAATTTTAATAACCAATACGTACCATTAAATAAAAATTGAGTCATCAAAATTCAGATTAGAAAGTGACAACCCTAGCAAAAACAGTTAATTTGGAATAACTTCTAGATTCCACGCAATTAGGATGTGTTATTTTTGTGGTATGTAGGGAAGATGGAGGGCATAATTTGAGTATAAATAACTTTTCCAAATACGGTGGAATTACCGAGAAAAAAAATAATATATATTTTTATATGATATTTTTTCTAAATGCCCGGTTGAAAAAAAGACGATTTTCAAAAAATTATATCTCAAAAACTAAACATACTAGTGAAATGGGGATACGAAATATTGCATTTAAATAACTTAAACTATCAGCTTTTTATATAAAAAAGCAATGTCCGAAAAATGGTCTTCATAAAACACTGTGCCACGGTATAACTCTTTCGAACAAATCTCGCGACCCTGGCAGGCATCAGTACTCACCTCTGCGATGTCAAATGCGACAGCATCATAGATCACAAAATTCCCATCATGCATTTTCGAAAATACTGGTGCTGTTGAGACAGCGAAAACAGGCCATGATGTAGTAAAAATAGAGCCAAAAGATGATAGTGAGATTACTCCAGACATTTAAAGTATCGCGACAGGTAAGGCTATTTTAATGCACCTTTTAGTAACTCTGAATACACCAGTACTATTTCAAAGTCTAATAAGTACTGTTTTATTTAAATACAAGGATAAACATAACATAACTATTTTATACTAGGTACTAAATTAAATGAGTAACTATATAAATACCCGCCCAAGAAGAGGTGGGGATGGAAGAAGAGGGATTGAATTGGCCCTGGTAAAGGATGCCTGGAGGGATGTGGGAGCGACCTTTGCTCAGAAGTGGGACAGGGTAGACCCGTTAGAAAAAAAAAACTATATTAATAAATTTAAAACCAAAAGGACACTTAGGCGAGGAAGTCCGGAAACCTACCCAGAAGACTGGCAGCATTACCACGTTGAATGGCAATGCTAATTCTTTGGCCAGCCCTCTGGTCACGTGAAGTGCCGACCAGTTAAATAATATGGATAATATTGTTCTGCTCGACAGTACAAGTTCAATTATTCATAGTACATGTGCATAAAGTGTTATTGTGCAAATATTTTACGACGCGATCAGAATATCTTGTTTGATTGTATCCAGATTAGTTTATAACGTCAACATAAACGGTAAACTTGTTACAGTGGTTTCATAAACTTTATTGTGAGTGGATTGGGTCTGGAATTAAAGCACCCACAGACATGTGCGACACGCCGATGTGACGTGATTCTAGAAATACAATTCGCATAATGTTGTTCTAAAATTTAATAATAAAATAAACTAAAAGGGAGACTTTAAAACAAACCCATACTAAAAATTAGAAAATGATTTCAGTTCGGCTAGCTATAAGCATGTTTTTTCGTTTTTTTTTTGCTTTCCTTGTCATATTGGCCAGGATAATAGCACAAATTTATGAAATTATTGTATTGTCGGAAATTATTGCATCAGTCCTCGATAAGTGTGTAAATTCTCAAATTAATTCCGACGTTTTGAAGGACCCCCTTCGAAACGTCGATTTTAATTATAAATTTTATAAATGACGTTCGGAGATTCCGTTACATATATACCAAGCAATTAAAAACGTGTTAAAAAGTCACGAAGCGCTGTCGCGTCGCGTCTGTCAGAGGGAGCGTTTAAAGCTGTACCTATTTACTTGGCAGTACCTATATCTTGCACTATATTATGTTTGTGGTGAGGCATTTTCAATCTAATAATGAACTGGTTTTATGCAACTTTGTACATCAAGATCAAGACGTCTAGATTTGCTAATACGCTACAGTTACTATTATTTTTTATGTTATTATTGGATTATAAACAAGAACAGGCAATGCCCACCTTCTGGGAAGAGGCCATAAGCATAGCCCCCCCTAAATGGTCATAGGAGTGTCAGATTTGTTTCGTCCTAGACACAAACGACTTTTTGCTAGATCAATTGTTCGTCTAAGGACTTAAAGGCTTATTCAGACCGGCGCGACGCGACAGCGCGACGCGATTCTTGTAGAACAATTTCCATGAAGTTCACATAAAAATTGTTCTACGAGTGTCGCGACGCGCTGCCGCGTCGCGCCGGTTTGTAGGAGGCTTAAGGCGAAAAGGGCCCAGTATAGCCCGTGAAATTCAAATTTACTTTAACTATTTCGTAATTTGGTCAGTGTCAGGTTGCATCTTGAAGAAATTATGATTCGCGAGCGTAACGTTGATGTTTGTTCTAAATTATAATCTTTAGAATAATCAATACGACCCTAAAAGTTCATATATAACACTATTGATGGATATTTCTCAATAAAAACAATTGAACTTCGCGGGTTACTCTGGCATATCCCTACATTTTTTTAAGCATTTATGTTTTAACTAGCTTTTGCCCGCGGCTTCGCCCGCGTGGTTGTCGGAAATTATCGCAAGAGGACGTACTACCGCGGTAAGAATGTATTAATCCATGTTATACATACATAAAATTACGCCTGTTTCCCATGGGGGTAGGCAGAAACTACGGAACGCCACCTGCTACGATCCTTACATATCATGTGTGTTTGATGTACTTAAAATAAAACTAAAAGTATTCAGAGTAAGAAGACTGCGACATAGGGTTGGATTGAATTGAATATAAGTCTTACTGGTTTTTCTTAATGCTCCTATTCTACCTATACAAACACTCAATTATTTACCAGACACCAAATTAAACATAGTTATAAGAATAGTACTTTGGCCAGTGGCTTCGCCCGTACAGCTGTCGGAAAATATCTCCCGGGAACGTATATGGTAAGTATCCAGGATAACCAAAAAACCAAATCCATCCAAAAATCTAAACATCTGAGCCATATTTCGCGGTCTCTTACTTGGAATAATACAATTGGGTTTATTTTGAGTACTTCGAACACACATGATATTCGCATTTACTATGAAGCCAAAGTAATATGAATTACAATATTACAATCCTACTAATCCTGCAGTACCCGACCGCTACCAAGCGAGATGGCCGGACATGGGACGGCCCGCTAGCCGCTCTGCGGCAATTTTATTATAATCTCTGATATCTTCTAAAATATTCATTTTAATGATATGCTGTAAAGGGAAATTTTGATGTACATGAAATGCACAATTTATTTAAGGTACTTAATTGGATAAGGATTAATGCTGTATTGCTTAAAATCGCATTCATAAATAAGCCATTATTTCTCGTAAAAAGTAAAGGATAAAAATGGTTATTGTGGGTTATCCCTAAGAGTTAGACATATACCATCGCGGACTTTTTTGTAGAACTTTTTAAGGTGTACAATACTGTAGTACATTATTTTGATCTAATTCGTAGAGTTCAGCCAGCGTTCGCAATGTAAGCGCAAAAAAATGAGTTTATTTATGACATCACATTAGAAACCTCTAAAATTATCAGCGTTTCTTTACTATATTATACATGTTATATACATATAAACCTTCCTGTTGAATCACTCTATCTATTAAAAAAACCCGCAACAAAATCCGTTGCGCAGTTTTAAAGATATAAGCATACATAGGGACAGACAGACAGCGAAGTGACTTTATTTTATAATATGTAATGATGATGATTTGCTGTATTAAATGAGAAGACGAAAATTGTTCAATCAATCGGTTCGAAAGTGACAGTACCTATACATGTATTTAAATGACGAGACATTAAATAAAAGGAAAAAAAAGAATGTTGCTCTACCGTTATACAATTAGGCTCCTAACTATATATTTGAGTAATTAGGGCTGTCCCGAAAAAAATACTTTAGACAGACAGCAAACAGGCCAACTTTTCCGTTATGTGGCTTAATAAGGTAAAAGCTAAAAAGTTGATTCAAATCCAAGTTCTCAAATATGCTAAAAATAGTTTTAGTAATTCAGACCTTAAGTCTGAAGTTGCAGTTCTAACTAAGATGAGATATGAATAAATTCATATCAAATGCGCAAACGGCGACTGCCGGCGCCACTTCACACCTTGAGAATATCCCTAACGAACAATCGTGACTTAAATATTCATCACGATAGGCCTCTTATGTATGGTTAAAAGTATTCTCCTGATCACGTACCTGCGATACAGTAATTAAGTACAGTTTGCGGCTGTACTACCCCTTTGGAAGATTCGAAAAAAGGGTCTTCACTCCTTTCCACTCATCATGATTCCCCTGCCCTAATCCATATTAAGATGTAGTGAGAAAAATTTAAAAGAGTATGCATGGACGGTTTGGTCATGTTGAGAGGATGAATGAAGGGTTGCTAGCAAAAAGTATTTACAGGGCAGATGTGAGTGGAAACGCCGGAAGGGGACGCCCTAGGAGAACATATAGAGCCTTATTGGTGATGTTCTTCAGAAAGGTCAGGTGCGCAGTACTCACAAACGGCGTGCGTGTATGACCAGATGTATGAACGTGAACGAGGTAAAAGGAGGGATCGTAGCAACGTTACAAAAGGCATTTTTTTTGTGCATGGGAAATCAAATAGCGTGTCCGGCTCCGGGCGGAGCGGGAGGGCGTGTCAGAGTTTTACTAAAAAAAAACCATGCGTGTTCCTTGTACCTAGTACAAGTTGCCTATACTCTTTCGAACAAATCTCACGACCCTAGCAGGAACATTACAAAAGGCTAACATTTTTTTTTTCTGGATGGGAAATCATCAAATGACTTCTCCCGCTCTGGGCGGTGCGGGAGGGCGTGTCAGACTTTTACTGACTAAAACCCACCCGTGTTCCTTCAGTTGGCCACGGTATCTCGCTTGAACAATCTCGCGACCCCGGCAGGCATCGGTCCTATTAGACCCCATCACTGCTGCTGACATCTCTTTGAGGCGCGCGTGGAACACTACGCGCCGTCGACCCGAGACTGGTCCTTACCGGGCGGCGAGCTACCCATTGCTCGGACAAGGCTAACATTATAAACAGATTCCTACATCAATTTAATTTATTTCTATGTATAGAGCACCAGTAGTTACAACTTGGCAACTTCGCCAGCCCTAACTACAATCAGGTAACCTACGTAGGCAATACACCGATACCTACAAAAACATGACGGTCCCGTCTATATATAAATTTTTTCGTCACCAATCGGTTACTAAGACTTGGCTGACCTTAAATGGTGACGAGATTAGCGAGGCAAAAAGTTTACAACTTGAATGGGAGTAACGGTGCCTTGTACTTGCTGAAGGTAACAGTTCATTGAATGAATGCTGTTATATATTTTTGAAGGCATACATTGATTACTTTTTATGGTAAGTTTGCAACTGGTTTTGGCTAATAGAACCGCATAAGGATTATTTGACATAACTGAGTAGAGCTAACGACGGATAGTCCATCAATTAATCAAAATATTTTTATTTCACACTAGCTTCTGCCCGCGACTTCGTCCGCGTCAAATTTTTGCTCTCCTGACCCTTCCCGTCGCATCGATTTGCCTGCTAGTTTTCGTCCATTTTTCGTTGCTGCTCGCTCCTTTTGAGTTATAGTGAGTCACCCTTAAAAGATAGACATATGCACTCGCGGAATTTTATTTAGAACTTTTTAAAAGGAACAATTCCGTCATACATAATTTTTGAGTTACTTTAACCGTTTACGCAGCGCACGCAACGGAAACTCTCAAAAGGAATAAATTTTCCCCGTTTTTGCAACATTTTTCATTACTGCTCTGCTCCTCTTAGCTGTAGCGTGATGTTGTATAGCCTATAGCCTCCCTCGATAAATAGGCTACCCAACACAAAAAGAATTTTTCAATTCGGACCAGTAGTTCCTGAGATTAGCGCGTTCAATCAAACAAACAAACAAACTCTTCAGCTTCATAATATTAGTATAGATATACCTACATGGGCACTTATGAACCGTCAGAAGCTAGGTGCACTAGGTGATAGATCGATTAACCCATCTTTAGATCATTACGGATAGTGAAACCCATCTTAAGATCTTCAGAACTTATGCTTAGCTACCTATATTCTTGCAAATAAATATATAATCACTAGCTTCTGCCCGCGACTTCGTCCGCGTCAAATTTTTGCTGCCCTGACCCTTCCCGTCGCATCGATTTGCCTGCTAGTTTTCGTCCACGTCGTTTTGAGTTATAGTGAGTTAACCTTAAAAGATAGACATATGCTCTCGCGGACTTTTTTTTAGAACTTTTTAAAAGGAACAATTCCGTCATACATGATTTTTGCGTTACTTTAACCGTTTACGCAGCGCATGCAACGGAAACTCTCAAAAGGAATAAATTTTCCCCGTTTTTGCAACTTTTTTCATTACTGCTCCGCTCCTCTTAGTTGTAGCGTGATGTTATATAGCCTATAGCCTCCCTCGATAAATAAGCTACCCAACACAAAAAGAATTTTTCAATTCGGACCAGTAGTTCCTGAGATTAGCGCGTTCAATCAAACAAACAAACAAACTCTTCAGCTTCATAATATTAGTATAGAAGATATACCTACATGGGCACTTATGAACCGTCAGAAGCTAGGTGCACTAGGTGATAGATCGATTAACCCATCTTTAGATCATTACGGATAGTGAAACCCATCTTAAGATCTTCAGAACTTATGCTTAGCTACCTATATTCTTGCAAATAAATATATAATCATATCATTTTTTGAAAAATATTCAACAAGAATTCGTTCGATGAATTCTCGAGTTGCCAAACAAAATTGTCCAATAAAATAAAAAAATAAAACAAAAATGTTTTATTTTTTTTATTTTTTTTTAATTATTTCAATTACTTACATAGAATTCTTTGACATACTTACATGATTCGGAGATCACCTTTTAAGCATTAAATGGTTATAATGATTTGACATGATCAATCTACCTAGTCTTTTCCCAACTATGTTGGGGTCGGCTTTCAGTCTTACCGGATCCAGATGAGTACGAGTATTTTACGTGGAGCGACTACCTACCTGACTTCCACAACTCGGTTATTGGGCAATACAGTACTTCATGGTCAGACTGGTTGTCGGACTTTCGAACTTCTTATGACCCGGAACCACTGACAAAGTGCCACGAATGACAACCGGGACCTAGCCAGAGTTCAACCCAATGACGTATCGATTGGCAGAAATAACCACAAAACTAGCTTTCTTACAATTTTTTTCTCAAATTAATTTTGTGACTTCGATAGGCACTTACTTCACCGAAATGTAACAAAAAATTTGTTTACGACCACTCTAGCTAACCGCAGTAAATGACACAATTATGAGCTCATTTGTATCGATACCACCGATGACATCAGCCGGGCATCAAACCTGCATATTTGGCAATACGCTCGCCCCCACTGCGCCCACGGTCAGTAAATAACTTCACGGTTAGTCGTTAAGGGCATGAGTTGATCGGAAGGACAGATTGTAAGTAAACATCTTACATCATTTGGTACTTAAAGTTGTTGTAAATGAATATGAGGTATTATGTAATGAATGGACTTGAATGAAGGTAGCGTGGAGTTATTTCCTGACATAGTTGTGAAAACAACAACTTCCACAATCATCATCATCATTTCAGCCGAAAGAAGTCCACTGCTGGACATAGGCCTCCCCAAAGTACAGCCATTTCGACCGACTCTGGCTTTTCGCATTTAACGGATTCCTGCGGCTTTCACTAGGTCATCAGTCCACCTTGTGGGACGCGTTTTACCTACCACTTATGCGGGTAAAATAAGAGATACACTTTACAAGGTAGATACGAGTGCAAACGTAGGAGGGGACGCGCTAGCTACAAAGACATAGTGGCCCTATTTGTGATGTTCTTCAGTAATTTGCAGCCCGTCCCTAGTTCAGGAGACGTCCTAAGCCGAGGTGCAGACTCCACAGCGGTTGCCTTAGCGTGTTATCGCTTAGTTTTTAGTGGTTTGGCTCTTAATTTATATGTGGTCTTAATTTATTGAGACTGCTATAGGAAACTCCGGTTAATCAAATAAAAAATAACGGTTAAAAATAATTATGTTCGACATAAAGTCCAGATGCGTAGTACTCACAACTAACGTGCGTGTATGAGTATGACCGAAGGCCCTAGCACGCGCTCCGATTAGCCCGGAATTGGTAAAGGGGTAATCGATGGCCCTAGTGTTTCTTTAACTAATTCGACTTAAGATCGACTGCGTTCTGCGCGTTGATCATTTTTCCGTCTATTGAGCATCCGACCATAGCTCCGCTAAGCCCCATTTGACAGCATTCTTTTGATTACTGTACCAATTTTTCAGGAGAGATACTAGCTCCCTCGGTACAGTGGTCTCTTCAACCAGTTTATGCCAAAGAACGTCATATGACACCAGGTCGAAGGCCTTTGAAAGATCAAGAAAACACGCGCATATTGGTGTCTTCCTGTCGGTATAGTTCCCTACCTTCCCTATTCCCCTATTTCAGTCCCTTATCTTATCTGAATGTTTCACAATTTATGCGCTTATCTACCGCCCTGAAATAAGATTTGTACAATATTGTAACAAGAAACGATTAATTAATAAAGAGAAGACCAGTTTTGATTATTAAAAAAAAAACAAATAAATATCATTTCTAATTCTCGATATCCGAATCTGATTACCTCGTTGGTAACATCAAATAAAACTTGTCAGTCCTATAATAAAAGCAATTTATTAAAACCGGTCTAGTATAATTTAGACAAGCGATTAGGGATCCGTAGTTATAATCTTCAACAGCATAACTGCACTATATAATTATGTAGAATATAGCTTACTTACATAATCAGCCTAGATAATGTCCCACTGCTGGGCCAGAGGCCTGCTCTTTTCGAGAGGGAATGGGTTGTAATCTACCACATGAGCCCAGTGCAGGCTGACACATGTCTTCAAACTGTTGGTTCTTATGAAGTAGTCTTGTTCAGAATTGTCAAAAATACTTGAAACCTTCATGGTTTCTCAAACAAGACGAACCTAAGTCGCTCATCATCATCATCATTTCAGCCGAAAGACGTCCACTGCTGGAGATAGGAATCGTCGCCATAATCGCCAGGCTTGGCAGGCGGGTTGGTGATCAGACAGTATGGTGGTAAAATGCTAGATACCGCTGCTGTCCATTAAGGCCTTATTAGATGTAAGTCGCTTAGTCCCCTTCTACGACACCCACAAGAAGAAATGAGATGGAATCTAAGTCCCTAAAAACATGTTATTAAAACTTATAAATGTTTTATTTATTTACCTACGGAGCCCAGGAGCCCATGACAAAGGTCCATTAGAACTTGGCAGCCATTAGTAATTTGTATGTGAACTAGTTTGAGAGTAATTTGGCGAATGGCGGGCGATACGAATATGGTCTGTGTTTGATGGCATTAACCTTGATACAGAACTTGGTTCAATAGCTCTAGTTGATGTTCCGAATGTTTGATTAGGGAATATAGAAGTTTTAGGTTACCATGAGAAATGGGTGAGCAGTGTCACTGCTAGTCAGTATCACATCGACGCCACATGATCTACCTGTATACTATATATTTTTTAGAATTTTACAAAAAAATTACGTATTGAGAAATGCTATGTTCGTTAGCTGTTTATCAAAGAATAAAGATATGATAGAAGGAGGCTATAATCCTACTTCCTACTTAATATTATAAACGCGAAAGTTTGTATGTATGGATGTATGGATGTTTGTTCCTCTTTGACGCAAAAACCTGTGATCTGATTTAGATGAAATTTGGCGCACAGATAGTTTATAATCTGGATTAACACATAGGGTACTTTTTATCCTGGTAGTAGGTTCCCACGGGATAATTTACAACATCTACGTGGGCGAAGCCGCTGGCAAAAGCTAGTACAATTATATAGGCCTTGACTTCGTTCCCTTTATGCACGCAATAATATTCATTTTTAACACGCTTTTATTAGGTCGACCTGTATGTAAAGTTACATACAGGTCGACCTAATAAAAGCGTGTTAAAAATGTTACCTTACCTTAAAAAGTTACCTTAGGGCGCATTCACACGGGATACGTCTTTGACGATTCGGTATAAAACACGATTCGCCTTGACGGATAGATGTTCACATTGAATACGGAATCGTGTTTTTTCACGATTCGTCAAAATATCCGAATTGATGTTCACATGTTGTTTCGTGATTGTGTTCAGTTGAGAGTAACTACCAAAGACAATGGACGTGAATACTTTAATTTTGTACTGGTATTATCGTCGATCTAAAAAAAGAAAAACAAGAAGAATACACTGGGTGCATCCAATTTTAAGGCAAAGACAAAGTGTTGGGGATTTTTATACTTTGATGAGCTCGTTACGAGAAGATGATACCAAATTTTACACTTATTTTAGAATGTCTAAAGATACCTTTGACTTCCTTCTCCAAAGGTTGGATACGGATTTGAGAAAACAGGATACATGTATGAGAAAGGCCATTAGCCCTGAAGAAAAGTTGGCGATAACTATAAGGCAAGAAAAACTAATTATATTATTTATTATTCTTATTTATTGGTTATATTTATGATAATTTAGAACATGTTTTTAGAAATTTGATAGATCCAGATAATCACTTAATTGACTTAGAGCTGTAGATAGTGCCGGTGATGCACTTGGATCATCGCGATGGATCAGCGATGTTCCAGGTTGTAGAGGGGTGGGCGTTTCTGCAGACACTTCTGCATTTACTATCGATGAACTTTCAGGAAGAGGCCGAGTATTATTATTATTAGACGTTCCTCCCGGTGATTCTTGAGGCTTAGTATAATAACCACCACTATTATAGTTGTGATGATGTGAATTGTAATAATTTTGATGCCAATTCGAATAGTTTCGTCCAGTTTTAATACTCTGTATTAGGTTAATGACCCCAGATTGGAATTCCAGTATTTGATCATCATCAAAATGCCGAAGGGATGGCAGAACCCCCTTAAAAAAATTCATGTTACGGTCATCACTTCCAATTGTGTTTAATTGATGATCAACAAGTTTCATCATTTTATCATCCAATACGCTGCCACTATCCATTCTTTTCTTTTTTGATGATGATTCTAAGTGTTTCTCTTTCTGATTTTCTTGTTGATCTGCATTTTCTCTTTGGGCTTCATCTCTTGTATTTGGATTATTGTCATATGTTTCACCTGGCTTAATAATTGGCTTCAAAAAGCTCATCTCTTGATTATATTTGTAGGGCTTAGATTTTGTACCAGACCCAGATTTTTTTGTTTCTTTGTTTTCATCTAATGATTTCCTCCAAGTGTCTCTCAATTGTGTCCACCTTTTCATCACTGAACTTCCTGAAACAATAATTCATAAAACTGTATGAACGGTTTTATAAGAAGATTTTTATTTACATCGCATTATTCCCAATATTACAAAACAACCACAGATGAATATATATATACTAGAAAACAACTGTAATAATAAGGACACGGTTTCGAAACACGTCACGACAAGACGAGCGGTCTGTTGTCGGGCGAATATCTATTCACAAACGCCGTTCGCTGTCCGTCTGTGTATTTATGAATTATTATACATAAATAAAATATACAGGGACCTGATCTGTGGTTGTTTTGTACGGGCTACGCCCCATACGTTTTATAACGGTTTTTGCTTTCGTAAAAAGAGGATGCTTAGTAAGCTGAATTTGTATAATTGAAGAAGCGCTTGAAGAAGTTGTATTTTCATTTAGACTAATCTATCCCACTAGGCAGCCAGTCAAACATATGAAATCGTTTGGGTGCCTAGTGGGAACGCTTATTCTGAATGAAAATACGACTTCTTCATCCCACTAATTTGGTTTTAATGAAATATTTTTTTAGGTATTTGGCGTCAGGACTTTCCTATGAAGATCTTCATTTTAGTTATCGAATTGGCAAATCAACCATTTCCACCATCGTAGTAGAAGTGACGCAAAGTATATGGAATAATTTATATGAAGAATTTATGCCACTTCCTAATAAGGAAGAAGAGTGGTTAAAGATAGCAAGTGGATTTAATGAAAAGGCCAATTTCCCTCACTGCCTTGGAGCAGTTGACGGGAAGCATATTAGGCTTCGAAAGCCGTCAAATAGTGGTTCAGTATATATCAACTACAAAGATTTCTTTTCAATAGTGTTATTAGCAGTCGTAGATTCAGATTATCGATTCGTTTACGTCAGTGTAGGTTCCTATGGAAAAGAATGCGACTCATCAATATTTAAAGAGTCAAGTTTTTGGAAAATGTTGACAGAAGGCCGTTTGAATATACCCGAACCAAGGCCTTTATTTACAGAATCAGAAGTTCAAGTTCCTTACGTAATTATTGGCGACGAGGGATTTGGTTTACACACACATTTATTAAGACCTTTTGGTGGAACGCATCTTGACAGAGGTAAACGAATATTTAATTATCGTTTAACCAGAGCGAGAAGATACGTTGAATGTGCGTTTGGCATTCTAGCAAATAAGTGGAGAATTTTACATAGACCCATAGACCTTAAACGAGAAACAGCTATTTCAGTAGTGAAAGCTTGTACTGTCCTCCACAATTTGATTATAAAAAAGGAGGGAATTGAATTAGAAAAAGAATTTAATTTTGAAAATTTACTACCCCAGGAAGTATCACCGAGTGTCGGAACTGGCAATTCAATGAGAAATGAATTTATGACCTACTTTCTATCAGAAACTGGATCAGTACCATGGCAAGACAACAAAATATAGGCAGTATAGATTTGTATTTAAAATTTTCTCAATAAAAACTTACCAAACAACCTTTTGATCCATTTCTTCAAAATCTTCTTTCAAAATTATGCATATTTCCCGCCATGCTGCTGTTTTAGCGGTTTTGTCCTTATAAATTTCCAAAAATTTATTCCATAAAACTGGCCTGTCTTTGATTGCAGCAATCAAAACTTCGCGATTTATTTGTTGGTCATACAATTTTTCTTTTTCTTTTTTCGACATGATTTTATTGAAGCGCAGCGCTACACGTCTTAACAAGTCAAAGGAATGTACTGAATTGAGCGGGCGCGCGGCGGGTGGGGCAGACAGGCGGGCGGAGCAGGCAGGCGCGCGGGGCGCGAGCGCCAATCACGATTCGAGATTTTTAACGAATCGTCATTCTAATGACCGTAGTGACCGACGTATCCGTCTACGTCTTTTTTCACGATTCGTGAAGCGTGTGAACATGGGTATATAAAAAGCATTGCTCCCGTCAAAAAAAATAACGAATCGTGAAAAAACACGATTCGTGAAAAATCACGATTCGTCTTCGTGTGAATGAGCTCTTAGATTCCATTACATAGTTAGTTCTAACTATGTAATGGAATCTAAGGTAACTAATTTAACCATCTTCCAAGGATCGTAGCGTCATGAAAATTGGCAGCTGTATGTAGTTCTGATGACAATACAATAATATGGTACTGTCGAACTGATCTGATGATGGAGCCGGAAGATATGAACTGGAACTTCATGATGGAACATCGTATCATAGCTGTGTTTGGACTTGTTAGAAAAGTCTTGTAATGAACTTTGACCACGATTAGGTTTCAAGGTCTGATGATGAAGCCGGAAGATAGGCACTGGCATTCCATGTTGGAATATCGTATCATAGCCGTGTTTGGACTTGTTAGAAAGGTCTTGTAATGAACTTTGACCACGATTAAGGTTTTGGTTTTTACGTGCATTTATAAAAGCGTGTTTTTCTAGTGTTTTTTAAAGTATAAATTTATTTCTACAATAGTTATGAACTTATGGTAATGCTATTCCTCGTTAGACGGCTACAGAACCTTGGCATGAACCAGATCGTTTCACATCCCAAATGACTACCCATTACGAGTCATAAGCATGATATAACATGGTATTTACATTTTTGGCAAAGAAAACGTAAAATAAAAACATGAATCTGGACTGTCGCAAAATAAAGCCAAGGTTCTAGAACGCTGTTCATGCATGACTCTCGACAGATTTTACCATGAATCAACCCACTGCTGGGCATAGGCCGTTCTCAAGTTGCGCTTCCACACCTAAAGGCCAATTCTTGTAATTAAAAACGTTTAAATCTAGTCGCAGTCTCATCTCAGCGACAATCATATGTCAAAAATGTATGGGATTAGACTGTGCAGGTTCTTTACATTACGAGAATTTCCGCTTTATTAATTTTTTCTCATTCAAGCCGCCATTTTAAATTCGTCAGTATTTCTTGTTGGGTGGCGTAAACTTAACTAAGTACTCACGATATCCACTGAAGGATTTCTCAATATATAAGCAGTTTTAAATCAACTCTAGCTACTGCCCGCGACTTCGTCCGCGTCAAATTTTTGCTCCTCTGACCCTTCCCGTCGCGAATCGAATTGCCTGCCAGTTTTCGTCCATTTTTCATTGCTGCTCCGCTCCTTTTGACTGTAGCGTGATGTTATATAGCCTTCCTCAATAAATACGCTATCCAGTACATAAAGAATTTCTCAATTCGGACCAGCAGTTCCTGAGATTACCGCGTTCAACCAAACAAACAAACTCTTCAGCTTTTTAATAATAGTATAGATTAATACTTCACTAATAGTCATGAACACGGGCCTAAATCTCTTTCTCAAATCTCGGAAGCCAAGTTCGCGTACCAAACAGCACCTTGCCCCATCCACAGTATGTTTAAACTTCAAAGCGTGCGAAAGTCAATAAAATCAATCAGCTGGCAACATTAGCGTCGTCATATTTCGCCGGGACAGCGAATAAAACGCACTCGACGAGTGTGCGAGACATATGGCACTGGCAACACTGATTTATTGAAGAATTTCAACTGCGATTCAAAGGAGTCTTTAGTGTTAAGGTTTAATTTCAATTCGTAATTAATTTACATACGTAAAGTTGGAGAGAAGATATTTGTTAAGTTTGAAATGTATTATTTAACTTTTCTACAGTTGCTTGGAAATAACAACGTATGATAACATTTGCATAGCGAAAGATAAAACCTTCATGATAAAAAGTAGAAAGACTTTATTTTTGGCATTGAAAACACTGAACTCGCAGAGCTGTCAAAAACAAACGTCAAAAGTCAGATCAAAAGTTTTTTAGACATTTTAATTTTTAATATTATATTCTAATTTCTTATTAGTTTTTCGTTATTATTTATACGAGGACTTAAAAGAAAAATAGAAGCCTAAACTTTTGTTAATATAAAAATATGGCACGATACGACAGAGCAATAACAGTATTCTCCCCGGATGGCCAGCTTCTCCAAGTGCAGTATGCCCAAGAGGCGGTAAGGAGGGGTTCCCCAGTCGTGGGCGTTAGAGGGCCTGACGTCATAGTCCTGGCAGTAGAGAGGAAGTCAGTGGAACTGCTTCAAGACGAGAGAACGGAGAAGAAGATCGTGCCGTTAGATGACCATGTTGTGCTGGCTTTTGCTGGGTTGAGGGCTGATGCTAGGGTGCTGATTTCAAGGTAGTGTTTTCTTAGAATTTCATAGAAAATCGAAGTATTAAAACTTATGCCTTAGAATCTTAGTTATTTCTTCGAAAATTTTCAATAAGGCTAATATCATACCAAAACACGGAAACAGAGAGCATGACAACATGAAAATAACGAGTAGCATGGAACAAACGTTTCTTGTTAGGTTTGATGAAAAACAATTGCGAGGCTTTTTCGAATATCATGATACTTGATAAAAAAAGCAGTTGCAGCCTAGTGGTAGGTCCCGGAATACAGACAGGCGATTTCCTTGCAGTGAAGGGAAACATCGTCGGGAAACCGGCATGTCAAAGAACCGAAACATTCTAAGACATGTGACATCTACCAACCGTCTCACAGAGAGGAGGCCTGTATCCCAGCAGTGGGAACATTATAGGCTGATTGTGTTACGAAAATAGAGAGCTTGACTACAGTTGCGCGAGAATTTACTTGTTTGGAAGCTTGTGTAGGTAGGGGTACCCTACAACTCATCATCATCATTTCAGCCGAAAAATGTCCACTGTTGGACATAGGCCTCTCCAAGCTGCCTACATACAAACTTAGAAACAAACAAATTCATCTTTACTAATACCAAATCATCATCATCATCATCATCATCATCATCATCATTTCAGCCGTAATACGTCCACTGCTGGACATGACCTCCCCCAATTTGGGGGGGCTTTGCCACAATCGCCACGCTTGGCAGGCGGATTGATCTCAGTATGGTGGTAAAATGCATAGAGAACGCTGCTGCCCATTCTCTAGTAAGTCCCGTAATCGCCTCTTACGACACCCACGGGAAGAAATGGGGTGATGCTATTATTTACGTCCAGCACCACACGGTACGGTACGGTATACCAAATCAAGGATGACTGATCCCGGATTTTCTTTTTCCAGGGCCCAAATAGAATGCCAATCACATCGCCTAACAGTAGAAGACCCGGTCTCCCTGGAGTACATAACGCGGTACATAGCCGAAATGAAACAGAACTATACTCAGAGCAATGGCAGACGGCCCTTCGGTATATCCTGCCTGATAGGCGGCTTTAACTACGATGGGTTCCCGCATCTGTTCCAGACTGAACCTTCTGGGATTTATTATGAGTGGAAGGTTAGTTGATGAAGTTGTTGGTGGGGCTCGTGGCTAAGTACCGCCGCACGGGTCCTTAAGGTACACTTGTTGCGGTCTGTCCCGTGGATTGGTGACTATCTATCCATTCCTCTTCTATTCCTATGAATTCCTTTTCCCTTCGTGCCTGGGAAAGCGCGTTAAGCCGTTGGTCCAGCCGGTATCATCATTCGTCGATCTATGATAATCTTTACTGGTCTTCAGAAGCCCAAAAGTTTGACAACCAATCTTTCCAAGGAATATAGTGTTACCCAGTAACTGGGTTGTGGAGGTCAGATTGCTTCATGTAAAATACTAGGATTCAGCTGCGTCAGGTAGGACTCGAAGCCGGCCCTAACATAGTTGGATTAAACTTAATTGGAGCAAGTATACAGAAAACCATTTTGGACCAAGTACGATAAAGAGATAACACATACATAGTTATGTATTTTGCCCGGTTTGAAATACATAAACAATACAATAAATTGGTAACCCGATAATTCTGCAGCATATTGTCATTTTATGACCTATACCATAATGATCATACAAAAATACCTAAGCAATTATAAAAGCGATAATAGAGTATGCAAGGATCTTAACAGGTGACGTTCTATAGTTTCTCCTTAACTCCATGGGAAGAAGGCGTGAGTTTGTGTATGTGATGGTTAATCATTACAGCGGAGGACTCATTAAGAATTGTCCAGAAAGTTGTAAAATAACGCTGATGATGTCATTCCTCAGGCAACCACAACAGGCAAATACGACAAGACAGCTCGGGAGTTTTTGGAAAAGCATTACGACGAAGGCGTCGTGAAAACTGATCAGGGAGCCACCAAGTTAGCCATCAGGGCCATACTGGAGGTCGTGCAATCTGGGCCGAGGAACTTGGATGTAAGTGCATACTTCTCAATTCAAATACACAGAGCCTATGTCAGGTGTGCTGCTACGAACCATTAGATCGACATTGGTCGAGTTTGATTGCATCTACTTTATGGTTACACCTAGCTAGGCATTTTCAGTATAAACTGACTTCCTATACAAGGCTTTTCGTACAGTGAGAAGTCAGCTAATACTGGAAATGCATAAGCTTGGTATATCGTTATGTGTACCACGTATCGGGCACTTCTTGGCGTGTCGATGGCAATCTAAATAAAGTCACCCAAGAATCGGGCTAGGAGCATGGCACTTACAGCAGCGTCTATCAACTTCTGTAGCGTGCAAACAACAGGACACGCTGGACAAGATATTAAATTCCTCGTTGTTTGTGGGACAGTACCACATTTTCACTCCAGGGCGGAGTCATCTGTGAATCTCCACCTGAGTAGGTTTTCTTTACTTCGGTCTACTTGAACGTTAAGTTATAGATGATACGATAGTTTATTTCAAATAGACCACAAAAAGGCCGTTATTGTGAGTGGATTGGGTCTGGAATTAAAGCACCCACAGACATGTGCGACACGCGGATGTGACGTGATTCTAGAAATACAATTCGCATAATGTTGTTCTAAAATTTAATAATAAACTAAAAGGGAGACTTTAAAACAAACCCATACTAAAAATTAGAAAATGATTTCAGTTCGGCTAGCTACATAAGCATGTTTTTTCGTTTTTTTTTTGCTTTCCTTGTCATATTGGCCAGGATAATAGCACAAATTTATGAAATTATTGTATTGTCGGAAATTATTGCATCAGTCCTCGATAAGTGTGTAAATTCTCAAATTAATTCCGACGTTTTGAAGGACCCCCTTCGAAACGTCGGATTTAATTATAAATTTTATAAATGACGTTCGGAGATTCCGTTACATATATACCAAGCAATTAAAAACGTGTTAAAAAGTCACGAAGCGCTGTCGCGTCGCGTCTGTCAGAGGGAGCGTTTAAAGCTGTACCTATTTACTTGGCAGTACCTATATCTTGCACTATATTATGTTTGTGGTGAGGCATTTTCAATCTAATAATGAACTGGTTTTATGCAACTTTGTACATCAAGATCAAGACGTCTAGATTTGCTAATACGCTACAGTTACTATTTTTTTTAATGTTATTATTGGATTATAAACAAGAACAGGCAATGCCCACCTTCTGGGAAGAGGCCATAAGCATAGGCCCCCCTAAATGGTCATAGGAGTGTCAGATTTGTTTCGCCCTAGACACAAACGACTTTTTGCTAGATCAATTGTTCGTCTAAGGACTTAAGGCGAAAAGGGCCCAGTATAGCCCGTGAAATTCAAATTTACTTTAACTATTTCGTAATTTGGTCAGTGTCAGGTTGCATCTTGAAGAAATTATGATTCGCGAGCGTAACGTTGATGTTTGTTCTAAATTATAATCTTTAGAATAATCAATACGACCCTAGGCAGATCAAGTTGAGCTATCGACACAGCCGGACGTGTCGGCGCGCGCGCAACAGATGTGGTCCGACCCGCCTGAGTTCGAAATCAAACCGTGTTATTGTGTGTGCGTGCTTCTAAGTCATAATTTAAAATCGGGTGGCATAATACAACGTGTAACATAATTAACGCAAGACCTCATACACCCGAATTAGAGTTTTGAGTTTATTAGAGTATTGAATAAAGAAAATCGTGTGAACACTATCATTGTTTTGTGCATTTAAATTTGAGTCCTATTGCCTTGAGATAGGATTGAATTCTTTCGGGCTCAATAAGTGGACTTGCGTCTATTCAGTTACACATTGTATAAAACAAGGAAGCAAATGTGTCATTCGTGCGCCCAGCTCTCAGCAGAGCCTGCCTGCCAGCTGACCCCTGCCGAACCCGGTGAGCCCGTTCCTAACATTTCAGGGATTTGTTTACTAAACTGCGCATGACCGCGGCTTTGTTGTGCCGCGCTTGGGGACCTATCATCGTCATCACATCACACCAGGAAGCGTTGTGTGAATGATTGTGTTCACACTAACTACAATAGGCTGAATAACCCTATTCGCGCTATAATTCTGGAACAAAATACGATACCGATTAAGACGCCGCACCAAAAGATCCTATTTTTGTAACACAGTAATAAATAAATAAATAAATATCTTAGGACAACCAACACATCGTTGTCTGATCCCAGACTGGGCGGAGCCTGTACTATGGTGGCCAGACGGCTGATAAACGTACTTAAATGTTTCTAAATACATACATATTATAGATGAATTGCACCCGGACACGGAGCGAATGATTGTGCTCATCACGCAGGGATTTGTCCTGGGTGGGAATCGAACCCACGACCTCAGTTTTTGCAGTCAGGGTCACTAACCACTGGACTAACAGGTCAGCCAAAGTAATGAATTCTTAAAATTCCTAAAAGCTTGCTAAGAGGCCACAGCCCCTCCAAATGAACACATGGGCGGCAGCTGAATAAAAAAAAGGGTACCCAATCCAGATTCTCTCTGTTTCAAGATAAATGCACATTTTGCTATACAGATAAACAAAAGAAACCAAAAAAAAGGTCATCCCATAAATTGACTCACTACAAGTGTGCTTCAGCCCCCAACTTGCACGTGTCTTTAGTGGGCACACAGACAATGCGTTTATAATGGTTATAATTGGCACTTCTAAATAATATACAGGAATTTCTCCCCAACAGCATTCTTTCCCAGGAATAAAGGATAACAGAATACAAAGCCGCGCAACATAATGAAGAAATCTGGGGTGGTGAATATATCATAATCGCCGCGTCTGAATTCTACGTCGTAAATGTGCATGTACATATGCAAAACAGAAACACACAGGTGCATTCACCTACTAGCGAACAAGCTCCCGCTAATAAACACGTACTGTTCATGAACCAGCACTATGAAAACTGGGTCCCGACAAACGACAAACAATACAACAATAACCGGAATAACCTAACGCAAGGTTCAACTAGATTGAAAGCACTGCATCATACCAAAACATTAGGTAACAGGCACAACACATGAGAAGAGCAAAACCCATGAAACCCTAAACTCAAACGAGTAACCCCCAATTAGTTAAATCATTCACACCGTTGGACAATAAGAACAAACACTACTTACACGTGTATCAAACGTAATCGCGGACGACACGGGATACGCAATAATGAGAAAGCCGAAGTATACCCAATTAAGTAAACTTGCACAGAAAACCAGCTACAAAAAACGAATTGACGCGGCACTGCCACGTATAGGAATTCAAGCCAACCTACAAGAAACAGGGATGAACTTAGGAACATTCAGCTACACTACACATACCACGATTGGCATCTCTCCGAACCGGTAGGTAACACGCACCAGGATCTTGCAATTTTATTAAGAACGTATTCCCAAATTGAATTAGTTAATAGTACAAGTGAATTAGCTACAGTTAGTAATACAAGGATACTAGGTCAACTATTGGCATGGGAAAAGACTAGCCAACTCCTCTGCACTTATTCAACTCCCACTTCAACAGTTGTTCCCCGAAAGCAACCAGACCCTTCACAGTCTTATTAAACTTGATTAGACAAAAAGTACGCTAATAATACTCGGAAACTTCAACGTCCATATTGGTCGACAAGATACTCTAACCAAAAGAAAACGCAAAGGATCCAACAAAACTTTCAGCATAAATTTCCCAACTACAAGGCGAACTGTTAAAGGATAAAGCCTACAGAGAAAAACTTCAAACAGAAACGACAAAAGGTTGATCATCCATTAGAATAATTTGGTCAAAAGGCACTCAAAAATCGCAATTGGACTATATCATCATGCCACAAGCAACAGAAAAACTCGTCCACGTTGACGAGACGGGACTATAAGATCAAACAGAATTGTAAACAAAAACGAAAAAAAAAAAACCAAACACAAAAGCAACAAAAAGAAACGAAGGAAACAACAATGGATGCTAAGTATTTCAGTCATAAACAATGCAACTTTACCGCTCTCAATCGAAAACATATCAAAATAAAATATCAAGATAGCATATAAAAATAAAAAAAACAACTAGCAAATATAGGTATCATCCCAACGAATGAAAACACCGAAATAACATGGAACAACATAACGGAGGTATTAGAAGCCGCTGCCCAGGAAACTCTCGAGTCTTCAGCCAATTATTACTCAAGGGACCATCGAATAGCCCTCGCTAACCTACAAAAGGCCAATAGGCATAATCGCGTACAAGAATGCCAGACAATACTCCAAAAGGTTAAAATCAGTACAAAAATAGGCAGAACGTACTTTTGCATAACCAACAAAACCGATAACCGAAGCACAATAGACCGACAGTAAAGGAAATGATGGAAATCATCAATTGGGAATGCAACATTTCACTCCCTTTGTTGAGCTAGAAGGACTAGAATGCATCCAATACCAAATTAAAACTTCGCTAAATAATGTAAGCCTCCGAATAAACGAAACAAGGATGAAAATTCTAATTGGAGAGGGGGTCTCTAATTAGAATTTATACTTTCGTTTCGTTAGGACAACCACAGGATTTGCTACCTGGCACACATTTTCAGACGCTCTGAACCACACCTGTTACAAGCAGCAATGCAGTACAGGGCAAAACCTAAGAAGGTCGGATGACCTATTTACACATGGAATGACAACCTAAAACAGGACATGAAATACTTCGAAAAGGAACTCCAGTTTTGAAGGGGCACGGCTGGAGACAGAAATAAGATCAAGAAAGCGGCTCGTGATATCTACAAAAAACCAGAAACTGATAGCAGCGAAAACGCAGAAGACGACCAAGAAAACAACACGGAACATAGCGAACCCTTGACATAGAAAAGAGCCAGCAAACGGTCAACCCCACCAAAACATGCATCGGTGAAGCTCGACCTGGATCAACATGCCGGCGACGACGTGAAAAGATGCCCTCCTATAGACAAATATCACCCTTCTCTCCACTAGTCCAATGCTTACTTAAGGCTGCATAGTCGGTAGGCTCGTAATCCTTTCCTATCCTATGGGCACGTCTTCCCTACCATTACAGCGCCCCCCGGTCTACTTCTTGATATGCAATGGCCTATGTAGCACCATGAAACATGAGGCTTCAAAGGCTAGTGCATATCTTGGGGTTCATTCGATTAATCGAGTCTGGTCAAACCACGCTGGGATCGGTGCAATTCATTTCATTTCATTTCATAGAATAATCAATACGACCCTAAAAGTTCATATATAACACTATTGATGGATATTTCTCAATAAAAACAATTGAACTTCGCGGGTTACTCTGGCATATCCCTACATTTTTTTAAGCATTTATGTTTTAATTTGCTGTATTAAATCAGAAGACGAAAATTGTTCAATCAATCGGTTCGAAAGTGACAGTACCTATACATGTATTTAAATGACGAGACATTAAATAAAAGGAAAAAAAAGAATGTTGCTCTACCGTTATACAATTAGGCTCCTAACTATATATTTGAGTAATTAGGGCTGTCCCGAAAAAAATACTTTAGACAGACAGCAAACAGGCCAACTTTTTCCGTTATGTGGCTTAATAAGGTAAAAGCTAAAAAGTTGATTCAAATCCAAGTTCTCAAATATGCTAAAAAATAGTTTTAGTAATTCAGACCTTAAGTCTGAAGTTGCAGTTCTAACTAAGATGAGATATGAATAAATTCATATCAAATGCGCAAACGGCGACTGCCGGCGCCACTTCACACCTTGAGAATATCCCTAACGAACAATCGTGACTTAAATATTCATCACGATAGGCCTCTCATGTATGGTTAAAAGTATTCTCCTGATCACGTACCTGTGATACAGTAATTAAGTACAGTTTGCGGCTGTACTACCCCATTGGAAGATTAGAGAAAAGGGTCTTCACTCCTTTCCAATCATCATGATTCTCCTGCCCCAATCCATATTAAGATGCAGTGAGAAAAATTTAAAAGAGTATGCATGGACGGTTTGGTCATGTTGACTGTGCAGGTTCTTTACATTACGAGAATTTCCGCTTTATTAATTTTTTCTCATTCAAGCCGCCATTTTAAATTCGTCAGTATTTCTTGTTGGGTGGCGTAAACTTAACTAAGTACTCACGATATCCACTGAAGGATTTCTCAATATATAAGCAGTTTTAAATCAACTCTAGCTACTGCCCGCGACTTCGTCCGCGTCAAATTTTTGCTCCTCTGACCCTTCCCGTCGCGAATCGAATTGCCTGCCAGTTTTCGTCCATTTTTCATTGCTGCTCCGCTCCTTTTGACTGTAGCGTGATGTTATATAGCCTTCCTCAATAAATACGCTATCCAGTATATAAAGAATTTCTCAATTCGGACCAGCAGTTCCTGAGATTACCGCGTTCAACCAAACAAACAAACTCTTCAGCTTTTTAATAATAGTATAGATTAATACTTCACTAATAGTCATGAACACGGGCCTAAATCTCTTTCTCAAATCTCGGAAGCCAAGTTCGCGTACCAAACAGCACCTTGCCCCATCCACAGTATGTTTAAACTTCAAAGCGTGCGAAAGTCAATAAAATCAATCAGCTGGCAACATTAGCGTCGTCATATTTCGCCGGGACAGCGAATAAAACGCACTCGACGAGTGTGCGAGACATATGGCACTGGCAACACTGATTTATTGAAGAATTTCAACTGCGATTCAAAGGAGTCTTTAGTGTTAAGGTTTAATTTCAATTCGTAATTAATTTACATACGTAAAGTTGGAGAGAAGATATTTGTTAAGTTTGAAATGTATTATTTAACTTTTCTACAGTTGCTTAGAAATAACAACGTATGATAACATTTGCATAGCGAAAGATAAAACCTTCATGATAAAAAGTAGAAAGACTTTATTTTTGGCATTGAAAACACTGAACTCGCAGAGCTGTCAAAAACAAACGTCAAAAGTCAGATCAAAAGTTTTTTAGACATTTTAATTTTTAATATTATATTCTAATTTCTTATTAGTTTTTCGTTATTATTTATACGAGGACTTAAAAGAAAAATAGAAGCCTAAACTTTTGTTAATATAAAAATATGGCACGATACGACAGAGCAATAACAGTATTCTCCCCGGATGGCCAGCTTCTCCAAGTGCAGTATGCCCAAGAGGCGGTAAGGAGGGGTTCCCCAGTCGTGGGCGTTAGAGGGCCTGACGTCATAGTCCTGGCAGTAGAGAGGAAGTCAGTGGAACTGCTTCAAGACGAGAGAACGGAGAAGAAGATCGTGCCGTTAGATGACCATGTTGTGCTGGCTTTTGCTGGGTTGAGGGCTGATGCTAGGGTGCTGATTTCAAGGTAGTGCTTTCTTAGAATTTCATAGAAAATCGAAGTATTAAAACGTATGCCTTAGAATCTTAGTTATTTCTTCGAAAATTTTCAATAAGGCTAATATCATACCAAAACACGGAAACAGAGAGCATGACAACATGAAAATAACGAGTAGCATGGAACAAACGTTTCTTGTTAGGTTTGATGAAAAACAATTGCGAGGCTTTTTCGAATATCATGATACTTGATAAAAAAAGCAGTTGCAGCCTAGTGGTAGGTCCCGGAATACAGACAGGCGATTTCCTTGCAGTGAAGGGAAACATCGTCGGGAAACCGGCATGTCAAAGAACCGAAACATTCTAAGACATGTGACATCTACCAACCGTCTCACAGAGAGGAGGCCTGTATCCCAGCAGTGGGAACATTATAGGCTGATTGTGTTACGAAAATAGAGAGCTTGACTACAGTTGCGCGAGAATTTACTTGTTTGGAAGCTTGTGTAGGTAGGGGTACCCTACAACTCATCATCATCATTTCAGCCGAAAAATGTCCACTGTTGGACATAGGCCTCTCCAAGCTGCCTACATACAAACTTAGAAACAAACAAATTCATCTTTACTAATACCAAATCATCATCATCATCATCATCATCATCATCATCATCATCATTTCAGCCGTAATACATCCACTGCTGGACATGACCTCCCCCAATTTGGGGGGGCTTTGCCACAATCGCCACGCTTGGCAGGCGGATTGATCTCAGTATGGTGGTAAAATGCATAGAGAACGCTGCTGCCCATTCTCTAGTAAGTCCCGTAATCGCCTCTTACGACACCCACGGGAAGAAATGGGGTGATTCTATTCTTTACGTCCGGCACCACACGGTACGGTACGATATACCAAATCAAGGATGACTGATCCCGGATTTTCTTTTTCCAGGGCCCAAATAGAATGCCAATCACATCGCCTAACAGTAGAAGACCCGGTCTCCCTGGAGTACATAACGCGGTACATAGCCGAAATGAAACAGAACTATACTCAGAGCAATGGCAGACGGCCCTTCGGTATATCCTGCCTGATAGGCGGCTTTAACTACGATGGGTTCCCGCATCTGTTCCAGACTGAACCTTCTGGGATTTATTATGAGTGGAAGGTTAGTTGATGAAGTTGTTGGTGGGGCTCGTGGCTAAGTACCGCCGCACGGGTCCTTAAGGTACACTTGTTGCGGTCTGTCCCGTGGATTGGTGACTATCTATCCATTCCTCTTCTATTCCTATGAATTCCTTTTCCCTTCGTGCCTGGGAAAGCGCGTGGTCCAGCCGGTATCATCATTCGTCGATCTATGATAATCTTTACTGGTCTTCAGAAGCCCAAAAGTTTGACAACCAATCTTTCCAAGGAATATAGTGTTACCCAGTAACTGGGTTGTGGAGGTCAGATTGCTTCATGTAAAATACTAGGATTCAGCTGCGTCAGGTAGGACTCGAAGCCGGCCCTAACATAGTTGGATTAAACTTAATTGGAGCAAGTATACAGAAAACCATTTTGGACCAAGTACGATAAAGAGATAAAGAACATAGTTATGTATTTTGCCCGGTTTGAAATACATAAACAATACAATAAATTGGTAACCCGATAATTCTGCAGCATATTGTCATTCTATGACCTATACCATAATGATCATACAAAAATACCTAAGCAATTATCAAAGCAATAATAGAGTATGCAAGGATCTTAACAGGTGACGTTCTATAGTTTCTCCTTAACTCCATGGGAAGAAGGCGTGAGTTTGTGTATGTGATGGTTAATCATTACAGCGGAGGACTCATTAAGAATTGTCCAGAAAGTTGTAAAATAACGCTGATGATGTCATTCCTCAGGCAACCACAACAGGCAAATACGATAAGACAGCTCGGGAGTTTTTGGAAAAGCATTACGACGAAGGCGTCGTGAAAACTGATCAGGGAGCCACCAAGTTAGCCATCAGGGCCATACTGGAGGTCGTGCAATCTGGGCCGAGGAACTTGGATGTAAGTGCATACTACTCAATTCAAATACACAGAGCCTATGTCAGGTGTGCTACTACGAACCATTAGATCGACATTGGTCGAGTTTGATTGCATCTACTTTATGGTTACACCTAGCTAGGCATTTTCAGTATAAACTGACTTCCTATACAAGGCTTTTCGTACAGTGAGAAGTCAGCTAATACTGGAAATGCATAAGCTTGGTATATCGTTATGTGTACCACGTATCGGGCACTTCTTGGCGTGTCGATGGCAATCTAAATAAAGTCACCCAAGAATCGGGCTAGGAGCATGGCACTTACAGCAGCGTCTATCAACTTCTGTAGCGTGCAAACAACAGGACACGCTGGACAAGATATTAAATTCCTCGTTGTTTGTGGGACAGTACCACATTTTCACTCCAGGGCGGAGTCATCTGTGAATCTCCACCTGAGTAGGTTTTCTTTACTTCGGTCTACTTGAACGTTAAGTTATAGATGATACGATAGTTTATTTCAAATAGACCACAAAAAGGCACACTTGAATGTCAAAAAAAAGAAGCATTGAATCTAGACAGGAGTTGATGAACGCTACTGCAAGTGCCAAGCTCGTAGCCAAATTCTGGGCTGAAGGTATTTAGATTGCTATCGACACCTTAAGGAGATCCATAACTGTCGTTATAATGCTTTTCATATTTAAATCATTCCGTTCATATCTTCACATGTTCACTCTATTCCTTCGTATTTTCTCCTTAACAGAGTATTCAATAGCTAGACTTGACCTCAAGCCAATAAAAAGCATTTCTTGTAAAATATTAATCTGCAAACTTGTTAGTATCGTCGTTAATTCTAACTACATGAATATAGGTAGTGTTTAGTGAAACTGCAATTAAAATAGCTTTTACATAATTCAATGGAAATGGCCAACGATTTTCTCCTCGAGTTTCATTTGAGATTGTGGATTCCATTTATGGGGTAATGTGGTAGGCACCACATTACCCCATAAATGGAATATAAACTGACTTCCTATACAAGGCTTTTCGTACAGTGAGAAGTCAGCTAATACTGGAAATGCATAAGCTTGGTATATCGTTATGTGTACCACGTATCGGGCACTTCTTGGCGTGTCGATGGCAATCTAAATAAAGTCACCCAAGAATCGGGCTAGGAGCATGGCACTTACAGCAGCGTCTATCAACTTCTGTAGCGTGCAAACAACAGGACACGCTGGACAAGATATTAAATTCCTCGTTGTTTGTGGGACAGTACCACATTTTCACTCCAGGGCGGAGTCATCTGTGAATCTCCACCTGAGTAGGTTTTCTTTACTTCGGTCTACTTGAACGTTAAGTTATAGATGATACGATAGTTTATTTCAAATAGACCGCAAAAAGGCACACTTGAATGTCAAAAAAAAGAAGCATTGAATCTAGACAGGAGTTGATGAACGCTACTGCAAGTGCCAAGCTCGTAGCCAAATTCTGGGCTGAAGGTATTTAGATTGCTATCGACACCTTAAGGAGATCCATAACTGTCGTTATAATGCTTTTCATATTTAAATCATTCCGTTCATATCTTCACATGTTCACTCTATTCCTTCGTATTTTCTCCTTAACAGAGTATTCAATAGCTAGACTTGACCTCAAGCCAATAAAAAGCATTTCTTGTAAAATATTAATCTGCAAACTTATTAGTATCGTCGTTAATTCTAACTACATGAATATAGGTAGTGTTTAGTGAAACTGCAATTAAAATAGCTTTTACATAATTCAATGGAAATGGCCAACGATTTTCTCCTCGAGTTTCATTTGAGATTGTGGATTCCATTTATGGGGTAATGTGGTGCCTTTCGTCGCGGGTTAAGGGTTCTTGAGGTCATTTAGCAGTTATCTAGCTTTGTTTTAATGATACAAGCAGTTTTAAGTCCGGTGAGTGTAGTTTTACTACTGTAATTAAATGCAGGGTCCAATCAAATTAGCTAGCGACCCTACTGTAAAAGAGTAAAAGATCCACAAATGACAACTGAGATCAACGGCTTAAAGTGCTTTCCCATGCGTGCGCACCATCCATAGAGCATCCGCGGCTTCAGCAACTTCCATAAAAATTGAGAAACACAATTTTACAACATGGCGCTTTTAAAGCTACAACAAAAGCGCAGGCGCCATGAAATCTTGGACTTCTACTTATTTTTCATCTTACTCGGATTTCTTCATTTTACTAAAAAGTTGTAAAAAAAAACGATCATTCCTGTAGTTTAATTTCTTCAACAATGTATGATGTAATGTATCAATAACAATGTAATGTGTTAATTTAGACAGAGACATGCTACTATGCCTCTCTTTCTAAATATATGTCTATATCGTTTTAGGTGGCGGTGATAAAAAGGGGCCAGCCAGTAACCATGTTAGAACAGTCAGTCATAATGAGCATAATGAAAGAGATCGACAGGGAGAAAGAAGAAGCTGAAAAGCTGAAAAAATAGAAGAAGTTGGCCCAAATTCGCACGGAAATAAAAATATTATAACGGGATTTTATCCCGTACTAGATTTTCAACTTTCGCTGTTGAACCAACCATTGAATATCCAACAAAGTGCATCCCAGCCAGTGGCGAAAGCACCATATAACACGATTCCTACCGGCTTGCCTTCGGGGATTCGCATTGGTAACTCTATCACTATTAAAAATACAATAGTATGTAAATAGTGGCTACTATTGTCAATAAATATAGTTACACTTCGGGTATTTAATTCACCATAACATTCGAACAACAAAAAAGGTTATTTATAGCTTTGTATTACAACAAAAGAGAAATGTTCTAAATTAACCCGGCGCCAAAACGTCATAATCGGGAACTAAAAATTCATACAACATCGATCCCGTAATGATGTCACTTTAGGTCACGTGGCACCGCTTGATATGTACGAGAGCAAGCCGCTGTACAACGGGTTATGACAGAGACAGGTATAGAAAAATGCGTCAGCGAGAACGAGATAGAGGAATATTGCATATTTTATTCGGTTTTCAGCTGTTCAATTTAATTGTATTTAATTCATTACATTCCTACATTAATTTTAGAATGATAGTAAGTATTCTTTATTGATGAGTCAGTAAGTTAAAGCCGACTTCGCTTCGGCTTCTCTTTTAGAAAAATTTACACCTCGCCGCTGATCCCAGCCATAGAGCAACACCACCAGAGTGCAACACGGACCAGGGTGCTTACTCTTGATTTTAATTCCGATCCATTGATATTGGAATTTTGTCGTTTCGTATTCTTGAGTTCGACGCTGGCGCCAAAATGTGTTTGAACTGGGTGTCCATTTTGGAGAACTAAGTGGAATCGGGATCGGGCGTTGTTGTTGTTCCAATGTTGACACTATTGTTTTCAAGAGTACCGAATCACGTGTATGCAAAATTAACATTGGAATCGTACTGGCTTTAGATTGGAATTAAAATTAGGTTGAAGAGTAAGCCCCCAGTCCGCCGGGTGGTCCGTGTTGCTCTATGATCCCAGCACGTCGAAAAACACATTGTTCGATTTTCAATCCCTTCAAAAACCAGTACGCGATAAAACCGTAGGTTTATCAAGGAGGTTTTACTATTTTGTGACGTCACGTACATATGTGACGTAGAGTGCTACAAGGATTTTTTGGGTCATGATCATCCATGGGGGTTTTTTTTCACAATTTTTTTTACAAACTATGTGGCAGCTTTCGTTCCGTTTACAACTACGCGCCTTATGAACCTTTGTTGGTATGCTGTTCACAAGACGCTTTGTGAATTTGTACTGTTGCTTGTAGTTTATAGGTTTTGAAATAAACTTTAATTTTATTTTAAATACCTCTTTTATTTTAACTTTTTGTTGTTTTCCCAAACTGGGACGTTGCGTTTTATTTTCATTCGGGAATTTCTCAGAAGCAGCCCAGAGTCAAAGAATTAGCATTGCTATGCAACGTGGCAATGCTGCCAGTCTTCTGGACACGTTTCCGGATGACATTGCTGCGGACGATTTTTTCGACGCCCAAGTGTCCTTATGTTTTTGTATTTACTTGTTTAGTTAATAATTTATTTTAGTATCGTACCTGCACCCTAATTGCGAAACGCACAATTTATCAGAATCTGAATGGGATTGAAGATT
Source organism: Aporophyla lueneburgensis (assembly GCA_932294355.1). Lineage (NCBI taxonomy): Eukaryota > Metazoa > Arthropoda > Insecta > Lepidoptera > Noctuidae > Aporophyla > Aporophyla lueneburgensis. The sequence goes on from OW028735.1 coordinate 15,155,356, forward strand.
ATTTCTAAACCATTGAGTCATTTGTTCGAATAAATTGTGCATCAGCAACGTAAATAACGCATTGAATGTTGTTTAACTATGAATATTAAACCAATTCCTACCGATAAAAAGTTCCGCAATTACCCCTCTGGTCAATATTAAATAAAAATTAAAATAACTAATATTATCTAATAACCAAATTTAACGTTAGTTTGATATCTAGCTGGTTCAGGTAAACATAATTATTACAGTACATATCATTTATAGGTATAATGGTTATCTAAAGTTGTGGTTAGTTCTGCATAAAATCGCTTCTTTCAAATGGTCATATTATGGCCAGAGTATGGCCTACGTGACTTTCTGAGTAAAGATGATACTGCTAGAAATAATCTTTTAATAGATATTTTACCGAGAAATTGATAATGCCTGTAAAATCCTTAATCGATTCACCTGGTTCACGATATCGATTCAATCCTTTATGAATACTTAAATTTATTTCGAGGAATCGTAAAGCTGTGATAAGATATTTTTAAACCTTCACTGTTAATTTACATAATAATATGCAATAGCAATAAAAATACATCGCAATTAAATTTAAACTTTGATAAATTAATATCTTCTCATCGCTTTAATACGAACTTACTTTAAAGTTTTCTTTCTTGGTTTTGATTTCCGTAAAGTTTTTTTTTACTGAATGTATAACCCGCCCTTACCTGAAAAAAAAAACCAAAATAAGACCTTAAGCAAAAAAATATATTACTTGAATACAACGCCATCTGTTTTCCATACGGCGAACTACAGGAGAGCTGAGTATCATTTATTGTTTCACTTCATGCTCACTGCGTCCGTTAACTGCCTGTTTATTACAACGCACGCTAGATAGCGACACTAGTCTCAAAAATATTTGCCGGTTTTTTTTTGTATGTTTATTAAATATTTTAAGAAAAATATTATCTACTTGGTTAATTTTATTTACATAAACTTTAATTGCTAAAATAAAACAATGAAGTACGATGCTCAGTCAGCATAAATGATCCGACATGGCCTTGAACTTTTCACTCTAAGATGACCTTCCGTAGATACAGAATGAATCACAAAGAATCTCAAGAACTACAGGCCTACAACTGAAATCTTGGAATCTTATCAAGTTATCTGTATTACACATTGATAGCCTGTGCATTTTTGTTATTTGTAGACACTTTGACTACATTTTCAGCATTACTAATTATTTAGAAAAAAAAAACCCTAATTTGGTTAATAACTATTGTTCCGTGTGGTGCCGGACTTAAAGAACAGCATCACCCCTGTTCTTCCCGAGAGTGTCGTAGAAGCCGACTAAGGGACTTACTCGAGAATGGGCAGTTGCGTTCTCTATGCATCTTACCATTATAGCGCGATCGCCAACCCGCCTACCAAGTATGGCGATTATGGCGAACCCCCCTGACTTTGGGGGTTCGCCATAATCCCTTTGGGGTAGGCTTATATCCAGCAGTGGACACCTTCCGGGTCGAAATGAGGATGCTAATACCTATTTCATTTTCCGTAACCGTCATTTTCAGTCCCATCCATACACGAACACATACATTTAGTCCAGTTATTCTACTCTATATTTATTATTCCACCCTATACACCTGGAAAAACATACCTAACCTACATTAAAAAAAACACGTACATCAATAAATTACCTCAACATTATAGGTTAAAGTTATAAAAAGCTACATCTTGACGTAAACCATGACCTACAAACAAAATGGCGCTTAGTATTCAACTTGTGTGTACTGTGTAGTACGAGTATCGTGTGAAATGCACAGGTTAGTCAAAACACGCCAAGCGGAACATGAGAATCGCCGCCGTCATTATGTGTGGCTATGGAACGAGCGATGAGTGCGCCAGCTAGGAGAGATGGTGGTCAAGACACTGGCGTTGCACATAATGACGGTGTTGACTTGTAGTTATGACGTAGATGATGTGGATAAATTGTCCATGAATGAAGTACCTATGTTTTGTAGGCTGAAATGGAAAGGAAACGCCCGGGGCGTCAGGAGTCCATAGCGGACTCCCGGCCACCGGAAGCGCGGGCTTGCGGGCGGCGAGCTACCCATTGCCCATTGCAGTAAGGACGAGACATGGGTCGACGGCGCGTTGTGCTCCACGCGCGCCGCAAAGAGATGTGAGCAGCTACTGAACCTGACCCTGTCAGCCATCGGACTTAACGGACCCCGTTAAGTCCGATGGCTGACAGGGTCAGGTTTGAAAGAATTACCGTCGCCCTGGCACAGGCAACAACAAAGAAAGAAAAAAGAAAGGAAAGAACACGGGTGGGGCTTAGACAGTAAAAGTCTGACACGCCCTCCTTTTATATCCCGCCTCTTATCCTGCCACCAACGATGGAAGTGGCGAAGTTTTGGGCCAACAAAATCTAATAATTTAGCGTCGTGCAATCGCTACGACGAAGAAGTTTCCACCACAGTATAAGCAGTCGTGCTTATTAACACGACAGAGGACGATATCAAATTACACCCAAAAATCCGCTGAATAGAAACAATTAGGTAGAAAAACGGGCTTGGTATACAAGCTCACTTTTTTCAGGCCTCTCAGCCTTTCGCAGTCCATTTGCTGAACAAAGGCCTTTCCTTTGCTGCGCTACAACACCCTATTCTCTGCCTTCCGCATCCAGTCTGTCCCAGCCACCTTTTGAGGTCGTCGGTCCATCTAGCTGGGGAGCGTCCGTCACTACGCCAACTTAATCTTTAACTTTAAAACCACTTTTTCGCTACTCTCAAAGCCACACAAAACAAATTCACTGTTTATGTAATGCACATATTTGGTTCATTGTTCACGTGCAATAATAAAACATAAGTTACTGTTATATTTCAAGTTAATGTGCTAGTACTTAGCCAAAACCTTGGAGGTTCTGACATGTGACCTCGTGATAAAATTTTGAAAATTTTAACCGTATAAGTAGGTTTTTATGCAATTTTTACTGTCTTCTAAGTCGTTACGGGTCGTCAGAAGTCCGAAAGTCTGACCACCAGTTTTACCAAGGGGTATCGTATTACCAAGTAACTGGGTTGTGGAGGTCAGATAGGCAGATGCTTCATGTAAATCACTGATACTCAGCTGCGTCCGGTAGGACTGGAGGCCGACCCCAATAAACTTGGGAAAAGGCTAGGCAGATGATGATTGTACTCTAATATGAGGTATGACCCATTTTCGTATTGTGATTAATTTATGAAAATTGTTTAACCTCTAAGTCCCTGAGATACCACATTTGGTATAGACCGTTCGTAGAATCGTTTTTTAATTGTGTCTGTAATTATGGTAACTGACTGGTTAATTAAAAGATTTTTAACCCCCGACGCAAAAAGAGGGGTATTATAGTTTGACCGTTATGTGTCTGTCTGTGGCACCGTAGCTCATAAACGGGTGAACGATTAGGATGCGTTTTTTTTTTGTTTAAAAGTAGGATTCTAGCGGTGGTTCTTAGACATGTTTTGTATAAATCAGTTCAGCCGCGTACCGGAAGATGTGGAGTGGGAAAGCCTTTCACAAGGTGGACCGATGGGTTTATGAGGACCACAGGAATCCGCTGTATGCGGGAAGCACGAAACTGATCGAAGTGGCGGAGCTTGGGGGAGGCCTATGTCCAACAGTGGACGTCTTTCGGCTGAAATGATGACGATGATTTGTTCAGCCCTTTTGGAACAACTATCCTTTCATCAGAATTCTTTCTTTCTTCTTCTTTCTTCATCACCCCATTTCTTCCCGTGGGTGTCGTAAAAGGCGACTAAGAAATTTACTAGAGAATGGGCAGCAGCGTTCTCTATGCATTTTACCATCATACTGCGATCGCCAACCCGCCTGCCAAGCGTGGCGATTATGGCAAAGCCCCCCAAATAGGGGGAGGCCTATGTCCAGCAGTGGACGTCTTGCGGCTGAGACGATGATGATTTAATTTTGTCTTGGTCAAAAAAAAATTCCAAATAAGTATAAAAATTAAAAAAAAAAAAACCCTGGAAGTAGAGATGACCAGTCTCAGCCGACAGCGCCCGTACACAAACATGCTGCGTCGATCAGCATGTCTTTACGGTTTTCCCTAACAAAGTTTACATTAGGTACACGTAGAAAGAATATTATCGTCTATTACTCCACCATGACCTGATAGCCCAGTTAACGACAAGACTTCATGAATGAACGTCTGTCGTGAACACAATAGCTATCGTTTGATTGCACCATTGTGCTAAGTGATTGTTGACTTATTAAGTCGGTTGTGACAATTCAGTTTATTTCTTAGTACTTCAGATACAATATAATATATATACGTGTTTGGTTTTGACTAGCTTCTGCCCGCGGCTTCTCCCGCGTGGATGTCGGAAACTATGTTGTTTCTAAGGGAACATGCTACCGACCAAGTTCTTTACTCTTTATACATCTAGGCCAGTGAATGTCCCGCCAAAATCAGTCAAGCTATTTCGGAGATCAGCCTAATTAACAGAGAGACAGATAAATAAAAATATTTTATTTTTTTGTTAAATGTACCTACCTACCACAACTTTGCGTTAGTTAAAATCTGTCATTTTGACATTACAACTAGTGTTGGGAATTTATCCGGATAAATACTCAAAATGGATAAATACTCGATAAATATCCGTTTTTACTGAGTATTTATCCAAAACAGCGGATAAATACTATTTTATGTTTTCGTAACGTAAGTTTTGTCATTTTACTAATCCTTTTGTTATAATTAATGAAAAATAGATAATGCAGATTGGTATCGTACCTTATTAATCATTTTAACAATTACAAAACGCCGATATTAACAATAATTTCATTTAATTATGAATACAGTTAGTCAATCACTGTCAAAGTTAGATAAAATTATACATTTGTTAATTGGTTTTTCACATACACACATGAACTCATGCCTTTCTCCCATGGGGGTAGGCAGAAACTATTTAAGTAACGCTTAAATAATTAAAAAAAACTACCTCGTGAAAGTCGAGAAAGATAAACAAATCAAATATCTTGACTTGGCTCGCGAGGTTGTCAACATTGTAGGATATGGATTCAGCGAGAAATGTGCAGTTTTGAGACCAGTGGTGATGTTATTATTTACCACAAGTAAAGCGCCTGCCTGAGTGCGAACTCACGACCTACAAGTTGTAAGTCGGGGCTGATACCACCGGGCCACCACTGCTATCGCCAATATGAAAAGCATGTCAGACTTTTACTGAATAAAATCCACCTGTGTTCCTTTAGTTGCCTGTGCCAGGGTACCTCTTTTAAACAGATCCGCAACCCTGGCAGGCATCGATCCTCGCTGCCCGCAAGCCCGTGCCCATGGTGGCCGAGAGACCACAATGAACTTCCGACGCCCGGGGCGTCTCCTCCTACGGTGGCTAGGGACATGAGGGCGCACAGACTGTTTCTCCCTAACGCACTCCACCTCCTCCTTCGCGAGCCTTACTTCTTCACAGAAGGAGGTGACAGCTTCTTATGCCCTCTCGCTCCATACCATGGCCTACACCAGGGCCGGACGCGAGAGGTCGCCGTCGTCAATCGCTTCTACGAGGATACGGCGTTGCTCCGCCCAAGCAGGGCAAACCTCTACTCTATGCTCCACCGTATCTTCCAGGCGATCTACACAGTGGTAAAATTTACTGAAACCTGCTTTTAGATTTTCTCAAATCCAATGAGTCATTATCAGTATCTGTCTGTAAATATAACCCATTTTGTGTTGATTTCAAATCCTTAAATATTATAAACACTAGAAGGGCATTGCATTTGCTGGACTCTTGTTGAAAAACAGGTTCTGTTATGGGTCAAAAACAGATATGCATTGATATATCTAATCCCAAAAATTATCATCAAGCAAAACTGCTTGTAGCATTTGACTTGACGATATATTTTTCTTTTGAGTACGCTGAGAGAGTGGCTTTTCTATTTTTCATACTCCTTAGTGATCATAGATAGCTGCCCTATCTTGTGTAGCATGGCAGGTTTAACTTTTCTCCCGTTACCTTTTGTTTTACGATTTGTTGTAGCTTCGATCGTGGTTTTTGGGTTCATTTCTTGTGATTTTTTTGACTATCTTATAAATCGATGAACGCTGGCTGCACGCACGGAAAAGCATGACTCAATGTCACGTTCCGCCTGAACCGAGCGTGTAAGCGAGAGCGCGAAACAAGCGATAGAGAGGCACGATCGGCCTTAGCGTTCGACTTGTGAAATCTATCTCTCTTCCACTCCATCGGCCAATATGTCCGAGTAGAGACTTAGACATTATCACGTAAAATTATCGTCCGTATACCGACTTTACAGACAACCAATTGTTTTTTTATTAAAGATTTTATCATATCTGCTTTTTAAACTACCGCATTTCAGTGCACCATGAGCCAGCAAATTACTAGTGTGTGCTGCGCAGTTTAAAGGCTCAACACCTTTAACTAATTGAAAAGCCCTTTGCATGTTATAGCGTTGGCAACAACTTCAACAAACTTGTTTTGGCCGCATTTTTATTGACTTTTAAAAACACACAAAGATAATCAATTATGTGGCTATTCTCTACACTCTCAACAAAGAAAGATTCTAAATTTGTATCCAAAGAGCATGCTCTATTAGAGATGTTTGGGCTTCTGACACAATTACAGCCCTGGCAATTGACATTTGAACTAAATAATGTAATAACGTAGTGTTTTGAAAAGCCTAAATAACAATAAAAGTCATTAACATTTTAAAATAATCATCCGATGCGCAAAAAAGATATTTATCCATCATTTTGAGTATTTATCCGATAAAAATGAGTAAAAACGAGTATTTATCCGTTCCGGATAAAAACTCGAGTATTTATCCACTGCCCATCACTAATTACAACAGACTCATATTTTTTTGTCAAGATAGAGTTCATGCAACCATGAAGATGATGGCAAGTCAGTGGTCAGATTCTCAGAAGCGGAAATGAGTATTATTTCCCAGGCTAATCATTATCTGCCTAAGCTCCTTGCTTTTTCCTAAGTTGGGTCAGCTTCCATTCTAACCGAATGCAGCGGAATATCAGTGTTTTACATAGAGTTACTACATATTACAAATTAATCTAACCTCCACAATCCGTCAGTTACTACGTAGGATCTGTGATAGCTGTTACCTGATCCACCCTGTCATTGGCTACAACGATTCTCCGTAATAATTATTGCAGCATCTACGACGCATTTCGAACAATGCATTCTGATGCGTAGTTCGAAATGCGTCGAACACGTCACGCAGAATCCTGCATCGCGCAAGAAGTTTTCTGCGCAACTAGCATATTCCAATGAAGGGAGAGGGGCTGATTCACCACGCGGGCCCATTGCGGGTTGGCAGTTATTACATCTCTTGAATTTTTGGTTCTAGAACATGCCGGTTTCCTCATGATGTTTTATTTACATACATTAATGGGCCGGCCGGTCTTTCAGAAATCGGATGTAAGTACTGTGTCCCATTCATTGACAAAGTACACCAGACTGGTGGGATGGTAAGACTTAAGACACTATCAATCCAGTTCTTGCAACCGTGGTAAAGATAGAATGTGGTGAGAATGGGCAGCAGCGTTCTGTGCATTTTACTACTAAACTGCGATCGCCATCCCGCGTGCCAAGCGCGGCGATTATGGCCCCCAAATTGGGAGAGGCATATGTCCAACAATTGAAGTTTTACGTCTGAAATGATGATGACGATGATGAAAGAGCCTGTCTAGGTTTGAACTTACGGCCTTCAATTCGGAAGCCGGGGTCGTCACCAGAAGGCCACCACTGCTCCTATCAGAGACAACTCGTAAATTTCACATGACAATGGTTAGTTAAAAAGTGTTGTGATTTCAGAAATCGGATGTAGGTACTGTGTCCCATTTGTTGTCTAAGTACACTAGTCTGGTGGTAAACGTCAGTCAATATCAATCTAGATCTAACCACTGCGTTTGGTGAAGATAGATGTCTCACGCTTATCATATTCCAAAGAATCAATGGACGAGCCATCAGTGTACATCAAAATAACAACCTAATACGGAAGAAGGAGTTCAAACTTCAATTATAATTAATATTTCATAACAAGCCTATTCAAAATCCAATCAACACCGTATAAAAATTAGCTCAGCCGTTCGCGAGATAAACACATTTAAACGAGCTGACAGAAGCAATGATTTATAATGTCAGTGAGCACATTAATCATTAATACAGTCCTATTTAATATTAAATTAATTAATAAACGTTTAGCAGCTTCGGTAATCGAAAAAATATATCCAAAGATGTTATGCTCTTCTTAATAATAACGTACTTTTCCGGGTAACTGTTTTCAAGGATTACAATTATTTTTTAAAAATTTAATTAATATTAATTTGATAGTCGTTACGGGTAGTCAGAATCCCAAAAGTCTGATAAGCAGTCTTAGTAGACTTAGCAGAAAAGCTTCCGTCAGGTTGCCAGGATAGAATGCATTAGTGCAGGGGGTGTAAATTTTGACGAAGGATGACGACTTGCATTATCTTGGCGCAGCATGGCCCTACGTCCAGCAGTGGACTGCGTTAGATAGGCTGAGTCGATTGATTGATTGATGAAGACTTCCAACCGGCCACGGCGTCCTTCTACTTTGTGAAGATAGGTTCAGTCAGCGTGTTGAGCTGATGATTGTGACAAGCACCTTGACCGTTGTAGCATTAAACTTATAAGGAGGAACCTCCTCATGATATTCAAAAAACTTTAACAAACGACTTCTGGGCCAGTCCTGATGGTTTAAGTGTAACACATCCTTGAGCTGTGGTGGCCAGTGGAATTGGCCCCGACTTACGAGTTTCAGGTCGTTTAGTTCGAACCCAGACAGGCTTTACTTTGTGTAAATGATTTCATCACCACTGCTCTCAAAACGGAAAACATCGTGAGGAAACCAGCATGTCCTAGAACCAAAAATTCAAAGACGTGTGACATCTACCAACTCGTAATGGGCCCGCATGTTAGATTACGGCCCACACCCTCTCACTGAGAGGAGGCCTGTGTCCCAGCAGTGGGAACAATATAGACTGATTATGATGACATCCTTGAATGGTGAAAAATCAGTAGTTGGTCAAATGATATACAGACGTGAAGAGCTGGGCCGTCAATCAATAAAAGCGAAAGCCTGCGTCACGAAGAAAAATCTTCATGCCGGATAAAATACATATGTTTAAACCTCAACAAAACCCCCAAAAATCATTTGCAAAGACATTAGCAGAGTAGGAAGCTTGTCTACAAACAAAGTTAGCGCTAACCAGTGGGTAAACATGCGCTGGACCGGATTGGTTAGCGGTGCGCTGTCAAGTAATCTTGCGCAATGTTTGGTAGCTTATTAATGTTTTGTTTCTGAGGAATTCGGATGACCACATACGTCCTTGAAAGACATCATAGCGTAACAAAATATCTTGCCGATACATAATAATTATTGTGTGGAGTATCAATCACATTTCACCGGTTTTGATACAAGTCCTATGTCATAGCTGAGAATTTCGTAGTGAAAATTCCACTTTGCTCGACTTGGGAATCAAAATCACACTCGTCGCAGTTGAGAATCAATAAGACCAACACAACTATTCTTCCAAAAAAAACTAGCTTCCCCGCGTCCTATATCGAGGTCGGTACGGGTCAAAGTTTACCCGTACCAAATTTTAATTTAAAAATCGGTCCAGCTGTTTCGACCAGAACAAAAAGACAGGCTGAAAAAAAATTATTATAAGTATCGTATATTTTCATATGCATTTAGTAAAAGCTGGTCTTTTGTCAGTGCGGACAACGGACACTTCAACTTTTTTTTATGTTTGTATAGACAAAGATGAATCACAAAGACATTTCCAAAGAAATGATTCCATGGAAACGAAGACAGTTTCTGGCATAGATACTTGTCAAAGCCAAAACTTAATACATCATCAAACAAATCCTTGGAAACACTGCATCTTCCTCAAAGGATGACACCAATTTTCTGCCAACGGCCAGGTACCTATAAAACAAACGGAATGACCAAATTACTTCTAGCGATGGACAGTTACTTACATAACAACCTGTATATAGTACGTATGTACGTCCTAAGTATTGCCTTCCTATGTCGTATGCGTATTACATACGGTCAGTCGATCACATCAGTTCAGTCAAGCGTCAGTTCTGTGTTCAATTTTGCGTGCACTTCGTGGCTTGCTGCGCCTTTGCGTGACATGACATCACACGGGGCCCTATCAGAATACCAGCGCTGCGACATATTTTTAAATGTTGCAGCATCATGCTGAGCCCTTTGGCCTCGCACAAGACTTTCTGTTTTCTTTTAAATTTTCTTTTTTTCTCCTTTATTAAGTACTAGCTTTTGCCAGCGGCTTCGCCCGCGTGGAGGTCGGAAAATATCCCGCGGGAACATACTACCGGGATAAAAAGTAGCCTATGTCCTTTCTCAGGCTCTAAACTATCTGTGTACCAAATTTCATTGAAATCGGTTCAGTAGTTTTATCAGGAAAGCGAGACAGACAGACAGAGTTACTTTTGCATTTATAATATTAGTGTAGATTGTTTTTTTTTTCAGTGCGTGTCCGAATAAATACTTTTCTTTCTTTCTTTTGTTTGTTGAAAGGAAGCCTTCGTGAAGATTTACAAAATCGAACTTATAAGGAGTCATTGTATTGTCATCTTATCTACACCGGTATACAATATGCCCAAGCATATGCGGACCCAGTCAAACACCCATAGACAGAAAAGTGGATTATTTGATAGGTCTAGAATATTATTATAATGATGAAAATAAAGTTAATGTTAAAAACAAATACAACACACGGAGGGTTAGAGAGAACAGACTAGTTCAGCCACAGATAACAAATTATTATGGTAAGAGAACATCGAAGTATTTGGTACCTAAAGTATTTAACAACATAGATTTATTAAGAGAAAAAGTAAAAATTGGTAAAGGATCACGTAAAACAACATTGAAAAACTTTCTACAGGATAGCAAGCAGAACTAAATGTATTTTAATATATAAGCAGTGTTTATGTAAGTATTAGTTATGTAAGTTTCATTGTTATTATAAAGAGCGCCTCTCGCCATCAAACGTAAAAGTTTGGCGAGTTTAGAATTAAGTTACAAAACTGTACTCTAATTTCATTAAATAAAAATATTTGAAAAAAAAATCATACAGTGCGACCTGAAGAAATTGATTGAAATACTTTTAGAATCATACCAGTCCTGAAACTCTTTGTAATGAAAATAACGAAAAGTTTCGGGCCTAAGGTTCCAGAGACATTGTCTTCTGTATTAATGATGCTCAGAATATCGAAATTACCGTCCATCAATCCATACTTGACCAGAGAGTAACGTCAGTCTAAAATGAACTGACGAAAAAATGACCGTGTGACTCCAGCCTAATCGGTCAACCTGCCTTCCTATGGTGACTGATTGCGAAAGAACGGACACGGACAAAGAAACAATTGACGAATTTATAGCCGACGAAAAGAGTTTTTAAATGAATCCTAGCAGGAGGGGGAATAAAGGAATTAAAGCCAGTTGACGGGATTTCGGCTACGGATACAGTACGCCATGATTACTTCCCGTGGTGGGTGTTAAAAGAGACTAATCCGGGATTTAACGAGGATAAGGAACATAACGGGATCCGGGTATTATAAGAATTGCTGATAATTTCTTGAAACGAGTTGGAGCTGATTAAATCATGGCAACCATTTTGTCGCACGTCGACAAATAAGCGTCTTACTTTAAGGTGAATACCGATTCACCAGTAGATAAGACCAAAACAATTATATGAACACCGCCGCCGGTTCACAGAATCATTTTGGATATGTTTTCCGGAAGCTACCCTAATGGCGAAACACGCTATTAATCAGAATCTGGAACATTTTGAAGGGTATTATTGCAAATCTGTATGTTCGAAAAAATTGTCTGCTTAGCAACGGTAACAACGTCATGAATGTTGCGGACCTGTCAAAATGAAAGCGATTCCTAATGATAGTGAGTGATACGCAATTACCCCTCAGGACTATTTGGCCACTGACATTTGCACGTTATTTTCTAAGTTCCGTTAATACATACTTACATAAACCCACGCCTTCTTCTGATGGGGGTAGGCAGAAACTACAGAGCGCCGTCTACTCAGATCCTTACTTATTCGTATTGCCTCGTTTACAAGTGAAGACACAAGTGAGATACAAGTGAATTTCCGTTAATCTATACTGATATTATAAAGCTGAAGAGTTTGTTTGTTTGATTGAACGCGCTAATCTCAGGAACTACTGGTCCGAATTGATTTTTTTTTTTGTGTTGGGTAGCTTATTTATCGAGGAAGGCTATAGGCTATATAACATCACGCTCATCCAAGAGGAGCGGCGCAGTAATGAAAAATGTTGCAAAAACGGGGAAAATCGGACGAGTAGGCGATTCGACGCCAAGGGAAGGGTCGGGGGAACAAGAAATTTAACGCGGACGAAGTCGCCGGCAGAAGCTAGTATATTATTATTTATTATAATATTATAAAGCTGAAGAGTTTGTTTGACTGAACGCGCTAAATCTCAGGAACTACTGGTCCGAATTGAAAAATTATTTTTGTATTGGGTAGCTTATTTATCGAGGAAGGCTATAGGCTATATAAAATCACGCTACAACCAAGAGGAGCGGAGCAGTAATGAAAAATGTTGCAAAAACGGGGAAAATCGCACGAGTAGGCGATTCGACGCGAAGGGAAGGGTCGGGGGAACAAGAAATTTAACGCGGACGAAGTCGCGGGCAGAAGCTAGTACCCTAATAAGCGATTCGACGCGAAGGGAAGGGTCGGGGGAACAAGAAATTTAACGCGGACGAAGTCGCGGGCAGAAGCTAGTATCCTAATAATATGCTAAACTAGCTTTTGCCTGCGGCTTCGCCCGCGTGGAGGTCGGAAAATATCCCGCGTGAACGTACTACCGGGATAAAAAGTAGCTTATGTGTTAATCCAGGTTATTTTTTTTTAATAGATATTAAAGTGTACTTTTTGAATATGGGAGTTTGATAAAGATATATCTATGTGAAATACAACATATTTATGTATTTAATACACTTTGAAGAAATGCCTAATTTATAAAAAATAATATATACGAATACTATTGAGGAGTTTTTTGTAGATCTTTTGAAGACCATCATCTTCGTAATATATACTTTTGGTGTATGATCAATGTATGCGAAGATAAGAGCTCGAAAGCGCATTTTCAACCGACTTGCTTCACATTTACGGTCACTGCTCGGCTCCTATGTGTCTTAGCGTTATGTTATATAGCCTATAACCTGCCCAGGAGTATGGACTACAATCGTACCAAGTTTGGTTAAAATCCCTTCAGTTGTTTTTGACCCATGCGTGCACATTTTTGGCATTATCGATCACCATTCATCCTCCAATATTAATTTTGAATATATTTTTAATGTACAGAATTGACCTCACTACAGTTTTATTATAAGTAAAGATATAGATATGAGAAATCAGATGACATACTACATTGTTCTATACCAGGACCAACAAATAGCAAAAAACGTAATAAAATAATAGGAATTTCGCGGGTTTCTTCCCACATCTACTAAAATCTTAGAAGAATCAACATTTTAATATCAAAGTCATCCTTTATTCTACTATGATAAGGTACACGAGAAAATAAAGTTATCTCGCTATTTATACAGCTAGATGTTTGTGGAACGATAACCGAGATAACAGCTTCCCTTACCTAGACTGTTTGCTGAAGGCTTTCCTATTCTCTGAATACAGTAAGTACTTTGTAACCTAGCGCAGATAATTTTATTATATGAAAATGAAACATTTTTCGTTTCCCGGTGACACCGATGCGGACGAGTCATTTTTTAAGCCGAAAGATAGGCCTTTCCCAAGAACCGCTATATGAGGGCAAAGGGGGTTCTCGCGCACATGTGGGAGTGGCGCGAGGAGGCGAAACTCCGGGGCGAAACTCCGCTCCCGCGACAAATCGCGGCACGGCGGACAGAGCTCCGGTGTGATCTCATAGCGACATGGCGGGTACGATTGTCGCAACCCAGTGCTGGGCACGCCACAATTGCGGCGGTAAGTCCCCTCTTTGAGGAGTGGATAGAGAGGCGCCATGGCGTCCTCACCTTCCGCCTGACGCAGGTTCTCACCGGGCATGGGTGCTTCGGTGGGTTCCTGTTCAGGATAAAGCGGGAGGATACGTCCGGGTATTTTCATTGCGAGGATCGTTTGGAGGACACGGTGGAGCATACGGTGGAGGTGTGCCCTGCCTGGGCGGGGCACCGCCGTGTCCTCGTGGAGGCGACCGGCGACGGCGACCTCTCGCGTCCGGCCCTGGTGCGAGCCATGGTACGGAGCGAGAGGGCATGGGAAGCCGTCACCTCCTTCTGCGAAGCAGTAATACTCGCTAAGGACGAGGCGAGGCGCGTGAGGGAGTGGCAGTCTCTGCGCCCTAACGTCCCTAGCCGCCGCAGGAGGAGACGCCCCGGTCGTCGGGAGTCGATTGCGGACTCCCGGCCACCGTAGGCGCGAGCTTGCGATCGGCGAGCAATGGGAAGCTCGCTGCCCGGTAAGGACCAGGCTCGGGTCGACGGCGCGTAGTGTTCCATGCGCGCCTCAAAGAGATGGCAGCAGCACTGAAGGGGTCTGCTGGGACCGATGCCTGCTGGGGTCGCGAGATTGTTCGAAAGAGATACCTTGACCCTCGCACATGGGCAACTGAAGGAACACGGGTGGGTTTTAGTCAATAAAAGTCTGACACGCCTTCCCACTCCGCCCAGAGCGGGAGAAGTCATTTGATGATTTCCCATCCAAAAAAAAAAGGGCAAGGGGGAAGGGTTGCCATAATCGCCAAGCTTGCCAGGCAGGTTGGCGACCGTAGTTTGGTGGCAAAATGCATAGAGAACGCCGTTGCCCATTCTAGAAAGTCCTTTAGTCGCCATTATACGACACCCACGGGAAGAAATAGGATGGTCCTATTCTTTACATCCGGCACCACACGGACGAGTACTTTCGAGGCATTTTTTGTTTTTTACTTGTAATTTTAGTGACCTAATACCTAGTGCAAATAGATGATAAATGATTTTATTTCTGCAAGTAGGTTTATACAAACACACGTTAATAATGTTTTAAAAACTAGACCGCCAAGTTTTTCTTTTTTAATGTGTCTGGTTTTTCTTCTTTCTTTTCTTTCTAGAAAAGGTGCGCGTATCCCATCTGACAACTCTGAGAAGAAAGATCGAAACAAACTCAGAGGTCACAGTCTCTTTTAATGTTCAGACATTCAGATCATAAGAAGACCACGTAGTTTGGTTTCCGTAATGGTTTTTTGAGTAAGAACCACACAGATTGAGAAGACCAATCAGTGTCATATTTGTATATGAATTTAAATGTATGTTTATAAAGTGACACAAAAACATTTTAAAGTACTTTACTCAGTTTCTAAAGTCAATCTTCAGTAGGGTATCCAATAAAATACGAAAAAATAGGACAGTCCCATAAAAGCGTCGACCTTTTTTTAAAAAAAAAGTTATTATGTTAGTAAAAAGCTTCTTTCACGGTCCTCGAGTAGTTCGTAAGGAAAATAACTTCGTCGGCATTCGAAGTGAAAAGCATTTATGATGAAAAATTCCTACAGGGGTTCATTCAAGGCGTTTTACTTAGAAAGCTGAAAGGTCAGGCAAGTAAATTATAAGTCAAGGAAAAGCATAAATTATTAGCTGTTCAAACTATTTGTTGCATTCTTTTCAATATGCATATCGCACATCCTTCCTCAGAGGATGTGCGATATTACAGTATCGTGGAATAAGCCGTTGGTCCCAGCTGTCATTTATAGATCTTTGGCAGTCGTTACGAGTCGTCAGAAGCCTGAAAATCTGACAGCCAGTTTTATCAAGGGGTATCGTATTACCCATTAACTTAGGGTTGTGGAGGTCATATTTTCACTCTATTTAAACTACTAGTATTGAGCTGCATCCAGACATGACGAATCTATAAGGGTTCCGTTTTTTGCCATTTGGCAACGGAACCCTAAAAACATAGTTCGAAAGAGGCTAGGCAGATGATGAAAGTAAAGTTTGGTGGATGGGAAATCCGCGATTAACAACATAATGTAATTTCAATACCTAATCCATACAATACAGTTATTAACTTATTCGCCTGATATTGAACTACATACAGAAACATTATCTAAATACATTTCCTGTTAGTGTGATAAGCGTGTGACGTCATCAGTTATTGCACTACAATAACATGGATAATGTTAGGTTCCAATTAAAAAGACAAAAACAACCGACATCCAAAAAAATATTCGTAAGTCGGTGTCTTTGGATCTGTATTTCAGTTTTATGCCAGCGACTTCCGAAATTAAAGTAATTTTTCACTTTGCAGTGTTTATTTGGAAGTAATTGTTTTTTTTGTATATTGTTTTTTCACGTTACCTATTCATAATCATTTCAGCCGAAAGACGTCCACTGCTGGACATAGGCCTCCCTCAAGCTCTGCCACTTCTACTGGTTTTGTGCTTCCCGCATCCAGCGGATTCTGATAGTTTCTATCCAACACCAATTCGTATACCACTATTTGCTTTGTTAACAACAGTGACAAGAAGTTTTAGAACATCATCAAGATATACAAAGCGGATCAAACATACTATCGAAACTAACGCAAAAACTATCCAAGCAAAGTTCAACCCAAAATCCGCATCACTAAAATCAGACTAAAGTGTGAGTACTTGTAGTATTTTCCCAAATCATAAACCCGTTCATAATATACGGTGGTGTGTTGATGTCAAGTTCATCAAACCGGGAAGAGCTATTTTAATCCTCATACACTCGGCGTGGTTTTATTATAGCAGCTGTTGTAGCCACGGGTTTGGGAACAAGTGGAATAGTTGGGATTTTTATTAGAATTATGACGAAGCGGTTGCTAGTATTTTTACGCTCACACAAACTTATTAGTCAGTCATACAGAGATATCAGATATAGTTGTTATATTTATTGATTCAAATTATTATAAAAAGCATAATGTAAAAACGAAGTCTTAAAATTATAATAAAAGTAGGGCATCAAAAATCGCCAGCATAGTTGTCAACATGTTGTTAGCTGCGCTATAGTTTATACTTTTGCAGCTACCATCGTTTTACTTGTCAAACTTGTCCTGTGTTATTGTTCCGTAATAAAAAAAAATATACTTTAACACTGCCCCCGTTGTTGTAATTACAGTAAGTCGGGTTACTGGTGTTTTTTACAGTACTGTGGTTCTTAAATCATGTCCTATATGGAATATCTTGCATTTTAATCTACGCAAATTAACCGATTGTTGTATGTTTAAATATCTGAGTTATCTGCTATAATCATTAAGATACACCAATTTAAAAATGTTGGAACAAAAGTGCGATTACCCGCGATTTCATTTTTTTGACTTAATGTAATTATAATAACGGGGGCAGAACAGTACCCAAAACACAGACCCGTGGCAGCATTGCCACGTTGTCTGGAAATGCTGATTCTGTTATGAGATTATGTAAGTAATACAACAGGATTTTGAAAAAAAAATTCTTACCGAAGAATACCCAATGAAACGAAATTCGGAGACAAGTGCTATCGAAAATAGAACAAAACGATATGAAAGTTTCGCCATTTTCGTTTTTTTCTCACGATAATCCAGCCAGCAAATATCATCATCATTTCAACCGAAAAACGTCTACTTCTGGATACAGACCTCGCCCAAGCACTGCCACTTCGACCGGTTCTGTGTTTCTCACATCTAGTAGATTCATGCGGCCTACATCAGCGGCCTAATTGCGGAACGCATTATTGGCAAATGATTGAGACTAGTTGCTTTCGTTTTTATCGCAGTTTGTTTAAAATTACGAATTTGGTATTGCGTTACTCCCTTAAAGTGTGAAAGCAACGGCTAGTTGGTTTGAACGATAAAGAGTGAACGATATGTCAAGAAAAAATGGGCAAACGTCTATTTTTGGAATTGCGTAACTTATTTGACAAGCGACAATTTGCTTAAATCGTTGTCATGAAACAAACGGCTAGTTGTATTGAAGCAGAAGGCGAGCTAGTCGTCGCTATCGTTTTCCGTTCCACATATTTTATGATTTAAACGTAAAATCTGTAAAATTATAGCGAAAAAATGTAAGTGATAGTCTTCCTGATAAATTGTGGATGTGATTTTGTGTAAAACTCCAATAATAAATGACTATTAGTGGTATTATGAATATCGAAAGAGCGAGGTGATTATATAAGAAAAATTGGAAGTTTTCTTCTGTGACAAGTGTATACAAGGCAACCGCAAGTTATCTGCATCATGTGCATGATATATAAGAACCGAGATTTGTGGCATTTTTACGAAAGAAAAATTCGTAACTCGTATCCTATTATGCTTAACCTGTGGCAAGCTGAGCAAGCCAGTCGAGCTGTTGCTTATTTGGAAAAGCAAAAAGCGATCAATGCAAAGAGTAACAACTATAGAAAAAAAATTGAAGCAGTAAATGTCAATGATTACCTACCTCTACGACTTCGATGAACATAGGTGCACACACACCATACTTAGACTTATTTCCACAACATGTCTGTTTAAGGTACTTACTTAACACTAGGGGGCTCGCGCCCAAAATTTTCCTAGAAAGCTCGCGCGGGGGACATATGCCACCCATCAGTAACAGGATTTTTTCTTACTATTCTAATTGTGATGAAAGAAAACAATTTGTAATAAGACTAATCAACTTTATTTCTTACTAAATACTTTAACAAAACTTAACAATTGCCTTAAGTTGAACTAAATATTAACACAAACTAAACATCTGAAAAAAATTAAACATTTTTACTTATTGTGATTAATCAGTCTCTTATTTTTTTTTTAACCATAATTGGGTAAGCTAATCATTCTTTAGTAAAGTTTACAAATGGGTTATTCCAATTCAGAAGCTACGTGATCACAATTAGGGCACACTATGATTTGATGATCGGGACAAACACGCCTATTACATTTGGCACAGGTTTTACGTGTTGTTCGATCTCTTCTTCTACTACAGAAGTCACACCGTCCTTTTCCACTCCGTATTGGCAAGTTTTGTACTTGCGGGTTTTCGGGCAACCCCAGAAGAAGCATTGCTTTCAATTTTATAGCTCTTGGTATAGTTTCCTGGGAAATACGACGTGAAATGTGCGGCTTCACTAATTCATATCCGACTACTACTTACTCCGACTAATTCTTTTTTGCAGTAAGTCTTTGCTCACAGGTACACTTGTGAACCAATTGTCCATGGTCACATTACATCCTAAATCATATAACGGTTCCAAAACTCTATGAATAATATCAGGCACTTGATTTGACAAGCGATAAGGACCTTCCGGATGCTGACCTGCGTACACTTCGTCGCGTGAGGTGAACCAACTGGAGTAGTTTGCTCTTCTGAAGTATCGTCTTCCTGGTCTTCTGACGCACTACTCTCTGCTGTGACGGCTTCCTCTAACCATCTACTTATCGTAAATTCGTTCGCCATTATAGCCTAAAACAATATGTGTCACTTAGTAGGTATAAAATAATAATATTCACGTAAATATACAACCAATTAGTAAAATACATTTTGTTGATCATAAATAAATGTAAAATAAAAACGATAATGAACTTACGTGAGGGTATCTTTGATTTTTCACCACAATGTTACGTTTCCTAAAAGTTCCTCGAATGCTCACGCGGGAGACATACGTCACCCATGCACTTTATAAATTCACTACTCACACGTCGTTGCACTTAGAGTGACGACGCACTACTGGCGCGTGGACGCGCTACTACTTGAGGAATACCTGAGAGGGCAGCACTGAAGCGCGTTTCGTTCAAAAGTTATTAAACAATATTCGAACCTGGGTGACATATGTCACCCACGCGAGCCCTCCAGTGTTAATTTTCAATATTATTTTCTTTAAAAGTGTTTAACATTGAATATTCTCACTATAAGTAGCTACCTACCTAAATATTGTAGCTACCTACCTCTCACAGAGGAGGCCCGTGTCTCAGCAGTGGGAATTATATAGGCAGATTATGGTAATCCCTGTCAAGTTTATTGCACATGTTGCAAATCAATTCAATCAAACAGTAAGTATTATTCTTTTCATTCGGTGTATATGAACATAATCAGTATTGTAGTTCATGACTACAATACTGATTATGTTCATATCAGACTATGGTAGTCTTCAAAATTGTTTTCTAAAGATTGAATTTTAATGTTACTGTAGAGCATCATAATACTTTATTTCTGTTTATTATGAGGTGCCCTTCAAAATAGTTTTTCGCATTGAATAGGTTTTGCTTGATATAAAGCAATGTATGTAGTTATATCATAGGTCCATCAACCTTTTTATCTAATACCTAATACTAGACTAAATTATAATGATGGATATTCTATAATCCAGTTGGAGGATGAGGATGTACTTAAATTCATTTTTTATCTTTCAGGTAGGTCAACCACACTAAACAGGAGAATTGTAAACTTTCTCTTTTGCCCTCACAACAAACATTACTAAGCTGTATTTAAATTATAAATGATGACTTCCACAAGAAAACACTTCAAGAGGAGAGGAAGAATTTACAAATACTGTTGTCTGAAGGTTGTAATTATATGAATAAAAATGTCTTTTTTGACCATATATTTGTTTCTGTTTACCTCAAGGTGATAATGAATGCCAGTTAATTAAGTTATACACCATTCTTTTCTAAACAGCATCAAATAGTCCATAGCCAGTCTTTATAAAAAAAAAAAACTTAATGCTTAAATATTTCATAACAAGTTATTTTATTTGTAGCTATATAGTTCATAAATGAAACACTATTAAAGTTAACACTGTTTTTAATCAACACAGTAAGTACATAATTTATCGCTGTTGAAATAACATTGAATGGTTTTCTTAAACACATTTATTATCTTTAATGAACAATATTCAGTTCCTATTTCTGCCCTTGAGAAGCTTGAAAACTGAAGTAGTTGCGGAGCAGCAGTAACAGTGCAGTCAGAAGTAGATCTCAACAGTGGCCAAACGAAATAGCAACAGCATCATTCATGCTGCTTTCAAATCTTCACAGGTGAAACGCCTGAGGACTCTCCTGCAGTTTTAAAACAAAATCAAATTATTTTCTACTCAATTATAGTACTTAATAAATAATGCAGCAAACTAGGCTCATTAACTAGACTTTCATCAACCCACGGCTGGGCAAAAGCTCTAGGCCTAGTCATTGCTGTTGTTTCGCCAATTTTTATTGATTAGCTATTTCTATTGAACATAACACTAAATTAGAATGACAAACAATACTTATACATAAAATATATGATGTGATTTATTTAATTTGCCTAAATAAATGTATTCATAATTATGAGTTGCCAATTGATTCTTAGCATCCATACATAAACTCACGCTTTTATCCCATGGGGGTAGGCAGAAAGTACAGAATGCCACCTACGATCCTTGCATACTGTTTTTGCTTTGTTTATGTTCATACATCTGGTCATACACGCACGCCGGTTACCAGTACTACGCACCTGACCTTTCTGAACAGCACCAAAAAGGTATGTCCTCCTAAGGTGTCCCAGTGTTCCAGTGTTCTGGCGTGTCTAGTCACATCAGCCTTGTAAATACTTGTTGTTAGCCACCTATCATTCATCCACTCCAGACTAAACCATCAAAGCATACTTAATTCTTGTTCTTAACTGTGACAAAAGGCTCACCTCCAATGATAGATACAGAAGATTGTATTTCTATGTCCAGCGTTGCCAGCAAATTCTTTGTAGGAAAATCCCCTGTATGTCAACTAGATTGATGTTGGTAGGGAAGCGTTCCATTCATGTAGATTCAGCTCTAGCACCTTCTGCGAAAATATGATTAATGTACTGTTGTTACTTCGTTACTTAGTGGTTATTTTAGTTTGCATCAGCATCTACATACATACAAAAATATCAAATAACAATAATATATATCTCTTTTGTTAGAATGTGAGGCTGACATACATAATCATTAAAATAACTAGAAATAAGTTGCAGAAGTCTACACAGTAAAAGAATGGTTTTCCGTCTGGTCAATAATGTACCTAAAGCTACAAATAATCACTTCTACACGCATAATTCCTATTTACATAGGCGTACTTACTTGCAGTGGTGATATTGACTTGTCCTTTTCGTTTTGGAGCAAAACAGCGTAAGTTCTAATGCAGCCAGTACAAAACGAAGACAGAGCCCTATTCTTGCCAAAGGTCTTCCAAACCAACACTCGAGGGTTGGTGAACATTTAGTTAAATATTCTGTGCCACTAGAAATGTTCCAAAACTGCTTTTCATCGGCTGAAGCCCATGTATCTGTATGCGAATAGTAAATATCATTATGTATAATGAAAACAACAAGTTGCAATAAAATTCAAGTCAAAACAAACAAAAGGCGGTTTTTTTTACTCAGTGTTGCCAATTTTTTTCCCGTGTCAATGTTTTTCTCACACTGATAGCGGTTCTGCAAACGACTAAAATAAACTATATTCGCAATTTTTTATATTATTTATTCCTATTACTGTCATTCGGTCGTCGTTTTGAGGATGAAATAAAACTTATCATGTCTTTGTTATAACATAATGTACTATAGAGAATATAACACTATAATTACTGGAAAAGTAAGTGAAGATATTTCTTTGATTGTTAGCTACACAATAATGGAATAATGGTTAATTTTACTACCCCTAAAGTAGGTTCACATGGAACATTTTTTTCAAAATCACGTTTTTCGATATTCACACTGGCGCTGTTCACTATATTTGTCATGCCGAACTATCTTTCCAAAAAAACGTTGCAGTGGTTTCGGCATTTAAAAATAATCATAAGTGCCACAGGCTTCTTGAAAATAATAAAACAGCTTGCCAGTATCGTGTTAATATAATATTTTCTCGAGTCAAAGCTTTACCAGTGAATTTTATTATTTTCAACAATTTAAATTAGACTAACCAAAACAAAATCACCAGCTACAAACAAATAGTCCGCCAGTTGCGGTGTCCATACCGACCAACCCGAGATTAGTGGAAATCTCAATAAGTTGACAACCCTGCTTTTCTACTATTTTTCCACTGGCCACAGATAACTAAAACGTGAAGACAATAACGTTTCGTTGTGTTTTTCAAATATGGTAGTTTTTGGTAGAAAGTGTTTTATAAATTGGTTTTTAATTTTTTAAGAAATCATTGTACTTTTTCATTTATAAGCAGTAGTAGACCATCAGTTGTCATTAAAACAATGTTATATTATTGTAAAATTATTCGCAAGCAAATAGTTCATATTTGATGAAACAAAACGCATATGTGAAAACGATTGGGTAAGATTTTGGTACCCTCCCTAGTCAATTTGGCAGAATTTGTTTCATTTTATTTACACAATTCCGATTATGGGAACCGAAATCGACTGGAGTTTGTTTAAATTCGGAATTGCTATCAGAAATTAAATGTGTTCCGCAATCAGGCCGCAGGTCATCGCTCTACCTTGCCAGGGACAATAAATCACCGTAACTTCCAAACTAAAAGCCAAAGAGAAAGCAGTATTCGCTTATATCCTGAAACAAATTCCCTCATTTTAGCGCTCCTACCTCCACAGCAGTGTTTGAAGTTCAGCCAAGTAATGCCAACGTTAAACACCTGCTGCGATAAATTTTATGTGTTCGCTCATTATAAGTAACGTTACATAAAATCACACAACAACCAATACGAGGTAGCGGACGGAGAAAAATGTACCAAATAAAATACTTCTTTTTGCCTCAACCGTACCAATGAGAAAACCAAGTCTTGTCGGTCACCAAGTTGCAGGCAGTTTGACGAACTTTTATCAGGTTACAGCTGAATCTACATTAATATATTAATATTATATAGAGGTGAAATTTGTGAGTTCATTTGTAAGGGTAATCTTCGGAACTACTGGGAAGCCACAGTATTGCCGAGTGTCATAGAATATCATCATCATCATTTCAGCTGAGAGACGTCCACAGCTGGACATATACCTGCCCCAAGCACCGTGATTTCGACCGCTTCTGTGGTCTCCACATCCAGCGGATTCCTGCTGTCTTCATTCTACTATCCTTCTATCCTACTAATATTAAAAATGTGAAAGTTTGGATATTTGTTACTCAATTACGCAAAAAAGGCCAAACGTATTTAGATGAAATTGAGCACACAGGTAGTTTATAACCTGAATTACCACATAGGATCGTTTTATCCCGATAGTTTGTCCTCAAGGGATAGTTGCCGACCTCCACGCGAATGAACCCGCTGGCAATAGCCAGTAGAATATATTTTATGTCCAAGCAACAAATTACAATTACAAATTACTTCTTTATAAATACCATCTGCTGAGCATAAGTGAAGGCTTAATATTTTTGTCCGTGTTTTCCATACAGCATCCAATATTTTTTTAATAGACGCTGTGTAGGAACGATACATATTTCAGTTGTCTTAAAACTGGCAACGCCAAATCATCATGTTCTTTATTTTCCACGTAGGAATACCGAATATTTTGGTATCATGTATCTTGTCGTTCATTAAACATTTTCAATTCAAAAGAATGATCAAGTTAGGTTAGTGAATACTTCTTACTTACTTGAACGTATAAAGTTAAAGTGTTACAAGTCCCTAAATAATCCCCCAAATTTGGGCTACCCTACTTTCCTATATATAGTAGGAGAGCCAGCGCGGTATATGTCGGAGCATCATAATTCTTTTGAAGTGATTATAATCAAGTATCGGCCAATATTGAACACCTCGTTACGATAAGTTTTATAGGTGCACTCTCTACAATATGTTCTATCAATATACATCATGGGCTTGTTCGCGCAAATAATACGGCATTCTTTGATACTTTATGGGACCATAGGGAGCTATGCTCAGAGTACGTAGTTTCTGTTAAAAGGCGGGTGTTTCCTTCCCCATATCACGTGAAATACGTTTGACAACACGATTTGACAATTGTCGCTACGCCCGATATGTCCGAAAAAAATAATTTAACACTTGTTCTGACGGATGAACAACTACCGGACGGGTCCGTACCTATCTTCTTTGCCAGAAGACACTCAGCGTTGCCAAACATATAAGGCACTGTAGGTTAAATGTGTAGGATAAGTTTATTAACATAGCTGATAAGAAATATTGTTACTAACACATTTGAGTCATTTGTTACTTGTATTTTAAACATAAATAAATAAATATTCCAACTTTGGTGAGACGTCCGGATTTTTAGCCTGAATTTAAACGTCCCGCGCGGGACAAACCCAGTCTCGCTTTTCAAGTATTGCTCGAAGGGGCGGTTGAAATAACGATGTCAAAATTAAAGCCCGAATACCTACTTGCCAAACTTAAGCGACAGTGGGCAGGGCACATTGCTCGCAAAACAGATAGCCAATGGGGCCGAAAGGTTCTGGAGTGGCGACCGCGTATCGGAAGACGTAGAGTTGGAAGGCCTCCCACAAGGTGGACCGATGACCTGGTGAAGGCCGCAGGCATCTGCTGGATGCGGGAAGTAGGGAGGCCTATGTCCAACAGTGGACGTTTTTCGGCTGAAATGATGATGATGATAATAAGTCTATAGTTTCCATGTAATTGAACTTCAAGCAGAAATAAAATAAATTATGTGGTAAACTGATCTCAAACATGAATCTTCATACAATAGTGTGACTGTAGTGTCGTAGTAAATGTAATATAACATAACACATTACACTTCAGCGTAATCTGGTTATAAATCTCATTCAATGGCACTTTGTTATGATTTTATTACTGACAGATCTTCATATGTTTATTTATTATTGCATATGGCGAACGGACTACCATCTGGAACAGGATCTTGCATGGCAACCGCTAATTATTGTCCACCGAGTAAAAACCAAAAATTTTTTAGGCGTGATCATGAGGTAACTAAAGGAACACGGGTGGGTTTTAGTCAGTAAAAGTCTGACACGCGCTCAAAGCAGGAGAAGTAATTTGATGATATCCCACCCAAAAAAAAGGAGATGATCATGATAATTCCGAATCGTTCTGTCTTAAAATCAGTTTGTATGACGATCACTGTCATCATTTGGATTGTTATTTTGGTTTTGTTTTTTTTTTTTGATTTTAGTAAGTCGAATACATGATTATGTTCGGTGAGTATAAGAACTCATCTAATTTTTAAGTCGGCACCCAATTTCAATCAACAAATAAGTGATGCATGTTTTGCTTACTTGTAAGAAATTGGTACACTAGTCCATAAGTTTACTGAATGTTTTTCATATCATTGTATCAGTGTATTCAATTGTTGGTAAGCCAAATAAATAAAATCACACAAACGTAAAAATATCACGGTGGAATTATATCGTGTAATATATTTCCAACTCTCGGTGTTGAATCTAGCATTCACAATCCCACACAGTACATCCCAGCTGTCGAAACAACAGACTGTTCGATTTCCAACTCTATGCGCTAAGCAGTGCATTGAAGTTCCAGTGCGCGAAAAAATTCCATCACGATATTATTACGACTGTGTGAACGTTGACTTAAAGTTACTTAGTTGGTAAGTAACGAATAATTTAAATCGCTCATTGTCACTATAATTATGTACGTCCTAAAAAATTAATTCACCTTAGACCAAATCTTCTGCTTTTAACACAAGACTCTCAAAAGTCACCAACCATGTCATCATCATTTCAGCCAAACAACGTCCACAGCTGGACATAGGCTTTCCCCAATTTGGGCAGGTTTATTATATCGTTTGGCAGGCGGTTTGGCGATCGCAGTATGGTGATAAAATGCATAGAAAACGCTGCTGCCCATTCTCTAACAAGTCCCTTATCGCCTTTTACGTCACCCACGGGAAGAACAGAATGGGACCCATGTAGTTTTCGATAAAGAATCAACACCAGCCGTAGGTGTTGCGATATGACATGGTTCCTGGCGACAACGCATAAATTCGCGTGGCAAAATTCTCTGTTATCGAGCTCATTCGTGACCTAAATATCCTTGCCCCTCTCTCAAGCGCCAGTACGATAAGACCCTAACACTAATTATAGATACTAAAATATTGTCGTAACATAGATAGGTACAATCGTGCAGATCAGAAGTACTAGACATGACTCCAATGGAGGAACTGATTGCAGTGACATCATCGAATTGACGCGGCAAGGTCGGGGGTCAAACCACTGCGTCTATTGTCAGGCTTCTGTGATTATTCTTAGTTTGTACCTGTTTGTATGATTTTTGGTGACCCTGGGAGAACATCATTGATATTTTGAAGCAAATTTGAGCGTGGTTTTAAAGTAATTTTTGGCATATATTTTGGTCTTTGCGTCTGCCGTGGCAAATAAACAATGAGATTATGAAGCATATATGAGTTGAAGTTGTATATCCATGAGGCGAAAAATAAGACTGCTGGTTAACTAGGCGATAATGACGTGAAATTACGTCTAAACTTGCTAGGGGAAAAAATCTGAAAATAGTCATTCGTCTGAGAGTCAGCACTTCTTGAAGATAAAAAGTTGTAACAGACAGTCCCCCAAAACGGCACCCTTCACTACTTCCGAGTGTTTAAGCTGTGGAAGAAGAAATGGCGCAACAAACTCCAGAGCACGTGTCTGTCTGTCTTAGTTCTCAAAACAACTCACCTACACATAGAGGATCGATGCTATAGGAAATATACAAGATTTCTTCCGGGGTACAGAATCGCCACCATCATTTATACCTCCTACATTTTAGATTGAATAATTATTATCAGACAAGACAGTGGTGTCCACTCTTGTATAAAAAAGGACTGTTTCTAGTCTAAACTACAATTAGGTTCAACCTTCTTCAATATCAGAACCTTGTATGTTCGCGATTATATACTACTAGCTTCTGCCCGCGACTTCGTCCGCGTTAAATTTCAGGTTCCCCCGACCCTTCTCGGTCGCGTCGAATCGCCTACCCGTGCGATTTTCCCCGTTTTTGCAACATTTTTCCTTACTGCTCCGCTCCTCTTCGTTGTAGCGTGATGTTATATAGCCTATAACCTTCCTCGATAAATAGGGTACCCAACACAAAAATATTTTTTAAATTCGGACCAGCAGTTCCTGAGATTAGCGCGTTCAAACAAACAAACTCTCAGCTTTGTAATATTGGGCACGCCACTATTGCGGCGGTAAGTCCCCTCTTTGAGGAGTGGATAGAGAGGCGCCACGGCGTCCTCACCTTCCGCCTGACGCAGGTTCTCACCGGGCATGGGTGCTTCGGTGGGTTCCTGTTCAGGATAAAGCGGGAGGATACGTCCGGGTGTTTCCATTGCGAGGATCGTCTGGAGGACACGGTGGAGCATACGGTGGAGGTATGCCCTGCCTGGGCGGAGCACCGCCGTGTCCTCGTGGAGGCGATCGGCGGCGGCGACCTCTCGCGTCCGGCCCTGGTGCGAGCCATGGTACAGAGCGAGAGGGAATGGGAAGCCGTCACCTCCTTCTGCGAAGCAGTAATGCTCGCGAAGGAGGAGGCGGGGCGCGTGAGGGAGTGGCAGTCTCTGCGCCCTCACGTCCCTAGCCGCGGGCGTCGGGAGTCAATAGCGGACTCCCGGCCACCGTAGGCGCGAGCTTGCGGGTGGCGAGCAATGGGTGGCTCGCCGCCCGGTAAGGACCAGGCTCGGGTCGACGGCGCGCAGTGTTCCACGCGCGCCTCAAAGAGATGTCAGCAGCAGTGTAGGGGTCTACTAGGACCGATGCCTGCCGGGGTCGCGTGATTGTTCGAAAGAGATACCGTGACCCTGGCACATGGGCAACTGATGGAACACGGGTGGGTTTTAGTCAGTAAAAGTCTGACACGCCCTCCCGCTCCGCCCAGAGCGGGAGAAGTCATTTGATGATTTCCCATCCTGAAAAAAAAAAAAAAAAAAAGCTTTGTAATATTAGTATAGATTCCTACTAGAATATTAATCGCATTTTCGATTTAATCTGTGTGTGTTCTAGGAACCACGTAAAGTCTAATCATAATACTTATAATAAGTTATTCTTAGAACTAATGGCTCATAGATTATTCTAGGAGTTTAATATTTTATTATCTTTTGATTACCTTACATAGTAATACATAATCAAATAGCTAGGTTTATAAAGAACTATTAGGAGTAATAACACACAAACGTGTATAACCAGCATCCTAATTGCTATCGATCAGAATCTGAATCATTTCGAAGGATATTCATTGCTATTCCATTGGTTCAAATGGTGGAAAAATGTGTCTGGATTATTCTCATACAAACGCTAATTTTCCTTCAATTTTTTTGAATACATAGGTATCTTGTGGTTTATATCTAGGAATCTATGTAATGAGAAAAATAAAATCTTTAAAGTTGTTTGCAAATCAGCTTTTTAGGGTTCCGTTGCCAAATGGCAAAAAACGGAACCCTTATAGATTCGTCATGTCTGTCTGTCTGTCTGTCTGTCCGTCCGTATGTCACAGCCATTTTATTCCGAAACTATAAGAGCTATGCTGTTGAAACTTGGTAATTAGGTGTATTCTGTGAACCGCATTAAGATTTTCACACTAAAATAGAAAAAAAAAAAACAATAAATTTTGGGGTTCCCCATACATAGAACTGAAACTCAAAAATGTTTTTTTTTCATCAAACCCATACGTGTGATCTATGAATAGGTCTTCAAAAATGGTAATGAGGTTTCTATTATCATTTTTTTCTAAACTGAATAGTTTGCGCGAGAGACACTTCCAAAGTGGTAAAATGTGTGTCCCCCCCCCCCGTAACTTCTAAAATAAGAGAATGACAAAACTAAAAAAAATATATGATGTACATTACCATGTAAACTACCAAGGAAAATTGGTTTGAACGAGATCGAGTGAGTAGTTTTTTTTTAAAACGTCATAAATCGTAAACCGCAATTTACCTTACATTCAATCAACTGAAATATAAAAATTAAAAAATATATATATATTTTTAAACCGAAAATACCTACAGGTTTGTACGGAACCCTCGGTGCGTGAGTCCGACTCGCACTTGGCCGGTTTTTTCTCACAAATTTCATCTGAAGTCTGGGCGTTCAATATGTACTCAAACATTAAACCACTAAAGACAACATCGTCATAGAAACCTCGCACATGTAATGGAGATTGATAATTATTTTTCCAAAAACTTGTAAGGCTTTTTCAAAATCACATTTCCCGGAACTTTTCGTTCGATGTAGTATTCTGACCGTTTGAATAAACAATATGGTTTTCAATCATAACTCGCGTCGACGATGGATTCCCTCTTATATACAAAGTACGAATGTTGTTGAACTGTAGAAAATGAATTGGAAAAAGAAATGCACAATGGGAAAAGAAGCAAAAAGAGAATGACAGGATCGTAGCAGGGGTTATGTAGTTCCTGCCAAAGAAGATGGGAAGAACTGAGTTTATTTGTTTGTAGTTCTTCTAACCAAGACACAGACATGATGGTCGAGAGTTTGGTGCGCCACTTCTTCCCAGCAGAAACGTTACGGGTGCCATTTTTCAGGGTCGCGAGATTTGTTCAAAAGAGATACCGTAGCCCTGGCACATGGGCAACTGAAGGAATACGGGTGGGTTTTAGTCAGTAAACGACACGCCCTCCCGCTCCGTCCACAGCGGGAGACGTCATTTGATAATTTCCCACCCAAAAAAAACGGTACCGTTTTGGTGGGCCGTCTTTGTTTTACTTTTAACCTTCAAAAAAAGCTGACTCTCACTTAAATCTATACTTTAATATTATAAAGCTGAAGAGTTTGTTTGTTTGTTTGTTTGTTTGATTGAACGCGCTAATCTCAGGAACTACTGGTCCGAATTGAAAAATTCTTTTTGTGTGGGTAGCCTATTTATTGAGAGAGGCTATAGGCTATATAACATCACGCTACAACTAAGAGGAGCGGAGCAGTAATGAAAAATGTTGCAAAAACGGGGAAAATTTATTCCTTTTGAGAGTTTCCGTTGCGTGCGCTGCGTAAACGGTTAAAGTAACGCAAAAATCATGTACGACGGAATTGTTCCTTTTAAAAAGTTCTAAAAAAAAGTCCGCGAGAGCATATGTCTATCTTTTAAGGTTGACTCACTATAATTCAAAAGGAGCGAGCAGCAACGAAAAATGGACGAAAACTAGCAGGCAAATCGATGCGACGGGAAGGGTCAGGGGAGCAAAAATTTGACGCGGACGAAGTCGCGGGCAGAAGCTAGTATTTGATGAAATTCTTCAGCTTGTATTTCATTATCAACATCTCAACTCGGAATCACCCACTGCTGTGGATAGGCCTTCCCGTTTTTCCGCCATACATCTCGGTTCCGTGCGTCTAGTCTCCATCTTGCATTTGGCTATTATAATTTTAAACGTAATGTGTATCCTTGCGAACATGATTGTATGTATTGGAATGGCACTAATTGTGGCTACTTGACCCGTCAGAGATCAAGGCGTGATTTTATAATTCATTTAACTGACAGGAATAATTAGTACCTATGTTGTGTAGGTACGTGGATGGTCATATTATGACTTGAGATAAAGGTAACAATGTTAGGGTATAACAACACAATCATTTCAATAATGAACATCAACGGACCGACCGGAAATCTAATATATCAGAGGGGTAATTGCGCTGCCGGGGTCGCGTGATTGTTCGAAAGAGATACCGTGACCCTGGCACATGGGCAACTGATGGAACACGGGTGGGTTTTAGTCAGTAAAAGTCTGACACGCCCTCCCGCTCCGCCCAGAGCGGGAGAAGTCATTTGATGATTTCCCATCCTGAAAAAAAAAAAAAAAAAAAAAAAGGGTAATTGCGGATTTTTTTATCGGTAGGAATTGGTATAATATTCATAGTTAAACAACATTCATTGCGTTATTTACGTTGCTGAGCCGACAATTTATTCGAACAAATGACGCAATGGATTAGAAATAATCTTCAATCCCATTCAGATTCTGATAAATTATGCGTTTCGCAATTAGGGTGCAGGTCATCATCATGATCATTCCAGCCGAAAGATGTTCACTGCTTGACATAAGCCTCCCAAATTTGGGGGGTTTGCAAGAGTCGCCACGCTTGAGAGGCGAATTGGCGTGGTTTTAAAATGCATAAAGAACGCTGCTGCCCATTCCCTAGTAAGTCCCTAAATCGCCTCTTACAACACCCACGAGAAGAAATGGTAAGTCTCCGGTGTCCTGCCCAACTCTAATTGAATTCCATAAGCTTTCCTTTATGGAAGGCCGTCGCACATCTTCGTATCTCGACGTTTGGAACTTGGTCGATTAACCTGATGCCAAACATTTATTTATTTAAATTACATTTATAACACCTTTACAGCGAACCAAGGCGATGTTATAAGTAAGACATAAAATTATATAAATAGTAAATACCTATGCATATATACATATATTTATATAATCCTTAATAATTAGGTACTAAGACCGCCCTCAATAATCATTTGTGCCTTTCCCATGAATTTCGGCAGATTATGCTCAAATATATCCTCCGATACCGTTATAATATTTATCATACGTGCAGCTCGTGACAAAGGGGCAAACTTGAGAAGATTAGTCCTAGCCACAGGCACGTCTAACAGAGCGGGGCGGCGGCGCGCAACGACACACCCGTCCGGCGCGCGCAGCCGCATCGCAGCCAGCACCTCCGGGTGGTGCAGCAACCCTATACGCGAGCCACGTACTTGATCAGCGCGACGTCCCTTCTTACTGCCAGCCTGGTGTATCCGACCATGCCCATGACGAACAGACTCGGGTACATCAGGGGATAAAAGGGATAAACCCCATACTGCTTTCGGTAAAGAAATCTAGTAAATTTGTTTTGTATTTTTTCCAACATCAGGCTGTATTTGCTTTCATGCGGATTCCAAATGATTGCACTAGTTTCTAGATGACTCCTCACTAGTGCATTAAACAAGACTTTAACAGCAGCAGTATCGGCAAAATCCTTACATTGTCTCAAGATGAAACCGAGATATCTGAAAGCCCTGCCACACATCTCAACAATGTGTTTGCGGAACGTCAGCTCAGACACCATCTGTACGCCCAGGTCTCGTACCTGAGAGACGCGTGGTATAACTGCGCAGTCCATCTCGTACTGGTGCTGCAACGGAGCACGCGCGCGGCTGTAGCTCATCACATAACACTTATTAATATTAAAATGCAGCTTGTTAGATTTGCTCCAATGGACTACCCTATCAATGTCAGACTGGAGCCGATTACAGTCTGCCGTGTCCTCCACCTTTAGAAATAGTTTCAGGTCATCTGCAAACAGTAGACACTTCGCCTCTTTCACTACTATTGGCAGATCATTAATGACTAGAATGAATTCCAAAGGTCCAATATTACTACCTTGACTTACCCCGGAGAACGTATGATACGGTCTGGATTCATGTCCCGCAAACTCAACGTACTGTCGACGCTCGCCAAGGTAACTCGCAAAGAACTTAAGCAAGTGAGGTGTGAATCCCAGCGCAGAGAGTTTGCACAAAAGTACGTCGTTATCCACGGCGTCAAAAGCTTTCCGGAAGTCAAAATACGCCACATCCACCTGCCCTCCAGCGTCAATAACTGGCGACAGGTAGGTAACAAATGATAACAAGTTACCCCCCGTACTGTGACCCGGCCGAAAGCCGTGTTGAGCGTCTGACAGTTGCGAGCTCACTTGAGTATAAATACTTTTATGCAACGCAGATTCAAATACCTTAGCGAACGCCGACAGCACTGCCACCGGTCGGTATCCACTCACGTCAGTACCTGCAACCCCTTTAGGGACTGGGATAACGCGGGTTATCTTCCACTCATCCGGGTAGTGACCCTCCCGCAAACACAAGTTGAAAATGTGTAACAAGGGCTCCTCAAAAACCATGCGACAATCTTTGACAAAGTAAGGTGGTATGCCGTCAGGTCCTACAGAGCGTTTGGGTTTGAGATGCAGGAGCGCCGAGCGCAGGTCTCGTGCGCTGAGGCGGTCGACATGAACGCGCGCCGCACCTGCCGCCTCGCCACCCGTGCGCTCCGCAGCTACCGGGTCCAGCGCCGGCCGCTTCTCACTGTACACCGAGTGGAAATACGTGGCGAAACAATTCGCACACTCCTCCTCCTTCAGCAATAAGTCGTCCTTTGTGACTTTGGGTTTATTGCGCCTAGACTGCTTACTCCTAATAAAATTCCAGAACGATTTAGGATCTCCTTGTAAGTTCTTCTGTAGTCTTTTTTGGTAAATTTCATAGGTTGAAGCTATCTTTAATTTGACTCGAGTTCGAAAGCAAGAAAACATCTCATAATCACTTTGCGATCCAGTTGTTTTATATAATTTGTGATAACGTGACTTCATTTTGATGTCCCTTATCAAATCAGACGTATACCATTCTGGATAACTAAACCTAGACCCATGTTTATTCACTTTATGATATTTTTTAGGAACGCACTCGTCAATTATACTGTTGACTATTTTATAAAAGTAGTTTAATGCCTCCTCGGAGTTCTGTATTTTAAACAAGGCCTCCCAATTTACTAACCGAATCGAGTTATATAAACCAAGAAAATCTGCTTTATTAAAATTCCATCTGTGTCTATTGGGTGACGACACACTTTTATTTTGAGAAAGTCTCTGGCTACCCTCTGGTTCCCGATGAGAACATGGGACGCTCCATGGAGCCATGGCTCTCTGTGCAACTCTCAGCCTGTAGAGAACGTCCAGTGTGAGTGTCCACGTCTCAGAACCTTACGCCATGGTGGGCAGAACACACCAGTAATAGAGATGATATACTTCACAAAGATATAGATACCTATTAATGATGGCAGTCATTCCCCGAATGGACAAACTATATCATTGGCATTATCTACTTCCACAATCTTCGCGATACGTCACTCCGTAATCCATATTTACATTGACATGTCAAACAATGATATATATATGTACGAAAATCTGTTGGCATATATGCCAACAGATTTTCGTACATATGAACTTGGGATTCGTGACCAGATAACGCGGATTTACAAAGAAAACTGTACTTAAATGTACTGATAACTGTCGATACGTAACAACGAAAGAATTTAGTATGTTATAGATAAGATTAGCAGTATATGTACAAGTTGTATGTGAACTGTCCGGTGTTAACGCAATAATGTTTAGCTTTTCTTTGGGATTTAATTATACTTTTTTCTACAGGATTTTTTTTTAACCAGTGCGCCAATTTTTTTGGCTTAAATCAGTAAACTGTGGACACCCTATATATTTCTTAATATGATATCGACAGTAGGAATAGGTCAGTAACCGCGCGGCGTAGGTACTTCGAACTTCTTACAATTTTGGCCGATCGAACAGCTGCAGGTACTCGTAGCTACGCTCGGTCGTTCACCTTCGCCGCCGCGCCCAAGTTACCATAAAAACCAGTTTCAAAATAAACATCTTTCGTTAACGATAACTTAATTTTTTGTACTAAGATTTATCAAAATAAAAATTGCATGGTTATTTTTACTCGTTTAATTTGTTAAAATTTGCGCACTGGTTAAAAAATTATCTTGTGTTCACACACCATCACACATAAAACCACGGCTTGTTTCCCCGAAAGGTTGGGCGCAGGTATACTTACTTATAGTAGATCCACATGTAACAGGAATGCCATCAACCGGGCACAAATCCATACTCCAGGTTACTAAGGCGCTGCCAGGGTCGCGGAATTGCTCGAGAGAGTTAACGTGGTCCCAGCATACGCTACTGAAGGAACACGGGTGGGTTTTAGTCAGTATAAGTCTGACACGCCCGCCACCGAGAACGGGGGACGTCATTTGATGATTTAGGACCCACATAACCAGGCTGCTACTGAGTAATTCCAGAGAGAAAACCCCAATAACACTTTGCCCGACCTTTCGAACCCATTACCTCCGAGACCATCGAGGCAGTTTTCGACAGTCTAATCATTTATCACAATATCTGGTAGATGGATTGGTACGATCTTACCTCTTAATTGTATTACTTTTTTCGCGTGTTACGACACGATTGATGAAAATATAAATCATAATTCATGATCCGCGAGTAATTTTGCGTAAAACACTAACAATAGGAAGGCTGTCATCAACATTCATTGCGTTAGCTACTTTGTTGAGCAGAAAAACTTTTCGAACATTACAAGCAATGGATCAGCAATATGTTTCAAATTAGGGTACTGATTTGAACTTGTTTCCGTGAAAGAAAAACCTATTTTTTTTTATCTCTAAGTAAGTACCTGCATATTTTTTTTAGATCGTGTTTACACTCTGTTTTATGTAGAACTAGCTTTTGCCAGCGGCTTCGCCCGCGTGGAGGTCGGAAATTATCCCGCTGGAACATACTACCGGGATAAAAAGTAGCCTATGCCCTTTCTCAGGCTCGTAAACTATCTGTGTACCAAATTTCATTTAAATCGGTTCAGTAGTTTTAGCAAGAAAGCGAGACAGACAGAGTTACTTTTGCATTTATAATATTAGTATGGAAGTATGGATGGTAAACTAGGTTATTTCCAGGTCAGTGACTATTTTGATAAACTAAAAACTAATTCCTATTATTTGCTTGCGGGGTGGAAAATTAAGTGTTCCTCCCACGAGCTTTCTGCTTGACGTCATAAAATAATAATGTCAGAGAATACATGGACATTCAAGTTTTTTGTGGTAGAAAACATAGATGGATTTGTCATGAAATTTATGTAGGATTTTTTTCAGAAACCCTCCACAACTGCTTATTTACTACAAAAAAGGTTTTTGAGCATTAACATAACGTATGTATTCAGGAAAATACGTAATGCATGTACCAACATTTCGCCAGTTTGTGTGTTATCGGAGTTTAGACCAAATGTATACACGACTATAAGGTCTTAACTATTCAACACACAAACTACTGGATGTACGAACCATAGGTTGTCAAAAAATACAGGGTGGAGTTTCATAACAAAATTGCAATCCGCACGTGGTCAAAATGAAGGGAACAGTATTTTTTTTTTGTGTAATTACTGACAAAATATTGAGGGTCCAGAATCGTATATTGAATCAACCGTGACAGGTAGTGCTTCGATGTCCCTGATCACGTATAGCCTCTTCCCCTACATGTTACTTGAACATTACTGGCGAAATATCTAACCCATACTACCTACTAAACAACC
This sequence comes from Aporophyla lueneburgensis, assembly GCA_932294355.1. Classification (NCBI taxonomy): domain Eukaryota; kingdom Metazoa; phylum Arthropoda; class Insecta; order Lepidoptera; family Noctuidae; genus Aporophyla; species Aporophyla lueneburgensis. Next base: position 15,192,481 of record OW028735.1, read on the forward strand.
TCTGACTCTCCTTTCGGAAAATACAGGTGCGATGTTACTTTATGGTACAACCTATGTATTGCTAGAAGAAAACAACTATTAGTAGGTAGAAAAAATTACAATCTTTTTTACTAATTCGAGCGGGCAGACAGTTTACATTTGCCTTTCAACACCGGAAGAGGTCTAAAGGCTACATTTAGGTCAAGGGTCCGTGCCTCGGTAAACACGCTAAGCCGTTGGTCCCGGCTGTAATTTCATAGTTCTTTGATAGCCGTTACGGGTCGTCAGAAGCCCGAAAGTCTGACAACCAGTCTTACTAAAAGGTATCGTGTTTCCCAGTTGGTGGTAAGATAAGCAGTCCGTCCAGATAAAACACTGGTATTCAGGTATATACTACATCCGGTGAGGACCTAGGTGCGTCTGCGAACATTTATCGCGTTGCTGCGTTTTGGGCCAAACTAATATAGAAAAGTAGACATTTACATATATTTTTTCGGGTTATTTTTGCTATCGATACGCTAAGAAAGCTACATGCGGTTAGACTGGAAGCCGACCCCAACATAGTAGAGAAAGGCTAGGCAGGCGATTTGGGTCAAGGATACCAGGGAAACAGAGCATGAAATATATACGTCATTCGTCAAAGGACAACTTGTGAAGAAGGAACGTGTTTCTGTGTAAGAAGGGGAATAAATAGGGTTCACGTTCAATAAGATAGTCACGTTTCGACACACTTGTTGCTGAAATAGGGGAGGGTCCCGGTAGGGATTCCCCAGGGGTAACTGGCTTTGTGTTGACGGAAGCTATTAATTTATTTGTATCCTTACCGGAAAGTTTTAGGGAAATTGTAAAGACATTGTTACGGTTTCGCTATGTACGTTATCTTCTTACTTGTGGTTGCCCAATGATCTAAATTCGACAATAATTCAATAAACTAGGAATTAATGATAGTATTAAAAAAAAAAATGCTTTCTGCAGTTTTGCTCCTTATAAAATTTAACTGTGCCAAAATTCATACTTCTCCGTCCGTGTAATTTTTACATTCTATTTATTCTACTCGTACATACAGCAGTACTAAAAACTTGTGTGATAAAGTGCAAACAAACACGCAGGGTGAGTTAACCTAACATAGTAGTTATGTAAGCTAATGAATTTTTAGGACGAAGTTTTCCCATGACTACGAAACAGTAACGGAAGACAAATTCTTCATAAATACTTTTACAAAAGCTAGCTTTTGTCACACTTTAAGTACTTACAGATTCTTTCAGTATTTTGAGCACCTTTCAAAGGGTTATCATTCCATCCATAAGGCTTTCGCAGACAGGGGCAAAATTGATTATAATCCGTCGCACCGTCACACCGTGGCTGTTTGCAGGAGCCTGTATTCTACTTCACAGTCAAACAAACCATAAACTTAATCCAATCACATAATTAAATCATCGTCCTACTTACATCACAACAATTGAATTGACAGCAGCAATTACAATGATTACAATAATTACCAACTGTAATGTTGTAGTTACTGTAATCTTAAAGGCACCGGTTTTTCCGACGATGACGTCAGAGTTGCATGCAATGCCGTACCGATCGTGAAATGAGTGGGCAGTAGAAGTAGATTTTATTAGTGTTAGCTGTTGAAAGTAACAGTTTAGAACAGCTTTTACAAACCAATACATCGGGTAAAGGTGAATGTTCCGTGTCATGCCAGACCCAAAGAATAGCACCATGCCATTTCTACCCGTGGTTATCGAGAGGCGACTAAGGGACTTGCTAAAGAACGGGCAGCAGCGTTCTCTATGCATTTTACCACCAAACTTCGATCGCCAACCCCTGCCAAGCGTGGCGATTATGGCAAATCCACCCAAATGGAGAGGCCTATGTCCAGTAGTGGACGTCTTTCGGCTGAAATGATGAAGGTGAACGTCATCTATTATACAATCCCATGGGAACTTATCTCGGGGATATAATATATTAAGATCAAGGTTATAGGTAAGCTACCTGTTTGTCAAATTTTATCGGAATCCGTTCAGCTGTTTTTGCGTGATTGAGTAACAAACATCCATATACAAGATTATTTTTAGTATATGCGAAACCTGAATATAGTTTGTTCAGAATCAGTAAATGAATCGATTCCAATAATTTTTACACCATGTTATATTTTGTACGTACACTAGCTGTTTGTGGTGATCTGCATATGTTTTTGCGTGGACAACCAGGTAACTTATCAAGCTTATAACTTTGTGATTATTAATGATACAGTTTTGAAATTTTTTTCATAGATTCTTTACATAAAAATACTAGACCCGTGTTTCGGGTTTCGCATAAACAAAAATTAATGTTGTATACAAACTTCCACATCTATAACATTAGTAGAATAGTAGGATTAAAAATCTTAGGATACAGCTCAATACCAGTATTTTTAACCAAGTTCAAAAAAAGGAGGAGGTTTCTCAATTCGACCGTATATATTTCTTTTTATGTGTGTTCGCGGATAACTTCGGTGTTTATGAACCGATTTTGATGATTCTTTTGATGATATGCCAAGGGTGGTACCATGATAAGGAAACCAGGATCTGATGATGGCATCCCAAAGAAGTCGATGGAACCAATCGAAAATCGTAGTGGCGACTAGTGCGTTTATTATTTTTTTCATTAATTTCTTAAAGCACTACTATTTAATGCAGGTCTGAAATTGCTCTGATGATGAAGCCGGAAGACAGTCGAGGGAACTCCTCAACGACTTACAGCAATTACCCGGTGTTTGGACTTAATTCATTTCTATTGATGAGAACTTTGCACCCATATGTGTTATAAGTTGTATTACAGGTCTGATGTTGGAGCCGAAAGACAGTCGAGGGAACTCCTCAACGATTTACAGCAATTACCTGGTGTTTGAACTTAATTCATTTGTATTGATGAAAAAGCCCCCATAAAGTTTATAAGCACCATTACAGGTCTGATGATGGAGACCATAGACAGACAGTCGAGGGAATTCCTCAACGATTTACAGCAGTAGTTTAAATTTAATACTTTAGTATTAAATTTCACCTGGCGAGTAGTGGTATAGGAATTAGTGCGGGGTAGATACCATAACTAAAAAGTTAAAAATAAAAAAAGAAATTACAAAAAAAAAACCGACTTCCTCAAAAACACTACAAAGTGAAAAATTACTTTAATCTCCTGATCCTAAGACACCGACTTCCGAAATTAAAGTTATTTTTCACTTTGTAGTGTTTTTGAAGAAGTCGGTTATTTTTTTGTAAAAAAGTTGTTTACATGGAGCGACTCTGATATCCACAAGCCAGTTACTTTCTAATACCCCTTGGTAAAACAGGTTGCCAGGCTTTCTGGCTTCTGACGACCCGTAACGACTGTCAGAGACATACGAATAACAGACGGGACCAACAGGTTAACGTGCTTTTTGAGGCGTAGCCGATTGTAAAGGGTGGCAACCCGAGGATGGGTTTTTCCGGTCTAGAAAGAAGAAAATCATTTGCCAAGAGAAACGTCCTATTCTTTACAACAGTAAAAATGCTGCTGTCATAATAAAATCATAAATAATTAATTTCATCACAAACAGAATCCGTCAAACTGCTATCCACACACCTACCTCGTACATTCAAAACGTAAAATAGAACCTCGCAAAACAGAATATAGGAAATATTTCCGTAAAAGAATTCCTACCGATCCCTGTGTCCCTGGTATTTCCAGCGGGAATGCGTGGCGTCTGGCGGCCATTGAGAGCTCCAGTATAAATCAATACAGCTAGAGTACATTCCCGCCATTTTGTCAGATCTAGGTTAAATACTAGATGGCTATAGTTAGGAGGTTCCAAATTTTGATCGCTTTGAGGTCTCAATAATTGTAATGGAATCTTTGCTGTTTCTGAGCTTATTCAGTTATTCGCCTAATGAAAGATATGTGAATTGTTGTTTTTCATTTTCTAGAAACAATGAAATGGAATGAAATGAAATGTTAATTTTATATGTAAGTAGATATTTTAAGATACTTTTACACGTCAATATTTTAAAATTAGCTGGCGCCATGCCTGTCCCAGTCAACTGATGCCTCCCTAAAAGAAATTCCAAAACAAACTCAGTGGTCATGGTCTCTCGCTAAAGTCCAACAATGTGTTATTATATTTTTTATATGAATCTAATACAGGGCCATGTCTGGAAGGTTGTTTTGAAGAAAGAACCATTACAGCTTTTAGGTGACCTGTCCCAACAGACGTCATGCATATATCAGTTATCGTGTAGCTTAATCCTATTTTAGGGAGCTCAACAATAAAAGGAAGTCTAAATCGCGCACAAGCTTCATCTTCTTAACTTTATTTTCTGTATGATCTGTCAGCTGATCTGATAAAAAATCGAATTGTAGTAAGACGGACTGGTTCAAATGCTTCCCAGGATCACAGAAAAAGCCAGAAGGAATTTATCTGCGCACGTCGCCTCCGAGCGTCAAAACGAGTTGGCTTATAAGCAGTAGCAAACTTAACTTTTAAAATCACAGCTTCACGACTACAATTAGACTATTGTTAATAAAATTGACTCCAACGTTGGCGCCAGGAACCAACGCTCCGACCTCCAATCAAGACACATTATCAATATTGAATATCACAGTAACTGGATACTGTACACAAAAAATACTAAAAAACATACTATTCAATATACTGCTCATACAAATAGGGTTGCCAACCATACTTTATAATAACGTATCCTACTTTATTTTTGATAACTATACTTTATACTTTTACATACAAATAAAGTATGCAAAAATACTTTATTTTCAACCTATACTGTAATGCGTAAAACAAAATACTTATTATGGGTATTTAACGATTTACAATTGCTGAACGAACTGTTTAAAACGGATAATGGAAACGATTTATAATTACTGAACGAAATGTCTGATGTCAGTTGTGAAATTTGTCACAGATGTCTCTCACTATCTGTCATTATCGACGAAATTGTTCAAAACTCGTCCGTTGTTTTTGTTTATAAGTGAAGAATGCATTTTAAAATAAATATTAAAACATAATGACGAGTAATTAAAAGAAAAAGTTACTGGTGTGTTGATAGCAACACACCAGTAACAATGACGTAAAATTTAAACAATTTGAAATGGTTATTACAAAGGCCCAATTACAAGACAGATAAAATATTAAGATGGACGATGTGTATTCCGAATCTATAAGACTTGCAGAAATCCAAAGAAAATTCACTAATGATGATAAAGAATTTTCAGTGAAAAGTACAGTAGAAAAATTGCAATATATACTTAAAATGCATCTGATAGCTTACCAAATATAAAAAAAATATTTCTTACCTACTCTCCATTTCCGCCACTTTAGCTTTCACTGAAAGAGTTTTTTTCAGTAACGAATCTAAAGTGGCGAGAAGAGAGAAATAGAGCATGAATAAATTTAATTAAAAACGAATTGTTTATTTATTTAAATTTAAATGTTGATTGTCAAAGCTTTATAACATTTAAAGATAACAAAGAAAATATTAGCATGTGCTAAAAGCACACAAAAATACGTTTTTAAAACAATAAAAACATAAAATTTTAAAAATACTTTTTTTGTCCCTAATACTTTATTTTTTTCCTATCCAAACTAGTTTATACGTTTTTTTTGTCAAAAAAAGTTGGCAACCCTACATACAAATGTAAATTGAGACAGGGATCAATTGACACTGCCCGATGTTCGATTGAGAGGTTACAGCATACCGAAATGGACCAAGTTAGAAGTGAAAGCGGGTAAGGTAGTATAAACATCGGAAAAACCAATAAAAAAAGGTTAATGATCCTAGAATACAATGGCCGGTGCAAAATCGATTGGAAGTTTTGGGCTGCGGTCTGAACTACCAGCGGAAGCGGATTAGACGAGTCAACTACTGTTTACTCTCTCACTAAATAAGTCATGAGTCAAAGTCTTGCAAGTACAATCCTCACACACAGACATTTTACCTCAGATTTTTCATCACTGTGAAAATCACAGTTTACCGACGAAACAAGAACCAGGTCTGTAGAAGTATAAAATGTCCCTGTCCAATAAAAATAAATAAAGTGGACTACTAAGTCAAAAATCAAGCATAAAGGAGCCAGGTAAAATTATCGCAGCTTGATTGAACTGCAGCATTGATTATTTGTTTTGTTTGGGGCCAACTCAATATTAATCATTTACATTAATTTAGGAGCTTAGTTTTACTAAAAGGTTTATTTTTACCATTCGTTTCTTTTACTTTGTTTTTTTTTTTTGTTTTCTTCTTGGAGCAGTCAGATAGGAAACGCCGACCGCATCTAGCTCAAAAAAATATAATCGACTTGTAAAAGTGTTTGTACAAACCTATTTTCAGAAATAAAATCATTTTTGTTTGTGCGTTGTTGTGCGGCCCCATGCGGCTGTTATAACTTAGCTATTTCCTGCATTAAATTAGCATATTTACTGAACATTTTCCAGTCATTTTATTTTTGATCTGTAAATTAATACATGCCTCTGAAATCGCCTTCTGTTATGCCTTGTGCCTCCCAGATCAGTGCCCTGATAACGTGTCGTAGGCGGCGTTGGTTACGGACAATATGTAACGGCGTTTTTTGTAATGTCTGCTGTCGTATTGTTGGTTTTACTATTCGTAGTAATAAAGGTTGCCGAATATAGTCTACGTGTTGATGGCTTCATAAGATATAATGATGAATTGAATCTAATCTGATAAGATATATTAGTCAATGATTATATTGAAGGTATTTCCGAGTTCCTTTCGACTCCTGGTGGAGGAAACTTGTGGGATTTTCTTATTCGGTAGGACTCCAACATAATCAGACGGACTGAAACTGCTGAATCCGAGTCACTTCTCTGAAATCAAATCGATGTTCTTTTTCTGAAATTGTTATAACTCACTTATTATCTTTTTCTTTGGATTTTTATTCGTGACGTAGCACGTAGCTAAATTGTGTTTCTTTTATACTTTCAGTTTAGTTTTCGAAGAGACTAAATAATGTTTCAAATAATGCCCCAACAAACAAACTTTCAATCACATTCCGACGGATTTTGAAGAAAATTGCTAATCTATTGGACGGTTGAACGTTTGTATATTTCGTATGGTCGACAACGTTACACATATCAAAAAAAAAAATTAAATTTAAAATTTAAAAAACCCCCGACACAAAAACCTAATTTCCCTTTAAAAAGTAAAAAATAATAAAAATAACTCAATCTTAAAGTACCTAAGAATGTATTAATAATTCAAAAAAAAATACGCCGCGTTGGGGGACCGCCTCAAACCTAACAATTTAATTACCAATAATCTTATTACCTAACTAAGCAGTCAACGACGTCTGCACTCGCGGAGCGGTCCCCCAACGCGACGTTTTTTTTTGGAATTATTAATACATTCTTAGGTACTTTAAGATTGAGTTATTTTTATTATTTTTTACTTTTTAAAGGGAAATTAGGTTTTTGTGTCGGGGGTTTTTTAAATTTTAAATTTAATTTTTTATTTTGTACTTTTTATAGGTATATACTTAATATAATGTACAATCAAACGAAGCTAAGAACACTCTCGATTAATTCATCAATATTCTCTTTCAGTGCGCTTTCATTTGAGACCCCACTCGAGTATATTTGCTGACATTTGGTTACTCTTCCCCACTTTCCCCCCCACAACTTTTAAACGGCTCAACCGATTTTCATCAAACATGTCTAAGAACACTCGCAGATAAGTCACCTTTAATACGTATTTTTTTTTATTGAAATCGCATCATCCGTTCGGGAGCTATGATGCCACAGACAGACAGACAGACAGACAGACAGACACGTCAAACTTATAACACCCCTCTTTTTGCGTCGGGGGTTAATGAATGAAAATGAAGATTGAATCGCAATGAATTTTATTAAATTGTCAAAACGGAAGGAAGGCTGTAACAATGCGACGCAATTAATCCGCAGTTTTATTGTTTTATTTTTACCAGCTTTAATATATTTTCTACCTTGTCTTATATCACACAAACGTCTAAATGATACTGTGATAAATAATAACATTATGATTACTGATGGTAATCTTATAACATTTAACTCATAATATGAGTTAAATCTCATATTATGACGTCACATGTTTGTCCAAGTGCCCTTTGATGGCTATCTTATCAACAAGGTCTCTATTGCTTACAAAATTATATTAAACCAAGGATTATTTGTATTATGTCACTGGTACAAAATGTCGTCTCACCTTGGAGTCTTAGAGCTACCGGAAAAATATTTTAATGTCAATTTATAAAGCATCAGATCTGGATATGTAACGGTTAAAATAAACTAGCCTCTCCCTGCGATTTCATCTGCGTGAAATTTTTTGGTACTTTCATGGCCTGCCCAGGAAGATGATAGGCACGCTAAATGAAGGAATAGCGTATTCCTTCATTTAGCGTGCCTATCATCTTCCTCAATATTAGGGCTATCAATATCAAAAACATTTTCAGATCTATACTAGGTATATACTAATACAATAAAGCTGAGGACTTCGTTTTGTTGAACGCGCTAATCTCAGTAACTTATTTTAATGTTTTAATAATAATATAAACTTTTTTAGTGCTGGATAGCTCGTTTATCGAGAAAGGCTATATGCATATAACATCACACTAGGGATCTATGGAGTCGGGTGAGCATCGTCACTAAGTACCCTATATTCGTATTTAAACGCCATAGGACATATTTTAGCTAGTGCACCCATTGGCTGCCTTAAAAGAATTGAAGATGGACATGATACATCTGTCTTCATAAACGATAATCTCCTAAATAAATCTGGTAATGTTACCAGATTTGTTTTGGGAAAATTAAAAATAGAGCATGGTGTCTATTTTTATATACTAGCGAAAACAAACTGACGCATTACATATTGTACGAAGAAAATACTACGGACTCTATGAAAGGAAGACAGGAGTCTGTTTAGAAAAAATCTCGTGTGTGTATTGTGGATTTGTGGGCCTAGAGAGTGGCAATTCGGAGATATAGCATGTCTTAAATCTTATAAAAAATGGAAAAAACAGAACACGGACTATTCTATAGTACTTTTCCACACGAAATATTACAAATGCAGGGACCCTAAAGAAAACTGTGCTCTTACAGTAATAGAAAAAGTACCAGGGTAGCATAAATAACACGGCAGTCGTTCTGTCGTATATCATTGTGTGGTACTGAGGCCCTTTGTTGTTCAGAATCTAAGCCCTGGCTTGTATTGTTTATTGTTCGAAGGTTGTTGAGCCCAATTGTGGTCGTAGACGCCGATTCTGAACAAAAACATTCTTAAAGTTTAGGGGAATTAGAAAGATTTTGTTACAAGGTACAAGAATTGAAAATCCCTTTAAAAGGGCATTCATTCAATTAAGGATAGTTAAAATGAGTGAATGACGAGATTGATTGGATAAGTTAATATTCAATCCAAATGGACTCAGTAAAATACAGCCTAATACAGTAATTATATTCCTAAGAAGAAATAGGATACAAATAAAGTAAGTGAATAGACGGCTAAAACTATATGAACTAATGAAATCCTAATTATGTAGATAAGATTCTATATGTTGGAAATCTGAGAAGCAATTATCGTAAATTTAAGAACGTTAATAAAACGTACGTACGTACGTTGAACGTTATCGTTTAATCGATCAAAAATCAAAAATACTTCGAGTTTCCATACATTTTTGACAAGTTTTTGACATTGGTTTTCTGGCACAACTGGCTTTCTGAGCTCTTTCACAGTAAACTGGGTGTAAAAACTTATAAATCACATACATGACAATTTTAAAATATAAAATAAAAAATTTACAAACCAAACACTACTTTCCACTTTCTTGTACCATTAAACTTTTTATCTCCTTTACGCATTTTACCATCATACCACCAACGACCACAACGTGTGTGCCGAAACTTTTTCCAAAGAAATTGGTTTGTCAGACAATATAAGATTGCTACCAGCCCTACATGAGAAGCATTCATGAACATTTCGCAAGAAAAAATAGCTGGCCATCGTTTGAGTCGTTTCTCAGAAGTGTTTGAATGAGACCAATGTGAACTGTTACTTGGCTACTGTAAAAACAATGGCAGTGGGCTGAACGATGTATTGAGATGTTTTATTTTTTTATAAGTGTGGAAACACTGCAGGTTAGAGGCCTCCCTTCCCTTTTTCCACTTTCTCGTCCTACTAATGGATTGCCATACGGGGCGAATCCTTTAAGCACGTGACTGACCCATTCTGCCATCTCTTTCTGGGCCTGCCGCCTTAGTTTCCTGAGATTTAGGATCCACTGAGTGCCGCTTTTCGCGTGTGAGATATTTTATGCTTTTTTTTTTTCAAGTTTTATACACATTTGATTATTGAAAGTGAAAGATGGCGTAGCGAGAGACTAGGTTGTAATTTAGCAATTCCCAAAAAAATATGATTTATTGACCATCTGTCATTCAGGGCACATTGCAACAAATAACGGTACGATAAATTATAAAAAAATGCATTCATAATCAAGTTGACATAATTTTGAAATGTATGCCCGCAAGTACCTACACGTACCGTAGAAAAACAACACAGTTTTTTACACGCTTTATATTAGCTTCACTTGTATGTTTGTTTGTATGTTTGTATGTTAGTGTGTTTGTTTGTAACCGACTCCTTATAGCGCGATTTTGACCCACTTTAAACGACCAGATTTCATTCAAACTGCACACCTGTCAAAGACCGATGACAATGCAATAATTTCATAAAGGAGAATGCCAAGGTTTCCTACAAGTCTCGGCCAGAACCGACAAAGATGATTAATATTTCATAAAAAGGAAAATTGTTATAGAATTTGATTGTATAACTAGTTTTCTATTAGAAGTACACCAACAAAAGTTATAGTTCTTTTAAGTTGAGCACTTTATACTTCTGATTTTAACAATACCATGAAATAAACAAATGATTTATTAAATTAATAACTTTTAGCACATTATCCTTGCATCATATTTATATATATTTATAGTAAAAACATACATTTAACATACCTATATGATTTTAGAATACTTAGGTATTAGGAAAAAAAAAACACATGTTTACTTTCTACAAATGACACGCGGGAGAAGTGAGAAGTCAAACTTTATGACAATGACAGAAGTTATTTTTTTTTTTTTTTTTTTTTTTATTTATTCCTGACCATGGATACATGTCCTTCAGTCGTAATCATTAAACATACTACTCTTATTCTCAGCTAAGTACATCCCGAAACAATTAAATTTTTTCTACAGTATTCAGTAAATATCTAAATAATGAATTGAAATAAACTGTGTTGGAAAGTAATTCCTGAACGTGGCGGGGAACACATAAAAGAGTTTTGTTCTGCTATATCACTAATTTCACTGACAAGTAACAGTCTTTGCATGTCGAACGATTCACAGTCTAACGTGTTTTATATCCGCATTTTCTTCAGAACAATAGGTACATTTGCTTTCACTGATGAATCTTAGCTTCAATGTCTTCAGTAATTACTTTAAAATATGTATTTATGTTTTTGTTGTATTCTCTTCCGTTTCATCTTCACAGTCTTCATCTTCAAAGTTTTCGTGTGATTCGTTCTCAATTAGTAGCAAATCATAGAAGATCTCGTCGTGGAATAAAGCAGCTGTTTCAATGTTAACATTTTCGTAGAAATCTGAACTGTTAACATCAATTTCTTCAACATTATTTGGTTTTTCATCCATATCTTGAATTATATTAATAAATATAAAATTATTGAAAACTTTTTGTATCTTTCCCGCCAATCACCATTTTCCTTCCCCCACAGAAGTTATTTTACGTCAAGTGTTGCCAGCGCTATAATAACATTATTACGAATAAACTATTCTAGACGGTATCGATAATCGAATTAAATTATTTTTAGTTATTATTTATCTAGAAAATGTATACTAAAAAATATAAATAAACGTTATTTATTATTATAAGAATTACGAGGTACGACATAAGTACTTAATTACTTACTTACGTAGCTTCATATTGATATTATTGTAATCGGTTTGCAAGTGTCCGAATCGATATTATTTTATTTTGGTATTGGCAACATTTCTAATTGAAGTTATAGCCATGAAATGTGTTGATAAATTGAATAACTATTTAAAATTACTTTTCAACGGTGTACTTCTACAGATTTTATTTATATTGTATAATTCTTACTGTTTTATAGTATGAATTATCATTATTATAGAAAGTCTGTCGGACACCACGATGATTCGAGCCGATATTTGGCATTGTCCTTTGTGCCATTATCCTTGCCACGGTTTCCAGGACAGCAAAAAACTGTCTTCGAAAACTACGCTGACATACGTCACAAACTTCGCTAGGTGTTTCGAATTTTGAAACGTATGTCAACGTCTCAAAATTCGAAACACTCTAAAAAATAGAAAATAAATAATAGTTTAAAAAAACAAAAAAAACACGTATCCATAGAAAACCAAACTAAAAAGTAGAAAATAATGGGGAAAAAGCGTGGGGTGCCTGATCAATAAAAAAATACCTTAAAAAGCACCCCACGCTTTTTTCCCATTATTTTCTACTTTTTAGTTTAGTTTTCTATGGAAGCGAGTTTTTTAGTTTTTTTTAAACTATTTTTGTTAATTAAAGGCCAGCGCTAAGGTAACCTACGAAGTTCAACTTTTCTTACGTATTTTGCAATTTGCATGTCAGTGTCACTGGAAAACTAGTGTGACTGGTTGGTGATTGGCTGGCTGGCTGGTGGTAGACTGCTGGGGGACTGGTGGCTGGTGGTAGACTGTTGGGGGACTGGTAGCTGGTGGAATGTTACTGACTATATTATGAAAGTCTTTCAATATGATTAAATGAATTGAGAGGGTTGTATTGAGGATTTTAATGATTGTAATAAATATAGCAATATAGCAATACAGCTTTACAGAATTATTTTTGTAAAGCTGCCATATTTATTGCGGTCACAAACCATATTTTAATCAACAGACAACCTGAAACTGAACTGCAAATTCCGAAAAACGTAAAAAAAAATGGATGTCGCGGGAGTCAATAGCGCGCCCTCTACTATCTCAGTAGTACCACTAAACTACTTAACTTTAATAAGCAACTAACAAAAAAATATTCCCCACATAACTTGCTTGTTATAATTTTCAAACATTATGATAAAAATCTTATACACCATGCTTTTATTATTATAAAAAAAACCTGCTCTCAAACGATTATCATGTTCTGATGGAGATAAGTCCATTGTTAAACGCTTTAATTAATGCTATAATTTACAAATGATAACAAAAACGTTTAATCTAATTTGCCGCGCGAAATACGCCATAAAAACTTCTTCTTGTATTTATCGACACATGATCATATTATTGGTTTTAATGGAGTTTCTCAATCTATACGTTGACGGGAGCAAGTTATGAGCGGAAAGCGATTGATTATATAAATACTGAGATTCATTTGTGTCGTAAATCAAATGTTCATCAAACTGCAACCTGAATTGATACGTTTCTTACAAAAGGTGTAGACAACACGAGAGAATGGCCGCTTTTAATGCCAGAGCAACCTGAGCTATACAGTCTACTTTCACAGGGGGCGCAACCTGATTTTAATAAGACACTAGCACGCCGGACTTATGATAAAAATTATGAATACCGAGTAGGTACATCTTCACAGTTCATCCAAATTCAGCACTAAACGCTCTATGACGATGACACCAGAGAAGGTGATTGTAATCTGATTTGTTGCAAACTAAAGAAAAATCTGAAAAAGAAAGTCTTATGAAATAATCACAGCTTTTCTTTGACAATAAATCGCTACCCGCTACCGCTTGTACCTCAGGTCACACTACAATCTATATATATAAAAGAAAGTCGTGTTAGTTACTTCACTTATAACTCAAGAACGGCTGAACCGATTTAGCTGAAAATTGGCAGGGAGGTAGTTTAGAGCCAGGAGAAGGACATAGGATACTTTTTTTTTTTTTTTTTACTTTTTACCATAATCATTTATTTATTCCGTTCGACCGCGTTCCCGTGAGACGTCACATAAAACGTCAAAGAGAATACAAGTCACTATAAACGTTGCCTTCGAAGTACCAGGTTATCATAACTTGACAGGAGCTTACCAAACAAAGGAGTGTCAGCTAGAAAACGCTTTATGCCTTCGAAGTACCAGGTCATCATAACTGGGTAGGAGCTAACCTAACATATGAGTGTCAGCTAGAAAACGCTTACCAGATCACCACCGCGTACCAGGTTGTCAAACTTGGTACGTCTGGGTCAACTAATTATCTATACTAATATTATAAAGCTGAAGAGTTTGTTTGTTTGATTGAACGCGCTAATCTCCGAATCGAATCCGGTCCGAATTGAAAAATTCTTTTTGTGTTAGGTAGCCTATTTATCGAGGGAGGCTATAGGCTATATAACATCACGCTACACCTCAGAGGAGCGGAACAGTAATGAAAAATGTTGCAAAAACGGGGAAAATTTATTCCTTCTGAGAGTTTCCGTTGCGTGCGCTGCGTAAACGGTTAAAGTAACGCAAAAATCATGTATGACGGGATTGTTATTTTTAAAAAGTTCAAAAAAAAAGTCCCAAGAGCATATGTCTATCTTTTAAGGTTGACTCACTATAACTCAAGGAGCGAAAATGGACGAAAACTAGCAGGCAAATCGATGCGACGGGAAGGGTAAGGGGAGCAAAAATTTGACGCGGACGAAGTCGCGGGCAGAAGCTAGTAGAAATATAAAGCAAAGTCACATTTTGTGTTTGTGCTCTTAGATCTGTTAAACTACGCAACGGATTTTAATGCGGTTTTCATATATAAGGTGTATCTATTCATACACGAAATATTTTAAGAGGTACACTTGTAGGTGGTAAAGAAGCTATAGAAGCAGAAATAATTTTTTTTCTAAGCGTTTTTGAATTTTCGTAATTATTATAATTTTAAAACTGCTTGAGACGTTTTACATAAAACCTTTACTCCAAATTCTATGAATGGGCCCGCCTGACGCTGCGAGGGCGGCGACCGGACGGCACGAGCATGGCCGCGGTGTCTCGGGCCGTAAAAAATAAGAAGGAGCCAGTATTTCTTATGTGCGTCAAATAATTTATAAATATTAAATTTTGAAAAAAATACATTTAGATAATTTTTCTTTTCGTTGCTTTAGCTTCTTTACCACCTACAGGTGTAACTCTTAAAATATTTCGTGTATGAATATATACACCTTATATCGACTGAGTGATTTCAAAAGATAGGTTTATATAATACGCGGGCGAAGGTGCTGGCAAAAGCAAGTTTAAAATAAAATCGGGAAAGTTTATTTAGACGTATGAGATACCTAATTATCTTCTAGAAGTCACTCCCCTCTGAAATCAGAACTTTACTTATTGATTTTTCATTAATACAACCTAAAGATTGTTTAAGTTAGGTATCTCTACCACGGAAATACATTACCTTTTCTCTCACAGCAGAACTTATAAATTATGTATCCATTTGTTCATTCACTAGAAAATATGGGATTAATAGTCTATGGTCCACAATTTGTGGGACCATAGACACCCAATCTATGACTAAGAAACGGAAATGAAGCCTCTTTGTTGTCACATCTTTACATATTATAAAATAAAGTCACTTCGCTGTCTGTCTGTCCCTATGTATGCTTATATCTTTAAAACTACGCAAGGGATTTTGATGCAGGTTTTTTTATTAGATAGAGTGATTCAAGAGGAAGGTTTATATGTATATAATATGCATAATATAGTAAAGAAACGCTGATAATTTTAGAGGTTTCTAATGTGATGTCATAAATAAACACATTTTTTTGCGCTTACATTGCGAACGCTGGCTGAACCCTACGAAATAGCTCAAAATAATGTACTACAGTATTGTACACCTTAAAAAGTTCTACAAAAAAGTCCGCAATGGTATATGTCTAACTCTTAGGGATAACCCATAATAACCATTTTTATCCTTTACTTTTTACGAGAAATAATGGCTTATTTATGAATGCGATTTTAAGCAATACAGCATTAATCCTTATGCAATTAAGTACCTTAAATAAATTTTGCATTTCATGTAGATCAAAATTGCCCTTTACAGTATATCATTAAAATTAATATTTTAGAAGATATCAGAGATTATAATAAAATTGCCGCAGAGCGGCTAGCGGGCCTTCCCGCGTCCGGCCGGGCCGCCGCCGCGCCGCCGCGCCGGTTGGTAGCGGTCGGGTAGAGGATTGATTTGTAATAATATTGTAATTCATATTACTTTGGCTTCATAGTAAATGCGAATATCATGTGTGTTCGAAGTACTCAAAATAAACCTAATTGTATTATTCCAAGTAAGAGACCGCGAAATATTCCTTAGATGTTTAGATTTTTGGATGAATTTGGATTTTTGGTTATCCTGGATACTTACCATATACATAGGATACTTTATCCCGGTAGTAGGTTTCCGAGTGATATTTTCCGAAAGCTATACGGGCGAAGCCACTGGCAAAAGTACTATTCTTATAACTATGTTTAATTTGGTGTCTGGTAAATAATTGAGTGTCTGTATAGGTAGAATAGGAGCCTTAAGAACAACCAGTAAGACTTATATTCAATTTAATCCAGTCCAGCCCTATGTCGCAGTCTTCTTACTCTGAATACTATTACTTTTATTTTAAGTACATCAAACACACATGATATGGAAGGATCGTAACAGGTGGCGTTCCGTAGTTTCTGCCTACCCCCATGGGAAAAAGGCGTAATTTTATGTATGTATAACGTGGATTCATAATTCTTACCGCGGTAGTACGTCCTCTTGCGATAATTTCCGACATACACGCGGGCGAAGCCGCGGGCAAAAGCTAGTATTGCATAAAAACGTCGTTGGTCCGTCGTACCGTAACCAGCACTTTCTCAGACACTGCCTCTTCAATGGAGCAAATGTAGCTTATTTAGTATTTACTATGTTATTTAGTACATAGCAGTGTTATTTACTTATTGCTTAATAACTTGGAATGTAGAATTGTATGGAATTTGTGTAATAGGTAAATATTGTTTTTCATTTTATTCAAAATTTTTGCAAGCAGTCAATAGGGAACAAGTCACAAAAGAAGAAATTAAAAGCATTATAAATAGCCATTTTCTTTGCTTCATATGCGATTCAATGCCAACATGATGAAAAGATTGGCAAATCAACAGAAGCCGATTGCCCAGGATGCGCCGAACGTTACAGAAGGTCAGAGGACACGTCACTAGGAGGAGGACGCTCCTTTCATGTACACTTTGAAGCTCATTTCTATGATGGTGTTTAAGAAAATTCAGGCCACCAGTAGGCGCCACTTTGAAAAGAGGTCCTCCATTTCAACAATGAATATAGAACTGTTTCATTCATTCGTTTCATTCAGTCATGACAAAGGAAAATATAGGCGCTTTGACAATCTAAAAAAACTCTCATTGATTCAATTAAAAGTCAAAAAGACGAACAGCAGTGTCTTAAATTCTGCGGCCTGCATCAATTTTCAATCGGCAATTTTGTTATTGTTTTGTTTGTTATTACATAATTGCCAGTGTTGTAACGCAGATCTATTTTTATTGTCTTTGGTCCCCAGCCCTGTCGTCAATAAGCAATGGACAACATTGAAAACTGTTTTTTACTTGAATACAGGGCTTTTGGCTATCTTGTACTTGTGACTTTTTTATATCTATTTTATGTTATTTTTCATAATGTGCCTTCTGTTTGTGCAGAATAAACAATGTTTCTTTCTTTCGAATTTGACTGCCCGACTGCGCGACAGCAAACACAGTGTTATGTTTTTTACACGCATCTATGTTTTTGTATCTTCTTACGTTAGTCTTGGGTGTAGTTAGGTATTGTGCATTCTACAAGCTACTCGAAATGATGAAAAATTTACATAAAGCTACAGAAAAAGCCGTATCAAAGTTGTCAAGTTAAAGTACAGACAAGCTCGTTAGCTAAATTGGAACAGTATATACTTGTGCTAATTTTAGATTTTGCAATCTGTATAATATCAAGTAAAAAGTAGTTTTCCACCCACAAGAAACTTATTCGCAAGGTATGCTTATATCTCCTAAGTTTACCGAATGACTGACTACCGCACTAACGACTAAGTAATAGAGAAGTGTGGAATAAAATGTTGTGATGATTTCAAATTTTGGAGAAGAACAGGAAAATGATGATGATGTGGTCTTGATAAAGGAAAGATCAAAGAAACGATGGATAGACTGTGTGGGTGATGCTATCGTTTGAAAGGGGATAACTACCGAGATGACGACTTTAGAGAAATATGAAAGAACCAAATATGTTGCGCCGTTCTCAGATAAATTGGGATAAGAGAGGTGAATGATGATGAATTTCTAATTTTCTCTAATCTCAAATCTCTCTTTTAATCAACAAATGACGTCTCCCGCTCTGGGCGGATCGGGAGAAGGTGTCAGACTTTTACTGACTAAAACCCACACATGTTCCTTCAGTTGCCTATGCCAGGGCCTCAGCAACTCTTTCGAACAACTCCGCTACTCTCGCAGGCTCCGGTCCTCGCGGATCCCTTCAATAGATGCTGAAACCCTGCTACCACTTTTCGTACTAGCAAATATTTATTAACTCGTTCCAATATAAGAAGCTCACACCACTGACCACGTACTAATTGGACGCTGTCAAGATTATAATCAATACCGGCATAATTACCATAATCTCCTATTAAACCTGCCGTTACTTGTCCACACAATCATGTTCGTGACTAGTACGCGCAAATCTGTGTATCATGTCTCATCAAGCTTCCCGAAACTTTCAAATTTTCCCAATCAATCTTTAACCTAATGCTTCAGCAATAAAGTTGAAAAATAGATATAGAGAAATTTTACAGATTGTAGTAGCTTTATGTGCTGGCGTCTGTACCATACACTATTGTATCACTAGGAGCGTTATCAATGGATTATAATCAGCACTACAATGCTCTCAAGTGAGTGTATCAATCAAATGTGTTAGTAGTACGGACCTACGACATTGTAGGTGCGGCGGGGCATAGAGTATGTGCGTGTATAGAGGAGACAGGGAGCGAATGGGTGTGTTTCATTCCGATGCCTAAGTTGAGGTAAGTATCCACAAGGAGCTATCCTGAGCATGTAGTCGCTCTAAGTTTAACTTTTTAAGCCCTGGCGGGAGGCCTTAATTTATTAGCAGCCACAGGCAAGTCCGGTTAAGCAGCCGACCACCTCCTCCAAATATATGTTGTTGTTTGCCAATACTGACACAATATTATGACGGACGGGTTCGAATAAAAATCCGTCCAGATACACAGAGTCCTTTTTGAGAGGTGCTGGAAATGATTTTATATTTGGAAACTGAGTCACCGTTTTCGAAGAAATGAGATCAATTAACTCTTAGGCCTCCCCCACATTAAGCGTGCGCGATCCTCGGGCGTGAGCGTCGCGTGTTGCCGCCGTGTGACGTGTGTGCAGCGAGCGCGCGGCGCGCACGCGGCGCTCGCCTTGGCGTTTGATTGTGTGTGCTGATTTCTTTCCACACCTTTTTTTTTGCAGTACGATCACTATACTCCTTTGTAGTCATGTCCCATATCGCAGGACGATTCTGTATCTCTAGGATAAAGCTTTCGATATTAATTTCACTCGGTGACTCTATTTTGAACGTGTGTCAACACAACACTGCCCACCATGTGACTGACCGAAACAGTAGCGGGCGAAGGGGTAAGAACGCGACTCGAGCGTCGCGTGCGCGCCGCTTGCACTCTTCACACACGCCGCAGGGCAGCTAAACGCGACGCGCACGCAGCGCGCTCGCGACGCGCGCGCGGCGCTCGCGCTTCTCACACGCCCGAGGATCGCGCACGCCTAATGTGGGATCAGCCTTACTTTAGTAAGCAAGTGAGGTTCTGTGTTTTAGGGGAAAGCGCAAGGGAAGCCTTTGAAATTCAAATGTACTTACATTTCTTGCAATTTGCAGGTTTTTTACAGAATTAGAATATTGTGCTACCTATATAAAATTGAAATAAATTCACGAATAGAACCCTCTCAGTCCTTTGATTACTATTTCGTGAAAAAGTCACAAACTGACACTGACTTGCAAATTCCAAAAAACTGAAAAAAGAAATGTTTATATTTGCTACCTCAGCACATCCCCCTTAATATAGTACAAAGCAAGCATATGTCACTGGTTATCACATATTTTATCAAGTCTCTATACTATTTAAGAATACTCCTAAAGCTAAGTCTTCACTATGTAACAGTTTTTCACATCCAAATAAAGAATATCAAATACGGGAAATCAGTACAATGCTATTTTATTCACCTGTGACTTGGCAGCTGGCTATACCGAAATAAGTGAGCTAATTTCGGAGTCGGCAGAACTAGGCCATGTATAACCGAAATAGGCTTACAGAATTCTACCTATATTGGGATTCGAGATACAAGTTCCAAATACGAAATAGAACATGAGTATTGATCTATCCCAAGCTGTTGACTAGTCTGATGGTCGCAAAAGCAATTTGTTGAATCCAGGTTGACATCAACCTATGAGGTTGTCGGCTGCTTAACTTCCAATTTGAACTTTTTGATACTACTGAAAAATCACTCCCTAACTCTCTAACAGCTCTAAAATTAGAAAATATTATCATCCGAAAGCCTTGCTCGTACGAATCCAACTTTGCCTTGATTTTTATTGCTTTGTTAGGGTACTATAACCAGCGGAACATCAAGACGCTTACAACGTTACCTCATTTGTCAAAATATGACAAGAAGTTCAGAAGTAATGAACAGATAAACATGCATACCCACTGACAAGCATATATACCGGTCATAGCTCTCCTTTTTCTTCGCCGTGGTCGGCTAATTAGAGTGTGCCTGTTTACCCCTTCGAGGAATTCAAAATTGATGTTAAAAACGGAGCAAGAGCGAAAATAATTTCAGATAGGCAGAAACCCGATCTGTCAAAGGGCAGTCTCATCTGTCATTTGTTTAATAATCATTGAGGTAGGTCAGACACATCTAAGCACATGTGGGCGTAGATTATGCGTTTTTTGCCTTATTGTATTGACAGTAAACCATTATGACATTACGATCAACTTATTATTTATAAATACACGGTGAATGACCTGTCTGTTAGTTATCGATTATAAATTATTTATTTATCGAGATTGTTATGAAGAATTTATCAAAGCAATGTTGCATTGTGTCAACAAATGTATTCCTGTGAATGAAAAATGTGGATTTTAATTATCTGAAGTATTTATTTCTTGTCAATGAACGGTCATATCTTTATGTACTTTAAGTTAAGAAAAAAGGTTTTTAAGTGAAATTGATTTGATTTAGAGGTTCAATGAAACGTTACACGGAAAAAAAAAGCTATAGGCTCAGCGGCGTGGGCTGGCTCGAGCAAGAGCCGGGGCAGACAAAAATTGGGACATCTTAGCGGACCTTGGCGGCGAGTATGGAAGTACGGCGGTCCATGGTGGTGTGTCTTGGGAGTGCTAGTGAGTTTACTACTCTCCTTAAGAAAGGCTGTAGCGTCATCGGGAATGAGCAGTCTTGTTACCAAGGCAAGCCTTCTTATTTGAGACACTTAAAAAAAAAAGCTAAAATTTTGCAAGAGAGACCACCCATTCATAAAATAAGAAGAATGAAATAAAGAGAATACACTTAAAATTCATGACATGCCATTCCACTTCCACACAGCAACACATTTCAAACTCACTTATCTTGCGATACTAAATCGCACATACTTATGCACTTACTCAGATAAAAACTGTATAAATCAACATACTAAGACAATGCGCACACCGCAGTCAAAACAGTTTTAAATCTACTGGAGTCAGAAGAGTTTCGTCTTTCAAAACAGTATTTGACTGATTGTAAGTCGGTCACTGGTTTTCTTACCATCTCATTACAAAGAGTTCAAAATTTTGTCAAAGGCCGACCTTTTGAGCTAGTCATTTTATTTTGAACTTCATTCTGATTTACTTAAAGTTCTTAATACATTTTACGATCTGCTCTTAGAACTTTAAATTGCTCTGCTTATGCAGAGCAATTTAAAAAAGCAGCGTTTTTTTTTTCGTATACACGAAAAAAAAAACGCTGCTTTTGTTATAATGAGTTATGTTTTAGTCAGTCTGTCTGACATGATCATCATTCATCCGAAAGTTGTCCACTGCTGGACATAAGCCACTCCCAAGCATCGGCACAACAATCAGTGCCGAGCTTCCCACATCCAGCGGACATCTAAAGACCGTCTTTACTCTGGGGGCAACCAAACACTGGTAGCAGACCAATATTTGACAAAAATGTCAAAAAGTAAAGTAGGTATTATGAAGCCAAGCGATTTTGAACCTTGCGTCGTGCGACTATAACAGTCAAATTATCCTGCCCTTCAAACAATTACGGATCCAAGTATGCGTATGCGCACAGCCTAAGTTCTCAGTTACCACCGCCATTCAAACTTCTTGGAAACTCCGAACCAGTACAGCATCATACCTGTAAACAAAAAGAGGTGGAATAAGAACGAGTTCATCTTCAAATGGGAATGCAACCCACGTGCGGTGCCCGTTAACCGCTAAACCACGGGGTGCGGTTTAGAATAGTAATCGTCTTGGTTTAGTTTGGTACTGAGGTCCGTTTTGTATTAGTATGTATTTATGGAATTGTTTCTCACGTTTTTGGTTCACGCAGAATGATCGACACTTCAGGTAAAACTGTTAGCTTGTACAGCTATGTTTGTAAAAATTACAATGTGATTTGGGAAAGCAGGAAGAAATCGGTCTGTGTCCAGTTGGATAAAAATACTAAAATAAGGTTATCATAATCACTATCACTCACTTTAGTATCTTAATTATCAACGTAGCTTATGCAGCTTATCAATCTACTACAAAAATTTTGCATTAATCAGGTAGACATACGCATATAATTATTTTGACTTGTGCCGAAAAAAATAAAAATAGAAAAAGGAATTGCTATTAAGCGAAAGCAAGACGCAAAAAATATATTAAAATGACAAACACACACCAGGCTTTGACAACTTTGTATTACAAATTGCCAAAAGCCTTGTATTAAAAAAAAAAAAATTAAAGTGCACAGACAATAAACACAACTACAACTAGCTAGCAGTAATATAGAATACAAAATGGCTCCTTCAAATAGGTAAGAGAAAGGAAAGATGCAATCCATTACTGAGAAGTAGCCTGAACACCTATACACCTCCTGCCAGGTTCGCGAGATTTGTTCGAAAGAGATACTGTGGACCTGGCATATGGACTACTGAAGGAACACGGGTGGGTTTTAGTCAGTAAAAGCCTGACACGCTCTTCCGCTCCACCCAGAGCGGGAGACGTCATTTGATGATTTCCCACAAACAAAGAAAAAAATACCAATACACCTCAGTCATTTCTACTGATCACATAGTACACTATACTACACCTGTTAGTACAACTTGTAACAAAACGAACTCATCAAGGTGTAAACATCTTTGCTCTGACAATGGTATTGCTTTACGGCTCATCGCTAACAAAGCAATGACGTCAAGGCTTAAGAACAAGTCACCTGTTTCTACCCAGTCATGCATGTCAAATGTGTCTCTTCAGCCACACATGATCACAGAATAAAGATACATAGAAATGACACTTCCAACTCTCGCAAAAATGCGTTCACCCACAGTTTCGAGGCGTACGAATCATTCAACACAGTCAGGATTGTATCATCGACTCGATTCTTCTTCTGCCTGCCCTTGTCTTGGCATCTGTTAATTCTTTGTCAGGCTTATCATTTACTCCTATTTCATTCACATCATACCACATACATTAATCCATCTTCGCTTATTGTCCTTCTTCTTCGTGTTCCTCCCCTTTTTCGTAAACATTTTTAATGGATCAATCTCTCACTCACGTTTATTCTTCCTAATCACAATGTTCGTCCCAAGGCAAACGTTTCCTTTTCATTTTTTCTGTCACTTGGGATCCATCATCGATAATATTAACAACCTTTTGACTTGCGATTGTGAAAAACGGCAGCTTCTATGCCTATTTCGGCGTCCAAAATTTTCAGTATTCACGTTTTAGAAAGCGTTCGCTTGATAGAAAACGTGATCTCGTCACTCTTATGGCGAGAAGTGTTGGTCCCTCTCTTTCTAAAGTTTCATGTGCTATATTATTGATGCCGGGGATACAAGTTTCCCTTCTCCGTGGTTTTCTTATTCTAGGACCCTGCGCACACGACTCTTCTAATTAAGTGTCGTTGATCTGATTGTGAATTAAGTTTTTGTTCGTTCTGTATTGTATTATCTATTGTTTTTCTGTCTCGCGTGGTTGCTGGATGATTAGCAGTATAAATTGATTATTAGTTTCAAGACGTGATTGGCGTATTGATTGTTAATTTAATGATGTGAGGGTAATGGACCGAGACGGCTCATGCAGTATTTTCTGAAGCTGTGAATAAGATTTAACTTTTCGAACGAGGTTCTTTAGGGCAGGTCTCATAGGGGTGAGCGAGAGAGAGAGAGCTGCTAATCTAAGCTGGTATTAATGCAAAATGTAAATCTAAAATGGCGCCTGGAGAACTTTCAAAGATTTCTTCATGGGAGTCGTTTTCATGGTTTTCGAGGATGCTGAAGCCGATGGTGTAGTCAAAATAAAGTCTGATTATTTTTAAAAACAGATTCTAATGTTCTAGCTGATCATTTTCCATGATACATTATCCTCTAATCAGAACAGTTACAAATATAATTTATCAATTAAGTTTCCACACCAAACAGTTAGACAAAGTTATTCCATTTACCTAAAGTAAACCCCTACGGCCCAGTAAGTAAATAAGTACCAATTTGTCCCCAATCATTGGACCAAAAAGGCAGAAAGTTGATACATTCCATTCACTTACAAACAGGTCTCTGACAGTATCTTATTACAGACACATTACAGAAACGATAACTGCCTCTTTGGTCTAGTGGTCGCACGCGGTACTGCTAAACATGAGGTTCAATTCCCGGGTCGGGCATATTGATAATGGGTTTTTTCATCTGGAATTTCTTAGAGCAGTCCGGATTCTGAATTTGTGCCCGGTTGATGGCAATCCTACCACCCTCATTGCGCCCGTGTGATGCATTACGACCCCCTCCCTCTCACCGAGACTCCTCTCGGTGACAGAGAGTGGGCCGTCATCCACCACGCCTGTGTCCTAAGTCCTAACAGTAGGCACATTACAGGCTAATTATGATGTCAATAGGCTCGCCCTCTATTACATGGGACTTAAACATAACTGGCGAAATGTGGGTATACTAGATGCTACAGAAACACTTCGGGGTAACAAGGTGTGACGTTATGATTTTATGCACAGAAAGGATCGTAAAATGCCACAAATGTAGGAATTTAAATTGAAGGTAATGATGGTTTGATGAACTGGCCAATATGATTTAAGCAAGTAGGCCTAAGTGTGATGTCAGCTTATTAAGTGAGGTTAGATAGGATGACCACTTGTTCAGTGCAGTTAGCATTGTGGTACAGTATTTTTACCTCCAGCAGCGACGCGCGCTTTATTGTGGTTACGAAGTGTTCAATGTTCTGCGAATGTAGACTTAGAAGGAGTGAAATATATTAACGAAACAAAAATTCGAAGTGCTGTCAAAAATAATGGCTCCTTCAAACAGGCGCGACGCGAATCTCGTAGAACAATTTCTATGAAAACTTCATGGAAATGTTTCACAAAACTGGCGTCGCGCACTGGAGGTTGCAATCTGGGTGTAGTTCGTTTGTTTTGGCCATATTCACGTTAATTACAAGGTGCAGAGAATGGACTTTCAAATTATCCCACTGCGCACTGACAAAAGCTTATTGGTGGTACCTTTTTTTTTGGATCAGAAATCATCAAATGACTTCTCCCGCTCTGGGCGGAGCGGGAGGGCGTGTCAGACTTTTATTGACTAAAACCCACCCGTTTTCCTTCAGTTGCCCATATACCAGGGCCACGGTAACTCTTTCGAACGAATCTCACGACCCTGGCAGGCATCGGTCCTAGCAGACCCCTTCAGTGCTGCTGACATCTCTTTGAGGCGCGCGTGGAACACTACGCGCCGTCGACCCGAGCCTGGTCCTTACCGCGGGCGGCGAGCAATGGGTAGCTCGCCGCCCGCAAATTCGCGCCTACGGTGGCCGGGAGTCCACTATTGACTCCCGAAGCCCGGGACGTCTCTTGCGGCGGCTAGGGACGTGAGGGCGCAGAGACTACCATTCCCTCACGCGCCCCGCCTCCTCCTTCGCGAGCATTACTGCTTTGCAGTAGGAGGTGACGGTTTCCCATGCCCTCTCGCTCCGTACCGGTGCTCGGCCCTGGCAGGGCACACCTCCACCGATTGGTGGTACCTTAGGATGAAATCAAAATCAAAAGTCATTTATTAAAATTAGGCTGAGGATCAGCGCTTTTCGAACGTCTAAATTACATAAGACAGTCTCCAAGACACCCGCCCTTCACCACTTTCTATTACTTTAGCTGGAAAGAGTAGTGGTGCTGTAAACTCCCCAACAGCACAGCTGACTGTTCAGTGAAATAAACTTGATTCTATACAAAAACAGGTATGCACATTACGAGACAATGATAAACTTGGATCACCAAAGTAAAACAAATAAATATTTAAGAAGATGAAGAATACCTAAGGCAAACTGAAAAGTTTAATACATTTATTTGTCTTGTAAAAATACAATAACAAAACCGCTAAAAGCTTCGTTTATTACACAAAAAAAGACATCGATATGACATTCAAATATCTCAGGGTTATGAAGACAAGACGAGATAATATGGTATAACATTCATACATTACGAGGTTTTGAATCGTGACATGTGATGATATTGCATATGCCGAAAAACATAACTAGTGAGGAAAACTCAGGCGCACATTCGTGTAGTTTAAGGCTCCCGCAGACAGACGTGACTAAAAAAAAAATTGGCTTTTCGCCAGTTATATTTAAGACCCATGTAATAGGGGGCGAACCTACTGCCATCAACCGAGGACAATTCCAGACTCCGAACTGCTACTGAGAAATCCCAGATAAAAACCTTAAAACTTTGCCCAACCCAAGGATCGAACCCCGTGCTTAATGCTCACAGTAGCGCTTGCGGCGACTATACCAAAGAAGCAGGTGGCACATAATAAACTCACGCTTTTTCGTCAACTCAGAATGTAACGTCGTGTACTCTATCTTTAAAATACTCTAACTTTATTCTGGCCCCACTACTGGCTTCAGCACCCTCGAAAACCAAGAAAACTATCTCACTCTCTCTCTGTTCCAATTAAATATAATAAAAAGTCACATGCAGAAGGCATGCTTTTTCGTACGTGACGATTTTTACAATTTTATTTCTACCGCAAGCTACGTTAAAGAACTTCGTTCCAATAATAATCATATAATTATTCCCGGCTAGAACAAGGACCAACATTATTTACCAAACATATCCAATTAAAGACTCAAGAATACGAAGGATATTTGACACTACGCCAATTAAGTTGGTTCCTGGAGAAACCAAACAGCTGGCCGTTAGACGTGTTCCTATTATAAACACGGCACTTCTAATTTAGGATATCGTTATTATGGCTTAGGACAGCCAGCCATTCAGCAACCAACCAGCCAGTACCGAATGTTTATAAGTATTATTTTTGAAATATTGATGATTCGAATTTAGATTTCGAAGAAGTCTTGTTTGATTGATTCTTTAAGGTAGTGAGACCTATGCAAGTTAGGCATTAGTATTGAGTTTAAAGGCAAATTATCATGAACCATGTTCTAGAGCCAAACATTTGAAGACATGTGACATCATCCAACTCGCATTGGGCCCGCGTGGTTGGATTACGGACCTCTCACTGAGAGGAGGCCTGAGTCCAAGCTGTGGGAACATTAGGCTGATTATGCTATCTACTGTTACTAAGGTTGCATTCATGTTTTAAATTAATAAGGTATGTCTGAAATATAAATTACATTATTTCGTTTAAGTATTTCAAGAATAAATTTATCACGGTTTTGATGCTCTGTTAATTTGCTTATTATAGGAGATTTTTTCGGAAATATGTAAACTATTTGAAAACATTCAAGGCTTCGTTTTATGGTTTTCCGACGTGCATACTAGAATTAGCAAATATCATCGCAATTGACTGCTTGTGAAAATATTTGCTTTTAAGAAGGTTACGGAATAGCAGAGCCATGAATTTTCTAAGAAATTTCTGGAGTACCAAGATTGTCGACAGTAATTTTCTTGGTCGTTTGAGCGGGTGAAGCCTTATGGCCAATGACGATTAAAGAAACAAAAATTTGCAAGCATTTCCTTTTATTTAGCGTTTATTGAAGTTAATTTACGAAGACTCTAGATAAATATATCTCGGTCACTGTGACGGTCTACGAAAAGCTATTCTGAATTTCGGAGGACCAAACCATATTGTAAAGATTACTAAAATTATCTCATACATGAACAAATCATTTTTTAACCGACTTCAAAAAAAGGAGGAGGTTATCAATTCGACTGTATTTTTTTTATGCAGTCAAAATTTATGAGGATACACCTCATAACTTTTGACTGCGTGAAGCGATGTTGTTGATTCTTTTTTATTTGAAAGCTGGTGCTTCCAGAATAGTCCCATTTTAATTTGGTTCCATTCGGACAATGGGATCCATGTGAAAACCATATAAGTCTTAAATTTGCATTAAGTATTTGCGGCGACAAATGAACGAATAATGCGATTAGATTAGTGCAGGGTATCTACCATAACTAAAAAGTTAAAAACAAAAACTTTTCACAAGAAAAAAAAATTAACTTTAATTTCGGAAGTCGGTGGCAAAAAAACCTTAAATACAGATCCTAAGACACCGACTTTCCAAATTAAAGTTATTTTTCAATTTGTAGTGTTTTTTTTTAGGAAGTCGGTTGTTATTTTTCTTGTGAAAAGTTTTTTCGCATAGATGAATAAGTAATAAAAAGTTCTAAAAATACTTCAGTAATTCATTCATTATCAAGTTACCTACCATAATCAAACCTAATAGAAACATGAATCTTCACTATTTAGTACTAGGCGCCCATAAATTGTAGGAGATAAACGGAGCACCATAACAAGCCCTTGCAATTACGCCCTATGCTTGTTAGTACTTTATTGGGTAACTAGTCTTTCTAGCCAGTTCCCTTCTGAAAATAGGCTTTATAATCTGGATAAAATGGATATTTTAAGCCTGATCGATTGACACTGAGAAATGAGTTAACTAGAGGGGACACTCACTTAGAATTAATCAAGAAAATTGATCTTGCAGACTCAATCAATCATTGCGCGATACCACCTGCTTTAGTTTAGAAAAAAATTGAGTAAATAATTTATCACCTATACATAATAAACTTTAAAAGTAATAAAGGGTAGGTAAATGATTTTTTCTTCCGAGATTCTTGGCTTTTTGTTTTGCGTCTCATTTATAAAAAGCAATCTGTGACAATGGACAGTGGTTTAAGTGTCCGTTACCAGGTTATTGGTGTAGATTCTGTTATGGACAAACTAAATTTAGTTTAGGCTATTGCTATATTTTTTCTTCTAAAAGAGACGCAGATAAATAAGTTGTCTTCAGTTGAACTAAGATTTTCTTAGATGCAACTTACGACGAACTAAAACCTTGCTTAAAAATCCCGTGAAATTCAAGCCATTCCAGACGTAATTTAGTTTGACAGTTTTAAGCGTTACTTGTCTATTTCTTTAGTAAGTGACAGTAAGAGATACCATTACTCTTATTTTAGTGTAACGGCTATTTAATTAAAATTGTTGAATGAAATTGAATTTGTTGGTAAATAAAATTGTCTGTCGGGACTCCAGACTACAATAGTGTGATTGCACCAAGAGCCTACAAACGAAAGCAATGGACTGGTGCCGAAAAACACTGATAAATATGGGGATCATTATAGCCCGTTGCTTCAAGTTTTCAGAGTGTATGAGTTTTTGATAATATTAAGGCGGAATAAGTAGCATCGATGCTTTACAGGATGGGTGACTATCTTTTACATACCAAGACCCCTCTGTGCCTCAGAAACCACGTTAAGCCTTTGGTCCCGGCTGGCATGTGTTGATCTTTGCAAGTCCGTCTCTGGCTTTAAGACGGGAGAGTGTTCCTGTTAAAATGGCCATAAAAAAATGTCAAGAACTAATTTCATTACAATCAGTCCCAGTGCTCAAAACAAAATAATTTAGAAGCCAAAAAGGTGCGTCCACACATTACCACCTTCCATATGATGTAAATACTTATCCAGCATATACTAGTCACACACGAGGCGACATTAGTAAGCTCATTTGTATATTTACCGTCAATTACCCGAATTAGACTGTTGTGCGCCACAGACGGGCAACTTTTAGTTGCTACATCAAACGACTTTTACGTTTGACTTAAATTTATCACGTCTTAAATTGGTTGGAATGAGAAGTGTCCTATTTAAGGACGCTTAATTTATCTTTATAGCGCTAACAACAATGAACAAAGGGAAAGAAACATTAAAGTTTAAATTATAAAGGGAGTGCAAGAAAGTACTAGATATAGCTCATTATCTGCGAGCCTTTTCCCAACTATGTTAGGATCGGCTTTCAGTCTACCCGAATACAGCTAAAAACCAATATTTTGCATGGAACATCTGCCTACCTGACATCCACAAGCTAGATAATGGGTAAAACGATACCTCTTGGTAAGACTGGTTACCAAACTTTCGTGTTTCTGACTACCCGTAATGACTGTCAAAGATCTACGTGCTTTCCAGGGTACGAAGGAGTCTCAATGTAATGTATGGTTATCATAGATGGTCATTCACGGAATGACATCGGCAAGCGTGGCTTCACTTTCGAATAGCCGTGAGGCTCCTTCGAACCCCTCCCAAGTAGAAGAAAACAAAACAAAAACATTGATTGCGGTCATGGCATTTCTTTCTGCCTTGCAGGTTAATACCTAGGTATTTGCCCAGTTGTATTGAAATGAAATCTCTTCCAAATATAGAATCCCTCAAAGTCGGTACTAGATAGAAGAAAAACGAAATGAAAAAAAAAAAGCATTGATTGTGATTATATTTTTTTCTTCACTAGGTATGAGAAGTATTTGACCAGCAATATGGAAATGTAATTATATCGCTTATTTTCCAGATAGATTTACATCCAATTTAAAACAAATACACATCGATAACGTATGAATAATAGGTTAGGTGCTTACTTAGGTTACGGCAAAAAATACTCAACTTCAAATATAACATCACAATTATTTAAAGTCAGCAATAACACAATAAAGCGATTTAACGTCCATTATTTAACCAACACGTGCTCAGTGTGCATTAACAAAAGACACAAATCTCTGTCAGATAATACGTTACAAAGCGCCGCCCATCAACGCCTGCAGGGTTGTCTAATCGAGAATCAGATAAACTAAACGTAGCTGATAATTAATTTCTGTTCATAGTAATTATGGCCTAAACAATAACTTTGGTACTTTCCATCAGGGCGGTCTATAGATTATAGACGTAGGATTGAAATAGACAAATTCTGGAGGCGATTTACTAGTGCGTGCCTCCTTTAGTAAAGCACAGACACCGTAAAGCAGTTTTTCGTCGTATTGGTACATATTACAAGCCAGAAAAACGAGCGTATTGTCAAATGTTTAAAGAAAAGACTTTTTCAAAAATATTTTTATTAAAAAAAGGTGATATCGATTGTAAAACAGAGATCAAAAATTTTTTTTTCATCGCCTTATTTTCAAAATTTTGCACGTAAATAAAGGGAATTCAATCAACTAAAGAAATATAAATGTGTAAAAATACTTTTACTTTAGTGGTAATTTCGTGTTTTAACTAACATCAAACGCATCGCAATTTTTGACTTTATTTGTTACCAAGATGCGCTATTTCGAAATATCTAAAAACTTACTTCCTACCGCGCCTTAACAAAAACCAGATATTAAAATAACTTTTTTTGAGTGCATACTACATCCCTAGCGGCGTAAATAACAGGAACAGATAAGTAATAGGCCGTTGATGGAGGCACTTTATATGGATATTAATTCTTATAAAAATAATTAATTACTTAAGCTAGATGAGCCTAACTAAACAGGGCTCAAACAAAAATTGAACGCGTGAGGGTAAAGGCACATGAACACAAATTGATGACAACCCTATTACAAGCGACTTTGACTAATATGATTGGACGCACTCATCATACATTGTACACGGTGATCAACTGATTTGGGAGTTTGTTCACGAAACGATACCAGATTGAGCATCGTCTGTGCCTACAGTATAATTAGTGTGGGAATCTGATACAGATAGTTTCCATTTTAAGATTTCGGGTCTTTGTTTCAAGATTTGACTGTTTTATAATCACTCCTTGGTGGAAGGCACGGTAATTCGCTGGATGAGAGAAGGCACAGGAGTTGTCTTAGTGAGAGGGAGGCTTGACGAGGGTCGTGGTCCAATACACTGACAAATATACATTTTCAGCAATCAAATACCAACAAAAGCTCGTTGGTCATTTAAATAGGAAATTTCTATTCAATTTAATTGATGACACTCGTTAAGAAAGAAACCCAGAAATTATATGCTGGCTACAGCACAGTCCTCTAATTGACCTTAATTAATGCATTCTATGAAGACAACTCTACGATGAGCGTAGCCGTAACATTTCTTACTAAATTTACTTTCACGGGTAACAGAAACTTAACCAGTCAATTACCGTAATTACAGACACAATTAAAAAACCATTGTGTCGATACCAAATGTGGTATCTCAGGGACTTAGAGGTTAATGCCATATTTTATTATATCGGAGATTCGTTCGACCT
Source organism: Aporophyla lueneburgensis (assembly GCA_932294355.1). Classification (NCBI taxonomy): domain Eukaryota; kingdom Metazoa; phylum Arthropoda; class Insecta; order Lepidoptera; family Noctuidae; genus Aporophyla; species Aporophyla lueneburgensis. The sequence continues at coordinate 15,225,280 of OW028735.1, forward strand.
CAGTGTCCTCAGTATACCACACCAAAGGCTTGATTGGATTAGAATGATACAATACTTCTTGTATTGTATCATTCTAATTCAAGTTATGGTCTACCCATGTGCTAAACATCCAAATCCGTTCACCTGTTCTAGCGGGAAAGCGTAACAAACAAATATACAAAAAAAAAAAACAAATAATTTTTCGAAAAAATAAAAAAAAATTGTAAAATCAATCGAAAAATTATTTGAAATTTTGACTTTGATCAGGACATGGAATACTTTACATGTCCTGATCTAAGTCATGGGCTACAACATATGCTAAATTTCATCTAAACCCGTTTAAATCTATAATCCTCATTTAGCGTGAAGGGGTAACAATCGTGGAGGCGATCGGCGGCGGCGACCTCTCGCGTCCGGCCCTGGTACGAGCCATGGTACGGAGCGAGAGGGCATGGGAAGCCGTCACCTCCTTCTGCGAAGCAGTAATGCTCGCGAAGGAGGAGGCGGGGCGCGTGAGGGAGTGGCAGTCACTGCGCCCTCACGTCCCTAGCCACCGCAGGAGGAGACGCCCCGGGCGTCGGGAGTCGATAGCGGAGTCACGGCCACCGTAGGCGCGAGCTTGCGGGTGGCGAGCAATGGGTAGCTTGCCGCCCGGTAAGGACCAGGCTCGGGTCGACGGCGCGTAGTGTTCCACGCGCGCCTCAAAGAGATGTCAGCAGCGCTGAAGGGGTCCGCTAGGACCGATGCCTGCCGGGGTCGCGTGATTGTTCGAAAGAGATACCGTGGCCCCGGCACATGGGCAACTGATGGAACACGGGTGGGTTTTAGTCAGTAAAAGTCTGACACGCCCTCCCGCTCCGCCCAGAGCGGGAGAAGTCATTTGATGATTTCCCATCCAGAAAAAAAGGGGGTAATAAACAAATACACAAAAAATCAAATAATTTATTTTATAAGCTTAAAGCTTCGAGGCGAAACTGCCTTTAATAGAAAAGCCATTAATTGATTACTTTTTACTCCAATGGATCCTACACATATATATTGCTTTCAGCGAGCCTATTGGCAATAAGCTATAAAATATCCTTCGTTCAGAACCCTTTTGAAAGCATTTGTAATTAAACTGAGTGTTATTTAGTAGATAAACAAGTTCAGTTAAGTTAATTTGGAAAAAAAGCAGATGCTTTTAATGAAGCGGGTGTGATAATTACATCAATTAAATTGACGAATTGTAATTGACGACATTGATAGACATGGAGGAACTTCACTTTCAAAATAGTCTCTGAAACTGTAGTTAATGGTATTTTTTGGGTTTGAAAAGAAAGATAAAAATTAAAAGAAAGCTTTTGAAATTCAATGGATGTTTGTGTTTAAAGAAATCACTCAAGTTTTCTGTGGAATGTTAGCAGAAGTGGGATTGACTTCACAAACTATTTAAATAAGTTACACTGTTTAAAATTGCAAAATAAGTTTCCAAAAAGTGTCCCGTCTGCACCAAACCTCACCTACCTGTTTAATATATTATGACAGGTGGCGCACAAGTGGGCCGCACCCGGTGACATCATTATATAGTCACTGGAGCTCATAGATCCATCGGCCATTGTGCTGGAACGTCTCGAATAGACGGGCGAAGGTCGGCCGACTAATAGCCGGTCTATTCGCAGATTACATACTGGTGCAGTTTTTGAATATAATTTATAAAAAAATAGCACCATCCTATTTCTACCCGTGCGTATCGTATAAGGCGACTAAGGGACTTACTAGAGAACGGGCAGCAGCGTTCTCTATGCATTTTAGCACTATACTGCGATTGCCAACCCGCCTGCCCTCCTTGGCCTATGCCCCGCAGTGGACGTCGTTCAGCTGGAATTATGAATACATACTTCTAGGCCTTCAGAACGAAATTAAATATTTATGACCCGATACGCTACTAAGAAATAAAGCTTACTACGATATCAAATCAACGAATAAGCTGTTTTCTTAGTACCCACGACACTTCCTACACAAACATCCACTTAGGGGCTGTCCATTAATATCGTGAGGCTCGAAAGGGGGGAAAGGTCCATAAAAAAATCACGAAATATCAAAAAGGGGGAGGGGGGTTATAGTAATATATCACGTGTATTTTTTTCTTCTTTTAATTAGATGATACTTATAACTACCTGTATAAAAAAAATACAAAAAAATATTAGATCTTTGTAGGTACAAAAAAATACACGTGATATAGGGGGTGGTAGTCTTAAACCTCACCATGTATCACCAAGGGGGAGGGGGGTTCAACAATGCTAAAAATACATCACGTGATTAATGGACGGCCCCTTACCTCGTTTGTCTAATACGATTTTTTTTTTTTTTTTTATTTTAATTTTTTTTTTATTTTTTTTTTTTTTTCAGGATGGGAAATCATCAAATGACTTCTCCCGCTCTGGGCGGAGCGGGAGGGCGTGTCAGACTTTTACTGACTAAAACCCACCCGTGCTCCATCAGTTGCCCATGTGCCAGGGTCACGGTATCTCTTTCGAACAATCACGCGACCCCGGCAGGCATCGGTCCTAGTAGACCCCTACACTGCTGCTGACATCTCTTTGAGGCGCGCGTGGAACACTGCGCGCCGTCGACCCGAGCCTGGTCCTTACCGGGCGGCGAGCCACCCATTGCTCGCCACCCGCAAGCTCGCGCCTACGGTGGCCGGGAGTCCGCAATCGACTCCCGACGCCCGGGGCGTCTCCTCCTGCGGCGGCTAGGGGCATGAGGGCGCAGAGACTGCCACTCCCTCACGCGCCCCGCCTCCTCCTTCGCGAGCATTACTGCTTCGCAGAAGGAGGTGACGGCTTCCCATTCCCTCTCGCTCCGTACCATGGCTCGCACCAGGGCCGGACGCGAGAGGTCGCCGCCGCCGATCGCCTCCTCGAGGACACGGCGGTGCCCCGCCCAGGCAGGGCACACCTCCACCGTATGCTCCACCGTGTCCTCGAGACGATCCTCGCAATGGAAACACCCGGACGTATCCTCCCGCTTTATCCTGAACAGGAACCCACCGAAGCACCCATGCCCGGTGAGAACCTGCGTCAGGCGGAAGGTGAGGACGCCGTGGCGCCTCTCTATCCACTCCTCAAAGAGGGGACTTACCGCCGCAATTGTGGCGTGCCCAGCACTGGGTTGCGACAATCGTACCCGCCATGTCGCCATGAGATCACACCGGAGCTCTGTCCGCCGTGCTGCGATTTGTCGCGGCAGCGGAGTTTCGCCCCGGCGTTTCGCCTCCTCGCGCCACTCCCACATGTGCGCGAGGACCTTTGCCTCCAGATCCCATGGCGTGTCTAATACGATTACAAAAGGATTATCTAAAGCTTATTTTTTTATTTTATTCAAAGTTTCTGTTCACACAAACATCATTATTTACATTGACATACCGCGGAGCTCGCTTGACTGCATTTTAAATCTAATGTCAGGGCCGAATTATAAATTATGTATCAAATTCATTTATAATATTAACATTTAGAGCAATATTTTAACATAGTCGTGGTTTCATGATAATTTTGTATGGCAAGGCTATTGTGACACATAGTAAGGAAGACTAGAAGGTCCAATGGCTAAATTACTGTTAAGAAACGTAACTGTGAATGACCTCTAGCAGGTCGATCTATGAAGTTGTCTGTTGCTGAACTGGACTTACCTGTAGCTACCTTATTAAGGACTCCAGACTGGGCTCAAAAACTTAAAACTAGAGCGACTACTCGCTAAGGGCTCCCTCCGTGGGGCACGGATTTCGGCTTAGGGCATCGCTGGTAGAGGACAGCAAGGGACGGGCTTGTTCGGAATGATTGACTTTAAGTCGAAAATGCTCCCTGTCACGTAAACCTAGCTTCTATGCCGTAATAATTTCACTACGAAAACGGAGGTGAAAAATAAAATAAATAAAAAGCTTTTATTAATTCCTTACACTTACAACTATTTTTAAGCTTAGAGTTTACGAAAAATAATGGAAAAGTATGTTAGTATGTTAGCGTTAATACGCTAACATACTTTGACTTTTTTTTCTTCTTCTTTTCTTTTAATATCTATACTAATATTATAAAGCTGAAGAGTTTGTTTGTATGATTGAACGCGCTAATCTCAGGAACTACTGGTCCGAATTGAAAAAATCTTTAGCTAGCTACAACCAAAAGGAGCGGAGCAGTAACGAAAAATGTTGCAAAAACGGGGAAAATCGCACGGGTAGGCGATTCGACGCGACGGGAAGGGTCGGGGGAACAAGAAATTTAATGCGGGCGAAGTGGCGGGCAGAAGCTAGTATTGCAATAAAAATCATTACTTATATTTGTTATTTATTTATTTATTTAACCATTTATGCACACATATAAATAGACAAAAAGAAAGGAACAGAAAAATATGTACAGATAATGCTTATTTCTATTGAAATCTCTTCCAGCATACCTGCAATAGGAGAGAATATACAAAGAGATGTAGACAACGTGTGAAATAGTAGAAGAAAAATAATCATCATCATCATCATCATTTCAGCCGAAAGACGTCCACTGCTGGACACAGGCCTCCCCCAAGCTCCGCCACTTCGACCGGTTTTGTGCTTCCCGCATCCAGCGGATTCCTGCGGCCTTCACAAGGTCATCGGTCCACCTTGTTGGAGGCCTTCCAACTCTACGTCTTCCGGTACGCGGTCGCCACTCCAGAACCTTCCGGCCCTATAATACTATAATTTAATTAATTATTTTTTTATTATTATTATTTCCTTTATTCATTTGTAAAGTCTTATAAATTATATTTTTAAATATTAGTACAGAAACATATAAAAACATTTAAAAATATAAAAAAATAATTTTTAATTTGATTATTATTATTATTTTATATATGTTAACATAATCTCGGAATTCTGGGATCCCGGTCTTTTGGAAGGCGTACGAGGGGCCGAAGCCAACTCGCAGAGGCCCCTTAGACAATTTAGATGGAGTGAGGCACCAACCGACGATTATCCCTGTATACACTGTGCAAGTGCATCCAAGGACAACCTCCGTTTGGTGTTGGACTATTGCAGGATATGGAAACTAAGATGTTGGTCTATGTATATGGATGGCTAAAATGGACTGGTTACCAAGAACTATGGAAGGCCTATGGCCCCTGCCGCATCAATGTTTTCTAAATACACGGATTAAATGGCAGGGGGTGACTTGCACACTCAATAATGGGCCCCCGGAAACCACCGCTGGCACATAGTGACGCAGCGACAAGGGGGCAACACTTCCTGAGGTGCTTGAGAAGTGGAGAGGTATTCCACGGCTTTCAGAACTATCCCAGAGCCCGGAAGATGGTCAAGTCCCTACGAGCACTTACTGGAATACTTCCTTTCCCCGAGCACGTTTGCTCTTGCGAATCTCCACTCAAGCCAGCCAATAAAGGCAAGAATGAGGTGGGAGCTCTGAACCTCTTGAGTGTTCACTCCAGCCGGCCAATAAAGGCAAGCCAGAGATGAGGAACAAGAATTCTCCCGGGAGATAGGGTCCGTGGGGTCGCTACTGCCCAACAGCACGCCACATGCTGCCCTGCGGGTTTATTATTATTATTATTTTCCTTTTTTATCCCCGGATCTACTATATGAACTATCTATATGAACTGCTCACTATTTGTCTATCGCGGAGGCTTTTCAATGCGTAGCCTCGACTGTACCTCGGTTACTGGTGGAATGGAATTACTGTGGTAGATACTGCACTTATACATAGATGTCTTTATCACGTAACTACAGTACTTACTATGATTATGACGACATAATGGTGATGGATGACGTAGATAGATACATAGTTCGCGGTAACTGCAATAATAAAGGGTTTATCAAGATTATCATGTTTCCTCTTCTTAAAATGACAAGAAGTATATTATCAAGGTTAATGTTCATGGAATTTTTATGAATGGTTTTGTTATTATTATGTATAAGAGACCTTTGAAAATGGGTGCAGGAACATAAACACGCAACTGTAAGCATGAATTCAGTCAATTCACCTAGAGTAGAAATTTTTCGTCGGTTGTTAAAAAAAACAGCTGTTTTATAGAAAAGTGCGGCCACGACGTAACGAAGTGCGATTTTTTTAATTACCGACGTAAAATATCTATGCAGGGAAGTTCAGAATCATTTACTGGATCTTGGTAACGTGTTGTGCGGCGATATCTGTATACTTCTTTGCTTGAAGTCATGTTGTCAAGACTAAGGTAGGACTAGTCACAAGAAACAGACAACGAATACTATTGTACGCCATTTCCTCCAAAAAAATACTTGGATCTCCTCAACGTCAATCAGACAATACTTGAAGGAGGTAAAATTGACAAGTACTCTTTAACACCTACGCACTGTTTGACACCTACACAAAATTTTAATAACTTCATGACTACCTCATTTATTATTTCATTGATCTTGTCTTGACATTAAGCTTCTATTGTAACTCTCACCGAAACTAGTGGATCCGTCAAAACAAGTGTCAAATTCAATTTTTCGGGCGCGCATAAACCCATCGAAATTACAACTGTCAAATCTTGGGGTCACTCATTCTTAGTTCGGGCCCGAACTATCTTTGTAAGTGATACGGAGTATGAAACGCCCGTAACTTCAGCCGATTTCTTGTGTGTGTTTAGGCATTAGACCTCTAATATTGAGTGTTGCAACTGAGTATTTTTTGAGCGCGTCTGAATGTTTTATTATCTACTAGCTTCTGCCCGCGACTTCATCCGCGTCAAATATTTGCTACCCTGACCCTCCCCGTCCCATCGCAGCCTGCCAGTTTTCGTCTATTTTTTGTTGCTCCTTTTGATCGTAGCGTGATGTTATATAGCCTATAGCCTTCCTCAATAAATAGGCTACCCGACTCGAAAATAATGTTTCAATTCGAACCAGTAGTTCCTGAGATTAGCGCGTTCCACCTCTCATGTTAGGGAAGTGGGGGGGGGGGGGGGTTAGAAAGAGACAAAAAGTAGCCTATGTCACTCTCCATCCCTTCAACTATCTCCACTTAAAAAATCACGCCAATTCGTCGCTCCGTTTTGCCGTGAAAGACGGACAAACAGACACACACACACTTTCCCATTTATAATATTAGTATGGATTCTTTTTATTATAAGTTCTGCCTTCTGCTATGAGGAAAAGGCGTGAGTTCATGTATGTATGTGATATGGTATGTCCCTGTATTCTGTCATACTTAACTCTGACGTTTTCAAACCTTGAATTAATTCCTTAGATGTGTATTTAATTACCGTAAACATAATTTGGTTTCTGACATTGAAATACTTTCCGTATTAGGGTTTATTGCCTCTAATAAGGTTATTTTTATTGTTGTTTAGTTAAAGTTCCTTGTGACTTTATTCGAAGTCGTTTCGGTAATCACCGGTTTTTTATTATCATAACAAGTCCTGCACGCGTAGCATGACCACCGTAGAAAGAACTTTGTCTATTCTTGGTAGAATAGAGATAGAAATGTCATGCTACGCCAGCATAAAACGGTACAAATCTTTCTACAATCTTTAATTCTGTCTTTAATCTTTCTACAATCTGCAATTTAGTCTATTCTTACGTCGACAAAACCCCTTTCTACGGTGGTCATGCTACGCATGCTGTTCGTGTACTTTATAGTGCACTCAGATTTCGCCTTCATTTTCAATTCCCATATAGGAGACGAGCCTACTGGTATAAATCTGATGCAAATTTAGACCCAGAGCTCATCATCTGCTTAATCTTTTAACAACTAAGGTCGGCTACCATTCTAATCGGATGCTGCTGAATATCACCCTATTTTACATGGAACGAATGCATATCTGACCTCCACAACCCAATAACGAAACTCCGACACTTCTTGGTAAAACGGGTTGTCAGACTTTCGGACTCTTGATGACCCGTAAAGACTGTCAAAGATCGACGAATGACAGACGAGAACACTGGCTTTATGGTATACTAGCTTTTGCCAGCGGCTTCAACCGCGTGGAGGTCGGAAAATATCCCGCGGGAACATACTACCGGGATAAAAAGTAGCCTATGTGTTAATCCAGGTTATAAAATAACTGTGTTCCAAATTTCATCCAAATTCGTTCAGTAGTTTTTGCGTGAAAGAGTAACAAACATCCACACATCCATACATACAAACTTTCGCATTTATAATATTAAGTAGGCAGTAGGATAATAAATACCGCCCGTATTTAAAGATGTTCACCCATGCACAGACCTGACCGCGGCAAGCTTAGCCTTACCAGCACCCTAATTGCGAAACGCACGATTTTTCAGAATCTGAATCGGATTGAAGATTATTTCTAAAACATTGCGTCATTTGTTCGAATAAATTGTCGGCTCAGCAACGTAAATAACGCAATGAATGTTGTTTAGCTATCAATATGAAACCAATTCCTACTGATAGCAAGTTACACAATTACCCCTCTGATCGATCGATCTATGCGGCTGTTATAACTTTGCCACTAGCCCCATTTCAGACCCAAACCTGCTACTGAGAAATTCCTGATGGAAATCCCAATAACAGCTATCCGGACCTTGGGTTCAATTATATTGACCTCCGTAATACTCCACGTGCCACTTAATATTGGGGCACTCCTGTATTACGCATTCGTTACATAATAAAACACTACAAAGTCAAAAATAACTTTAATTTCGAAAGTCGGTGTCTTAGGCTCTGTATTTAAGGTTTTTGCCACCGACTTCCGAAATTAAAGTTATTTTTGACTTTGTAGTGTTTTTTTAAGGAAGTCGGTTGTTTTTTTTGTAAAAAGTTTTTATTTTTTGACTTTTTAGTTGTGGTAGATACTCCGCACTAATCTAATCGCGTTATTCGTTCATTTGTCGCGCAAATACGTAATGAAAATTTAAGACTTATGTGGTTTTCACATGGACCCCATTGTCCGAATGGAACCAAATTAAATTGAAACCATTCGGAAAGCACCAGCTTTCAAATAAAAAAAGAATCATCAAAATCGGTTCACCCAGTCAAAAGTTATGAGGTAACAAACATACGGTATTCGTTCATTTGTCGCGCAAATACTTAATGGAAATTTAAGACTTATATGGTTTTCACATGGACCCCATTGTCCGAATGGAACCAAATTAAAATGGGACCATTCGGGAAGCACCAGCTTTCAAATAAAAAAAAAAACATCAAAATCGGTTCACCCAGTCACAAGTTATGAGGTATCAAACATAAAAAAAAAAAATAAAAAAAAAAAATACAGACGAATTGATAACCTCCTCCTTTTTTTGAAGTCGGTTAAAAACGGATTCGTATGGGATTCCCGAAGGGTGAGGGTAAGGCGGTCGATGTCCGTCGACAAGGTTTAGGAACTAAACAGCCCCAAGAGACTAAGGTGTTTTATTGCAATTTATTAGCGGCAGTTTCAACCCCATATTGTAAACGAGAGTGCTTGTAACATGACCAATAAATGTAGGACATTTTGTTTCACAAGAAAATCTACGAAAACGTGATGTAACATCAATTTGGGGTAGTCCAACGTTGGTCGTTGTGTATGGGCGGCCTAAGCAAATCCATATATCACAGACTACCAGCAAAAAAAAATATAGCCTAACAGTACTAGGACATCATAACTAACAGAAGTTTAGTATATAATTGAAAAAGACTACACACAAGAAGCGAACTCAAACCGTTAACCAACAACAAAAAAAAAACACAACGCCTAAAAGTACCAGGCTACCATAGAAAACAGAAGCTTTTATTACGACATGCCTACATTCTGAACAGAGTCGTACGAAGCCACTGCGTACTGGCTGCTAACAAATAACACAATGAAAAGAAAGCCTCACGGTCATTAGCTCCAATTACTTAAGAACATGTCTACACTTGAGCTTTGGACAATTAATTAGCCCTATTAGACGTACGTTTATAATTTGTCTATAAATTACGACACTCACCAGGTATTTTATTGCAATAAATTGAGGGAAATTACAATCAAACAATGCTTTTTCCTCGTTCTTTTAGTTTTGAAGGATGGGCTTATTATGCACGTATATGTAGGTATTTAAAGTTCCCAATGAGAAAATGTTACATTAAGAAAATAAGCACTGCTTTGCAGTGCCAAATGTCATTTATTGATTTTCATCGGCCTCTTACACGAAATCGAGACAACACAACAGACGACAGACATATTTGACAAGTAATAACTATCAGATGAAATATTTTATATCATTACAACAATTCCCAAGGCCGTCTGAGGTCAAACCGCAGCATGCGGTGGACTGGTTATAAAAATTATGACCACCTTAAATAAAGTCGTTGAAAAAGAATGTCGCTGTAACAAATCGCAATAGTTCAAAGCTTCATTTCTTGGAAACTTATGATACTGGTTTAGTAGTTTCTCAGAAAAAGTTTTAATAAAACTACTGACTTTATAAAAGAGTAGGTTGTAAAAAGCACGTTTTATATTGGTGGCACTCTTCTCTTTTAATAGGTACGAGAAAGGAAAACCGGAATTCATTTTTATTTCGCTTTTGTCGTGGAAAAATAACATCAGCATCAAATGTCCCTTAACCATGCAGTGGTCGCGCGGATTACAATTGTAATCCAGGGTTAATTTGTAATACATAAACAGCCTCTCCAGGGACAAACCACGCATCGAAAATGCGCGAGCGCTACTGAGTGGGGGCGGGGACTATCGAACTTAATATACATGGAGTCTCGGCTAACACACTTGAATTGTTATTGAAATATTTAATTTTTTTAATACCCTGGATTTCAATTGTAATCCGCGCGACCACTGCAGGGTTAAAACTTGGATTTATTCGGAACAATCCACAGGCTCTTTTTTTTTTTTTTCAGGATGGGAAATCATCAAATGACTTCTCCCGCTCTGGGCGGAGCGGGAGGGCGTGTCAGATTTTTACTGACTAAAACCCACCCGTGTTCCATCAGTTGCCCATGTGCCAGGGTCACGGTATCTCTTTCGAACAATCACGAGAATCCACAGGCTCTTAGCAAAAGTTTTATTTCATTGACATTCTTCAGTTTGACACATGGCGAGGGATTTTTCGCACATTGGTTCTTCAACACGCCGCTGAGCATCGAAAGTTGAAAATCAAAAGTTTTATTTTTTCGACGCGCAGAGACTCACTCGCGCTACACTCCGTTGTATTCTTACTACTCGGTTCAACACCGAAAGTTGGAAATCCAGTAAATCCCGCCGCGACTTTATGACGTCAGTGTTGACGTCAACTTGAAATCAAAAGCAAAACCTATGCAATTAACTCGCCTATCAGATGCTATTACACCATTCATTCAAATCAAGCCACCTTATAACATAACCGACTATATTTTCCGAACATGAAACAGTCATAAATCCATAGCCACAAACAGGATAGTCACAATCTGACAATACCAACCGACGGACCGGTCATTTCTCATCGTTTCTACATGAGTCATGTGTACGAGCCCTAACCGCTGTGAACTAGAAGACAGTTGCTCTAGATGTCAATGACAAACATAAGAGAAACGGACTGAAATTATTACTGAGAAAGGGAAGCTAAGGAATTTAAACAGCCCGAGGGTATAGTACAACTTAAATGAGAGAGATTTAAAGGGTCTACGTTAGGAGAGATTTGTAACGATCACGATTTCATAGTCAATTATTTTGAAATAAAAAGGAGCTCGTGGCTATCTAATGATAGCCGTACGGCTCGATCGATCTGGTTAAGCTACGCTCGCCGCGGTCAGCCCGTGGATGAGTGACCAATCTTTACATACGGTCAGATAGGCAGTCGCTTTATGTAAAATACTGGTGTTCAGCTGCATCTGGTAGACGGGAAGCCGTCGTCAACAAAATTGGGAAAAGTCGAGGCAGATGATTGTTTATCTTACTATGGGTCTTCTTGTTGTTGTGTTGTTAGTACGGAACTGATTCAATATTTTCCCCATACCAGCATAAACTATATTATAGTGGGAATACGCGTGTACAAAATTATACCGACGGTAGGATAATTTTCTCACTCACCATTTCACCGACTGAAGGAAATATGAAGACAGAAATATAATAGATCATACGCCAACGTCCTATTTAATAGATGAATTATACGCCTGCAATAACTGAACGACTACCTAGCCTTTTGCGGTTAATGTTATGTTAGTCACCTTTCCTTCCGATAAATGATAAATATAGGTTTTGATAAAGCAGGTAATCTATGAGATTGGTTTTATATAGAAGTAAAAAAGACGAAATTATCGATTTAATATGTATCGGCTAGCGGGTTCCAGTTATTTTTATTTTCATTGTTTGTCATCCAGCAACCTTGTCCTTCATTTCCTTTACATAAAAATTATGTTCACCGCGTTTTTATGCAACCAAGATCGATATAAGGATATTGAGGCATTATTTTTAAAGACATGATCTCAAGCAAGATTTGACGTTGATCAATGAAAGTCATCTACATAAAGTCACCAAATACGGAGAAGACTCGAGTCAAAACAGAAATCGGATGTCAAACAATGGCGCCATAATCAAAAGTAATAGACAAGTTCCGTTGACGACTTTATTTAAATATTCGAACCACGCTTTCGCGCGCTATTCGGTGCATGCGCGTAATCCACCAATCTAGCCCTGCGATCGCGGGTCGACGGCCGCTACGGAGCAACTGACCAATGTCCGGTCACGGTCCCGTCTTGACATTGCATGTTCCTTTTATGAAATGTCAGTCAGCCGGTGTTTTAATCGATCTCATCGGAATGAATGTTATACTATTATTACGAGTGGGTTCTTATTTTATTATACATTTTTGCGCATATTTTATTTAATTACTTTTGTTCCATTCCTTTTTTAAACACTAAGGAAGTCTATTAATGTGTCTATTAGATAAGATAAAATAAGGATCCCATAGAGTTCCTGTCAATAAGTCGTAAAAATAAAGAGAGCCCAAATACGTGACTATTACATTGATCAGTACCCATTACAAATAACAAGCACGCATGCACTATTAACTTCACACAATAATTGATTTATTATCATTGCATTATCAAGCGATTTAATCAGTGTTCGTTCTATTAAAATATACTTAATCATATTTCCGTTGACCTAATTCATGAAAAAGTTTGTTTTTTTTTTAAGATTTGTTTGTTTATTTATAGATGTAATGAACTGTACTTATGATTTTCTTCCTTACGATTCATCTGGACGTCAAAATCAAAAAAAAAATCTAAATCAAAAGTCATTTATTCAAACTCGGCTGAGAGTCAGCACTTTTTGAACGTAAAAGTTACACAAGACAGTCCCCCCAAAACGCCCGCCCCTCGACATTTCCTAGTGCTTTAGCTGGGAAGAAGTGGCGGAACAAACTCCCCCCTCAAATGTTTTACCTTAACAATTAATGATAATAACGGTGGACGAAAAGTGCATGAACAAATGTAGTGGTTGAGTATCATATCATCTATGTGTAAATATTACATGAATTCCACGATATTGTAGCGAACTAAGCTCTGAAAGTCATTTGATTATTAGAACAGCGATGCGTTGATCCTAGAATATAGATGGATGGTAATAATTTGTCAGTATTCACAGTAACACAAAATAAAAAATAGACGGGTATCTGATTGAATCCCTTAGACGTGTCTTATCGAGGCATCCGTGGGAAAACACTAGTGGGTTGCTTTTCTCAAGCCTGTCTAGATTAGGGACGATTCTTACATAATTAGATCATGCAGTTGGGTATCCCTTTGTCTCCAATATTAATTGCACTTATGTAGTTAGTGCAATAAATCAAACAGTTATTGAAGCGGTTCTAACTGATGGGTACTCAATGTGCTCATGTGTATTGATAGCCTGATATGGTATCAAAGCCAATGGTATCAACTACATCCTCTTTCTAAATGAGCTATAAGTATTATTTTTAGACGTGACACATCATTCACTATTGACAGTTCCCGAAAACGCTCACCCTTCTCTGTTTCCTAATGCTAAACCCGAGGAAGCAGAAGCAGCGCAACTTCTCTTGTGGAAATCAGAAGTTTTTTTTTTACTAGTATACGTACACTCCTTCCATATTTTGCAAACTCGTGCGCCCACCTTCCTGTTTGACGGAACCTATCCAGCTCGTGCCACCATCTCATGACTCAGTAAAGTAATTTATTCTTATAGCACAAGATCCCAATACCTAATTATCTCCAACCAGTGCACGACACGTTACACACGCTGACTCTAAAGTTAGAAAGTGTTACGCTTCACATATTCTTATATTCGTGTTACAAAGCTATTATGTTCGGCATGTAAATAGCGTTTATGTATTGACAGGTTGATTATTTATTAAGTATTGGTTTTCGCGGGTTGACCACGCGAGATTGAAAGCGAAAATGGTTTGATGACAATGATTTTTATGGAGATTATTTTATTTAATTCATTATTTTCAGTTTTTCTCTTGCAACAGCAGTATCATACTTCAATCCAATCTCTTTTCCAGGTGTTGTGATAGTGGGTGCTGGTAATCTCAAACTATTTTAGAAGTATTTTATTCTAAGCTAATAGTATAATTGTGGAAACTAGCATGTCTTAGAACCAAAATTTGAAGACGTGCTATTTTTAATGACTCGTACTGGGGCCGCGTGGTGATAGAAATAACAGAATCTATCAATGGTCATTAGAGGCATCTAACACCGGTCGACTTTAAACACTTCAATATTTATTGACTGCGTTAAATAGCCATAAAATTATAATCACGGGATACGTAACTACGGAAGCATCAGAAAATCATAAATTAAAACCACTCATTTACTGCGAGCATAAAAGGTTTGCCGGTAGTGCGAAAGAAAATAGGAACCTATGCATTAGGAATTTATCGTTGGCCTTTACCGGAGCCTTATTCCTTAATAAACCAACAATGATTGATGATGACGAAACTGTTATGTAATGTATCTATTTCATTCACACAAAAAAAACTCTTTGCGAGGAGAATCACGTATTTTTCGTTCATATCATGACTCACTCATACAATGTGTTAATTTGTTAGGTATGTATTCAGTTCTTCATGGAAGAATACAGTATTTAGTTTATACAAAGTCTTTCAGTCAGCAACCTCTTTATGTGGGATGTCTGACGTCATAGTTTAACGTCATCTTCCAGACGTCTAGGCGACGGTTAGTAATTGACGTAGCGTTTGCGTGCTAAGATGAACTGCTACTGCTTATAAGGGAAATTTGTATTGGTTTCAAATTGTTTCACATCATGATCTTTCTGATTTCCAAAAGTTTTTTAATAGCTGCTGAGAAAATACGTGAAAAGCCTAATAAATTATGCTGTCTCTTGTATACGTTTTGAAATCAACATGCGGCTTAAGTTGACATTCGATATTAGTTAATTTTTGAACATATTACTGCTGTTTCAGTGAAACTATGAAAATCGGGTCTGGCTAGTATTTTAACAATGCATTCATTTAATACCGTTTAAAAACTAGATTTGAGTCAAAATTGGTATCAAATCTTCTACACTATCTATCCAGAACTCAAACACAAACAACATGACTTTCAACTGTTTTCTATGTCACCAATTTTTAATCCATAAACTGTTTTCCATATTATTTATTTATTTATTTTATTATTTATGTACACACAATAAAAAAACAGAGTGATAAGGCATATTAATACAATTGAGTACAAAGGTACTGCTTATTTCTTAAGAAATTTCTTCCAGCAGACCTGCGAAAGGAGAAATGAAAAGAAATGTAGATGTATGTATTCTTCATGCAAGTAAACTGTTTGTGGCTTACGATGCTACAAAAACATTTACTGCCCATTTTGAGCAATGCTTTTTACACTGCAAAATCAATGTCTATTTCTTGGCATGAAACTGGAATAATATTCATAAGCAAATGTATGCAATGTTTTTCTTTCGAGGTGAACAAAAAGAAAGTGCGTCGTGGTCTGCGTTGTGGTCACGCTTCAGTGTTTCCACGTGATAGACGTAATGTGCTGTTTTCTATGCGTCTTCTCTGGTATTGTAAGATGGCTGACATGTTTCTATTATTAAGTTGTCTCCGCAAGGTGTTTCTAGTATTATTCATTAACACAGAATGTGGAGCGGCTGGCCATGCTCCACAGACGACTAGAGTAATCTTTTGTAGTCCTGGAGGCCTAGACAAATGGCCATCGCTACCAAACGATAAACGTTAACGCTCAGTAGTCGTTAATAGATTTTCAACTTTTAACCCTATTGCATAAAGTTGAAAATCTATTACAGATTACGGAGTGTTAAGCACCGGTACGAGCGAAAATGCTCTGTAATCTTTCAATAGATTTCCAACTTTATACTCTAGAACATAAAGTTGAAAATGTATTGAAGACTTCTGAGCGTTTACTCTTAACGTTTGGTAGCGATGGCCATTTGTCTAGGCCCTCTGAAAGTAAAACTGGCTGTTTTGCTCGTTTAAAGATTTGTACAAGGTGTGGTTTGTACATTACAAAAAACAAAGCAGCTTTTATAAAGACTCGTATACTACATAAGTTCAAAGAGGAAATGGAACCTTGATCCTGCGCGGTACGATTTATCCGATAAGGATCTTATGCTACTTATATGTTTCGCCGTTGGAATTGCGAGAATTTCAACCTATACGTCACTCGGAGTTAAGAACGTCAGGGTCCTTAAATATTTTCGCAGGAAAAATTTGAGACTATTTGACCGATCTGGTAACCTGCAAGTAATAAGAAAATGATATCCATCAATCTATCTTTTTCCCAAATATGTTGAAGAGCTCTTCCAGTGTTACCGGCTGCATCTGAATATCAGTATTTTATTTGGCAATACACCCGTCAAAACTTTAGTATGAACACTTTTCGTCCTGGCAATTTCCGTCCTGCGCTATCCATAATTTTTTGCATTTGTAAGTCTCCTCTGCCCTTCAGTTTGGTCTTTAGTGCAAGTATAAGCATGTTAAGGTATAATTTCGCAGAAGCGTATAAAATAGATGATCCTATCTCAGGACTTCAGAATTATTACCGGTCTTTCGGCATGCTTGTCATCGGCCAATCAAACCACTTTTTGCGTTCATCAAAGCATCCGGTTAAACACACAAACTCGTCTGTATTTAACACGGTAAAAGTGAGCGTGTTAAAAATAATACAAAACGTACAGCGTGTTACTCGAGCGTGTCTAACCGACGTATAATAAAAAGCGAAATTACTTATTTCATCATATTATTATTGTCTATTTTCTCATTTCAGAGATCCAGGCTGCTTATTGGGGCGTACGTTGTGCAAACAAACTGGACGAATCTAGTGCCTTATGAAATTATATCACCTCTATCAGAATATTGAGAAAACAACGTTTTTACTTGATTTTCGATGGACTTGTATGTCGCGTTCCTTGCGAAGCATTTGTGGTGGTGTGGTGTGACTATGAATGATAGGCTGAGGAATAATGTGATAAGAGAACGTTGTGGTTTAAAAGAAGATGTAGTGACAAAAATTGAAAAAAGTATGCTTAGATGGTTTGGTCATGTTGAGAGGATGAATGAAGGACGGCTCACAAAAGGTATTTACAAGGCAGATGTGAGTGGAAACACCGGCAGGCCTAGGAGGACATATAGTGACCTTATTGGTGATGTTCTTCAGAAAGGTCAGGTGCGTAGTACTCGCTACCGGCGTGTGTGTATGACCAATTGTATGAATCTAAACGAGGCAAAAAGAGTGTGCAGAGATCGTAGCATGTGGCGTTCCGTGGTTTCTGCCTACCCTCATGGGAAAAAGGCATGATTGTATGTAATGTATATGTGTGTTGTTTTTTACGAAAAAAATGCACCAGAATCTTATTTCAAAACATAGTGTTTCTCACACGTACGAAAGTACGTATCTTGCTCTCATGTAACCAGTATCCTGCATATTGTGGCTGTTGAGAACAAAACTACAAACGTTTGTAGGGAATATAAAAATGTGGTTGTTACAGTAGTTTACTGAGCTGTTTAGAGAAGTTTTGCGGGTAGACGCTAGTTCTCAAATAAAAGGGATAAGTTAGAGAAACGAATTGATGCGCAGATCTACATGAAAGCAGTAATCCTTTCAACTTTTATTACTGTTTCTATATTACTTACAACCGCTATAATCATTAAGCGTGGCAAACAGACTGGTAACCGCAGAATGTTGGTTGGTTAGACATTTCATTTATTAGTCGGCTTTTGACGACACCCGTGAGATGAACTTCTTCTTCTCTATCAGAAACCAGGGAAGGTCCTGAAGAGTCGTATCGGCTCAAATGATTACTTTTATGCGCATGAAGACAACGCCGTTTATTGCGTCCTCTAGTGAAATCGCACAACAAACATCCCAGCTTCCCGGTTCTGGGTGATCTCATAGTGTTTCAACCTCTTTGGCTTCAAACATATAAACCTTATGTATTCCGCAGTGTAACCTGATTGAATCAGCCTCGCTCTATTTATCGTTCAGGCTCTCTTTGCCGGTTCACCGGCCCCGTACCATTCACGTACTTTCTCCATTAATGATTTTAATAAGGTATTGTGTTTATACTTTCTGATGCCGCGGGTTGTGGTTAATTTATTTCGGTTTTATTAAGAGTTTCGTTTTCATGTTAACGCTCAATATTTCTAGCTTAGTTTCGTAGTTAGAAGCACTGCATTGCTTGGTGCATACGCAAGCATTCCTCGCAATTATTTCACCTTAAAATATCGAGTATTTACGCCTTATCTAGAACTCAACACTAACAAACCCAACAAAATGTCAAACATTACGAATTTACGATACATTTCACAACAACCAATATTCTCAAGCTTACTTAATACAGCTTTAACTTAAATGCAATAGTTATTAAATCCGCATTGCATAAGCCGTAGGCAACCAAAGGCTTGGTACTGGGCCAGGAGAGATAAAATACTGGCTAGCACGCGAGATAGGTAGCAATACATGCAGTCCGTCCTACATTGGCTGGAGACGACGAGTCTCGACAAATGGCGCCCGTGACGTCATAGAACATAGATTCTATGATATAAGTATTGAAGGCTGTGCTGAGGACAAACTTGAATTGGACGACGAATAATTGATAAACTTGAACGTTTGACGTGGGAGGGTCGACTAGAGATTATTTCTATAATTCTCACTTAATAATCCTTGACGTGGGAATCACGAGAAGTGCCTACCGGTGGGTGGGCAGCATCGGTGCACATAACTGTTTTCTGATAAGATCAATTCTGCGAAAATATAATTTCTCGCCATCAGCGAGTGCAAAACTCGTCGCTGGTTAAATCATGGATGAGATGGAGACGTTTGCTTAGTAATAGATTAGCGTAGAAACTTAGAGATTAACTGTGTGTGTTTTAAATAATCGTTAGGATTAGATCTTTCGCAATGTTTGTTTCTAACTGACTCTCATTTGGTGCAACTTTGAGACGTACACCGCATTTTTGCATTCCACTGCACGTTATTTTCATTTAAATTTTTAATTGTCTCACATAGTGTCAGCATCACTACAATATGTCTTCTTTTCCTCTTTTTTCTTTTTGTATATTGGCGCTTTTGTACCTGTCTCGGTAATTGGTTCACTGTTACGTTAACACGTATGGAAGAAATTCTAACAATAAAATGTTTAATCAATTTTTTTATTATTATTTCATCGTGCTTTGTACGTTGTGCTGTCTTTTATGTGCACCAAATACACGATTTATTGATGTATCTATCTAATGTTCCGCAGGCAAATTATTTTGCTATCCTAAATTGGATTCTGTGCATAGGGTTCGTCTTTGTACTTTTACCCAGGATAAAAGCAAAACCATGCGATGATTGCCTTTCAAATTCCTTCAGCATTCCTTGCACCTTTTAGTCCCGGAGACAGAAAATCAGTTTCAATCTTCATCCTCTACTCCCAATCAATTTCTTAAGACATTATCTCCAACATTGACGTGAAACATCCTCATCACTGGAAAGGATATTAAAAAAGCTATTTATTGAAATAAAAAAATGCTTTAAGTTTTTTGAATGCGAAATGTTTCCAATTACTCCGGCAGACAGACGGTATCGTAAACTGATCGCGGTCGTAAAGAAATAACGACGGAAACCAAATTAAGGTTCACTTTGATGTACTTTTCGATACCAGGATGGCAGAGGAGCGAGGATATTGGTCCTTCAAATAATGATGGAAATGTTTAAATAAACAGTTTGAGGTAAACCAATGTTTCTTTTGAAGTAAGTATGAATTTAAAATTTATTTTCTAAAGAGAACACCGAAAACTTATGTTATGCATAGAATGGGTATAGAATTTAGTGACACATGCAATAAATTCCTTTATTGGCTGTTCCGTCATATCTTCTAAACTACATATACCTATCTCATTCGTCATAATCTGACGAATGAGGTATCGTTGGAAGCGTCTTGATCGTTCGCTGGTTTTAGGTTCTATGACGAAACATTAAATCGAATATGGCGCCCGTTACAGAACATAAACTCATGAATTTAAAAAATAAATGGTCCTACCCTAACAAAACAATACATTTTAACAGTAGTAAGCAATGAAAAGCTTTAGTGCAAAGTGGCATACGACCACGGCTTTCAGAAGATACTATTTTCTTATTTTATACTTTTTAAAGCATGATTTATCAGTAGGTATTCGGGTTTTAGTTTTAAAACTTTATCTTCTAACATTTTCCGTAAATAAAAATGAGTCAAGGCAGCAGGGTACATGTTAAACACACATTTAGGAGTTCATTATGTAAATGGGTTGACTGAGTATTGTCAGTTAAACTATTGTCGAATAGTTCTGTACCTACAACCTTGGTGAAAATATCTTTAGTATCCACGTGGACAAACTCCATAGAATCGTTTGAGTTGTTGTGGGTATTTGACAATATATGTCGAGCGTAGTACTCCCAACCGGCGTGTGTGTATGACCAATTGTATGAACCTAAACGAGGCAAAAGGAGTGTGTAGAGATCGTAGCAGGTGGCGTTCGGTGGTTTCTGCCTACCCCCATGGGAAAAAGGCGTGAGTGTATGTATGTATGTCGAGCGTGAAGGTAACCTTTAGTAATCACACGAGAAATGTAAAGAATGCACATGTTCTAGTCGTTTGAGATCTGGAGGCCTAGTCTGAAAGTCCATCAACACAGTTTCACGGGCCGAGAAAAGTAGTCCGATACATAGGTATGAAACCTGCTACTGACTAATTGAAGAGATCCGTAGAAGAACCAAAGTAACCGACAAAGCCCAAGGAATAGCCAAACTTAAGTGGCAGTGAGCAGGGCACATTGCTCGCAGAACGAACTCGTAAGGTTCTGGAGCGGAGACTGTGTACCGGAAGACAGCGTTGGAAGGCCTCCCACAAGGTAGTCTGATGACCTGGGGAAGGCCGCAGGAATCCACTGGATGCGAAAAGCACAGAACCAATTGAAGTGGCGGTGCTTGAGGCAGGCCTATTTCTAAAGTGGACCTCTTTTTGCTGAAATCATGATGATTATGATGAGGGTCTCGTATTTTCATTGCAGCTCAACTTTTAGCGGTAAATCAATTTTTTGGGCTACAAAATTTTCGTATACCAATATTTGGCGAGTCTTGTCCCTATCGGGCAAAGTTCCAATTCCAGACTGTATCTAGGCTCCGTTCAACAGGAAACAGCTAAGTTTTCCGCATTACAAACATAATAATATATTTAGATACTAAGTATGTTGGGTCAACAAAGATCATAAAAGATAACAAAGGTAGAGTTTATGATTCAGCCATGATGAGTAAATTATGAGTATAATAGAACTATCTTTATAATAACAATAAATTAGGTACATTCTAGCTAGGCTATTGTCACGACATTATGACGATACGATACTGAAATCGAGTATTTTCTGCAAGTACCTAAATGAACAAAGCTGAAACGAAAAGAGTATTTAAATCCACACTTCATACCAGGGATGTTAAGGAGCTCCGTAACCGTAACCGAAACTATCGGATATCCGATATAAAAATTTATCCGTAACCGTAACCGAACCCGAAATAAAAGTTTCGGATAGTATCGGATTTGTTATTACATTTTTATTTTAGGTAGATTAGATAATACTCAATTTATATTTATAATCATTTTTATTTTAAATAGCTGTAATAATTACTCACGGACTGATTGTAATTCCTACCAAATGGTGACATATAAATAAAATCATTTTATTAGGTACTTAGCTATTTATATTTTACTTTTGAAATTCCTTAAAAGTTTAATATCCGTAACCGATATTATCCGAAACTAACGGATAATCCGAAATAATTTCATATCCGTATCCGTATACGGTATAATAATCATTCCTACATCCGTATCCAATCCGTATCCGAAATGTCATATCCATAACATCCCTACTTCATACTTAAGCTAGTTTCATCATCATAATTTCAGCCGAAACACTTCCACAGCTACACAAAGCCCTTCTCCAAGCTAAGCCACTTTGACCGGTTCTATGGTGCACGCTATTTTAAATCGATGCACTCAAATTACTAAATTATTACACAACTCCTCATAATCAGTCGATTATGAGGAGTTGTGGCCCAATATTTACGGCCCCGACTTACTGAGTTGTAAGGTCATGGGTTCGAAGAGATGCTCTCTACTTTGGGAAAATGATTTCATCACCAGAGCTCTCAAAACGGTGAAGGAAAACATCGTGAGGAAACCGGCATGTCCTAAAACCAAAAGTTCGTACTTTTCCCAGCAGTGGAAACATTATAGGCTGATTATGCTTATGCTTGAATGACTAAGACATCACAGCCATGAAGAATTAAAACCCGGAACTACAACGAACAGAAAATCACAAGTGCAAGACCATACAAAACTCAAGCACTATACCAACATAACCACAGATTCCTTATCAAATTTCACTACCAGCAACACTGGTGCATTGCAGGCGAATTCGGAAGCAAGTTAACAAGAAAGCGAACAATAAAATATCCCGCACAGGCCTTGAACCTACGACCGCTAGACTATTTACCTCACTGACTCATAAGAGCCTCCTACGCATGCCGCTAAGATCTTAAAACAAACATACATGAATAATCAAACTCTTGACAGACTAGCTGAGTAGTCTATGAGTTCGAAGACTCGAGTACTGAACGAGAGTGTTCCAAAAAAAATAAGCTTGGAAAAATTATTCACTGATAGGATTAATTTTATCGATCTACCCTCAATGTGAGAGAAATGTTTTAACATTCGACATACATTAATAAACAATCTTATATTATGGCTTAAATAAATAAAGTAAAAGAAATGTAGTTTCAAAATATTTGGCATCGTAATTCACGTCTGTATAAACGAATGTGAAAGTTATTGCCTCGAAATAAATAACTAAATAATTCAGGCTAACCTGACTAACTAATAAGGAGTCTTTCTTCCAAATGTTTTCACTCCAGCGGGTAATTGCGTAATACTTTATCAATCAGAATCTGAATCATTCTGGAACAAAAATTTCCGAGCAATACAGTTTACAAACCTCCATTGGCAAATTCCACCTTAATTATCAAATTACTTATGTACTGAAATTTTCTAGTGGTACACCTCTGACTACCAGCAGCATGGTCTCTTCTCTCTTAATACATCCAACGGTTGTCTTTTAAAGATCGATTCTGAGCCCCCCTGAGTCTCACCCTTTGTAAAATTTCTACATTTGACTTAATTTTTATGGTGTATACATAATACAACACAAACACAAAACTAAAAACACACGCTAACGCTATATTTTAAGCTCAAAACGAAGCCTCAAAAGTTATTCTAATCCGTCGCTCTATTGATTTTTAACATCGGATAGTGGGCCAACAAAGCTTGCCCTGAATTGATTGTAGACCAAAAATACTACAGCTATCACAGAACTGTCTGGCACTAAGTAAAAGTAAACTTTGTAGACCAAGTCGGTTGAATGTTAGGTCCAATTGTCTCTTGGGTATTGCGGAATATCATCGTCGCCTTTTTCTCAAGTTTTCTACTTCATAAGATCTCTACTCTATACAACTTTGAAATAGCATTAGCCCAATTATAGACGGGATCTTTAAAAGTTTTTAATTTAATAACGTTTTTTAAAACTCAGAAATTGCATCTTTTCGATCCGTACAAAGTTCTAGGTGCACTTTGCCAAAGTCACGTTTCACTGTCGAACTTGTCAGTCGCAAAGCTCTTAAGTATCTGCCTTCCCGAATTCGCTTCAGTTAAAAATATTTCTTGCTGCAACAACCAGTACATAAGCAGACACCTTTTCTCTAGGGATGAAAACATTTGGGGACGTACGAACCCCAGAATCACTAAAAGGTATTTCGGAAACACTACTTGAGTCCTGGGAACTAACTCACTTAGCAACAAGTATTTGTAAAACATTTTCATATCTATTGTGAAACAAACCGTCTCGATCGTTATGTAAACAGCCAGACATGTAGATACTGTATGTATTTGAATTCCAAACTGCCATACATTTATGTGGCTATTGAATTGCTAAATTGTGTATTCGTCGCGACAGCTCATGTGGTATCTAAACTTTATTTTATGGTTCGAGTATTTTTCTAGACTATTGCCGGGAGTGTTGCAACTTAGATTTTTTTTTATACGTAAATATACGGTAAAATGAAGATGCGTGTTTCACCACTGCGGAACATAGTTCTCCAAAATTTGCAGTGATAGAAAATTGACAGAGAAAGGGACGCGATTGTCCATCTTCATGATGCAATGCCTCATGTGCTTGTTCACGGGACATTATATTTTAAAAAGATTAAAGGCTTAAAAACTATTACCTCCAGTTTAAAGCTCAATTTAAGTCATTACTAATACCGTCGACATGAAATAAGATTCTTTCGTACCTGCCAATGTCAGCTACTATCGATCTACATTAGGGCGACTGTGCATGTTCAGTATAACTAACTACTGTACTGTCGACCTTTACTCAAAGGGTGAGTTCACGTCTGCGTCCTCCATTTCTTCTTTCAACTCAAATAACAGGTATTGAGCTATTCGAGCCTCCAGACGCTTTTGTCCTCGGAATAGGGTTGCCTCATTTAAAACTTATGGACTCGGCTGTTTTGGCATAAGGTTTGCCCTCCGCAACAGGATTGTTTATTTCGGCAGTGACACATATCTATTCCGTACGATTTTATTATTTCACTAAAGATCGATGAGATCAAACTTGGAAAATTTCTTCAGGGATTACTTTCACGGGTGACTAGAAACTCAGGATAGGGTGGTCAAGCTCATTTTTCTCTGAATGCCATCCTAAAAGCTTTTCCCAGCCCTCTAGAAAATTCTTTTAAAGTTTATTTTTCGTCGTTGACGGACAGAGTACAAAAATACATTAAAGTTTCAGTGTCTACTTTTACACTAAAAGGGATGATAGATGATATGGCTGTGAAAGTAGTGGACACTGAGATGACGGATAATTACGATACGTGTGGAAGAAAAACTAAACTAAATTGGGATTTAAGGCATACCCTACCTTAGCCATAATAGGGGAAACTGAAATACTATGGTGATATGTGGATGATATACTTCTACGAAAAGAAAATCTTCTAAATCTCGCAACCCTACTTCTACATTTCAGGTTGAAAACCAAGAGGTCTTTCAAATACGTTTGCAGGAAATTCTCAGCATGTGAGTCAGTGCGAAACACCTGAACAATGGCAGCCGAGTTTACATATTTACTTAACACTCTACAGTCCACATGATGAATAAGGTAAACTTTGTAAAGAAATATAGGAACATGCAGGGATATACGTGTTTGCTATCTTGTTGGATCTTCGGAATTGTATGCAGGTTGTCTGAAAACAAAGGAGGGTAAGTTAGGGAGTTAGTTATGGATATTAATTCTGGCCCTCCAGACCGAATTTCGGCCATGCCAGCCTATCTCAGCAGCGCCTAGGATCGCATGAGCGACTGCTAAGCGTGGAGTCTTAGGTATGGATTCCTAGGTCGGGCGAATTATTCCATTACGAATGTCTCCGTTACAACCCGGGTATTCTTTATGTTGGTATTGGTGTTACCCAGTTGTGGAAGTCCGATAAACAGTCGTTCCACGTAAAATATTGGTGATGAGCTGCACCCAATCAGACTAGAAGCCGACTCCAAAAATAGTCGGCAAAAAGCTAGGCAGATGATGATGATTGATAAAGTTTGTGAGCCGAAATCACTTTTACACACGTTTCAAGTGATACCATTCGGATTGAACGTATCATGTATGGACAATCCTCCCGAAACTATAACTATGGTTGTAATTGAAAAACGGTTTCTACAATCAGAAAGTGCCATTTTAAAACTATTCCGATTAGTTACTCAAGTGCTACTTAAAGATAAGGACGATTTAAGGACAGAATACGCACAATACAATTGGAAGAATACAATAAAATTAGTAATCGCCGAATAGAACTTTCTAGTGCACCTGATTAACTGAGGGCCTAAGGTGACTCGTTCAGTTTCTCTATAAGTTGCAATATTTGAACAGTATCGACTCAATTACTTATTGAGTGGTTTTGCGTCATAGCTATTATAAACAAACAATTTACTTGATCGTGTTAACGTGTGATCTTGAGATATGAATGATACGTATATTTTATACTATTACTATTCAGGCTTTGAGCATTGCAAGAGCTGTGACGAAAGATGAATTATATCATCATCATCATACCGCCCTTGTCCCAATTTATTTAGGTTCGCAACTTTTTTCCTCTTCCATCCCGTTTGTACTATCTGCAACGCTACATCATACTGACATCACACAAAATCCTAAATCGCGCAAGTAGAGTTTATCGCGCAACTAGTATTTCAACAACGCAACGTGCAACGTCCCGGCGGCATGGTCGGGCAGTAGCGCACCAGATACAATCCCCGTATGGTCAGAGAATCCTCCCTATACTAAAGAGGATGAGTGAACTTTACACCCTGTCTGTTATACATCTATACTTCTCTTTTAGTCGTCATCCCGGTTGTCACTTCCGTTTTTCCCTTATCATCTTTTCCATCTATAGTTTCTTTGGTTTTCCTAATCTTATAGCCAGCCCTGCACATTCGTAATCAAAGTTTTCCTTACGACAATTATGACACTTAAATATGTCTCGCCGGACTCCCGGCCACCGTAGGCGCGAGCTTGCGGGTGGCGAGCAATGGGTAGCTCGCCGCCCGGTAAGGACCAAGCTCGGGTCGACGGCGCGCAGTGTTCCACGCGCGCCTCAAAGAGATGTCAGCAGCAGTGTAGGGGTCTACTAGGAGCGATGCCTGCCGGGGTCGCGTGATTGTTCGAAAGAGATACCGTGACCCTGGCACATGGGCAACTGATGGAACACGGGTGGGTTTTAGTCAGTAAAAGTCTGACACGCCCTCCCGCTCCACCCAGAGCGGGAGAAGTCATTTAATGATTTCCCATCCTGAAAAAAAAAAAAAAAAAAAAATATGTCTCGCAAGGCAAGACCATGAGAGCCCTATTAATCCACGTTCGCACGGACGTCAAAATATCGTGGTAAAGTTTTTCGCGCACTAGATCTTTAACGCACTGCTTAATGCTGAGAGTTTAAAATCGAACAGTGTGTTTTTTCGACGAGCTAGGATGTACTCTGTTGGATTACCAATGCTCACTTCAACACCAATGATGTCGATGGCCTATGATACTCAGGAGGCCAAAAGTTTCTGGAGTGGCGACCGCGTACCGAAAGACGTAAAGTTGGAAGGCCTCCCACAAGGTGGACCGATGACCTGATGAAGGCCGCAGAAATCCGCTGGATGCGGGAAGCACAAAACCGGTCGATGTGGCGGAGCTTGGGGGAGGCCTATGTCCAGCAGTGGACGTCTTTCGGCTGAGATGATGATGATGACTTCAACACCGCGATTTGAAAATCTAGTGCGCGATAAATTCCCGCCGAGATATCTTTACGTCCGTACGAATGTGGTCTTAATGCCTGTTACTTAGCTTGCTGACTGTCTAACCTTTTTAGCATTTTTTTTTTGGTTGGGAAATCATCAAATGACTCTCGGAGAGCGGAAGCGCGTCTTAGACTTTTACTGATTTAAACATACCCTTGTTCCTTCACTTGCCTGTGCCAGGGCTACGGTAACTCTTTCGAAAAAATCCGCGATTTTGGCAGTTATGTCTAGCTTGAACTGTTCTAGTATGATTGATTACGCCGACACGACAGCAGCAGAACTACCTACTTATTCTTTTACTTGGAACTGCTACCTTACTGAAATAACAAAACCATTGAGACGAACAAACCGTTACAGTATTAAAATACACGCCCTACATAAAGACAATGCCAAAAACTGTTAGAGAAAAGTACAAACCCATGTTGACGCAAATTGGACAATCCTAAAGTAATGTATTCCATCTGCATAGACCTGTAGGAATGTGAGAGTTCGTTGTCCTCCGAAATGAGGACCATTAAGGGCATCCTCTTTATTATGGTTGAATTTCGAGACTTGCCACCTTTGTTTTACGGACAGCTTCGTTTAATTTATTGGTCAGAGCGTCAGAGGCTGAATTGTGGGTAGTGCGGTGACTTGTGTCAACGTTGTCAAAAAAGTTTTGAATTTTTCATTCGGTAGTTGGAGTTCGATATGAAAGGTATTATATTGTACAGCTTTGAAATTGCATACTGGTGACGATGGTATGTGCTTCGTTTTCAAGAGATCTGAATAAATCATTTGTACCAACGATTTGCTATAATTTCCGGTTAAACGCAGGTTCGTCTTGGCCATATCAAATATTTTATTTTTAAACTTAAGATATTCCATCACAATTCACACAGCCTTTTGCAAGCCATAAAAAGACCCTTGGGCACATTTACGACTAACGCGAAAACATAAACAGCTCATACGTTGCCATGATACCCTTCAGTCGTCAAAGAGAACAGAGATAACCCGCGCATTACATCAAAGGAGGCCATAATCTAATAAAACCTACTTAATTATTTATGGTTGACCTCAGATGAACTGACCGGATAGCGCCGTAATGATTGATCGACGATATCTAGCCACTTATTGATAAAAATAATCATTAGTTGGTTACGCTTCTGTAATAGAAAAGCCGTCGAATTTTTTGAAGGTTAGCAATGATTAAGTCTCTAGTAAGTCCCTTAGTCGCCTTTTACGATGGCGACTAAGGGACTTACTAGAGAATGGGCAGCAGGATTCTCTATGCATTTTACAACCATACTGCGATTGCCTACCCACCGCCCACGCGTGGCGATTATGGCCCCCAAATCGGGGGAGGTCATGTCCAGCGTGGACGTCTTACGGCTGAAATGATGATGAGGCAGGTTTTATGACTGGCCACTTGGAAGAGGACGATTAAAATAAACATGCATATTGCGTACCAAGTGCTTTAACCTCTAAGTCCCTGAGATACCACATTTGGTATAGACACAATGGTTTTTAATTGTGTCTGTAATTACGACATTCAACAGGTTAAGTAGTTTGAAAAAGCGCTTTAAATTGTATCAGATGGTTTTATTTAGAGTAAGTACTCAAGCGATTGACGCTTCATTACTTAGTGGCTGCAAATCAGCTCCTTCCAGATTCAAAAGTTGAAGTTCAGATCATTTGATAACGTTAATCGATATCGACTACTTAATCGATGCTGCCGATCGATCGGAATGGTTGAGGGTTTCGAAAATTTTAATCGATTGACGGTATCAAACATCACTGTCAGCTGATGAGAATGGGAAAACATTCATTAGAGTTGCTGAATGAGTATCCTTAACGGCATTTAATATTTGTTCACGCGCAGTCTGGCTGCCCAGTACGTTATCAGCTTTTAAAGTATCTCTGATGACAATCGGGTAAGGATTTATTACTAGCAGGAAAGCGTTAGAATTTGTCATGCCAGAATGGTTTAGTGAGGCAATAAAAACCCTGTTTTCTTGCGCTTTTCTAACAACGATGTAAGTATTTCTTAGTGTCAGATATCTGAGTATTTAAAATATTAGTGAACTGAGAAGATTTTTCTCTCATCGAATCATGGCTTAAACCATCCACGTCCATTTTCTCGGAAGCCAGCTACATCCATCATCTTTCCTCCCTATGTTCATAATTTTACTGTCAAGTAAGACACAGGAGAGGCTTGTGGCTAAGTTATAATAGCAGAATGGTTCGATCGATCAGGTTAAGCTACGCTTGCCGCGATAGCTTCGTGGATGGGTCTATCTTTACATACCAAGACCGTTCCGTGCCTCGAAAAGCACGTTGAGCCATTGGTGCCAGCTGTAATTTTTGGATTTTTGAAAGACGCTGCGGTAAGTCAGAAGCCCGAAAGTCAAACAAGGGGTATCGTAATATAACTGGGTTATGAAGCTCATATAAGAGACCCCAACATAGTTGGAGAAAAGGTGATCACTGTCAAGTAATTACCTACTTCATTAATTACAACCATAATGTCTTACAGCAGAAACTACATTTTTAAATAATTCTAACCTATACTGTTCATCATTTTAGACAGCCGTGTAGTTTCAAGCATATTTGCACTCTCACGGTCGCAGATCACAGGGGAAATCGCGTAGCGTCGTAGCGTTCTCGGGTTGCTCTGCACTGTACTGCATTGCACTTTACTGAAGCAAATTGTTGTGTCATTACTAGAGGTTGCAAAAATTCGATAATTTTGATTTTCGAATATTCGAATATTGTTTCAGTGATGTTCGAATATTATTCGAATATTCGAATATTTTCAAAATATAAAAAACCACTAAAAATCAGCTTTTTATTTATTTATATATAAAATTTAAAAAAAAATATTAACAATGTCTTAGCAACAATTATAAAATTTAAATCAAAATATGATAAAATTGAACAAATAAAATTAAAACAATATTAAAATAATAACAAATGGGTAACTTTTGTAAGCCATTTTTTTTTTCAATTTAAATCGTCACAGTGCATAATAATTATTATATTTTATTTATTTATTTTACTTTCAAAGAATACGTAAATAATTAATTATTATTTACGTATTCTTTGAAAGTGAAACCTGAGGAAACTTAAAGCGTCTATGGAATCTTCGTTTAGTTTACATCTGAGATGATTACAGATATAGTTCGAATTTGAAAATAACGTTCGCACTCTACAGTAGTTGGTGGATGGCATATTAACACGTCATAAGCCTGAGTTAGGTGTATTTGCCTTGGCGCTCCTGCATTATATAAAGCCATCTGCATTTTTATTGATGATTCTAGATCATCTTCGCAAGTTGCTGTGGACGTAGGCCTTGCACACATTTCATCATTTTGTTTTTTTTTCTGCAGCTGTTCGTTTATTGACATATTTGAGATTCTAGATCCTTCTTCATTTTGACAATGCTGTAGGTCTGCTATGTCATCTTCGTCATCAGAAGCGCCAGTATAAGTTGTCGTTGAAGGTCTTTGTTTATTTTATATTTTTTAATGTCAACTATGACTTTGGTGATAACATCATTTCCTACTTTATGGAAGGCAGAAGAAGATTGTTCCTGGTAGTATTTGTTAGGATTGTGTAAATATTTCAGCGTACATCCCAGATCTGTTTGTTGGCGTTGAGCGATTCTTAATTTTTAAGCCTGAAGGAGTCTACTACTGATAACCCCATTGTTCTCTTGTAGTTTCGTGACCACGAATTGGAAGGCTGTTTCCGCTGTTAAAAAATTGGCCTTTTCTTGGCAAATAGCTTCTACAGTAGTTTTTACAATAGTGAGAGTCGTAGATAAATCCTTCAAAAGATCAAGCTCGTCGGTGCTGGACATAGTTTTTTCTTTCAAGTCAATCAGTGACTTTAATATTGCTTCCTTTAATAGCAAAAATCGTGAAACCATGTCCGCCATGCTGCTCCACTGCGTTTTGAAATCTATTATAAAACCAGGCCCGCTCTTTTGTTATCTTCAAGAACATGTTTATTTAACGAAAGACAAAATACACCGTTTTGCAAATAAACAATAACGCGTTCTGTAAGTGAATAAACGCAACAAAATGGCGTCAGTCAAGTCAAACCGTCAATCAGTGTTCAACAACAAATTTTAAGTTCTACCAACATAGACTTTAGACTAGTATTTTTTTTGGTAGTATTCGAATATTCGAATATATATTTATTTGCTATTCGAATATAAATTTGGAAAGCAAATTCGAATAATTCGAATATTCGAATATTCGATTGCAACCTCTAGTCATTACGTTGCAGTGTAATGGAAATAATTTGACTGAGTTTGGGTTCCATGTCTTTTCTCACTCAATCTTCAAAGACCCAAGTCGTTTAGAACGTTGTTTATCCATACTAATCCATACTATCCATACTTCCATACTTCCATACTATATACTATATATACTATACTATATATACTATATACTATATACTATATATACTATTATACTATATTATACTATAATATACTATATTATACTATATATACTATATACTATATCTAAACTAATATTATAAATGCAAAAGTAACTCTGTCTGTCTGTCTCGCTTTCCTGCTAAAACTACTGAACCGATTTAAATGAAATTTGGTACACAGATAGTTTAGAGCCTGAGAAAGGACATAGGCTACTTTTTATCCCGGTAGGATGTTCCCGCGGGATAATTTCCGACCTCCACGCGGGCGAAGCCGCGGGCAAAAGCTAGTAGTAAATAAAATTCTATTGCTTCCACTGGCTTTTTCCTACGTAGTTTAATACGGTCTCCGAACTACCTAATTCTGTAGTTGAAGTTTCAGTATTTTTGTTTCTTTTCCTTTCTTTGGCTCGTGAACGTGAACTCAAGATGTATGAAAAAACCGGCCAAGTGCGAGTCCGACTCGCGCACCGAGGGTTCCGTACAAACCTGCAGGTATTCTCGGTTTAAAAATAAATGCTTTTTTTTTAATTTTTATATTTCAGTTGATTGAATGTAAGGTAAATTGCGGTTTTTGATTTATGACGTTTTAAAAAAAAACTACTCACTCGATCTCGTTCAAACCAATTTTCGGTGGTAGTTTACATGGTAATGTACATCATATATTTTTTTTTGTTTTATCATTCTCTTATTTTAGAAGTTACGGGGGGGGGGGGGGGCACACATTTTACCACTTTGGAAGTGTCTCTCGCGCAAACTATTCAGTTTAGAAAAAAATGATTTCAGAAACCTCATTACCATTTTTTAAGACCTATTCATAGATACCCCACACGTATGGGTTTGATGAAAAAAACCATTTTTGAGTTTCAGTTCTATGTATGGGGAACCCCAAAATTTATTGTTTTTTTTCTATTTTAGTGTGAAAATCTTAATGCGGTTCACAGAATACATCTACTTACCAAGTTTCAACAGCATAGCTCTTATAGTTTCTGAAAAAAGTGGCTGTGACATACGGACGGACGGACTGACAGACAGACGGACAGACAGACAGACATGACGAATCTATAAGGGTTCCGTTTTTTGCCATTTGGCAACGGAACCCTAAAAAACGAAATTCGTACTATGAGAATCAAAGTAAAGACCAGTCACTAGCTTTTATTTTGTCCAAACTCCAACATCACTTTGCAAACAAATAAAAATAAATGCAAATGATTTTTCAGTTTGCTAAAAGGCGACCTTAATCAACGCACGCTCCAAAAACACGCTAATTGCTGGGCCAATTTGAATACTCAAGAACTGACATCGGCACATAATTGATAGATAAATATTGACATCACGCATTGACTTATAAAATTAACCATTACACAATATCAGATCTAACGTTTTTGCCATTCATAATGTGATCATTGAATAAATAACAGTACAAAGTTTGTAAGGCACAAAAAAAGTGATTGATCATTTCGAAAAAAATATTAAGATAGAATACGTTATTAGAGAATCAATCATCCAAAGTTTGAATTAACTTAAGTCATATTGTAGGTTCCATTGGCGTGTGACCAAAATCGGAACGAGCGCCGCCATGTTCCTTCTCCAAATCGTTCCAGAAAACTATTGCTACAATGTTTTACCAATAGCGCCCTGTCAACGTCAGTTGAGCGCCTGAAGTCACGTTTTCACTACGGGACATTTGTCCCGCGACTTTGTCGCCTGACACGGGACGCAGGACTTGTCTCTAGTCGATGCGAGCGTCGAAACTCGCTACCATCGTCCCTCGCCCATCGCAAACAATAGTGAGGACGCGCGTCGCGTTGTTTTCCGCGAAATGTAAGAACAGCTCTTCAGGCGATACACTTATCTCGAACCGAGATTAAATGTCAAGCGATATTATCCCGCAAAGTCGCAGAGACATACCACGTAAATGTCCTACGACAGGTACCAGCGATATGTCCCCTAGTAAAAAGCAGTGTAGCTCAAAAATTTAATGCAAAAATGGAAATAGCTATTCATTTCAAATTTCTAGAAGTTCCAGAACTTATTCCAGATCTTTGAGTCTTTAACTAAGTAATCACAACGATTTCAGACAATTCTAACATTTGATAACGTTTACGTAATCATTACACTGATAATCGCAACGGTCCTTTGCGCCAACAACCTCTTACAATCTGGTTTTATTTAAAAAAATATCAATTTAGTTCCACATTAGAACCTTTTTTTGTGCAAAACAACCAGTTTTATTAATTAGCTTCCTAAATTGCGACACTTGTCCAACCGGTCTGAAACCTGTTAGTGCGCTATTATTTAAATTAAAACGACTTTCTCACGTTCCTTGTGGAAGGTATTAATTGTCGTGTGTATGTATATCAGTCTTTAATTTCTGATGAACTAAATAGATAAATTCAAGCGAAATTTGCGTTGGATTTTGATTAGTTGCTGGAACTGGTGTCGAGTTACCGGTAATTACACGATTGGTCCTTTTCCGGACGTATTAAAATGACCGAAAATTGATTGCAACACATTTACATAAATAATTAAGAAATTACGCAATGTTTTACAAGATAGTGAAATTCAAAATTTTGGTAAGGGATTTTTGGAATTCCAACTTACAGAATTGTAATGATGATTTTAATCATTATAATTCCTTAAATATATACGTGTTACGATCGCTAATCAAATTTTATTCGGCATTTCAGCCGTAAGACGTTCTCTGCTGAACATAGGCCTCCCACAATTCGGAGGCTTTGCCATAATCGCCACGCTTGGCAGACGGGTTGGCGATCGCAGTATGGTGGTAAAATGCATAGAGAACGCTGCTGCCCATTCTCTACTAAGTCCCTTTGTCGCCTTTTACGACACTCACGGTAAGAAATGGAGTGATGCTATTCTTTACGTCCGGCAACGAACGGACCCCACAAAATTACTACACTCCAGTATATGTACAAAAACACCACGTTTAAACAAATTATTCCCTACAACTCACTAGGTAATATTCCTGTGACCTAATTTCATATCTCTCCCAACGTATGATTTACACAGCTGAATAAATATATATGCCTATTTCCCAGAACCAGTGCAATCCCAGAGATACAAAATTTATTTAAGCCGTGGAGAGCTCCGAAGTGGGCTTGTAACGTAGCTCGGATTCATTCATCTCGATTTTTAATTGGCATCCGCCAAGCGTAGTAAAAATTGGCTTGAATTGAATTTCGCTATATTCAATTCTGCAATGTTGATGTCCGTTAGTAAGAACATTTAATGCTTTTGTAGTTATTGTGATGCTTTTCATAAGCATCGGTGCCGGGATGAGTAAATTAAAGTAAAGTCAATCGTTTCTTATTCCTATAAAACGTTCTACGTTTTTTAAATTTTAACGTCTTCATCTTCGCTTGTCAGCTAATCTTAAAGTTTTTTTCTGCTATTCCATTTTTAAATTCGCTTGACAGTTGACTGTTCGAATGCAACTAGAGTTATTTTATTGCCAAACTGCATTACATAAGGTCGAATTTTGAAGACAACCTTCACAGTACGTAAGGGATTCCCCACCGTGCCTGCGTCCTTATAAGGGGGAGATAACTAAAACACTTAGCACTAATAAGCCATTTATCTTATTAGCCCCGTAATCTGTAATCGTTGACACTTAAATCGAGTAACTCCAATGGCAATCGATATCTAATACAGTGAGATAATTCTAATGGAACCGATTACTAGCCCATTATAAAGGCGAAACAACAGTTATAGCGCTGAGAATTTGTTAAATATAATGTAGTATCGATTTGATAAATCGGAATCAATTTACCGAGTCTAATCGAGTCACGATTAGGCCAAACTTTAAGATGAAACTTGAGTTACAAAGGCAATTGTAATTACACGAAGAGAATCTAAACAGTAGCCACGAAACCGAAAGTATTTCGGCGTAGACCGTATCAAAAATAGAAGCGGCTACTGTGCTGTGTTGCACACAGAAAAAAAAAACATGGAGTTCCATGAAATCTTGAGTAATGTCCGTAATAAAAGTTACTGTAACCCGCTTAAGTAATATCGGATGAAAGTCTCATTTTGCAGTTCCGAAAGTAATATTTTTTAAAGCAGTTTGCTGTGGGAAACGACCTGTCTCTTTCAGAAATTAAATTGTTTTTAATTTATTTATTTTTTGCGCAATTAATGAAGAAAGGATTTATATGTATGTCTGGGTCCCACTTGCGTATTATTTTTCCTGGTTATGGTTAGGTTACCCCCCCCCCCCCCCATTTCTTCCCGTGGGTGTCGTAAGAGGCGACTGGGACTTACTAGAGATTGGGCAGCAGCGTTCTCTATGCATTTTACCACCATACTGCGATCGCCAACACGCCTGCCAAGCGTGGCGATTATGGCAAATCCCCCAAAAATTGTACCGGTCAAATTAGCGGTGCTTGGGGGAGGCCCATGTCCAGCAGTGGACGTCTTGCGGCTGAAATGATGATGATGATGATGATGGTGTAAGGTTTAGAAATCTGCTCCGCTAGCTTGACAGTTGAGTTAAGACAAAAACCAACTCTGAAAGATTTAAGAGTTTAATGGAAGTTAACGATATTTGGAAATGAGGAAGAAGTGGGATACCCAACCCTTTCCTTTCCTTATCCTTCGCGTTTATTTACATACTTCCCATAGGGATGGACAAAAAAAACAGAACGCCACGTGCTACGATCCTTATTATATACATACTTCTCTGCGGGGTATTTCATTTTGACCCACGTCCATTCGTTATTTCGTTTTTTATAGAGATAAAGTAGTTTTAGAATATCTCAAACCTAAAGAGGAAGGGATTAGCAATGTCCTATAAAAGCTTGTCTTTGGTACGCAATTAGGGTGCAGGTTATACATGTACGCCGGTTGCGAGTACACGCACCTGACGGTTCTGAAGAACATCACCAATAAGGTCACTTATATGTTCTTCAAGAGCACTTCTCGGCTTTTGGGCGTTTTTTATTTCATTTACAAAGAATTGTGGAAATATTTTTCCTCTTGATAGAACCTCGTTCCACAGCATCAATACAATACAGTACAGTAAGGTCAAAAAGAGAAAGAATGCTACTCAACAGAGAATGGCTTTGCTATCTTCATAATTAAGTGTATCACAATAAAAGAAATGCTTATTAGAAACTAAAAATAAACCGATGCAAATGAGATCTTTAGTATCAGATGAGCAAATAGCTATTCTTACTGGACCTTGATAGAATCGATTGTCACCTTTCGAATGAAACATCGACTACAATGGTGAAAGCTTGCGATTGCTCGATACTTACAAAAAAAAATTAGTTCAAATTGTTCGAACACCAAAAGTAAGCTCTTTGATTAAAAAAAAACAAAAATCGATTGTTCTGGATTCAAATGACTTAATACAGCTAATCGATTCTAAATTCGATTTCGCGTTAAACAAAAAGCCGGTAACAGTTTTAGCGCCTTTTCTTTCTTTTTGGTTTTCGAACTATACACAAAAGGAGAATGAAGTTTGTTATCTGACAGCTAGTTAAGATAACTTTGTGTTAAAAGAAACCGCCGCGCCGCACAGTGGGTCGAAACTATGATTTTAGTGACTTAGGGCTCAACTTTGCTTTTTTACTTTTTTCTTCATGTGGATGGATAGAGCTCATTAACCTCAACAATAATTGTTCTGATGTATTTTTTCCTAAACTTTATACTTTGGGTAGAAAAATGTGTTTTGTTATTTTTTTGTATGGAGCGGATCAAATAACCTTAAATTCCTGCTAAGTAGCGTGTGATCCCGCGTTGAAACTTTATTTTTCATATACCTTGTCTAGTCTATTATCATTTGATGCTATTAACGTGTGCATAAAGTTGCAACTCTGCCAAATAAATGGATCGAAAAAAATGAAAAAATATATCGAATAAAAAGCTACATTTTTTACTTTCGTAAGTTCTTTTAAGTTAAATTTGATATGGAATAGTAAGTAAAAGCACGTAATAATACACATAGTTACTTAACAACTAACAACAATACATTTAAAAGGTCCCTAATTAACTTAAATTTACTAATATATGTAGTATTAGTAAATTTGTAAATTTAAGCTAATCACACTAATCATAATACATTTAAAAGGTCCCTAATTAGCTCAAATTTACTAATATATGTAGTATTAGTAAATTTAAAGCTAATCACACTAATCATAATACATTTAAAAGGTCCCTAATTAGCTTAAATTTACTAATATATGTAGTATTAGTAAATTTAAAGCTAATCACACTAATCATAATACATTTAAAAGGTCCCTAATTAGCTTAAATTTACTAATATATGTAGTAGTAGTAAATTTAAGCTAATTAGGGATCTATGAATTTCAATTTCTTTGTTTTAATGACTTTAACATGTTTATGAAATGTTATTTTAAGTTAGATTTAATACTGAATAGTAAGTAAAGATAGGTACATAATAATACAAATTAGTAAAGGTAAACTAACATTACTACAACTAACACAAGCAAACTAAAAACTAACTATAAACAACATCAAACATTACTATTTCCTTTCAATTATGAGTTTGACATTTATAAACTAATAAAAAAAACAAGAAACTTACCAACTACCAAAAAATCTTATTCACTATCGCTATGACTATCTTGTAAATTATCTACATCAATAAAATCTATATCGGATTCTGTGGGAAAAATCAGCAGAAGCTCTTTGACTTTTGGAGAGAGAACCATTATATTTTGTTTCACCATTCGAGGTCTTAGACTTGTGATCTTTGGATCAGAAGACAAAAGAAGATTGTGTATAATATCCTCATTTGTCGCCGTTCTACTTACCTTTCTAGAATGACTCTCTCTATATTTCCGGAAATCTTTATTACGAGCTTCCGCTGCCTCTTCCGACAGTTTACCTATAGGTATGGCACCAAAGTGCTTAATTATATCACTCCCATGTACTAACAATTTATGTATACTGGAAGGCATATAATACCAGGGATATAAGTGAACGTACAATTGTGCAGTATCTCTACAAAATTCGGAAAACTTAGAAAGATCCACGCTCTCTCCAGATGCAACCGTCTGAAGAATCACATGAAACCTTTCTATTAAATCTTTATCTATTCCTGTTATGCGAGCTGTTGTTTCTGCATCCCTAAAAAATCTTCTGGCAGTATTGCCATCATTGGTTGTGCCTACTCCTTGCTTGACTACGTCAATAAGTAAACCGCATTCTTTCTTAAACGCTTGCTGTATAGCGCTCTTTCTGAGTGACATTTTTTCTTTGTCATCGCCCCTGCAACTCCATTTTTTGAAGTCCAAACGATAAGCTGCAAACAAAAAGAAATATCACTTAAATAAAAATCTCACAAGTAACTATATAACGTGAAAAAAATTATGAACTAATAAAATTATATTTACCGATATGAAGTAAGCACTCCATGCTTCTTATCCAGGCATGTAAAGATGACATTCCATACTGGAACACTTCTTCGTTGTTCTCTTTTTGAGCAAGTGACTCTAAATTGTTCATCTCTGACGGTTTTGCTTTGCAGATATCACAGACAGCTGAAGATGTGTCTGACAAATATGACGATATTTTGCCGTCTATCATCGTCAAGTGCAATTGATGCTTAACTTCAACTTGATTGAACTTGATTGGCTGAAGTCTTTCTATTTCTTCGGTTATGCTAGCTTTTATAGTTACCACTGTTGACTGCGTTTCTTTGGTAAATTTGAACATTATCGGACGGCAATAGAAAGTTGATGAGGGTCGATCGTTTTCCCAAACAATTGTTCCATCACATTGTTGAAGCCTTATAGGAACTAGACTGGCCATGAAGATAGTTGAGTCATCAAACTCTGCTTCAGTCTTTTGTTTATAATTACTTTGACCTGAGGCTCCATCAAAACCCCATTTGCTTATTAGCAGTAACTCAGTTGGCGAATCCAAATCTAAAGTAATCACTTCTAAAAGCCTAGATACCGTCAAGTTGAGTAAAGCTTGCAGTTTAATAGCAGCTCCTTCTTCAGTTATAATTATGTCTTCTTTCCCTGGATAACATTTTGCCTTCGCTTGTTTTATTTTATAATAAGAAGGGTATAAATCAGACCTATTTTCACTTGCTGCTTCTCTTAGGCTTATATACTGCCACTTACTTAATTTAAGTGAAACTAATAAAGACAGTGCCTTATCGGGTGAATATGTACTACTTTTCAGTTTACTTGTACTTAAACACTCTTTAACTTTTTCTAGATCTTCGGGGTGATTTAGTAAATGGTTCATAATTTTTCCTACATCCTCATTTCCGGTGTTTCTTAAACTAGCAATTGTAGTAGCTTTAAGTTCATCCGGGGATAACGAAAGCGATTGGTTAATTTGATCAACGCGTCTTCGTTTTTGCCTGGAGCCCAATTCCTCGAAAGGTTTTCGAGGTGTAAATGTAGATGTCGAAGCTTCTGTAGTAGATGGTGGTAGATTTTCGACATCTTCAGTATTACAAATCTCGAGCCTTTCCTGTTCAGTGTTCACAGCTTCAGGTATCATTCCTTCGGGCCAGTTTATTGCACGTTCCAACCAATCACCATTTTTTCTTACAAACTGTGCTAACGTGCGACTACTTCGTTCCCATCTTGCACTTATATTTGAACAAAAGCGCGTACAGAATTTTTGGAGCTCAACACTGTTCTCTTCGGTCACGTTTATTTTATGTTGTAGGAATTGAAAGAATTTTTGACTATCCGACAGTGACTTGACCTGCTCTCTTAAAATCATAAATAAATCTAAATTGTTAACTAAATTATCCATTATAACGAAAAAGGGACGATCAGAATCACGAGATGTTAGTAGTAGTACGAATAAACGAACACTAGTTAGTATATAATAAATTATGGTCATTTTATACTTCCAGAATCCAGTGACAAACAATGTTTACTAATTTTTCTACTACCCTCATTAACTAATTATCCTAATTAATATTACAGTAATGACTAAAAGTGAAAAACATTGTTTTTTTATAAGGTAAAAGGTTAAGCTAATTACAGTAATTAAACACACAAATAGAAATTAATTGATTTCATATCCACATTTTTAAATAAAGGTCCCTAATTAGCTTAAATTTACTAATATATGTAGTATTAGTAAATTTAAGCTAATCAGGGACCTTTTAAATGTATTGTTGTTAGTTGCTAAGTAATTATGTGTATTATTACGTGCTTTTACTTACTATTCCATATCAAATTTAACTTAAAATAACTTACGAAAGTAAAAAATGAAGCTTTTTATTCTATGTATTTTTTCATTTTTTTCGATCCATTTATTTGGCAGAGTTGCAACTTTATGCATTTGTTTATAGCATCAAATGATAATAGACCAGACAAGGTATATGAAAAATAAAGTTTCAACGCGGGATCACACGCTACTTAGCAGGAATTTAAGTTTATTTGAGCCGCTCCATACAAAAAAATAACAAAACACATTTTTCTACCCAAAGTATAAAGTTTAGGAAAAAATACATCAGAACAATTATTATTGAGGTTAATGAGCTCTACCCATCCGCATAAAAAAAAAAAGTGAAAAAGCAAAGTTGAGCCCTAAGTCACTAAAATCATAGTTTCGACCCACTGTGCGCCGGTTGCTTACGTTATCAGTAAAAGTGTTAAGTGTGATTTAGTTTAATTACTACTTAAAGGCTTTCTTGGAGGATCATTTATTTTTTTTCCGCCTGCTCTACTTTTTAATGTAACTGGTATGAAAAACTGCAAACACTTAATTAAATACAATTTCGTATACATTTTGTTTGGTTTTTGTTTCATTCCTTTTGCTTGGATACACGATAAGAATACAGGGTAGATGAAGTGCTTACATTCAGTGGGTATTATTTCAAACTTTCTTGTAGAAAATAGTGTCACCTGCCTCGGGCATCAGCAATGCCAACTGCCACAAAAAAAACAAACGTTAACTTCTTTGTATAATATGACCTTTACAGTAAGTTTTGGGAATTTAAATTTAGAACACTCTGCGCAATGCGCTCGGTAACAATGGTAACAATAGTCAGGCGATCGCGAGAAAGGGAAAGAAAGACGACATGTTAATGAGAGAAATGAAACAGCACCATCAGGTATGCGGAAAAGGGAACTTAAGGGTTCAGTTATTATTCCTCGATGGCGAACAAACACCTGCCGGTACATGCAATGCTATTAAGTAACGGTTAAGTGGGTTCGCCGTTTATATTGATAACGTGTATGCAATAAATATAATGCTGGTATTAAACTAGGATCGAGCTGACAGGTACACGCCGGATGCCTTCGTTTAATTAAGCCGTGTATGAGATAGTCTACGTGTTCTGTGGGCAAATATAGGGCCTCTTAATAGGTCGGTAATTAGCATTAGCAGCTGTATCGTAAGGTGCTATTTACTATGCGATCATAGCCATGAATTGGATCGTGCATGCTAACGGCTAACTTCACGTTGATGTCGCTTGCTATGCGCATTCTTCAACATCTTCAGTACCTCAGATTCTTTTGAAGTTGGACAGCTGTCATATTGTGATGTCAGAATGAGAAGCCTGTCATAGTCTTTTGATTTATTGATCAAATCATTTAGATATCCTAGGTATGTAAGTTTGTTTTAAATGTAAATGCAATGCTCTAGCACCATGGTTTGTTTTGCACAAAATGAGAAGTTGGAAGTTCTCATGCAATACTAGAGCATGGACTATCGGAATCTTTTTCCAATACCGGTTTTTTTACGATATTAATTTTTTTAATATCGATATTCCGGTATTTCGATATCTTTTCCGATATTATGGCAAAAAAAAAGATCAAATTTCATTTTAATGT
The DNA here is from genome assembly GCA_932294355.1 of Aporophyla lueneburgensis. NCBI lineage: Eukaryota > Metazoa > Arthropoda > Insecta > Lepidoptera > Noctuidae > Aporophyla > Aporophyla lueneburgensis. Next base: position 15,268,311 of record OW028735.1, read on the forward strand.
TGTTAGGGTCCAAATATTAGAAATAAGATACTATTACGAAGTTAATCAACGATATTTATTATTAAAAATCTTTCGTTGCAATCTTATTTATTGGTTAGAATTTAAAAAGTATGAAACATAAAAAAAAAACTATTTTTTGCTACACACTGCTATGTCATAAAATAAAAAAAATCAACACAAGTTAAAATAAGTGATTTAGTTACATAATATAGGGAACTATTATAATAAACACAAAGATCTGGATATTAAATTGGTGGGGTGACTACACAGTCATCTTATGACTACAAAGACGAAGACTACGGCAATTCATGAGATCGCGATTGCTGAAATATGGAACGTAAGTAGCAGAGCGCTACCAAGGTATTGTCTTTGAGACACGATCTTATTTTGCTGCACGTATATATGCCGCAGACGAGAACGCTCTTTCAGACTCTACACACGATGGGGTATCGACAGTAAATTTTTGTACGACATGTCTAAATAGAATCCGCGGTTCCCACCATTTTCAAAGTGGGGTGCTTCGCCTGACGTTTTGCGAACTACTGGGCTGGCGCTATCTTTTTCTGCAGGTGAATTGGCGTGCGCTGTATTGAGTCGTCCAGCCAATGCAAAGTTAGGGGATACAGCTCTGAATGAAACGATCATTACCGGGTGCCTTAAACCGACCCCGGTGCAAATGCTGTATCCATTGGCTGGAATAGCGCCACCAAGAATCCGCAGAGCAGTGGCAAGCTTAACTGAAAGAGCAAAGATGGTTTCTGACACACGACACCCTATGCACGACAACATCCTCGTGTCACAAAAACTGAAAAGCCGCAACAGTTTTCTGAAGTGTGTTCTCCCACTTACTGGCGAACAGTCTAAGGAAAGACTAGACCTGTGGCGACAAGGCGCTTCTCTACCAAACCCATTCGTTCCACCTGCTGAACATCTCGCAACTGGACACGAATTGCCTTGGCTTTACCCCTCTGAAGTTGGCATGGCAAAAATAGCAGACAAACAAACGAAATACGGGATAATTAGCCGTAAATTAACCGCAAATTAAACGTGAAAACCAAAAATTTACCGCACATACGGAAACCCAAAAATCTGTTTGCATGCTAGCTTCAAATGAAGTTAGCATGCAAAAATCGTAAAATCGTTTAGAAACATCCTAGGGAACTCTACTTGAGCTCATAAATTGCCGCTTATTAGCCGCTGGCGATATAGCCCGAGACCGAAGGGAATGTTTTTTTTTTTCGGAATAACCCATACTTTTCATATCGGCGGCTCGCCGATCTTTGTAAAATCGAACCCGATCGCTCCGGCAAACTGTAATTGGGCCTGAAAGATGCTGTGATGGTTGCCCTAATTAACCGTGAAAACCACGAAATTAACCGCGAGTACAAAACCCCCGTAAATCAGTTTGCATGCTAGCTTCCAATGAAGTTAGCATGCAAAAATCGTAAAATCGGTTAGAAACATCCTAGGGAACTCTACTTGAGCTCATAATTTGCTGCTTATTAGCCGCTGGCGATATAGCCCGAGACCGAAGGGAATTTTTTTTTTTCGAAATAACCCATACTTTTCATATCGGCGCCTCGCCGATCTTTGTAAAATCGAACCCGATCGCTCCGGCAAACTGTATTTGGGCCTGAAAGATGCTGTGATGGTTGCCCTAATTAACCGTGAAAACCACGAAATTATCCGCGAGTACAAAAACCCCGTAAATCAGTTTGCATGCTAGCTTCCAATGAAGTTAGCATGCAAAAATCGTAAAATCGGTTAGAAACATCCTAGGGAACTCTACCTGAGCTCATAATTTGCCGCTTATTAGCCGCTGGCGATATAGCCCGAGACCGAAGGGATTTTTTTTTTTTCGAAATAACCCATACTTTTCATATCGGCGCCTCGCCGATCTTTGTAAAATCGAACCCGATCGCTCCGGCAAACTGTATTTGGGCCTGAAAGATGCTATGATGGTTGCCCTAATTAACCGTGAAAACCACGAAATTAACCGCGAGTACAAAAACCCCGTAAATCAGTTTGCATGCTAGCTTCAAATGAAGTTAGCATGCAAAAATCGTAAAATCGGTTAGAAACATCCTAGGGAACTCTACTTGAGCTCATAATTTGCCGCTTATTAGCCGCTGGCGATATAGCCCGAGACCGAAGGGATTTTTTTTTTTTCGAAATAACCCGTACTTTTCATATCGGCGCCTCGCCGATCTTTGTAAAATCGAACCCGATCGCTCCGGCAAACTGTATTTGGGCCTGAAAGATGCTGTGATGGTTGCCCTAATTAACCGTGAAAACCACGAAATTAACCGCGAGTACAAAAACCCCGTAAATCAGTTTGCATGCTAGCTTCAAATGAAGTTAGCATGCAAAAATCGTAAAATCGGTTAGAAACATCCTAGGGAACTCTACTTGAGCTCATAATTTGCCGCTTATTGGCCGCTGGCGATATAGCCCGAGACCGAAGGGATTTTTTTTTTTTTCGAAATAACCCGTACTTTTCATATCGGCGCCTCGCCGATCTTTGTAAAATCGAACCCGATCGCTCCGGCAAACTGTATTTGGGCCTGAAAGATGCTGTGATGGTTGCCCTAATTAACCGTGAAAACCAAGAATTAACCGCGAGTACAAAAACCCCGTAAATCAGTTTGCATGCTAGCTTCCAATGAAGTTAGCATGCAAAAATCGTAATTTAAATGCTAACTTCATTGGAGCGATCGGGTTCGATTTTACAAAGATCGGCGAGCCGCCGATATGAAAAGTATGGGTTATTTCGAAAAAAAAAAAAAAACCCTTCGGTCTCGGGCTATATCGCCAGCGGCTAATAAGCGGCAAATTATGAGCTCAAGTAGAGTTCCCTACGATGTTTCTAACCGATTTTACGATTTTTGCATGCTAACTTCATTTGTAGCTAGCATGCAAACTGATTTTTGGGTTTCCGTATTTGCGGTAAATTTTTGGTTTTCACGGTTAATTAGGGCAACCATCACAGCATCTTTCAGGCCCAAATACAGTTTGCCGGAGCGATCGGGTTCGATTTTACAAAGATCGGCGAGGCGCCGATATGAAAAGTATGGGTTATTTCGAAAAAAAAAATTCCCTTCGGTCTCGGGCTATATCGCCAGCGGCTAATAAGCGACAAATTATGAGCTCAAGTAGAGTTCCCTAGGATGTTTCTAACCGATTTTACGATTTTTGCATGCTAGCTTCATTGGAAGCTAGCATGCAAACTGATTTACGGGGTTTTTGTACTCGCGGTTAATTTCGTGGTTTTCACGGTTAATTAGGGCAACCATCACAGCATCTTTCAGGCCCAATTACAGTTTGCCGGAGCGATCGGGTTCGATTTTACAAAGATCGGCGAGCCGCCGATATGAAAAGTATGGGTTATTCCGAAAAAAAAAAAACATTCCCTTCGGTCTCGGGCTATATCGCCAGCGGCTAATAAGCGGCAAATTATGAGCTCAAGTAGAGTTCCCTAGGATGTTCCTAACCGATTTTACGATTTTTGCATGCTAACTTCATTTGAAGCTAGCATGCAAACAGATTTTTGGAATTCCGTATGTGCGGTAAATTTTTGGTTTTCACGTTTAATTTGCGGTTAATTTACGGCTAATTATCCCGTATTTCGTTTGTTTGTCTGCTATTTTTGCCATGCCAACTTCAGAGAGGTCTTGGCTTTCATGGAAGTCTTTAAATAGACTCCGGACTCAGGTAGGCCGGAGTACAGAAAACCTGTACAGGTGGAGATTCATAGATGACTCAGCCCTGGAGTGTAAAAATGTGGTGCTGTCCCTCAAACGATGAGGCACTTGATATGTTGTCCAGCATGTCCTGTTGTTTGCACACCACAGAAGTTGATGGACGCTACTGAAAATGCTAAGCTCGTAGCCAAGTAGTTGTGATTCGCGGATTCTGGCGCAAGCGCCAGAGCCCGCGCTTGCACCAGAGCCCGCGAATCTGTAGCACCCATCGTAAAAAAAAAAAAAAAAAAAAAAAAAAAAAAAAAAAAAAAAAAAAAAAAAAGTTTTGGTGTGCTCTGATCTCAAATCTGCGGTCCATTTTAGCGTAGGATGCGTGGTTCTGGAGTTATGCAAATCAATTAACTGTTATCTCATTGATTTCCGGTGGTCCTGCACCCTCATTAGCATTCCATTGTTCGCCTAATCCTTTTATCTATTATACTTCGAACACCTCATTACGTTGCGCCAGAACCCACGAATCTGTTGCCCTACGGTTGATTTGGCGTTCTTATCTATTACTCATTGTATGTCTGCTTTTCTATGTCATCAATAAAACACATTCATTTTTATTTCAATATTTTATTACTTTTTTCTACAAAATATGAGCGGAAGATCTCATCCACAAAAATATCATTGTGCAGTGTGTTCCCTGTAAATATGTTCGTAAAACTATGCATTGAACATCCCTGAAACTTAAATAGCAAATACATTAAGCAATATTCACCACAAACTGAAGTCCAATCATTCTGAATCCTATCAACATTCCAGTCCCATCTCTTACAATTCCTTTTCAAAAACTGGAGATGATATCGCTCAGGTGTTCGTCCATATGAATCAAAATATTGACCGATACCATTCGTATCGATATGTACAGCTACCCAGTGTGAACCTGGTTTATCATCCGCATCCAAATTGCATATTATATACGTTGGTACATGTGTATACATAGGTAGTCTATTAGCAGCATAAACATTATTTTCTAGACTGGGATGAATCTTTTTCATATGTTTTTGTAATTCTAGTGTATCCATGATATTACTGTTATTAGCAGATTATTACAGTACCAATCTATTCAATGGTTGTCATAGGAATGTTCAATTATAGTGATTTGTAAATATTAAATCGCATTCTTTGTGGGAGTCACAAAGCTTAGGATTATCATTTTGCTGCAGCTAATTTAAAGTTTGTTATATGGGTCTGATTATATTAAATAAAACACTTTGAGTACATAGACATTTTTAATTAACTGATCAACACAATAATTATTAAATAAATAAATTAAATACAGACATATTATTATCAAAATACCATTTTCTAATACACACAGCATTATTCAATGCACAATTCAATTTATGGTTCACACAATTAAAATCAGTTTTATTTTTACAGAACTTTTTTTTTAATGTCGCAAAATTAGGACATCCCTTCTCACCTATGTCAATCACTTCACAGTTTGCACATAACTCTTTAATCCACGTAATCTTTTCCAAACCCTTTGTCATAATTTTTTTATTTTCTAAATATGGTAAAATAACACGTTTAAACTCTTTGTAGTCTATGTAGCCTTCACTCCAGTAAATTCCTCGATTTCTTTCTAACCATCTCACCTGCTTTTTTTCTTCTAGTGTTAGGTAATGGAATGAATATGGTGGTTTCACCAAGAACGTCTGTGTATGATCATGACTCGCAATGGCCAATTCTTTGATAATAAAATGATTTAAAGAATCTTTAAATCCTTGATAGTATATTGCATACAATTTGTTTTATTTAATTTTATAATGTTATCTTTAGTTACACACACACAAAATGCATTAAACATAACACATATATCTAAAACACAACACACATTATAATCCTAACTACTATAGTCTACAGTAACATTTCTATTTTTATCTATTTCAATAATATTATCAAACTCAGCATAAACAATACAGTTAATTGTTTGTATTAGTGAGGATTCAAATCGTACTTCTAATCTTACACTACCATGCTTTATGAGATTCCAATGGGCTGATGAGTTAGCTGATAAATCAGGAGTTAAATCAAATGCTAAAAGACAGTAACCTTTGGCATACTGTTCACGAGAGATTGCATTTCCTTCATTAAGAAAGTGAATACCAGTCCCCGAGAATAGAGTATGATATGCTGATGTAAATATATTATTATTAAAAGATGGTTGCAAAGCTTTGGAAGGTATTTGTTGACCATCAATATATAAGCTGAAAGAGTTAATACCATAGTTTTCAAAGTTAAATGGATTTTTAGTAAGTGAACCATTAAATGCAGAATTATTCACAAAACCAATAATACACCTTTTGGGTACCTGTCCTAAGAATATATTATCAAGAGTTTTTCCTTGAACACCCGATGCAATTGTTAAAACTTTAACTTCAGCACGAGTAATAGGATATTTAGCAGTGGTAGAAGCTAAAACTTTCTGATGTGCGAGTAATACACTTGGATTAATTCGTGCTCTTCGAACAATAAGAGTTGCGTCCGTAATGCAAACTTTAAACTTTACATCATTTGACCCAGCAATTAAATTAAAACTCTCTCTTGACCGAACTAATTTTACACTCATTTCAACGCCATTAATTAAAAATTTATCTTGATTGAAAATGTCACCATGAAGATGACCAATCATTTCTATTTCCCTGCTTTCATTAACTAATTCCTGTCTTTTAACAAATCCTATGTTTTTACCATCTGTGGAATCCATTTTTCCTGCTGTATCATCATACCAAAGACTACAAGTAAGATGAGATTGTTTAGCAGCAGGAGCATAGTTTAAAAGGGTTTCCATGTATGCTCGATAGGCATAGGTATTATTAGGTGGTGATACAAGTTTTTGGTTTAAATAAACATCGAGTTGACTAAAAAGTGAATGCAACCAATTATTTACAGGTGCTACTGCTGTAGCTGATATCAAGTTTGTTGAATCTTGATTTAATACTTTTGCCTTTATGTGGAGTAATGTATGAGACAAATCTATGTAGTCATCGCCTGTTCCAGGAACTTGAAACTCGATAGGTCCATCATCAGCAAGAGATGAAATTGGTTTATAGTGAATCCACAATCCATTTTCAATGCTTGTTTGTGTAGACGGTAATGCAAACAAATCTAATTCTGACTTAACGCACTCACAAGAATGATTATGAAGGAAAGACATACTTAATTTGAAAATATATCTTTGATGTTTTTTGGTTTTAGACCAAGTTTTTTCGTAGCTTTCACTTTAGCTGTTAGTGGTGGAATGAACGAGGCCAATCGTTTTCTTTTACTTATATACCCAGATCCTGTCATGTTAAATCGATCAATTTTGTCATCAGCCTTTCGTTTTAAGTTTGTACTAACTTGCTTTAGACGATCTTTTATTGAGGCTTCCATAGGACGGGCTTGAACCATATCCGATAAAAGTCCTACTCCAGCGTTTAATGCCTCCTTACCAACCACTCGAGCACCACTTGAAAGTAAAGGTAAAACTGATCTAAATAACCCTCCTAAGAAGCTCCCAATACCATGACCGCGTTGGTATGGTGAACCCTTATAAATTACTCCAACTCCTGATCCAGCTTGATGTGAATAATAATTTTCATATGGACATTTATGATGATCATGAGGAGAATACATTATTATAATTTGCGGAAATGTAGTTTAACACACACGGTTCCAAACTGGAATGGTATTTTTTGTCCTGTGCTCGATCTTATATCTATTTCCAGCGTATCGAACTCTCTTCGCATAACAGGTAAGTAGTGAGGTGGAGAGAAAATGTACATTTTATTCGCACCATAAATGTATTTTGAAGGATCTAATGAAATGACTCTTAATAGTGGAGTCATAACATCACCCACAATCTGAGGATCGATAATGTCGCAATATAGAAATAGTTGAGATGGTAACCCTAAGTGTAAATTAGCAGGACACTTCCCAAAATTTCTGTCTAGGAGATTTGTATTTGGTTCATAACCTAGTTGTAAACTTAATTTGGGTGATAATGTTACGGATGTTATATTTTTATCCAAAACAGAAACAGACACAAATTTTGTTATTTCATCATAACGAAATTTCAAGCTCTCTCTGATACCATTTAACGCTCTTAAAATATGTTCAACGTTATCGTAGTTGGTAGCGGGAATATGTTTTTTGTAGTACACTGTTGATGGTTTATCTTCATTAGGCATTAACATGGTTTTTGTGATGTATACAACATTTTCATGATCTTGAACAGTAAACATGGTGCATGGATATTGAAACTCGACAACTCCAACCGCCCATTCACCTTCTAATTTCATAGCTTTTGGTAATTTTGTTGAAAAATTTGTGGTCTTGTTATCAGGAAAGTATTCCATTGAACTATTGCTGAGCAAAGTTAAATAAAAACTTTCTTTATTCATATTTCTTTTAAACTAGAAGCTAAAATCCAACTGTTAAATTTATCTGGATAACCTTTCCACTTCACTAATACTTCTTTTCTGTTACCCGAATAACGAGTGCCAATTATTTTATCTATTTTATATTGTAAGGTGGGGTTGTAAGTGACCTTCTGTAATTCTCTTTCATAAAAAGTACCAACTATTGGTTCATTTTGTAAATCTGTTATTGTATAAACAACCCATGGAGATCTATCAATTATTGAAGATATAATAAATATTTCATCACTCCAATTTGATTCATATCCTTTTTGGAAAACATGTTTATATTTAGTTATTCGAACATAATCACCCACGTTGAAATTTGGTTTTGGATTTTCTAGAGAAAGTTTGTTTGACCCTCTATCATAAAGATTAGTCCAAACTGTCATAATATTGTTGGAACTTACATCACATGGGCACATCTTAATACTCGAGTGAATGCTGTGATTATAAGAGTATATTAAATCTTGTAAAACATCTATATATCTATAAGTATTATTATGAGTGAAATAACGCCACATTTTCATTTTTAGAGTTCTTTGAAATCGTTCAACAATACTAGCCTTAATATCAGGATTGTTAGTGGTATAGTAATTTATCTTTTTGGATTTAAAGTATTTTTGTACATCTTTTGAAACAAATTCTGTACCTTTATCAGATTGTATGTGAGTAGGTGTTGTATTACTTTCAGTAAATATACTTTCAAAACATTCTTTAGTTGTTTCTGAGTTTTTCTTTTTCATTGGTCTTGCAAAAGCATATTTACTAAATACATCAATAACACAAAGTATGTAGTTGAAACCATCATTATATTGACAATAAGTTCGCATATCACTTAAATCAGCTTGCCACAGCTCATTAATATTTGATAGAATGTACTTATTACGCGGGAATTTTTTCCGAATGGGTTTATGTAATGTATATGTTTCTTGTGATTTTAACCATTCCTTTGCTTGCTTTTTATCCATTTTACCCTTCATAGCTTTTGATAATTTATCAATACTACCAAAACCAGCGGGGTTAGATGGATCATAATAAATCCTGTTAATTTCTTCTAGTACGGGGTCCATTTTTCCCAATCGATCTTTTTATGTATTTTAGTTATAGATCTTTTATCTCCACTGCTCGGTGTAGAAAACTCTTGAACTTCAATCTCAGAGGTTTTGTTCAGATCTTTTACTTGAAGTTGGTTAATAAACTCACATCTCTTTGGATTTCCAATATAAGTAAGTGGTACTTTAATATCTTTTAATGCTTTAGCAAATCTATCCCACCCTATCGGATCACTTTTTTTTAAGGGTCTAAGTGAATCATTTATTAAATCAACAATATTACTTCCTGGAATTTTTTCATTATCAATTATGACTGTGCCTTCATTATCCCAACGTATTTTACTTTTACTTGTTCCAATTAAGTTTAATAATGACTCACCTTTTTTATTATAAGTTTTTGGTATTAAACTGAGTATTTGTGTTGATGAATACAGTGGATTTGCCTCACTTTCTATACTTTTAATAGATCCTTTCTCCTCCAACAAAGATTCAGCATCAACTGAACTTTTTAGATCTCTATCTTTATTTTTAAAACCAATTTTAGACCCATTTGAATCTTCATTAGATGTATCAGAATAAATTGGTAATCTGAGTGGTTGACGATCCTCTTCGGTAAAGTGAAGGTATCTTTGTAGTGTTTGTAAATATAACATCCACTTCTTTCGGTCTTCCGTCTTACTATTCATAATATTTTGCATTTCAATATCTAATCGAGACAAATTACTAGTAACCTTATTTTCTTGTTTTAATTTTTCAATCAATCCCGGTTCAATAAGTATCATTTTCTTAGCATTTTCCATGTTAACTGGCTAGTCCACTTACTAATCCACTCAATATTGCACCTAATATTATTGGTAAGAAAGCCCCTCCTTTTTGTATAATAATATTTTTTCTTAGTTTATGTTTACACTTATGCACCAGTTTACGGAGTATATTTTTGTGTTTATTCAATTTTTGTTTATCTTGATCTTTAAGAGGTATCTTTCCTTGTAAAACGTTATGAATACATTCACAAATACAATTTATTTCTTCTTCATCACACGTTTTAAGTAACGCTCTTTGATATTTTGGTTTAAGCGTATGCAAAGCGTTTAGCAAATGTTTATGCGTTGTGAGTCGACGATGCATCATTTAGAAATGATTTGAATTGTTTGATTCTTGGTGTATTTAAACTGCAAAGCGTTTAGCAAATGTTTATGCGTTGTGAGTCGACGATGTATCATTTAGAAATGATTTGAATTGTTTGATTCTTGGTGTATTTAAACTCTTTCGTGGGGACGTAGACTGTGCAGTAACCATTAAATGGGAATACATTTGTCTTGATACGACAAAAATCATTTGTATTCTGTTTTAAATCTACCATTAAATATCCATGCGCTTCTAAAGTTGCATCCCTGTAGGCGTCTTCAATGAATTTTGGGTTATCTGGTGACACTTGTCGTGCTAAATATCTTATTTGAGTTTTATCTCGAGGGTTTTTAAAATAAATTATATAACTTGAGTTTAAAGAAATGTCTCTTTGACCTTTACCTTGATGAAATAAATTTTGTGTTAAATAAAATACACTAAGATTCCTGTGATGACTACCTTTTGTAAATATATCCACAATTCTTCCATCAGACTCTCTCATTAGATCATCAATAATAATAAGGTGTGGGTTTTCACCATCAAACATATTAAGATTTGGAATTCCTTGATGATAGTTAACATTTGGTAAATTATTTAAAGCCTGCATTTCATCAAAGCACCATGTGATCTGATTAAAATCACAATTACATATTTCTTTAACTGATTTTATGAAATTTGTTACAAAATTTGACTTCCCACATCCACTTGGTCCTGCCACAATAGCAGTAAACGGATGGATAAAGTGAAACATTTCACACGTCTAGAGTTTTAAAGGGATGAAATAAAAATGAAAATTTTGGTGTAAAAATTAAATATATATATATATTGCTAAAATTATATAAAACATGTAATTTGTGAAAAACAGAATGATCTGTATACTATTTCTAACACAATTAGTACTTATCAGAATTTCACAATCACCTCAACGTCAAATTTAAGCACACAAATAAAAACTACAATTATTTTACATTATTTACAATCAAACAATAAATTTTAAATATGTAATAAACTATTATATAACATTACAGTAATATCATAATTTTACAATCAGTACAAAATTTGTATATACACACAGAAATAAAAGTAAAAAGTATTACACTTAGCGTAATTTATAATGTCCCCAAGCCAATGTATCAATGTTGTTGTTCATAATACATCGTTTGGTATCATTATATGATAAAGATGTTTTATTTATTTTTTGTGTAAAAATAGTGTGTTTGATTGACTTAAATCGAAGCATACTACAATATAATACATTTTTATTAAACAAACACGATTTGTAATTTTCCATATTCATTTTTTTGGTAACACTTTTGTTAACCCCTTTTGCCTTTGCTATAAATTTATCTTCTATTTCTAAGGCATACATTTTTGATCGCAACCCTACAAATTCCTTCAATACTTTACCATTATTCTCATCTTTAAAAAAACCTAACTTTTTTTTATTTATTTTTGGATATCCGTAAATATTATTTTCCGGGTAATCTGATGTATCGAAATAGTGAAGTAGATCTGGTTTTATATCCTCATAAAAATTGTCTGTAAAAATTTGATATATCAAACTATCGGTATCGGTGTACAATAACTTAATTTTATTATGAAACTTTTTAATCATGTAGTTATAATGAAATTCATACATAAGGGTCTTAGATATATCTAAAATACAAAATCCTAAATAAATCGGCTTATCATAAATTAATTTTGTTTTGTGTAATTGTATTGCAACTAAATGTTCTGAAAATATTGATAAACTATGGAATTCTGGTTTTGCAATCCAATCCTGAGCACCTAAAACTTTACCACGATTATCCCAGTGAGTTAGTAGTTTAACGTTTACTCTTTTTTCAATATTTTCCATAGTCTTACCGAAGACAGAATTGTTCATTAATTTAAAAAAGTCTTTTTCAAAGTTTGATGTAGCTAACGTTCTCAAACTAGTATTTAAGTCTATGTATTTCTTTAACCAAGAACTCTGTTTAAATTTTAAAATTCTATGTACTTTAATTAATTTAATCCCCATTTCAATGCATTGTTTTAAATTCCTGTAGTGAATGATGTATTTATTTTTATTATTTAAATTAGGAACTAATTTAGTTTCTTTAGTATTACCCACACATATGTTTTCAGGACATAACGGAAAGTCAGAATGCAAATTATGAAGTTCATCAGGATATTCCAAATCAACTTCTAAAACATAACCGAAATCAGAGTTATCCGACACATTATAATCTGTATTAGAATCTATCCATTCGAAACCACCAACAGGAAGAGATTGAGACATTGCCCAACCATATAAATTATTCGCATCAAAATATGTTAGATATGAATTAGGTTTTTCACTATCATAATCTTCCATGAATTTATTATTTGCTCTAGCAAAACGATTGCTACACTGAGATACACCCCCTCTAATACCAGCTTTAAAAAAAGCAATTTTGTCATAGTCCGTTAACAATTCTAATTCTATTTTGGTAAATTTTAACATTGCATCCCAACTTAAACCTGGGGCAGTATAGTAATGAGCAGGATCTAATCCATAAGTTTTAATACAAAGCTTTCTAAAGTTTTCGAATACATCAGTCAAAAGTAAAACATCAGTTTTTAAATATAAATTGGAATAATCAGACATACTACTACACTTAAAATGTTGCCAAATATCTTTTGCGTGATTATAATCATCATTTGAAATATTTGAATCTGTGAGTGAACTATAAAATTGGTGTTGATCAGGAAGTGATGGATGTTTCAAGCAATCACTATTACACATAAATTCATAAGGATAAATACCTTTCCGTCTTAAACGTGAAAAATCTTCATTATTAGGATAGTTCCTTTTTAGTTCTGTAAACTGATCATCATTAAGATTTTTAGCTAGTTGATCTAAACTACACGATAAAAATTTCAATGAATCTATGAATCTTAAACTTACTGGTTGATTATTTATTTGTGAACTAACTAATCGCGATAAGTTTTTAATATAACAGTAATGATTGTTAGTACCATTCGATATATATAGTAGGTTAATATGATTAGGTGTACGACATTTTGTTAAATATAAAGGACCTACAACAGAATTACACTTTTTTTCTTTATTATACTCTAAGCCAAAAACATTAATACTAATATTGTTTAATTTCTCTACTTTTGATATATCTGCAATTATAACCGGAAAAGAAATACCAGTAAATTTTAGTTTATTTCCATGAATTGCGTAAGATGCTACCCGATCTACACTTTTACATACAGGATATAAACCAGAGAGTAATGCCCATTTGAAACACATATTATCATTATTTTTAACATTGATTACAGCTTTTTTTGATTTAATATCTTGAGGAAGGTCGATATATGAACTACCACGTAGGGGGTTGAATTTGTTAACATTCATATCTATGTATTTAATTTGATTAAGACTCCAACCACTATCTTTTTTTTCAAATTGACAAATTTTACCGACTACAGTGTCTATTAATGATGAATAAAAAATATTTAAGTCATCTCCTTGACAAATTATGTAATTAAACGTTTGAAAATCAAACGTATTTTTAATATCTTTAGTTTGTTGTATGAAATCAGCATGCAATATGAAGTTTATTTTAAAAATTGTATGTTGTTGAATACATTCATTTATCAAAAATAAGATATCAATTTTTAGCGAATTTAAAAACGATTCCGGTGTTTCAAAATATTGTCCCGATTGAAGTGTTTTACTATTAATTCTATATGTTAAAATTCGATTGCCAAAAGCGGTTTCAACAACTGTAACATTTGTTAATGAATTATGTGATTTTAAAAGATTATTTTTATGTGAATTGCTTTTTAAATGGTTGTTTAGATACCTTTTATTAATATAAACATGACATGTATCACATTCCACCTTATTGTTGTCCACATCATTGGTTTCAATTGATGATGTAGAAGCTCCTTCATCAAATTTTGCTTTCTTGGTAACCTTATTTTCATCAGTAGTGATACCTCGTTTGATACCTCTTCCAACTTGTTGTTGACTGTAACAAAAAGAAAATTATTAGACAAATCTTAAAATAAAACATTACTACAATAATATTTCTTATTGAGTTTGTACTTCTAATACTTACATCAACTTTGTTTCAACCATCAAACATTGATTATACAACTCATCATCATACGATGAATCGAACAGTTCATGCTTCTCTATTTCATCACAAACTTTAGACAGCTCCTGATTGAATTCGCTGTTGGATTGTTCTATATTCTCTTCAATGGGCGCGGAAAAGAAAGCACTGGTGCACATTTCACTGAAGTTTTCCATCTTTATAATAAAGAAGAAAGTATGTAGCACAGTAAGTAACAGTTAAGTGTTGGTAGAGCAACTGATACCCAATTTCAAATAATGTCCAATATTCATAGTCTAACAAAGGATTAGGAAAGTCATGTAAAATCTAATGAGTACACAGAAGTACTTTAAGTAAACAGAATCACATTCACTAATCCACTAATGAGTGTCATTGTTAAAAAAGTATTTTTTAACTTTTTCACTTTCTGCTATTGTCTTTGTAATATTGTATACGAGGCCGTTTGTGTTGTCGTAGATGCTATCCTTATTATTCTTTATGTAATATTTAATCCTCGTGGTAGCGTGCTTCCAGTGATCACTAGTTGGAATCTTGGATAGTTTCTTCATATCATACATTTCAATTTTTATGAGATGCGTCGCTTGGTCTCCGTCGTCAGAATTTGTAGAGATGTATGATACGCCATCTCTAGCAGCTCGTGTCACAGTCGAGGATAGCAGCTTCTTCCTTTTTATTTTTGGTACCACTTCAAAAAATTGATCAATCGGTTGCGATTTCCTTTTTCCACCATCGTCTGTGTTATTAACGACGATGTCATCACTCTCTTCTTCGTGTTGAGGAGAGAGTGGCGAGTAGTAATACTGTTTATAGGTATTTTCATTATCGTCTGCGAAGCTGAATGATCTCTGCAACAACAGAGTTATCACGTTAATATCAATTTGTTTACACTTAATCACACACGTTAGGAAACAACAACAGAAATACAAGTAAGTTTGTCAATAGAATAAACACTTACCTCCATGGCCATTGATGCGTTGAAGTAACACAAACGTAGTATTGGTAGACGTATATAATCCACTGTGGTCAAACGACCATAGACTGACTGCATGACTGCAACTGTTCGATCTTATATAGCACCATTCTTATCTAAAGCAAATTACTAAGTACAACGAAACTGATTGTAACTCTATGAGTCAACAAACTTATCTCACGTTCCTTATTCTTATCTAAAGCAAATTACTAAGTACAACGAAACTGATTGTAACTCTATGAGTCAACAAACTTATCTCACGTTCCTTCGCAACAGGCATCAACCTGCTTTGTGACTCCCACAAAGAATGCGATTTAATATTTACAACGAGCAATACACCAGATTTCAACAGTCGTATTACGGACGTCGACCGGAACCCATATTAAGCGAAAAACAGTTTAGAGATTTAGCACCGCTGTTTGTCATTGATTGCTCTAGACAAGTGGATAATCTAAAGACAGGGCCAGTTGTGGACGTGAGAGTAGAAATTGAAAGTGATTCGGAGATACCAGATCAAACTTCAGCATATTGTCTCATTCTGAACGATTGCATTGTTGAATACAAACCATTAAGTAACATTGTTAAGAAGATATCATGAAGACGGACACCCTTATAGTGGAACTCCAAGGATTTAAAGATTCTTTAAATCATTTTATTATCAAAGAATTGGCCATTGCGAGTCATGATCATACACAGACGTTCTTGGTGAAACCACCATATTCATTCCATTACCTAACACTAGAAGAAAAAAAGCAGGTGAGATGGTTAGAAAGAAATCGAGGAATTTACTGGAGTGAAGGCTACATAGACTACAAAGAGTTTAAACGTGTTATTTTACCATATTTAGAAAATAAAAAAATTATGACAAAGGGTTTGGAAAAGATTACGTGGATTAAAGAGTTATGTGCAAACTGTGAAGTGATTGACATAGGTGAGAAGGGATGTCCTAATTTTGCGACATTAAAAAAAAAGTTCTGTAAAAATAAAACTGATTTTAATTGTGTGAACCATAAATTGAATTGTGCATTGAATAATGCTGTGTGTATTAGAAAATGGTATTTTGATAATAATATGTCTGTATTTAATTTATTTATTTAATAATTATTGTGTTGATCAGTTAATTAAAAATGTCTATGTACTCAAAGTGTTTTATTTAATATAATCAGACCCATATAACAAACTTTAAATTAGCTGCAGCAAAATGATAATCCTAAGCTTTGTGACTCCCACAAAGAATGCGATTTAATATTTACAAATCACTATAATTGAACATTCCTATGACAACCATTGAATAGATTGGTACTGTAATAATCTGCTAATAACAGTAATATCATGGATACACTAGAATTACAAAAACATATGAAAAAGATTCATCCCAGTCTAGAAAATAATGTTTATGCTGCTAATAGACTACCTATGTATACACATGTACCAACGTATATAATATGCAATTTGGATGCGGATGATAAACCAGGTTCACACTGGGTAGCTGTACATATCGATACGAATGGTATCGGTCAATATTTTGATTCATATGGACGAACACCTGAGCGATATCATCTCCAGTTTTTGAAAAGGAATTGTAAGAGATGGGACTGGAATGTTGATAGGATTCAGAATGATTGGACTTCAGTTTGTGGTGAATATTGCTTAATGTATTTGCTATTTAAGTTTCAGGGATGTTCAATGCATAGTTTTACGAACATATTTACAGGGAACACACTGCACAATGATATTTTTGTGGATGAGATCTTCCGCTCATATTTTGTAGAAAAAAGTAATAAAATATTGAAATAAAAATGAATGTGTTTTATTGATGACATAGAAAAGCAGACATACAATGAGTAATAGATAAGAACGCCAAATCAACCGTAGGGCAACAGATTCGTGGGTTCTGGCGCAACGTAATGAGGTGTTCGAAGTATAATAGATAAAAGGATTAGGCGAACAATGGAATGCTAATGAGGGTGCAGGACCACCGGAAATCAATGAGATAACAGTTAATTGATTTGCATAACTCCAGAACCACGCATCCTACGCTAAAATGGACCGCAGATTTGAGATCAGAGCACACCAAAACTTTTTTTTTTTTTTTTTTTTTTTTTTTTTTTTTTTTTTTTTTTTTTTTTTTACGATGGGTGCTACAGATTCGCGGGCTCTGGTGCAAGCGCGGGCTCTGGCGCTTGCGCCAGAATCCGCGAATCACAACTACTTAGCCAAATTCTGGGCTAACTCTATTTAGATTGCTATCGACACGCTAAGAAGAAGAAGACCATTTTCCAACAATGTCATTTCAATTTGAATTAACTTATGCTTATCATTTTCACAATAGCCACCATCTCTGTTAGCTTCATCTTCTGTTTCATTTCTATTACGCATATTTGTATTTTTCTCCTTCAATGACTTTTCAATTTCTTTATTTAGTTCTTTCGCAAAATCAACGCTTTCGAAATCTCCACTTACGCTGCTGGCGCTATTATCCAAGGCCAAATTATCCAAGACCATAACCACAGATTCATCTCATCATCGATCATTACATACATACATACAATCACGCCTTTTTCCCATGGGGGTAGGCAGAAACCACGGAACGCCACCTGCTACGATCTTTACACACTCCTTTTGCCTCTTTAAGGTTCATACAATAAATTGGTCATACACACACGCCGGTTGCGAGTACTACGCACCTGACCTTTCTGAAGAACATCACCAATATGGTCACTATATGTCCCATCGATCATTACTTAATTAAATTTAATGAAATAAGTAAAGAAGATTCTGTTGCGTCTGGTTTTTTATATCAAAAATCGAAAAACCGATATCAGTGAAAGCCAATATCGGTTTTTCAATATCGGGTTATTGGTCCGAAAATCCGGTTTTTCGATATTATTGAAAACCGGTATTCATGCTCTATGCACTACCACAGTTCCCGTGGGACGATCTAAGTAGGTATATACGATCATTGTCTATTCAATGGTAAGTAACTTAGAAGTTATGATAGTCAGCAAGGCTAGTGGCGCATTGGCATTATTGCTTTTCAGAGCATACTGCCAGTCTTTTAACACGTGCAGGTATACGCTGAAGGCATACAACGCCTTGCGTGTCCAGTATAACAATATATTCAGGATGCTGTTGGGACTACCACGGTATTGTAGCGCTTCCGGAATGTTCACCGAGGCCAGGATTGATGGATTTCATGCCATTATACGGAAGCGGTGCGCGTCTATTCTCGGTCGAATACGTGCTAGCTCCCACAGCATCCTGAGTGTATTGTGTGATAGGTGGGACAGCCCCATGCTGGTTCACTGGATACGGCTGAACAATAAGTGTCAGTTGTCCTAATTTTGTTAACAGTGTTTTCTATTTTTCTTTTTTAAGACTTTTTACTAACAACATATGGATAATTTGGTCTGAAATAAATGTTTATTATTATTATTAACTGCCATGATGTGCCGACGGTACCTATTATTTAATAAACGTCACTCATAAAGGCTTTTTTTGGCGCATAGTGCATCATACATAACATAATCAGGTTTTAACGTTCCCACTCCTCCTCTCCGAGAGAGGGAGTTGGCCATAATACACCACGCGGGCCCAGTGCAGATTGGATGATGTCACATGTCTTAGAATTTTTAGTTCTAGAACATGCCGGTTTTGTCGCGATGTTTTCCTTCACCGTTTTGAGAGCAGTGGTAATGAAATAATTCACAGAAGCGCGTGTCTGGGTGCGGACACAGACGTATAGGTACAACTCGTAAGTTACGGCTGTTATTACCACTGCTCATATGCATCTCTTTTGTGTAAAAACACCACCTTGCTCAGGCTATCGTGAACAATTTAGAAGAATATTAGCTCAGCATTTAACTGGCGAAAAGTACCTGAAATACATACAGTAGGTACTCTCGACGTTATAAGGAGTCAGAATTAATACCTAGATAACAACCAAGTAGGTATTAATTTAATCAGTCAAGTGGTTCTAAAAATATCGTTGACTATGGGTTTTGTGCTACCTTCTTTAGTCATTTTGCCTAGTTAGGTATAAAACCTACGTAGGTTTGATATGCGGCAAACAGGTCTGTTTTTGTTAGATACCTAAGTATTAAGACATAGGTTCCATCGTAAAGGTTGAGTTGATGACAGTGACAAGTAGGTACCTATAACAAATTGTAAACCTAGTATAGACTAGGCTTTAGCAGTACGAGCATAACGCATCCCGCGCTAGTCTGTGCTGTAGGTACATATGGGTTAGTGTCCCCTTTCTATTTCCGGGTGTGACACACAGATGTATGGACGACGTACGTAAATATATGATAAAGTAGATAACTAACTAGTACCTAAAGATATGCACTATCCAAAGGTAAATTCACATAATACCTAGCTTAGTAAGCAGCCTACCCACAATGACAAAAGAAAAATAAAATCATGGGAATTCATGGGAGCGCCGTAAGCATAATAAAAATAATACCATAACTTTATTACTCTATGCCATGGGCATGGGAAAGTCACACGACGGGGATTCTCCGTCGTAGATAGCTATACATTTATCGTAAGTAAAAACCGGCATGCGATAACGTTGTTTGTATAATGAAAAATATAAAACAAACACGAAAAACAAACTACAATCGGACGAAAGTGAAAACCTAGGTATGCGAGGCCGCTGAGAGCCGTGATCACGCGAAAAAAAAACTAAGTTGAGCTAGGCGCTCTGAGACGGTGACGGGAAAGTAAACAGATAGTGTAATAAGAGGTAACACACATTTTATCGAGTTCATATTGCAAACATTAATCTTAGCTGTCGTCTTTATCGCCGTGGACGATAACATGACCCGATTATACGAAAAAACAATGATTAAAAGTATTAATTAACAATTTTATGAAGCTTCATATGTTAGCTTATCTAGGGGGAGGAAACCAACCTGCTATCCTCAGAACTGCACGGTCGGCCGGGTCCAACTGCAGAATGGACAAAGGTTTGTCCTTCGCCCATTCTTTCAAGCTGAAATCGTTCTCGAATTCCATTTTTCTGTCATCCAAAACACAAAGTCTCGCGCGAACTCTCGCACATACTTGAATCGATCACAATTCACAACACTATCGGCGAATTATGCACATTACGAACATGATATACACAATATTACGAGCAAATAATAAGTAAACAAAACGTTACGTTCATTGTAAAATGAAAATCGATAAACGCTAGCAAGGATACGACAGCAAGTGCGTATCCGACGACCGAAAGAAACACTTGTATAATTCACAATTACGCAACACTTAAACAATAATAACTAAGCAGTTACTAAAACAAATGCAAAATCGATTATAAACGAACTCCGGTTCACGGGACAGAGTAACAACAAACTGTTTAGAGGTTATCAAAGCCGCTAAAGCATCATACACCGAACCGGCGGGCAGACATGATGCGACTGCTTAGTTCTTTCAACTGCCGCTCCGGTGCGCTGCTATCGCTCAGCTGTTTTCACGCATGCTCACTACAAATGTTATCCGACTAAATAAATGTTCCTCCTTCTTTGTACTGTTTTCCCAAGACCTTCGATATTTTTGTATTTTGTAGTATAGCTATTGTTTACGATGCTTTCACTGCCATCTATCTATTTAAATTTAAATTCCTGCTTGGAATAGTATTCAATAGATGGCAGAGAACCGAATTACATTTTAAATGTTTTCAGACTTATCTTGTTACTTCAATAAACTAATGTTGCCAGCATGGGTATAATTTATTTCTGCTTAATTTATTTATTTTGTTTTGTGATGTTTTTCAAACTGAATTTAGAACCCCGGCAACTATTACGTAAAATAAAACACTGGAATTTTATCATCGATTCACTACATGATTTTAACAATACTCGCCTCTAGTGTTTGAAAAAAAAAACGGTTATAATATCCCGCCTTAAGCACCTTCCATCACCGCGTAGGTATTGTAATAAACTATTTTTCAGAAAATATAAGTTGTGTCTGTGATTCGAGTTATGCCTTTTAATTTTATTTCGAATATTTCCATACAATATATTTGTTAAAAATTGTTGGAATGATCATAATGCCTTGGAAGTCAGGTCAGCCTTTGCTGTGGGAGGCAACATGTTTCGACACCCTTGCGCCATCCCATCTACTTAGCATGGCAGGGTGTACTAGAGTGGCTGCTACAGATGTGGAAAACGGCACAAATATTCCAACCTAATTACAAATTATATGTTCGTGCCATTAGGGTTGAAACTGTAGGGCACTCGGACCCCATACGAGTGCTCACATAGACTCTTCACGTGACTAGATAGCTTGCCTATTTTTTTGGTCAAAGAATCAACATTGCCATAGAACGTAGCAATGCTGCCAGCCTTTTGGGCACCTTTCCTGTTGACGACGATGCAGATAAATTTTATGCTTTATTTTATACTAGCTTTTGCCAGCGGCTTCGCCCGCGTGGAGGTCGAAAATTATTAAAATCGGTTCAGTAGTTTTAGCAGGAAAGCGAGACAGACAGACAGAGTTACTTTTACATTTATAATATTAGTATGGAGTATGGATATTAGAACGAACGAACGAAAAGCCATAGGCGAATATCATAAAATTAACGTATAAATAGGATTAAAATAACAATTGTATCACAAATTTTATGTTGAAATTAGTAAGAAATAATAGAATTGTCATGCTGATATTTATTATTAATTTCAAGATAAGAAATATCACACACTGGATGTCTTTTGTGTCATTGTCGGGTCGGGTCAGGTCGTCATTTGAGGTTTTGAACACCAAGATCCTATTATATATCTCAACCTATAATCTTATTTCCCTAAAAAGTACTGAGACCACAGACTAAACCACGTGAGGAGAACGAGAAGACATATTGTTGAATTAAGCTTCTCTTTGTTTTATCAATAGATACTACAGGCAAAAATAAAAGCGGAACTGAAAGAAAATTACCAATATTTATTTCTTCATGTTGGGTTGGTCACACCTTAGTCACCATAGCAACAAATGATTCAAAGGCGGGAAAGATACAAAAAGTTTTCAATAATTTTATATTTATTAATATAATTCAAGATATGGATGAAAAACCAAATAATGTTGAAGAAATTGATGTTAACAGTTCAGATTTCTACGAAAATGTTAACATTGAAACAGCTGCTTTATTCCACGACGAGATCTTCTATGATTTGCTACTAATTGAGAACGAATCACACGAAAACTTTGAAGATGAAGAATGTGAAGATGAAACGGAAGAGAATACAACAAAAACATAAATACATATTTTAAAGTAATTACTGAAGACATTGAAGCTAAGATTCATCAGTGAAAGCAAATGTACCTATTGTTCTGAAGAAAATGCGGATATAAAACACGTTAGTAGACTGTGAATCGTTCGCCATGCAAAGACTGTTACTTGTCAGTGAAATTAGTGATATAGCAGAACAAAACTCTTTTATGTGTTCCCCGCCACGTTCAGGAATTACTTTCCAAAACAGTTTATTTCAATTCATTATTTAGATATTTACTGAATACTGTAGAAAAAATTTAATTGTTTTGGGGTTCATTAGATTGTTTTTTTTTTATGTTTTACTAATATTTTGTTGATATTAATTAGATAATTTCATCGCCTCTCAGATGTACTTAGCTCGTATGAGCGGTAAACACTTTTGATGAACTTGTTATTGTTTTATGTATTTTTATTGAGATATTTAACTAATTTTTGTTGTTATTAATGAGATAATTTCATCGCCTCTCAGATGTACTTAGCTGAGAATAAGAGTAGTATGTTTAATGATTACGACTGAAGGACATGTATCCATGGTCAGGAATAAATTAAAAAAAAAAAAAAAAAACATAGCAACAAATCTGTCAAACTGCCTCAATGTTTATATTTTGAAATCAAAACTTCTATCTTATTAATAAAGTTCTCTCAGTAATAAAACTCTAAAAATAATCGAATAATCTGTAACTATGAGCTGAAAGTGTATTTCAGTGGTTTGATATTCGTTATTGGTTGATTACAAATGTGAGGGAATGAAAATGTTCGCCAAAACTTTAATCGAAGTTTTGTCAATAAATGGGAGAAAATTGCTATAGTTCGTCCTGAATTTTATTGAGCCGCTCTACTGACCTACTTTCTATAAAGCATTGTCTTTTAACTTAGGCTGAGATCCTTCCTTTGTCTTTATATATTTTGATACGAAAAAAAAGTAAATAAAATGGCTAAGATTGAGGATTGTGAACTGGACAGTTGACGATGGATGAGCATATTCCAAAGGTATTATTGTTAATTTAATGAGCCAAGTTACTAATTAATCATAATTCGGTCAGTGGGTCGTCTTAGTCTTAAATTATTGATTTTTGACCTTTAATCTTTAGATTTATCATCATTTAATTTAATACCTATTAATAGTGCAAATAGTTTGTTGTGTCAAACAATTTATAAAACCATTTTAACTGATATTTATATATTAGCTTGCAGTAGATAAATTGTAAGTTTTGGCAGTTATTAGTGGAACTCCACTAGTTTCATACAAAACCCATTTATTTTCAGCAAACGAACTACGGAAGAGTGTCAAAGAAATGCCCTTCACCAGAGAAGCTAACATTCACAGGCCAGTTTACACAAAAATACAAAGTGTTTGATATATCGGCACCGTTGCGGAGAGCAAGCATGCGTCAGGATATATTGGATATTGTTGCGAGGAAGACCGAGTCGAGGATTGAGGAGAATAGAGGATTTGTTGACGATAATCCAATGTATGAGGATCCGAGAGATGTCATTGGTAAACCTTTTTATATTTTTGGGTTAGAAAATTTGTGGCTAAGTTATTACTTACATGGGTCGATAGATAGAATTAAGCTACAGTTGGTTCGTGGATGGGTGACTATCTTTTAAGAACAGTTCTTGGTGTACAAGGCCTCTCCGTGCCTTGGAAAACACGTTAAGCTCTTGGTCCTGTCTCCAATTTGTGGATCTTTGGCAGTTGTTATAAGTTGTTAGATGCCTGAAAGTCTCACAACCAGGGGGTATTGAATTGCCCAGTAACTGAATTATGGAGGCCAGGCAGGCTCATTCCATGTATAATACCACTATTCAGCGGCATCCTGTTTGACTGCAATCAGACCTCTACATAGTTGGGAAAAGGCTACATAGATGTTAACGGCCAACAAATTTACTCTGGTAGAGTAAGCATAGTAATCAGTGCTTATTCATCCTTAGACGAAATAGTAGTTATTAAAAGCAGTCATTATGAAATATTTTTGTACACAAATCCAGCAATACATTTGTAGTTTAAGCTTTTTTTTTTGTGGGTGGGAAATCAAACGATGTCTCCCGCTTTTGGGCGGAGCGGGAGGCCGTGTCAAACTTTACTGACTAAAACCCACCCGTGTTCCTCCAGTTGCCTGTGCCAGGGCCACGGTATCTCTTACGAACAAATCTCGCGACCCTGGCAGGATTCTAGTATAAGCTGACATCTCATTGTATGAAAAGCCTATAGTTTGACCTGTAGCCGTGTGTACCATTAGTGTTATTACTCCTTTGCCTAATTCTGCCTAAAGTAGGTACATAAGTAAATTTGTGATGTGATATTTAGTCAATTAAACTTATGGTTTCATCTTTCATTTTCTACTTGGTTCTCTGCATTATTTTAGGGGAAAAACCTGCAAAGCCACCTAGAAAGCGGACTATCCAAGCTGTAGCAATTTCATCTCCCAGGTCTACAAAGGAAAGCAAGTCACTACTGAAGGAACAAAAGAGGAAACTCACCAAGAAGTATGAACAACTAATCACTTCATTGATGGATAGGTGTGAGGATAATGTTTTGCAGGTAAAGGACATCAAAGAAAAAAATTGGCTTAATTACTGAAAAACATACTCAATTTGAAATTATATTATTGATATTCAAATGTTTTTACCTGATGTAAACATAAATTAGGTAAAAACTTGGATATCTTAGATATTTAAATTGTGTTTGCTTTATTAATTTATTAGCTTCTGCCCGCGACTTCGTCCGCGTGAAATTAAGTTCCCCGACCCACCGCGTCGCATCGTATCGTCTGCCCGCGACATTACTTTGTTTTCGCTTTATTTTTCCTTTTGCTCTGCTTGTAATAGCGTAAAGTTTTGGATCTATAACCTTACTCGGCTTCTTTTAATCCTGCTGGTATTTCCAGAGTTTAGCATATTCAAAAACACATATAAACTCTTCAGCTTTATTGTTAGAATAGTTTATAAAGTCAGGGAAAATGAATTATGAAGCAACTTTGCTACCAAATTCAATATTAATCCAAAAGTTAAATGGAGTAAACTACCTCCGTGCCATTTGTGCATAAAGAACTGCATTTCTATAATAGTTAGGTTCTTTATTCAATAACTAGCATTTTGTTGTAAAATGAATTTAAACAAAAATCTTGTTTTGTAATAAGGAAGCCTGTGTTTAGAAAATGAATGAATAACTTGACTATCTTCTGTTTCATGCCCACAGCTATCAGAAAAAGACTCCCAAATTGTCAAATTAAAAGAGAAACTGAAATCAGTGCTAGAATATAACAGACTCTTTGCTGAAGAGAATGACCAACTCAGAAGTCAACATGAAACTCTCGTGAAGTATGCAGAAGACTGTAAAAAGGTCATAAAAGAAGAGAGGGAGAAGAACACAGTGTTGCAAGAGAAGGTTAAGCAGTACGAGTTGCCTGATAGAGGTAAGGAACTTGTATGTTTTGCCTTTGGATCAGCAGGACGTCACGTCGGAAAGGGATCTACGGGAAGTAATATAGTCAAAATGATTGGCAATTGTTTAAGGAATGTTTGTAGTGCACCGTTTTTGTTTTACCTAATTCAAATTAAAAGTGCTTGTAAGTTACCAGTACCATACAAATATTTATTTCCAACTAGCTGTTGCCCGTGACTTCGTCTGCGATCTAGGATCTTCTTAGCGTGTCGATATACTAAATTTTATATAGTTTTCTAAATTAGTTTGGCCCAATATTCAGCGACGCGAATACTGTTCGCTGACGCAGCCATTAGGTCCTCACGTGTACAGGTGACAGGGCATGCGGTACAAGATGGGAGGTGTGCCATTGTCTGTGGAGTGACGCCGCATACTCACCGGAGATCTGAGTCGTCCATAAAAAAAACCACTTGCAGAGGTTGCCATGCTATGACCTACTCGGGTACGAAGTCCGTCTAAAGTTTTCCAAATAGGCCATGGAAACTTGTGCTTGGATGGGTCGCTTTCTGATGGTTTAACGAAGAAATCGGGAGGCTTGTACAGTTCTTGCTACAGATCACATCTTCCTGTGGAGGGGATTCAATCGGCTGGTCTCACGCACCCAAGAAAATGTTCGCGACTTTTAAACCTCTGTAGCACTGGATTAAATTTGTGTATTGGCTGGCGTGGGCTTGTGGCTAAGTAATAACAGCCGCACGGGTTGATCGTTCAGGTTAAGTTACGCTTGCCGCGGTTGGCCGTGGATGGGTGACCATCTTTACATACCAAGAACTATCCGTGCCTCGGAAAGCACGTTAAGCCGTTGGTCCCAGCTGTCTTTCGTAGATCTTGAACAGTCGTTACGTGTCGTCAGAAGCCCGAAAGTCTGACAACCAGTCTTACCGAGGGGTATCATATTATCCAGTAGCTGGGTTGTGGAGGTCAGACAGGCAGTCGCTCCATGTAAAATACTGGTACTCAGCTGTACCTATCTGGTTTTTTTTAGACTGGAAGTCGACCGTAACATAGTTGGTAAAAGGCTAAGCAGATGATGTTGAGTGGCGTGGGTGATGACCCGCAGCTTCGCAATGCCGATGTGGCTGGCTACAGTCCTGCGAATATCTGGAGGCGCAATGCCAGTCAGTGGGTACGGTATAAGGGGAGTCCTATGTCCAGCAGTAGACGTCGTTCAGCTGAAATAATAAGATCAATAATAATATTTATTAGCAAAGAACATTTGACACAGATTTGCATACACATATTCGTAAAATACAAAAATTTGAGCCCTGTCTCCTATACTAGGAAGATCCTGTATTAGGAGACAGTGTCTTCGCTATATAATAGAGGTCGATCGGTTTTTGAGCATTACAGGCTGTTACTTAAACACAGAAATATATATAATTACAAAGTAAAAGGAATACAAAATGAAATATAACTATAACTAACTTAGTTGAGTATGCGTGTGTAGTGTATTTGTGTGGGGTGTAGTGTGATGTGCAAATGTTGTGTGTGTGTATGTGTGTGAAGGGGAGGGGTGAGGGCGAATGTGGTGCGGTGTGAGGCGCGTATGATGATACAGGGTAATAGACAAAACTACGCGCAACCTGGAACCATGTTGCGCGTAGTTTTCCTGTACCATTGTTAACCTGTAAACATTTCGAAAGATACCGCGCCCCTGGCATATAGGTAACTGAAGGAACACGGGTGGGTTTTAGTCAGTAAAAGTCTGACTCGCCCTCCCGGTCCACCCAGAGCGAGAGACGTCATTTGATGAAAGCCCCAGAGTTGGAAGGTTTTGTCGATTATTAAAAAAACTGATTGCTGTTCCATACATTTTTCCCGCGTATCTACGTGTTGTACCTACTTTCCTAAGAAACGGATATTTTTTTTTCTGATAACTGACGTATACATGTCAATGTTTATTCGCTAGACCATCATTGCCACTTATCAATCTTGTATCTCTCTCACAGATCACGAGTCGTCAGCGATCCCGTTGGTACAAGTATGCATGAGCTGCAGCAGTCGACAGATCATACTGAACCAGGCGCGGGAACACAACTCACGGCTACAGAAAGACATGCAGGCGCTCAAAGATGTTTTGTACAGGTAATAACATATACAAGGAACGAAAGAAGAAAATCCACACTATATTTTTTATTAACCCCCGACTGTCTGTCTGTCTGTCTGTCTGTGTGTGTGTCTGTCTGTCTGTGGCATCATAGCTCCCGAACGGATGAAGTGATTTCAATAAAAAAAAATGTATTATAGGTGACTTATGTGCAAGTGTTCTTAGACATGTTTGATGAAAATCGGTTGAGCCGTTTAAAAGTTGTGGGGGAGAAAGTGGGGAAGAGTAACCGAATGTCAGGAAATATACTCGACTGGTCTCAAATGAAAGCGCACTGAAAGAGAATACTGATGAATTAATCGAGAGTGTTCTTAGCTTCGTTTGATTCTACATTTATAGTAAGTATGTACCTATAAAAAGTATAAAATAAAAATAAAATTTAAAATTTTAAAAACCCCCGACACAAAAACCTAATTTCCCTTTAAAAAGTAAAAAATAATAAAAAACTCAATCTTAAAGTACCTAAGTAGGTATTAATAATTAAAAAAAAAAATACGTCGCGTTGGGGGACGACCGCGAGGGCAGACGTTGACGGTCGTATCCTAAATGCAATATTGTGAAGTCATTTTATAAAAGTTTTCTTCTCTTAATTAGTTAGGTAATAGACTATTTGTAAATAAATTGTTAGGTTTGGAGCGGTCCCCCAACGCGACGTATTTTTTTTAAAATCATTAATACCTACTTAGGTACTTTAAGATTGAGTTTTTTTTTATTATTTTTTACTTTTTAAAGGGAAATTAGGTTTTTGTGTCGGGGGTTTTTTTTTAATTTTAATTTTTAATATTTTTAATTTTTTTAATCCATACTAATATTATAAATGCAAAAGTAACTCTGTCTGTCTGTCTCGTTTTCCTGCTAAAACTACTGAACCGATTTAAATGAAATTTGGTACACAGATAGTTTAGAGCCTGAGAAAGGACATAGCCTACTTTTTATCCCGGTAGTATGTTCCCGCGGGATATTTTCCGACCTCAGCGCGGGCGAAGCCGCTGGCAAAAACTAGTACATTTATATGCGGTAAACATGGCGCAAAGAAAGACCAAACACAATAAAAATAAAAGAAAAAGCTGGAAGAAAACATGCGACTCATCCACGCAAAACGGCCATCGCTCAGCATAATACTGCGACTCTACGCGCCTATGTGCCGACGTTATGACGTCGTCTTACATACATAAACACATACATAAACTGCCTTCTGCCCATAGGGGTAGGTAGAAACTACAGAAAGCCTCCTGCTGCGTTCCTTACGTAGTCCTTTTGCCTCGTTTCCTTTCATACATCTTTTTTTTTGTGCGTGGGAAATCATTAAATGACGTAGTTGATCTCCTTTACAATAGGGAATATGCATGTATTTTTTTTATAATTTTAATTCACTTTTCACATCTTTATAAAATAGTAAAAAATATAAATACTGTTGGAAAAGCTCAAATTATTTTTTTAAATAATATTTAAAACATCGCTTAAATTTGATCTGTTTGAACACCGCCATCTTCGCGGGCCTTGATTGACGTCACAAACCACTACCAGTGTTTGTTGACTATAAGTTTGACATATACTTTTGGTTCTTTTATAGAAATTTTCAGTTTTAAAAGCTATTCACGCGATGGAAAAGCTAAAAAAAACATTTTATAGATATTGT
Source organism: Aporophyla lueneburgensis (assembly GCA_932294355.1). Lineage (NCBI taxonomy): Eukaryota > Metazoa > Arthropoda > Insecta > Lepidoptera > Noctuidae > Aporophyla > Aporophyla lueneburgensis. The sequence goes on from OW028735.1 coordinate 15,298,195, forward strand.
CTTGTACCATTGTGCAAAAACACTATTATAAGAACACCTGATAAAGTGTTATTTCCTTGTTCCAAAAGATACACGAAAACAATGGTGTAAGGTTATGAGAAGGTATAATGTATCTTCATTATCGTATTTGCATTGTTGTGAAGATCACTTTAATGTAAGTACACTCAGCGGCACGGAAACTTGGCCACATGTAAATTTCACAATATTTCGCACATAAATGTATTTTTGACACTGAACTAAGGGTAGATGCACTCAGTAAGTGATTCTTATGCTTCTGGAACTTGAAAATGAAAACGTCACAATACCAATAACTTTAGTTATTAAATTGGGCACTTTTTCAGAAAAAAAGGAATTTACATCATCAATTTAAAAACACTATTGAATTAAAAAATAACCTTAATTGGTAATTTTTTCGTCGTTTCAGTATCGGCTGTTTCCTCCTCTAGCCTTTATAACGGCTTACATTCGATCTGTCATGCTCTGAATGATGTTTCTGAGACCAACTTGCGGTATGCTTTCCCAAGCAGTCAGTACTGCATTTCGATGTTGCTGAAGAGTTACTGGCGGGTCGGAGGTGGACTTTATCTTTCTTTTGAGCATGTCTCAGATATGCTCAATTGGGTTTAAGTCCGGACTACGAGCTGGCCACTGTAATTTTTGAATACCAACTTCTTGAAGGTATTCTTCAAAGCAATGTGCAACGTGTGGACGTGCATTATCGTGCATTAGGAGAAATTAGTCGTGCTCTATATATCCCGGATATACCAAAACATGTTCCTGGAAGACCTCCCCGCTGTATCGGACTGCAGTTAGCCAGTTAACAATGATAACCAACTCCGTACGACCATCGGAACTTATTCCTCCCCAAACCATTATACAGCCTCCATGGAAACTCACAGTTTGTGTGGTGGTAATGGGAAGAAATCTCTCTCCTCTTTTTCTCCACACTCGCTCCCGACCATCTGGAGCGCGCAATACAATTCGAGACTCATCTGTGAACAGCACTCGAAACCATTGCTCGTGGGTCCAGCTGGCGTGTTCACGTGCGAATTGAAGTCTAGCTACTCGGTGATGTCTGAGAAGTTCTGGACCGCGTGTTGGTCTACGGGCTTTCAAATTCACTTCCTCCATTCGTCTTCTCACCGTACGCTCACTAACATTCACGCCCCTTGCGATTTGGAGCCGCTGGCGTATCTCAACAGCGGTCAGGTAGCGGTTTCTTAAAATTTCTCGGACAATACATCGGTCGTCCCGGGCCGACGTGCATCTGACACCTCCACTGCCTGGTCTACGGGAATAGTGGCCAGTCTCTTGGTATCGTTTGTGCGCATCCTGCATCGACGAACGTGGTACATTAAGTACCACAGCAACTTCACGCTGTGTCAATCCTTGGCCGATTAATGCTACAGCCTGTGCAACCTGTGCTGGTGTTATTGGCATTTTTATTGGTGTTACAGCACCTTCAGTTAATCAATAACAAGCACAAAACCACAATAATTTAATAAGGTAACCGTAAACTTTTACGACACACAAATTTAAACTTGCAACTTAGTCGCTCAAATGACACGATTGAACTAAACATTGAAAGTTACGCCATAGTGCACTCAAACATTATGAATTACCCTATTGAACTAAGGGTAAACATTTTTTGACCTAGCGTCATAACAAAGAATCATTGGAAACACTTAAAGTTTTTTTATTGCGAGTAGTTGCGAGATAAGCGCTTGGCCAAAATTCCGTGCCGCTGAGTGTATATTATATTTGCATAGTTAGCATGATCTGAAGTACTTTTTGCATATTTCGAAGATCACTTATCCGTCTAATCGTTGCGATTTTAATAAATTTTGAATTTATTTCACATCGAGGAAAATACAGCAAATTATGTTCAATACAACATTATGAAACAACAAGGGGAACAGTTACACTACGGTTGAATGGAGTTGTAAATTCCAGTGCCAAAAACGAAATATGCCACTACCACCCGAGAGAATGGGTGTTATTAAGAGACAAAGATTTGCACTGATAAATGAAACTCTCTCCGAGTTTGCTATTAAAAGTAGTAATTGCACTAGCTAATGAAAAACAATACAGAAACACAAATAAAAATAATTTTTCTTTCAGACACCATATAAACAGCAACGCCTATAAATCCGATAACATGGTATGTGACGTCACTTTTCGGTTCGACCAATGGTGATGCGTTTCGCAAATTTGAATTTCACTCGCATATTTTGCATTTTTTAATTAATATTTTATGCAATTAAAAACAAACTAAATAAGGAAATAATGGTTCAGATACAATTTCAGGACGATATGGATTCAGGGAAAAAAAAATCCATTCATTTTAATCCAAATGCATATTCCCTATTGGAACAATAATGTTACTTGTCTCTATCTACCCAAGGCATCACATATTTTGTAAAGAATAACATGAACATTTTCCAGACTGAACGTCCAACTATCTCGCTATCAAGAGCGCCTACGGTCCAACATACAGACAATGGCTGGAGATAAACCTGACACTGTGTTCAAACCGGGAGACGCATTAGACTCGCTGCTCACCGCCAGCTTGGGGTATAAAGGTAAGATTATCAAGCTGTTTATGTACAGACCAGCACACCAAACTACTACCATCTGTCAAATTTCTTTAATAGATTTTCAACTTTATTGCTAAAGCATTAGGTTCAAGGTTGATTGGGAGAATTTGATAGTTTCGGGTACTTTCAACAGCTGGTGTCTACATCATAACCAGCCTATAATGTTCCCACTGCTGGGACACAGACTTCCTAATGGTGACAGGAAGTGGGCCGTAAATACGCGGGCCCAGTGCGGGTTGGTAAATGTCACATGTCTTCGAATTTCTAGGTATACGACATTTCGCTCTTCTCACAATGTTTTCTTTCACCGTTTTGAGAGCAGTGGTGATGAATTAATTTAAACAAAGTATAGCGCCTGCCTGGGTTCGAACCTACGACCTACAATTCGTTCTAAAAGGGATTCTATTACCTGTAATAGCCGAGAGCTATCGGGCTAAAGCCACTTCTCAGAAGAGGAATGAGCTTGATCACCATACTGGCTATGCGAGTTGGTGATCTCAGAAGTCTTGGGTTTTCTCTCAATGTTGCCCTTCGCCGTCAGTCAGTAATGTCTAAAAATCCACCTTGAAAAAGTCACATTAATGCTTGTTGGGATTGAACTCGCAGTAAGAGGCGGATCAGATAAGAAATGGGATACCACGACATTCATGTACATATTCGTTAGTATTTTTATCTGACACAAATTTATTTAGGTCTGCACACATACATCACCTTGCAGTATAAAACTGATTTACATCCTTCACCTCGCACTTCGGGTTCTGTTATTTTTTCTGCCGTATAATGTATGCCCTTCCGTCTGTGCTAACCGTGTGCGAACTAAGTTTAATTTCCTTCTTACCAAAAAAGTTTTATAATTTAGGAATCATCGACTTTTGTATGTTCCTTCTGTGCAGTGTATTTATAATTAAAACTCTTATATGATAAGAGCTATCAGAGCATACAACTCGATGTTTCAGACTATTGATGATCAGATTTATTCAGCTCCAGTGTCACTAAACTAAAAAAACCGCTTCTTCGAAGATCGCTGACACTTCTCATATTCTACTGTAATTCACGCCGAGTTCTTTACTTCTTACTTTTTCTTACCTGTCTATTGCCTCTTGTTCTATCGTAATTTTGTTAGTGAAAACTTGTAATTGTCCTTCTTTCACTAATGTTAACCTATCTGTAATTTTTCTTAAGATAATAAAATAAAATCCTGGAAATTTTTAGCTCGTCTTTATCAGAGTGCACTGGCGGCCCGTAGTATAGGCACCGACTTATGCCGTGTAGGTGCGAACTCAGACAAGCGCTTTACTTTGTGTAAATTATGTCATCACCACTACTCTCAAAACGGGGAAGGGATACATCACATCGTAGGGAAATCGGCATGTCCTATGACCAAAATTTCGAAGACATGTGACATCTATCAACCCGCACTGGGCCCGCGTTATAGACTACAGCCTAAACCAGCGGTCGTCACACTTTTTTGGTGAAGGGCCACATAGGACAATGAGATAGTACTGAGGGCCGCACACTTGTGAATTGTATGTGTAAACTAGCAACGCGGGTGCAAGTGAACGTGAATAAAAACAAATTTGTTTATTTGAGATATTTATTAAAAAGAAAAACATAACTTTAAGTTACGGAATAAGTGAAAAAAAAAATTGTGAAAACTTCACGAAATATGATGTTGCATTTTTTCAATTATTTCTTCCATATTGGCATCTTTGGAACTACTTACATGCAATCCTCATGGTGTCTTCTAAATAACTGGTGAGGCGATTGCGATATTTGTTTTACAAAAATGAAGCCTCACAGAGGTATGTCGAAGGGAATAAGTTAAAATAAATTGTGTATGTTAGTAATAATTGTGTGTGTGTAATTGTGTGTGTTAGTAATAATTGTTTGTAAAATTATTTAGTGTCGCGGGCCGCACTAATACCAGCAGCGGGCCGCATGCGGCCCGGGGGCCGCAGTTTGACGACCACGGGCCTAAACCCTCTCACAGAGAGGAGGGTTGTTTGCCAGTAGTGGCAATATTATAGGCTGGTTATGCAATATTGTTATCGCTAGTGGCTTTCCAGCCACTGCTAAGTAAGAGTAATGGTGCCATGCCATGCGTCCTTTTGATGCCATACTTCCCTGGTCTTTCCTCTGTGTGATTAAAGGGACTCATGGCGACATTGGCACCGTCTTCAATTTATTTTCTTGCTTATTTACAAAAGTGAAGTTTGTATGTTTACAGAAACAATAACTACAGAAGATGGACAGTCAAAGATTGGTCCAGAAGAAACACCATCCACTGGCAGAACAGTGGATCTTTCTGGACTACTGAGCGCACAAGCACTAGGTATGAAGAATTTTATGAACCTTGCCAAATATTATATGGAAGACTGACGATGGGTTTCTGAATGGTACTTGTGGTTGTTTTCATGTAGCTATGTCAAGCTATATTAATCCGTTCCGGAGATTAGCCGGACAAAGAGACATAAAGACCACAAAAAATAAAAAATAAAACATTGTTTAAAGTACCGCATATTCTTTCACTTGCATTTAGTAAAACGCTGTTATTTTGACATGACAAACAGACACGGGAAGTGTCCTGGCTGTCATCCGAAGATCTTTAAGAGTCGTTATGAGTCGTCAGCCCTAAAATTTGACCGCCATTCTTACTAAGGGGTATCGTGTTTTCCAGTAATTGGGTTGTGGACGTCAAAAAGCCGATAGGCAGTCGCTTTATGTAAAATACTGGTACTCGGCTTCTGATTAAACTGGAAGCCGACCCCAACATAGCTGGGAAAAGGCTGGATGATGGTGATTTATAGATATAAATTAATTCAGATTTACGTTTTGGAAGGGGTCTAGAATCTAGCTTCAACTTTCTTTCAACTGAGCAAATTCTCAATAGTTCAAAAGTGTCTGCAAATGGTTTAATTGAAATAAATCTATTGACTCTGTAATTTATTTTCCTCTTATTTTACAAATTAATAATAATTTATTTAATCAAATTCACAGCCCCACTCTTTGACGCCTACCAAGAAAACCTTCAAGAAAAAGAAACCTTAATACTAGACTACGAAAAACAATTTGAATCAATAAACAAAAAGTCCAAACAAATCGTGAGCGAAAACAAAACTCTAACAGATAAACTGAAGACTATAGAAGAAGAGTTGGTGGGAGTGAGACAGAGCTATAAGAAGTTGGTTGTCGAGAAAGAGACAGCGGATATTGAGAAAGCTACGCTTGTTGAGAGAGCTGAAAGGGCGGAGTCTAAGTTGAAGGAGGTTTATGAGTTGTATGAGGATAAAAGTGAGTGATTTTATTTTTATTAATGGAAAACTAATCAACAGAAAATATTTATTTATACATATATACATTCATAAACTCACGCCTTTTTCGAAGTTCCACCGGCTGTCGAGAACCAATCCAAGATATTTCATGGTGGACTCGACAGCGATCCGATGTTTTTTTTTTGATCTCGAGGTGGAAATCCTCATGGATGTCCTCCGCCCTGGGGTGGGCGGAGGGGTCTGTCAGACTCTTACTGACTAAAACCACTCCGGTGTTCCGTCCCACACCTACGTCGGGGACTACGGGAACCAATATAACTGAAGCAAAAAAAAAAGGGTGGACTGTAGCAGCTGGATGAGAACTGCCGAGAATTGTGCTGAATGGCGTGGAATTGGAGAGACCTATGTCCAGCAATGGACTTCTGTAGGCTGATGGTGGCCTCTTCTGTCCCTTCCTTCCTTCTCCGTCGTTGCACTTTTGACAGAGTGGTCGTGGTCATCACACCTGGTGTGGTGGCGAGCTTCACAATTTGTCGCCATCCTCTCGTACTGCAGCATTTCTCGTACATTCCACAGAAGCCAAATTCCTGTTTGAACCGACATTCCTCAATTCCAGTATCATCCATGATGCGAGACTACGAGACAGTCCACCGCGAGTACTTCACAGTGAAGAACACTCTAGAGATAGCGGAGAACAAACTAGCGCAACTAGATGCCATGCGAGCGCGGACTGTGCCCGCTGACATGCACGAGCGACGACTGGACCATTGTAAGAGGTACGCTTATCTCATCGGGCGATCGATCAGAGCGGGCTTTCGTTAATCACGTGATGTTTTTTGGCATTTTTCAACCCCCCCGCCACCCCCTTGGTGATACATGTTGAGGTTTGTGACTATCCCCTCCCCCCCACCCTCCATATCACGTGTAATTTTTAGTACCTACAAAATTTCTTATTTTTTTTTTAATTTATAAAATACTGGTATGAGTATCATCTAATTTTATTACAAAAAATAAATACACGTGATATATTACTACATCCCCCCTTGTACCCCTGGACCCCTCACCCCCTTTCGATCCTCACGTGATTAATGGACAGCCCCACACCTGTAATCGCCGACGGTTTTGGCCGAAGAAAGAACCCACCCACCTATGATTAGAATTTTAGAACGAAAGTTTCGGTATTGAAGATCAATGAAAATTTGAAAATAAAAATGGCTTCTTTCCTTCGTATGGATTTTGATATTGTCCTTATTTTCAATATCATCGTCATCATTCTCCTACCCTTATCCCAATTTATTTATGGTCCATACTTCTCTATTCGTGGTTATCGGATTAGCCCCTTTCTAACCATATCATTATTCCAATCCCATCCAATGTTTCTTTGGTCTCCCCCTACAGACCAACCCAAAGCATACACAAACCCATACACCTATAGCCAAAGTACCCTCGAAAATCACAAAAAGACAACCTTGTCGAATTTAGCATTTTTAATAGCATATTTTTTTAGTTCGGCTAGTTATAAAAGCCGTTTTTCGTCTTCCTGTTCTGTTTTCTTTTTTCTATCCTGGTGGCCAGGTTAATGGCACAAATTTATAAAATTATTGTATTGTCGTCCTTAATAAATGTGCAAAATTTCAAATTCTTCCGTCGTTTTGAAGAGGGTGTAAATCACGTTCAAAGACCGTTACATACATACATACCAAGCAAATAAAAACGTGTTAAAAAGTATAAAAATACCTGCCAAAACTGTGCCTCTCTCTTGTCCAGATTACTAGAAGAGCTAAAACACCAGTACGGAATGGAAACAGAACGCAAGAATGAACAAGTGTCTAAGATGACAGAACAACTGAAGGCGGTGGAAGATAAGTGCACCAAAGTGATGCAGGAGAACCAGGGTATGAAGGAGGAACTGGAGAAGGCTTTGAAGAATGTCAGGTATGAGCTCTTGTGAAAGGGCTTTTGTGGAAGCTATAGTGAACGACAAAAGTCAAGTATCGTTTTGATATCTCAGCATTGAATTGTCGTAAGGCAATGACGCATTGTAATGTTGGTTAAATTCTATTTTTTTATTGAACCCCCGACGGAATCAGTATTTTGTAATAAGTTTAACTTGTGTATTTTTTTTTTGTTTTATCTGAAAGGTACTTACTTATTATAGTTTTCAGTGATGGAACGTTTTAAACTTATTTTTGGTGTTGACTGTACTACCAGTTATGATACAGGGGATATCGATGTAAATTGAACCCATTAATTCAATATATGATCCCCCCTCGCATGTTGGTTTTTTTTTGTCAGTTATTAAAATGCCGAGTTGTTTCATACATTTCTACTGCGTAGGTATAGCATTTTTCTATGAAATAGCTACTTTTTTAACTAACATGTCAATAAAAATCATGTGCTGAATTCAAGATTTCAGTTTCCATCGATACCCTTGCCAAATTGTATGTCATCTATACTAATATTATAAAGCTGAAGAGTTTGTTTGTTTTTTTGTTTGTTTGTTTGATTGAACACGCTAATCTCAGGAACTACTGGTCCAAAATAAAAAAATATTTTTGTGTTGGGTAGCTTATTTATCGAGGAAGGCTATAGGCTAACATTACGCTACAACTAAGAGAAGCGGAGCAGTAATGAAAAATGTTGCAAAAACGGGGAAAATTGCACGGGTAGGCGATTTGACGCGACGGGAAGGGACGGGGGAACAAGAAATTTAACGCGGACGAAGTCGCGGGCAGAAGCTAGTGCATTATAATCATCATCATCATTTCAGCCGAAAGATGTCCACTGCTGGACATAAGCGTCCCCCAAGCTCCGCCACTTCGAACGGTTTTGTGCTTCCCGCATCCAGCGGATTCGTGCGGCCTTCACA